>CM038677.1:594218525-595418525 GCA_021605205.1 Aegilops longissima
GGCGAGTGTCCGGCCTTCATCGTCATTGCTGATCCGCCCTCCTTTTACGCCCACACCCGTCCCAGAGGACCAAGTGGGTCTTTGCTAAGGAGGCTATCGCCAAGCGGGGCTCATGATGGAGCAAATGAAGGTGGTCGGGGAAGCGCCAAGCGGCCTATGATGCCACTCAGCTCTTCGAGAGCAACGTCCGAGTTAGTTGATCACCACTTGTTTTGTTAGGATATGCTACTGAAAAACTCTTCTTCTACGAAGA
Source organism: Aegilops longissima (assembly GCA_021605205.1). Taxonomy (NCBI): domain Eukaryota; kingdom Viridiplantae; phylum Streptophyta; class Magnoliopsida; order Poales; family Poaceae; genus Aegilops; species Aegilops longissima. The sequence goes on from CM038677.1 coordinate 594,218,779, forward strand.
TCCTCGTATCTATACACCCATTTGGGTGTGTCGACTGAATTTTTGAATTTGGTGGGGCACGCTGGAGTGCACCCTTTGGTGTAATCCCGAGACTATGGTGGATCTGGCTGCGATCGACCTAGTCTTTATACTTTATTTCTTTGATAACTTCTTCACTTTTCGATGCAGTGGGACCATGTCGAATGGAATCTTGAAACCGGTGGGGGCACGTTGAGTGCACCCTTTGAGTGTAGTCTCGAGACTATGGTGGACTGCTTGGCGCAATCGACCGTGATCGAAGAACTCTCCTTTTTTTGTCTCTTTTGGTCGTTGATCGAACCCGGTCGATAAGACCGGTGGGGAGCACGTTAAGTGCACCCAGAGTGTAGTCCAGACTACTATCGAATATTTTGATTGGCTGTAGTCTTAGAAAGCATAATGATTTTATTAGTCACTCGGAGTAACCTATCTTTGATGTGCGCCGATTGATTCTTGGCAGAAATCCTGTGAGCTTGTGGCTCGCTATCTTTGATGGAAAACAAGCAGATCCAGCTCAACCTTGACTTGAAGCTTGCCGGAGAACTTGCGAGAAGCGAGAGGCGAAGCAAAAGGTATGGCTGGTGAGAACTTGACGATTGTCCTTGTCTTCTCTCCCTTCCTAATTCGATCTCCTTTGTCATTTCTTGCGACAAAATGGAGGAGGCTCGAAGAAGAAGGATCATGACCTTGCGGAGGCGCAGAAAATGGCTCTGAACAAAACCAAGCTCGCGGAAGAGAAGTTGTCTTGATCGGAAAACTTGAAGAAGAGCATGTAACCTGAAAGCTGCTCTCGACACGCCAACAAGGAGGTTAGCCGGTGAAGAGCGACAAGATAGCTCTGAAGCGACAAAGTCTTGTGATGGCGGGGAAGAGGAATGATCTAGAGGCTTATCTGGGAGGGCTCGCAAGAAGCTATTCCTCATGCTTGAAGGTAATTCCTCTTATCCGTGACTTGTTATCAGACTCATCATAGAACCATTAGCTTGAACTTGAGTTGTGTTTGCAGAATCTGTCGAACTTGAGGAAGAGACTAGTCAGTGGAGACAAGCCTAGACCCCATTAACTCCCCTGTGAAGGATGAAGCCGCCATGAATGTGCTCCATTGGAGTCTCGAGTCATTGCTTGTGGTGGACTACCTCGCTCGATTGAAGGTTGTGGTGTCGTGGATTGACTCGCCACTCTGGCGGAGTGAAACACTTCAAAATGACCTTGAGTCTTTGATGACTCGGTGAATAGCGTTCCAAATCGAGTGTAGGAATGGAAAAAGTCTTCGCGGATCGGTGCGATATTGCTCTGTCTGGGTCCGTGTTCCTTGCAAGGAGGCGAGAGAAAGGTGGCGTCGATCAAAGTTGCCAATACCAAGAAATCGACTTCCGATCTTTCATGGAGACTTTCATTGGTGCTGCCACTCGGATCGCTGATGGGATCGACTGGACCAGTTCGTCGCGCCTTCAGATCCTCCACGAGGAGTAAAAACTTCTATGATTACGTCTTAAATTTGCCTCGGAATGCCGAGTGATCTTATGTAGATAAACTTTAATAGGCTTGAGGCTGGGTATACGCATCCATAGGATGTTATCCGAAGTTTACTTATCGTTGAAATATGCTTTTGTTTGCCTTGAGTGAACTTTGTTCTTCACTGGATTATGCTTCAATGCTTGAGATGCAGCTACGAGGTGAATCCGATTCGACCTACACTTCATTGTTCTTGCGATTAGGGATGGATCGTACTTATGGCGCGACTCCACGGGAGAAGGTAGCGATCGACCTGCACCTCGTCGTCCTTCTTGGATCGGGATGGAGCGCCGCGTTGTACTTGTGGCGCAGCTCGAAGAGAGAAGGTAACAGTCAACCTTGCACCTCGTCGTCCTTAACGGTTGGAATGGATTCGTGCTTAGGTAGTCTTCGAATTGCAGCTAAGCCCCCAGAGTGGGAGGTTAGCTCTCCACTCGGTAGGATTTTCGAGATACTTAGTAGTCTTGGACTGCACTGGCAAGCCCCCGAGTGGGAGGTTTGCTCTCCACTTGGTAGGATTTTTCGAACTTAGGCGAGGCTGGACTGCGGCTAAGCCCCCGAGTGGGAGTTTGCTCTCCACTCGGTGGGATTTTCAAACTTAGTAGTCTTGGACTGCAGCTAAGCCCCAGTGGGAGGTTGCTCTCCACTCGGTGGGATTTTCAAACTTAAGTCTTGGACTGCGGCTAAGCCTCAGGGAGGATTTTTGTGTCAAGTAGCTCGAAGGGGAAGGCAACAAATCGACACTGTACCTGCCTGCCGATCCTTACAAAGCGCACATTGTATTAAATACTTGGCGAGTACTTGGACTGTAGCTAAGCCCCAGTGGGAGGCTGGCTCCTCACTCGGTGGGATTTTAAAACTTAGGCGAGTACTTGGACTGCTTGATTAAGCCCGAGTGGGAGGATGGAGTCGCCACTCGGTAGGATTTTCAGATACTTAGCGAAGCAGTTCACAGCTAAGCCCCCGAGTGGGAGGCTGGCTCTCCACTCGACGAGGGATTTTTTTACAAATTTAAGCGAAAGGGTTGGCTAAGCCACCCACTGGGAAATTTCTTATGTAAGCGAAAAGTGATAACAATCCTTTGGGAAAATTATAACATTCTTGTCTTTGATAAACAAACTACAGAGGTACTTTTATTACATCTCACGGTGAGTACTTAAGTGTAAAAGGCGGAGCAGCTCCGCATTCAAGCTCGAGGCTCATCAATCGGCGTCGGCGTTGTAAAGATGGTATGCTCCATTGTGGAGAACTCGGTGACGATGAAGGACCTTCCCAAGTGGGAGCGAGCTTGTGTGGTTTCTGTTGATCCACTCGGAGGACCAAGTCTCCTTCTTGAAAGGTTCGGCTCTTCACATTTCTAGCATGGAATCGGCGCAAGTCCTGGCGATAGATGGTCGGCGGATCAGGGCCATCTCTCTCCCTCTTCAAGGAGGTCATTGCATCTTGCGGGCTTGCTCCGCTTCATCTTGAGTAGAGTTCGACTCGGGGTGCATTATGAAGCAGGTCACTCGGCGAGGCTGCTTGACTCCATAGACCATAAAGAATGGAGTTCTCCCGATCGACCCGATTAGGAGTGGTCCTCAATCCCCAAAGAAGCTGATGGAAGTTAAATCGAGCCCACGCTCTGCTGCATGCTTGAGATCATGCATCAGCCGAGGTTTGATCCTTTGAGAATTAGACCATTTGCTCGTTACGCTTGTCCATTCGGTGGGGGTGAGCGGCCTGAAGCATAGTCGACTCGCGTGCTGAGAGGCGCAAAAGGCTTTGAACTTATCGGAATCAAAGTTTGACCCATTATCGATGATGATGCTATGTGCGGAACTCCATATCTGAATATCAACTCTCACGATGAAGCGATAGTAGTGCGCATCAAGGTTCTTGATAGGTTTAGCTTCAATCCACTTTGTAAACTTATCGATTGCCACAAGCAAATGAGTGAAACCGCTACGCCGATTCTCGATGGTCCAATCATATCCAACCCCCAAACAGCGAAAGGCGGACGAGTGGAATGGTCTTCAATCTTTGAAGCGGGTTTGTGTGACATATTGGAGTAAAAGCCGACATCCTTCACACTTGTCGACTATTTCCTTTGCCATTTCATTTGCTTTTGGCGGTAAAATCCCGCTCGGTATGCTTTAGCCGATGGTCAAGAGGGGCGCATGGTGACCACAGGTCCCAGTGGATATCATCAAGAATTATCCGACCTTCTTACGGCGTTATGCATTTACGGCGACTCCATTCACGCTTTCTCACGAATAACTGTCCCTTGATCCTTGTAAAGGCCTTGGATCGGAGACGATCTGTCGAAACCTCTTCTTCGTTCTCCGGGAGCTCTTTCCTTAGGATATACACGATGTACGGAACCGTCCAGTCGGGAGTGATGACCACAACTTCCATGACCAGGTCGACCACGGCTGGGACCTCAACTTCAGTCGGGTCAGTGGCACTTTTTGGATGCGGAGCTTCTTCGGTGAAAGGATCCTCTTGGACTGACGGTGTGTGGATGTGCTCCAAAAACACATCACTGGGAATGGCTTCCCTCCTGGATCCTATTTTTGCAAAATCATCAACAGCTTGATTTTTCAGTCGGGGTATATGATGAAGCTCTAACCCCTCAAACTTCTTCTCTAGCTTCCTCACTGCATTGCACTAACCGGATCATGGCTGGACTTGACGTCCTCCTTCATCATCGATTAACCACTAGATCTGAGTAAGCCATAAACCATGAGGCGGCGGACGCCAGTGAAATGGCCATCATAACCCATACAACAGATGCTTCATATTACGCTTCATTGTTGGAAGAATCAAAGTGAATCTGGAGCACATATCGACTTATCTCCTCGGGAAACCAATACTACCCCACCGGAACCATTCAGCATCTTGGAACCATCAAGAACATGGTCCGATTGCTCAAGTGAACTTGAGTCGATAAGCTGTTGTTCAATCCACTCGGCGATGAAATCTGCTATTGCTTGGGACTTGATGGCTTTCTTTGCCTCAAACTTGATATCAAGGGAAGGAGTTCAATCGCCCATTTCGCCACTTCGACCAGTTGCATCTTTGTTGTGCGAGAATCTCGATAATGGGGCGTCGGCGACTATCGTAATGGAATGATCGAGAAGTAATGAGCAACCTTCTTGGCGGTCATATAAATCCCATAAACAAGCTTACGATAATGAGGGTATCTTTGCTTTGATGGGGTTAATACTTGAAAGATAATATCTTTGGCGCTGAACTTTGAAGGCCTTTCCTTCTTCTTCCCGCTTCGACCGTAAATCTTTGTCTTGACGACTTGTCTGTGGCTGCAATGTAAAGCAACAATGGCTCCTTCTTGATTGGGGCAGCAAGCACCGGCTGGGTGGAGGCGAGCTTTGAGCTCTGCAAATGTTGCATCGACTTGAGAGTCCACTCGAACTTGTCGACTTCTTCATCGATCGCTAAAGAGGCAATGCCTTTTCACCGAGGCGAGAGATGAATCGACTTAAAGCGGCCAAGCATCCGGTAAGCTTACGGACGCCGTGCACGCACAGGCGTTTCATTAGGAGTATAGTGCCAACTTTTTCTGGGTTGGCGTCGATTCCTCGTTGAAACGAAAACCGAGTAACTTTCCGCGGGAACTCCGAATGTGCACTTTGATGGATTAAGCGATATCATACCTCCACGAGATTGGCAAATGTTTCAGCAAGGTCGGTCAGCAGGTGGAACCTTTCCGTGACTTGACCACAATGTCATCCATGTATGCTTCCACATTCCGACTGATTTGGTGAGCAAACACTTCGAATCATCCTCATGAGCGTGGCTCCGGCATTCTTGAGGCGAATGGCATGGTGACATAACGAAGCATCCGAATGGAGTGATGAAAGCTGTTTTGATCTCGTCGGGTCCATCTGAGCGGATCGATGGTACCGAAATAGGCGTCTAAGAAAGACAACCGCTCATCCATGATCGAGTCGACTATTTGGTCGATCGGGGAGAGGAAAATGATCTTCGGGCAGGCCGATTGATATGTTTGAAATCGATGCACATGCGCAATGAATTGTCCTTCTTAGGGACCATGACAACATTGGCGAGCCACTCGGGTGGTAAATCTCTGGGATAAACTCTCTGCTAAGAGCGAGCCACTTCCTCGCCAATGGCCTTTCTCTTACGGATGGCGGACCGTCGAAGATGTTCTTTGACAGGTTTAACTTTTGGATCGACTTCGTGAGGCGATGCTCGGCCGATCCCACAGGAACACCCGGCATGTCGGCGGGCTTCCATGCGAAGATGTCCCGGTTCTCACGGAGGACACGGATGGCGCTTCTTCCTATTTGGAGTTGAGTGTTGTTGAGATGTGAGTCGGGCAGCATTGGGATCGATCGGATGAATATGAATCGGTTTCGTCTCCCGCAGGCGGTGAAATCTTGACTCCGTGGCGGGCTTCTTAGCTCGCAACAAATCACTCGGGTCTGCGGTTTTACGGTACTCTTGCAGCTCTACCACTGCCATCCGAGCATCGGCGATCTTAGAGCCTTTAAAAAACACTCTTACGCTTTCTTCCGATTGCGGTGGCGATGATCACACCTTTGGGACCTGCATCTTGAGTTGAGTACACATAACACTTGGTCGAGCCATGAAGCAGCATATGCGGCCTCCCGGGATAAGCGTGATAAGCGCTCTGGAAATCCACGACCTCAAGGTCAACTTTTCCTTCTGAAAATTCTTGTAGTCACCAAAAACCACATTGAGAGCAATTTGGCGGTGACTCAGCCTTCTTTCAGGAATGACTCCATGGAAGCTCATGTTCTTTGGTCTTTGAGTGCGGACATCGGAATGCCCATCCTTTCAGCGTCTCGCATACAATATGTTCAGGATCTCTTGCCACCATCCATCAAAACCTTAGTTAGTCGAGTGCCTTGACGGTGGGTCGACCTCCTGCAGCTTGCCTCGGGGGTGGCTATGTGTGTCGGGTGATCGGGCCCAGTCGAACGTGATGGCGATCTGACCATTTCGAATAAGCTGGGTGTCACGGGCGATATATTCACTTCTCGGTTGATAACTTTCAATCGACTTTTGCTTTCAACGTCGGCAAAAATCATCAGTGGAATTGACACAGGGGTATCCACCGTCACTATCTTCCTTGTCCTCAACTTTGTCGACTCCTTCTCCTTGTCCTTGGGCTGCTTCCCTGGGCTGACTGAATCAAAGTCGACAACATCGAGTGGTATGCTTTGGGTAAATGAGTTTACCCTCTTCATCTTTCTTTGTGAATGTGACATGGCAAGTCAACACATCATTTCCATCTTGTTCTTTCACTTTCTTGGGGTTCCAAGGTCCTTTGGGTTTCCCCTTGAACTTTCTGGAGTCATTTGCCAAGGCTTCTCCGGGGGCCTGCTGCTTCGGCTTTCACTTACATTTACATTGGAGTTCCCTCCCCAGGTTTCATTAGCGGCTGGCTTGTACTTGCCACTCCGGAGCCGATCCTCTTCTTCGCCATTGGCGTACTTGGTGGCAATCTCCATCATTCGACTCAGGGTCATGTCCCCTGTCCGACCGAATTTCAGACTCAATTCTCTGTTCTTAACACCTTCCTTGAAGGCACAGACTTCCTGATGATCAGATACATTCTCTACTGTGTGGTGCAAAGTGATCCACCTCTGGATGTAATCCCTCAGAGTTTCATTCGACTTCTGCACACACGACTGCAACTCTGTCAATCCTGCTGGTCGCTTGCAAGTTCCTTCAAATGTCCTGACAAACACTCGGGAAAGATCTTCCCAAGTGTAAATGCTGCTGGGTGCTAATTGGTTCAACCACGCTCTGGCCGAGCCCTCAAACATAAGAGGCAGGTGTTGCATGGCCACTTCATCGTTGCCGCTGCCGATCTGAACAGCCACTCGGTAGTCCTCAAGCCAAGTATCCGGCTTAGACTCACCAGTGAACTTACTGACTCCAGTTGCCAACCTGAAGTTGGGAGGAATCATCGCGGCTCTGATGGCTCTGCTAAAACACTCTGGTCCTGAGACGTGTACTCTGCTGCTGATGGGCGCATTTTTGTCATGGCCTTCTCGGTTAGCTCTGTTCTTGTCGACCAGACCTTGAACGATGATGGATCTCGCATCAAAGCACTGGTTCCACAGGGTCATTGGAATCCTTCGCCCAACACTGTCTTGGCGTCATCATCTTCTTGTCGAGGCATTTGACCCACCCCTTGGGGAGGAGGGTACTCGGCGTCGATCATCACGATCGAATCGGTCCTCAAGCCCGATCACGCCCGGCCTCCATGTCCCTCACGCCTACCGGGGTGATCTTGGGCTATGAGCCGGCCGGATTTGTATTCGCGATGGTCGATCTGCTGTGAATCTGTTCATGATCGCGATCTGACTGAGTTTGATCTCCCTCTGCCGGAGTAAATCTCTAATCTGTAGCAAGCCTCTGCCAACCTCTGGTGGGAAGGCTGAATGGACTACTGCTATACGGGCTGCAGCCAAGCTAAATTCTGAATGGGAGTCCGGTATACAGGTCGGTTGTGGAAAGAGTTGGCGTCGGCCGGGCCAGCGGGACCGCTGTTGCGCTAATTAAATCGAGCACTTTCATTGGAGATTTTCGATCGAGTGCGCTCAATCAAGATTGGCCAAGCGCATCTTCTAAGGCACGAGCCTCGGGGTTTCTCCAACGATATGTGTGTGAAGCGCATACATGTTCGGCGGGCGAGCTCCTCCCTCTGCAGCGAAGTGAGGGCTCGGGTTGGTACTCTTCGTGAAGCCTGCGGCGGTTTGCCTCCGCCAACGCCTCCGCCGGCGTGGAAACCAGGAGGACTGCGTGGTGCGTCGACCATCGTAACCTCCGCCCATGGATCATCGCTATCCTTTTCGGATGCAGATCTCTGCGGAGCGACGGCGGTCGAACAGGCCATAGAGAGATTCGCCGGGCTCGATTGCGCGACGAGGATGGCGGTGGCGGGCCACCGATGCCTCACCCACCAAGCCTCGATCGGCCGGAGCGCTTGCTTGGCGAAGAGATCGGGAGGAGGACGGCACAAACCCGACCGACATCTTGGGTCGACGGCTGCGCAGAGGACGCCGCTGACGACGCCTGCGAAAGTCGCGTTGCCCGGACGGGAGGCCGGCGTCGAGTGGAGCCTCCAACAGCAAGCGGAGTCGTCGGCGATGAACGTGAGCGCACGAAGACGGATCTTGTGGCCCCTCAGCAAAACTCCACCTGAAACCATGATGAATGGGATCGGAAAAACTGCAACTTCTCCAACAAGTCGCTAAGACACCTGCCCCATGGTGGGCGCCAACCGTCGTGGTTCTAAGCGGCGGTAGAATGGGGGTAGTATGGAGGCAGGATCCTAGCTATGGAGTAGTTGTATCGCAAGATGTTTACGAGTTCAGGCCCTTCTAGGAGGAAGTAACAGCCCTCGTCTCGGAGCCGGAGGCGGTCGATCAGTATTATGTGCGTATGAGTTCTGAGGTGCGAACCCTTTACACCGAGGAGGGTGGCTTATATAGAGTTCGACCCCTCGGCCCTCGATTATCTGAGGATTAAGGTACATTAAGATAGGGAGTTCTTGTAACGCCCACATAAAATGCTATGATGACCATAAAAGCTACTTAATGGCGACCGTTTGTGTGCAGATGGCTTTAGGTCTCTGGCGGTCAGTGGTTGGCTTCATGGTCGAGTGTCTTCAGCTTGGTCGAGTGGAACCCTTCGTGTCGATGAAAGGTAGTTTCTTCTAGAGATGTCCTTGGGGAGGGTATCTTGGACAGGTCCATGACCCTACCCTAGGTACATGACTTCATCAGTGATAGCCCTGATCTTTTCCGGATTAGCTTCAATGCCCCTGTTAGACACCAAAAAGCCCAAGAGCTTGCCTGTCGGTACACCAAAAACGCACTTGGCCAGATTAAGCATCATCTTGTAAACCCGCAAGTTATCAAAGGTTTCCTTCAAGTCATCAATCAATGTTTCCTTCTTCCTTGATTTTACCACAATATCATCCACATAGGCGTGAACATTGCGGCCGATTTATTTGTGGAGGCAATTCTGCACACACCGTTGATAAGTCGCCTGGGCACTCTTGAGCCCAAAGGACATGGACACATAGCAGAAGACTCCAAAGGGGGTTATGAAGGCCGTCTTCTCCTGGTCCTTAACTGCCATCTTGATCTGATGATAACCAGAATATGCATCCAGAAAGCTCAAACGCTCGCAACCCGCCATAGCATCAATAATTTGATCAATACGGGAGAGCAAAAGGATCTCTTTGGACAAGCTTTGTTGAGATCGTGTAGTCCACACACATACGCCAAGTATCGTTCTTCTTAAGGACCAACGGATTAGCCAACCATTCGGGATGGAAAACTTCAGCGATAAATCCAGCCGCTAAGAGCTCGCCACTTCTTCTCCAATAGCTTTGCATCTTTCTTAATTGAACCGGGCGAGAAAGCGCTTGACCGGTTCATACTTAGGATCAACATTAAGTGTGTGCTCGGTGAGTTCTCTCGGTACACCCGGCATGTCGAAAGGCTTCCACGCAAAGATGTCCCGATTCTCATGGATGAACTTCGATGGCGCGCTTTCCTATTTCTTCGATCAATTTAGCGATCTTTGAATCGCTTGGGCGAATCGCCAGGTCTGAAGTCAACAAGCTTAGTCTCATCACCGATTTGAACTTCAGGGCGAATCATGCTCGGTAGTTGGCTTCTTCAGCGAAGTCATATCTGCGGATCAACATTGTCCTTGTAAAACTTCAATTCTTCGTGGCACAAACCGACTCAGCATCGCGCATCACCTTCTTCACACTCGAGCAATCTTGCGGCTCCCATGTACGGTTATAGTTCCCTTATGACCCGGCATCTTGAGCTGCATATAGACATAGCAAGGCCGTGCCATAAATTTAGCATAAGCCGTCCGTCCAAACAGGGCGTGATACAGACTTCTAATTTTCACCACTTCAAAGGTCAAAGTTTCTGATCTCGAGTCATGCTCGTCCCCAAAAGCCACCTCCAGAGCTATCTTACCAACAGGATAAGCCGATTTACCAGGCACCACACCATGGAACACCGTATTGGATGGTTTAAGATTTTTATCTGTTAACCCCATGCGACGGAAAGTTTCATAGTAAAGGATATTGATACTCCTTCCTCCGTCCATGAGTACCTTGGTGAACTTATAACCTCCCACCTGAGGTGCCACCACCAATGCCAGATGACCCGGATTGTCAACCCGGGGTGGGTGATCTTCTCTGCTCCACACAATCGGCTGCTCAGACCAGCGTAGGTAACGGGGCACCACCGGTTCAACGGAGTTCACTGCCCTCTTATGAAGCTTTTAATCATGCTTGTCTAAGCTAGTGGTGAAAACATGATACTGCCCACTATTCAACTGCTTTGGGTTTCTCTGGTAACCCGATTGCTGCTGTTGCTGCTGATTGCCCTGTTTCGGGCAGGGCTGGTTCAATAGGTAAGATAGGCGGTCCGGGTTAGGACTAGGTGCTCCACCGCGCTGGGGCGGTTTACCCTTGCGCCGTTGGCCCTTGTCCTTTGTGCTGGTATTAGCCACAAAGTCCAAGTTGTGATCCGCTTTACGTTTGCCACCGTTTCCATGACCCACCGGGCTGTGGTGCCGCCCCTTGGTGTCGCCGCTCCTTTTTCCCTTCCCTGTCTTATCATCATCAGACTCGGGATCCTTGGTACTATCAGAGTCGGCATACTTCACTAAAGCGGCCATGAGGGTTCCCATATCATTGCAATGGCGTTTTAGCCGTCCCAACTTCAACTTCAGAGGTTCAAACCGGCATTTGCCTTCCAAGGTCAGAACTACAGTATCAGCATTGATGCGGTCTGATGAATGCAAAATTTCTGAAACCCGGCGCACCCATCGGGTTGTTGACTCTCCTTCCTCCTGGACACAGGCAGCTAAGTCCATAATCTACATAGGCTACTTACATGTATCCTTGAAATTCTGGATAAACCGGGCTCTCAACTCGGCCCATGATTGATAGAGTTAGCCGGTAGGATCTTTAACCAAGTACGGGCCGTCCCTTCTAGCATCATGGTAAAGTTCTTCGCACACGCTGCATCGTCCACGTCTAGCATCTCCATGGCCATCTCATAGCTTTCAACCCATATCTCTGGAGATAAATCGGCGGTGTAATTCGGCACTTTACGCGGGCCCTTGAAATCCTTGGGCAAGCGCACGTTGCACAACGATGGGATGAGACACAGCACCCCTAATGAACTAGAGGTAACTCCTGGCTCTACTGATGTGGTTGGGCGAACCGGAGTGGTAGCGAGCTTCATCTTTGCGCCGCTTCTTTCGGCCTCCCTGCGTGCTCGAGCCCGGTCCACCACCTCCTGAGCATCACCAGTGCCCCCTGCCCGGTTGTTGCCATGGGGCGGTTCACAGTTCCGCGCATTGCTTGACACGGCCGGTTCATCCATACGCCTGCTGTAACTCCATCTTGGACGGGGGGTGGAATGAATTCGATCACGACTGTATTAATAAGCCTCCTATTGAACCAAGGCTGTCCGAAGAAGCTCTTTAACCCGACGCGTCTCAACCGCCGCCGGAGAATCCCCTTCAATTGGGATAGCCTCCAGCCGTGAAGCGGCAGCTACAAGATTGTCCATCGGAGTAGAGTTGTGGCCTGGCGGCGTTGGGACAGGCTGCGTTACAATGTTGTTCTGACGAGGCAGATCCATCAAACGAGGCTGAACCGGCCCCCCTGCTCCTGGTGCCTCCATCCGGTTTGCTACCGGTGGATTACTGGTCCCCGCTCCTGGGGTATTAAAGAGGTTCCTAGCGTCATAAACCGGAGGTAGGCGAGATCGGTGTCTCCTTTTCAAGACTTCGTGCGATGCATTCTGATCCAGCATGAGCCGGTAAGCTTGTGCATCCAAAGCGGCCCGCTCTGCGGCCATCCTGGTAGCCTCAGCTTCCAAGTCGGCTTTGGCCCGAGTAATCTGATCCTTTACTTTCGTGATTTCCGCATTGTGGGCATCTGGATCCGCCGGGTTAGCCTCCGCCTTCAGCGTTGCCAACGCATCAAATAAATCAGATAAAACCTAAGCCGGCGGTTGCATAGGGCCTCCTGCCCCGGCCGCCGTCGCCGCCGCTGATCTGGAAATCATCGCTGCTGCGGTCGAAGAGTAGAGCGCCGGCTGTGTACCGGCCATGAAGATTCCAACCCGGTTTGGTAGATCAGAGGGGTCCGGAATACTGTCGCCATCGGAACAGCCCCCAATCCGGCCATCTTATGGCGATATAACGACTGGTCTCTCCGATCGATGACTCGTCGTCGGAATAAATAGCGGTCTCACCACAGATTCGATCATCCTCGTATTCCCCTCCATGGATGACTCCCACGAAGGCACGCTTCATGCGAGCTTGACCCGGTAGCTCGCGCGACGCCGAGCCGTTTCGGCGAGGTTGGTGCGGATGTCCGGCTCAGGGCCGGTCGCCGATCTTGCCAATGAAAACGTGTATGCCACCAAAGGGGACCTGGTACCCGTACTCCATTGAGCCGGCCTCGGGGCCCCAGCCTGCATCGTCGATGTAGAGCTTGCCGCGACGACTCTTGGTCATCCGGACCACAACGTAACCCTTGAGTCCTTCGAAGTTGCCCTCCAAGAACCTCAAACCATCGTGCGATAGCCCCACGGTGGGCGCGAACTGTCGTGGTTTTGTCACGGCAGATGTCCTCGTGAAAGGACTTAGTCATGGAACCATCGCTACGGGTTAGCTTAAAGGGGTTAAAGCAGAAAAGGGACGCAAGAGAGTTTTATACTAGTTCGGCCCCTTATGATGAAGGTAAAAGCCTACGTCTAGTTGTGATGGGATTGATGGGGTTTCGATGACCAGGGAGTGAATATGCTTTGCCTGAGTCTCGAGTTGTTTTTTTGTTGTCCTGAACCGCCGACGGGTCGTCCCCTTATATACATGGGTTGACGCCCATCGGTTTACAGATTCCCGTGGCCGGCTCATAAACGTTTCCGGCTCGGTCTCCACTCTTTCTACCTTACAATGCAAGTTACATATCAATGCCGGTTTATAGCTACAGGCCTTAAACCGGTTCTGGGCCCTGGGCCTTTACACAGCTTCACCGTCTGTCTTCATGGGCTTCAAGTATAATGGACTACTAATTAAGTTAACCCGGCCTCTCCTGGCCGGTTTACGCCCAGTAGTAATATCCCCAACACTCTGTGACATCACTTTCAATGTTGGAGTCTGCTGATGTAGCCCCTGCCAGCTATGCCACCTTCGTGGCTTACTGCCTGAAAGGTCCCGCTGCTCAATGGTGGGATAGCCACAATCATTCCTTACCTGTTGGAACCGCCATTGCTTGGCCGGAATTCCAAACTGCATTCCGTGGGCCAGTGTCGAACCCCCTTGGTTACCACAACGTCCCCGTTGAAATTGAAGGTTTGAAATTCCATGTTTTCCCCATTGTTTTGAAGTCTTCCAATATTGACCTCATTCTGGGAATGGAATGGTTGAAAACGCATACCGCTTCTATCATTTGCGCCACTTAAACCGTCCATCTACTCCATCCTTCGAGTGAGATAATAAGCTACCATGCTCATCGTGTTCGAAATGCCGAAGCACTTATTTATTCCTTAAATGCGTTAAATACGCTTATCCTCTTGTGAGAATTGAAAACGCTCCAGTCGTTTGTAAATTCCAGATGTCTTCCTAGAAGAACTTCCCAGTCCATGACCTTTAATTTGCTGCAGTTAAATTTGCCCTGAAATTGTGGTGGCATTTCCTTTTGGTAACCGTTGCGAGATCTTCACTGATCATCAAAGTCTGAAGTATCTATTACTCAGCTAGATCTGGATCTCCGTCAGCAGCAATGTATGTAAACAACCACAGACTATGACTATTGTATTTCTTATACCCCTGGCAGGGCTAATATCATGGCCGATGCCCTGAGTCACAAGTCTTATTGCAACTACCACATGGCTTATAAAGTTCACTCCCCTGCAAGACGCATCCGATCCGCATTCTCGTTTAAGTTGAACGTCGCACCCGTCAGAGGGCTATCAAATTTCTGAAAGTTCAGTGGTCAAATCATTCTGAAGATGAAGCCACTTGGGAACGCGAGGATCATCTTCACGAAGAATACCTCCTTTTGTTTCCTTTTACCTCCTAAAATCTCGGGACGAGATTTCTTGTAGTGGAGGAGAATTGTGACGCCCGGATAATTAAGCTACAGTAATCCCCTGTTAATGGTGCCAGGTCATCGCGATTACTGTTGATAAACTCGCGTTGGTTCGAAACCGGTTCAAATTTAAATTTAAAATAAAGTCAAAATTCAAGTTCTCCAATGTCGAAACTAAAAAGTACAAGCGGCGAAAAATAATTCATAAGTAATATTGGAGGTGAGCCAACATTTTTATAAAGTGGTTAAATGCCTTAACCTATTTAAGATAGTGATTAAATCCTTTTCTAATTTATGAAAATCCCAAACTAATCCCAAACACTCCCTAAACTTTTTGCGACAGTGAGGTATATGGCATGCTGCTTTTTTGAGACCAGCCACACATTGTACCAAGATGGGTTCACTACTAGGAAAAGGGCTATAGCTAATATGGACATTAATGGCACACCATGTATGTGGTGTGCCACTGCTATATAGCAGTGGCGCACCAGATACAGGTGCGCCATTATTGACATATTACTAATGGCACACCTGGTGTGTGGTGCGCCATTACTAGTTTTGAAAAAAAAATTGTTAGCAGTGGCGCACCAGAGGATAGTGTGCCATTACTAGTTGACATAGTAGTGGCGCACGTGTACAAAGTGCGCCATTACTATGTGTATGACTGGGTCAAACCTTGGTCAAACTTAGTAATGGCGCACTTTGCATAGGTGCGCCATTTCTATGTCAAACTTAGTAATGGCGCACCTACACAAAGTGCGCCATTACTAACTTTGACCAAGGTTTGACCATGTCATACACATAGTAATGGCGCACTTTGTGAAGGTGCACCATTACTAACTTTCTTTGCACCCCCCTGGACCGCCTTTTCAGTTTTAGAAAAATAAAAGAAAATGATGGAAATGTCAAAAAAATAAAAGAAACTAAGTTTCCCATGTGATATGTGGTCTAGTTGTTGGGAAAATTTAAAAATATGAATTTCGACTTTATTTGCAAAATCTCTCTGGAATTTAGTAAAATGGGCATAACTTTTGCATACGAGCTCGTCTTCAAAAGTTTTTTTATATGAAAAGCATCTACTCAAAAAGTTACATCCGAATTCAACCGAGGGAACCCCGTTGAAGATTTTCAGAATCCCCAAAAACCTAACAGAACGAAAGATACGGGGCTTTTAAGATCTAGAGGGGGGGGGGGGGGAATGAAAAAATCAAACTTACTAGTGGCGCACCATTTGCTAGGTGCGCCACTAGTAACACAAAAAAATTGGTTTCGAATTTTTTTTGGATTTTTTTTCAAAATATGATACGTAATATGACTGGGAAGTTTGAAATATTTTTTCAAAATTTCATCACACTCATGAACATGAACAAAGTCCTAGACATCAACAAGGTTTAATAGGATTGATATGATAGATATATCAACAAGTGCCTGTTAAGTGAGCTGGTGCTAGGGTTGGATAGAACTGCGAAGTTAAGCATGCTCGGGCTGGAGTAGTGTGAGGATGGGTGATCTTCCGGAAAATTTGACCACAAAGCGCGATTTGACTTGAGATTAAGCATATTGACCTGAGATTAAGCCATAGTGACCTGAGATTAAGAAAAAAACGAAAAAAATGGAATTTCTTTTGCAAAAAAAATTGAAAAAAAAATCTGAATTTTTTTTTGAAAAAAATTGTTAGTCAGATAGTAATGGCACACCTTCTAGGCATAGTAATGGCGCACTATAGGTGCGCCATTACTATTTGTTACTAGTGGCGTGGTAATAGTGGCGCACCTATAGTGTGCCATTAATGGCAAAAATATGTGCGCCACTAATTAGCCTTTTCCTAGTAGTGGTTATTGTTAAAAGAAAATACAAAAACATAAAAAGAAAACAGAACACAAACAAAAAAAATAAAATCAAAAAGGAAATCCCCCCGGGCCACTTGGCCCAGTCGGCCAAAGAAACTCATCCCACCAGGCCGGCCCATTGCGCCCCCGTTCCCCCCTCCTCTATTCACAGAGGAGACGTGGACAACACCGATGGCCGCCCCGGCCCCTGCCATTGCCGTGGCGACCATCCGACGACTATCTCGGCGACCTCGACGCTTATAAGACCTACCCCGTCGCCTCCCTCGCACCACCGAACCCTAACCCCTCTACCCTCGCGCTCCCCCTCCAGATCCGCAGCTCCCGAGCGCTGTCATGGCCGTGCCCTTGCCATAGCCATGGCCACCAGCGTCGAATCGTCCCCGCGTCCTGGCCACGAGCTCCGGGGCCCTCGTCTCCGTCAAGCTGGTGCTTTGCTTCGTCTCGGGGAGCAGCGCAGCGGCCTCGTCGTCTCCGTCAACGCCCGCGGCCGCCGGAACCTCATCGCCTCGATCCCCTGCTCTGCTGCTAATAAGCCGCACACCGAGCCATCTTGTGCTCCACGGTGAGCTACTCGACGTGCCCCCTCCCCTCTTTCCTTCGATCCGTAGCGCTAGTCCCGCCGATTGCCGATCTTTGCTCCGGCCGAAGATCTCTCACCGTCGACAAGCTCGAGCTCGAGGCCGCCCCGCCTCTGCCGCTCGGCACTGCGCCTCCCCTGGCCACGTCCCCGCCTTGCCCGGCGCCCGACCGCATGCGTCCAACGCGCGTACGCGTGCTTTGCCGCTCGCGTCCCACACCGCCGCCACTTCGTCGATGCGCGCACGCCCTGGCCCCGCCTCCGCCCGTTGCCGCGCTCTAGCTCACGCAGCTCCGCTGCTGCTACTGCATCTACTGCTAGCCGCTTGCCTGTGTTGCCTAATGTCGTTGCCGTAGCACCGCGACGCCGTTGCCGTCACCACCTCCTGCTACTGCCGCCTGCGCCGCTGTCCCGCTACGCGCTGCTCGACCTGCTGCTGCTGCCGGCCCCTGACGCCTGTAGCTGTCGCTGGACGTCATCATTGTCGACGCGCTCGACGTCGCCACCGCGCGTGCCTCCTCTGTCTTCTCCGCGCTGCTTGCTGCTGCTCTGCTCCCTTGCCGCCGCTGCTGCCTACGACCGCCGGACCACCCACGCCCGTGGCCCTGCCGCCCAACGCCGCTCCCCACCCCGCGCCGTCATGCCTGCGCCTCTCCGACGCCTGCAAGACGCGCTGCCATCCCCACTCGAGCTCTGCTGCTCGCTTGCGTCCCCATCGCCGGCCGTCGCTCCCGCCCACCGGTGCCCGTGGCCCGCTCGGCCTCGGCCCGCCGCTGCCACGCCCCAGCGCCGCCCGCCGTGCCTCGCCCGCCACCGAACAGTCCCGACCGCCGGCCTCGCCCTCACAGCGTGATGGGCGCCTGGGTGCGCCCCGCACCCACACGCTTGTAACCCGTTGCCTATTTAGGTCCCGTGGGCCACTGACGTTGGGGCCCCACGCTCCCTTTAAAAAATAAAAATAAAATAAATAGAAATAAAATAATTAGTTAATTAATTAATTAAATAGTTAATTAGCTTAATTAACTTGGGATTAATTAGCCTAATCACTAGTTTTGTTAACTAAACTGTTAGGCTAGGCTAATCAATGCATGAAAGGGGGCACCTGCTGACTAATCGCGTTTGGTAGTCAACTGGGACCCCCAGCCCACTGTCGACCACTGCACATTACATGTACCATGTGCTAGGTGCATCTAGCATTTTAGCATTTATTTTTAAATTATTAATAATTTCAGAATATTTCTAAAACTTTAGAAAATCATAAAAAATAATCCATAACTCGGATGAAAAAGTTTTATACATGAAAGTTGCTCAGAAAAATATGACGAATCGGAATACGCTCTCCGTTCATCAGTCACATTCCCCTAGCATAGTGAACAACAAACTTTTCCCCTCCGGTTCGTTTGTCCAAAAATACCAAACTTCGGGAAAACTTTCCCGGATGTTTTCCCTCTTCATCGATATCGTGTAGCACCACGTTAGAACACCCCTAGCCCTACGTGTTACCGCCATCATGCATCTGTGTTGCATATGTTTGCATTATATTTACTGTTTCTTCCCCCTCTTCTCTTTGGTAGACCCGAGACTGCTGCTGATGCCCCTGTGATCGACTACGTCGACGACGACCCTTCTTCCCTTTCGGTGAGCTTCGGGCAAGCCCCCTTTGATCATCTTGATATAAGCCCATTCCATTCTCTCATGCTTGCAATAGATTTTGCTACTGTAATTGATTGCTCCTATTCTGATGCATAGCCTGCTTTTGTAACCTGCTCATTATACATTACCTGCTTATCCTAAACCGCTTAGTATAGGTTGGTTAGTGATCCATCAGTGACCCCCACCTTTGTCCTTGTTGCCCCTGCTTCTTCCTTGACGACTCGATCAATGTGATCGATGACCAGAGCTCGACATCTCACATCACATCACGCCCCTTTTGTTGCTTGACTCTGCAGAGTTACCATCGAGTGCCGAGGCTGGAACCTCATACATCACTCCTAATGAGATCTCTGTAGTGTAGCTATTCGGTCGTGGTCAATGAGGGTGATTTCCTCCTTCACCATTCCGATACGGCTCTGGCATGCAACACCTCAAGTGTGAACCTCGAGGGTGGTCCCTCTTATGTTCACCTTGATGACTACATTGAGTGGAATCCACCGGGGGTGATTCCTCGGGTTTTCCCCTTGATGTCTGGACACACAGTTACCTTGACTTTACTTGAGACTGTTGTGAAGGCCAGGCAGGCCCGGAGAGCACCCGTGCGGTGTGACTGTGGCGGCTGGCTATTTAGCAGTATCACCCAAGAGGGGGTGATAGCTCTGGACTTGTCCCGACAGCCGTCACTACTTTAATTGTTAATGCACTAACATGTTTGGGTATTTGTTCTGAATTGGCCTCTGGCCTTTATGCACTAACCACCACGCGAGAATAGATATGGGCCTCGGCGTGCAATGATCAGCCAAGCTTTGTCGACGTCGATTCAAAGACTACGGCATGGTCGGATCGTCTTTGGCCATCAAGCGGTGCGGGTATCCACCACTGCATAGCGACCGAAGTAACGGGCGATGGGCCCAAGACCCGGAGTGCTTAGGATATAGACCGGCGGGGACCTCTCTGAGCACAGGAAGGGCTGCGACGTGTTGATCTTCCGAGGTCGGCATTGACACCGAAAGGTGTGTCCAACGAGTGATCGGCGTGTTGGGTAGCGTGGTGCACCCTGCGGGAAGATATATATTCGAATACCGTGTCCATGGTAACGGACGTTCAGACTTGTATCCGGATCTTATATAACTAGAAATGGATACTTGAGATATGTGATAGATATGTGGCTCCGAGATTGCTTTCTCGTAGGGAGTCGAGGAGGAATCTCTGGGCATTAATGTTACAACATGTTTGATAATTATAAACTGCTATTCTTTACTCTTCCACATCTTGCAAGATGCTTGGAGCTGCTTGAAGATGCTAGTCTTCGATAGGCTAGGCCTTCCCTCTATTACGGCATTCTGCAGCTCAGTCCACGATACAACCCTTCCATTTGATACCAATGCATACTTAGTATATATCTGATGCTTGCGAGTACTTTGGATGAGTACTCACGGTTGCTTTGCTACCCTTTTTCCCCCATCATTCTTCTGTCTGATTGACGCAACCAGATGGTGGATCCTTGGAGCCAGATGCCACGGGCGACGGATACTACTACATGGAGACCGCCGACGACTAGGAGTAGTTAGGAGGTCCCAGGAAGGAGGCCTTGCCTCTTCGATCGTGTTGCTTTTGTGCTAGCCTTCTTAAGGCATCCTTGTTTAACTTATGTCTATTCTCAGATATTGTTGCTTCCTTGACTCTTGTGTATCGAGCTTGTATTCGAGCCCTTGAGGCCCCTGGCTTGTAATATGAAGCTTGTATTATTTTAATTTGTGTCTAGAGTTGTGTTGTGATATCTTCCCGTGAGTCCCTGATCTTGATCGTACACGTTTGCGTGTATGATTAGTGTACAATTGAATGGGGGGCGTCACAACACATCACTATAAGCCTTGCAAGCAATGTGACTAATGAGTTAGTTGCGGGATGATGCATTACGAAACGAGTAAAGAGACTTGCCAGTAACGAGATTGAACTAGGTATGATGATACCGATGGTCAAATCTCGGGCAAGTAACATACCGATGACAAAGGGAATAATGTATGTTGTTATGCGGTTTGACCGATAAAAATCTTCGTAGAATACGTAGGAATCAATATGAGCATCCAGGTTCCGCTATTGGTTATTGACCGGAGATGTGTCTCGGTCATGTCTACATAGTTCTCGTACCTGTAGGGTCCGCACGCTTAACGTTTGATGATGATTTGTATTATGAGTTATGTGTTTTGGTGACCGAAGTTTGTTCTGAGTCCCGGATGAGATCACAGACATGACGAGGAGTCTCGAAATGGTCGAGAGGTAAAGAATCATATATTGGAAGGTTGTATTCGGACATCGGAATGGCTTCGAGTGATTCGGGTATTTTACCGGAGTACCGAGGGTTTACCGGAACCCCCCGGGAGAAATATTGGGCCTTAGTGTAGAGAGAGGAGGGCCGCAAGGGGTGGCCGCGCCCCCCATGGCAGTACGAATTGGACTAGGGGAAGGGGGTGACGCCCCCCTTTCCCTCTCCCTCTCCTTCCTTTTCCCTCCGGTGGAGAAAGGAAAGGGGGGGGGGGGGCGAATCCTACTAAGACTAGGAGTCCTAGTAGGACTCCCCCCATGGCGCGCCCCTCCTGGCCGCCGGCCTCCTCCTCCCCTCCTTTATATACGGGGCGGGGGGCACCCTAAAGGCACATCAATTGTTCTCTTAGTTGTGTGTGGTGCCCCCCTCCACATTTTACTCCTCCGGTCATAGCATCGTAGTGCTTAGGCGAAGCCCTGCGCGGATCACATCACCCTTACTGTCACCACGCCATCATGCTGAAGGAACTCTCCCTCGACCATCTACTGGATCAAGAGTTTGAGGGACGTCATTGAGCTGAACGTGTGCTGAACACGGAGGTGCCGTACGTTCGGTACTTGGTTCGGTTGGATCGTGAAGACGTTCGACTACATCAACTGCGTTAACCTAACGCTTTCGCTTTCGGTCTATGAGGGTGATAACCCACAAGTATAGGGGATCAATTGTAGCCTCTTTCGATAAGTAAGAGTGTCGAACCCAACGAGGAGCTAAAGGTAGAACAAATATTCCCTCAAGTTCTATCGACCACCGATACAACTCTACGCACGCTTGACGTTCGCTTTACCTAAAACAAGTATGAAACTAGAAGTACTTTATAGGTGTTGTTGGATAGGCTAGCAAGAAAGTAAAGAGTGAGTAAATAAAAGCTAGGGGCTGTTTAGATAAAGACACAACTAAGTTAGTTTTAGTAGAAATCTTTTTTTCACGAGAAAGTTATTTGTCCCTAGGCAATCGATAACTAGACCGGTAATCATTATTGCAGTTTTATTTGACGGAGAGGCATAAGCTAACATACTTTCTCTACTTGGATCATATGCACTTATGATTGGAACTCTAGCAAGCATCCGCAACTACTAAAGATTATTAAGGTAAAACCCAACCATAGCATTAAAGCATCAAGTCCTCTTTATCCCATACGCAAACAACCTACTTACTTGGGTCTGTGCTTTTGTCACTCACGCCACCCACCATAAGCAAATCATGAACATATTGCAAACCCTACAGCGAGAATCCCTCACGCTTGCGCGACACGGAGAGCACCATAGGACAACACCAATAATAAAACATGCAACTCAAACAAATCTTGATCATTAAATAGCCCATGGGACAAAACGGATCTACTCAAACATCATAGGATAGCCATACATCAATGGTGTTGGGGATATTACTACTGGGCGTAAACCGGCCAGGAGAGGCCGGGTTAACTTCATCAGTAGTCCATTATACTTGAATCCCATGAAGACAGACGGTGACGCTGTGTAAAGGCCCAGGGCCCAGAACCGGTTTAAGGCCTGTAGCTATAAACTGGCATTAATACGTAACTTGCATTGTAAGGTAGAAAGAGTGGAGACCGAGCCGGCCACGGGACTCTGTAAACTGATGGGCGTCAACCCATGTATATAAGGGGACGACCCGGTGGCGGTTCAGGACAACAGAAAAACAACTCGAGAATCAGGCAAAGCGTATTCGCTCCCTGGTCATCGAAACCCCATCAATCCCATCACAACTAGACATAGGCTTTTACCTTCATCGTAAGGGGCCGAACTAGTATAAAAATCTCTTGTGTCCCTTGTTCGCTTTAACCCCTTTAAGCTAACCCATAGCGATGGTTCCACGACTAAGTCCTTTCATGAGGACATCTGCCGTGACAAAACCACGACAGTTGGCACCCACCGTGGGGCTATCGCATGATGGTTTCAGGTTCTTGGAGGGCAACTTCGAAGGACTCAATGGTTACGCTGTGGGCCGGATGACCAAGAGTCATCGCGGCAAGCTCTACATCAACGATGCAGGCTGGGGCCCCAAGATTGGCTCAATCGAGTACGGGTACCGGGTCCCCTTTGGTGGCATACACGTTTTCATTGGCAAGATTAGCGAACCGGGCCCTGAGCTGGACATCTGCACCAACCTCGTCGAAACGGCTCAGCGTGCGAGAGCTGCCCGGGTCAAGCCTGTCATGAAGCGTGCCTTCGTGGGAGTCATCCATGAAGGGGAATATGAGGACAAATCGGAATCTGGTGGTGAGACCGCTGCTTATTCCGCGACGAGTCATCACCGGAGAGACCGAAGTCGTTATATCGCCATTACAAGATGGCCGGATTTGGGCTGTTCGATGGCGATAAAGATTCGGACCCTCTAATCTACCAAACCGGGTTGGAATCTTCATGGTCGGTACACAGCCGGTGCTCTACTCTTTGACCGCAGCAGCGATTATTTCCGGATCAGCAGCGGCAACGGCGGCCGGGGCAGGAGGCCCTCTGCGACCGCCGTCTCAGGTTTTATCTGATTTATTTGATGCGTTGGCAACATTGATGGCGGAGGCTAACCCGGCGGATCAGGATGCCCACAATGCAGAAATCGTGAAAGTAAAGGATCAAATTACTCAGGCCAAAGCCGACTTGGCAGCTGAGGATACCAGGATGGCCGTAGAGCGGGCCGGTTTGGATGCACAAGCTTACCGGCTCATGCTGGATCAAAATGCGTCGCACAGAGTCTTGAAAAGGAGACACCGATCTCGCCTACCTCCGGTTTATGACGCTAGGAACCTCTTTAATACCCCAGGAGCGGGGACCAGTAATCCGCCGGTAGCAAACCGGGCGGAGGCACCAGGAGCAGGGGGGCCGGTTCATCCCCGTTTGATGGATCCGCCTCGTCAGAACAACATTGTAACGCAGCCTGTCCCAACGCTGCCAGGCCACTACTCTACTCCGATGGACAATATTGTAGCTGCCGCTTCACGACTGGAGGCTATCCCGATTGAAGGCAATTCTCCGGCGGCGGTTGAGACGCGTCGGGTTAAAGAGCTTCTTCGGACAGCCTTGGTTCAAAAGGAGGCTTATTCATATAGTCGTGATCGAATTCATTCCACCCCCCTTCCAAGCCGGAGTTATAGCAGGCGTATGGATGAACCGGCTGTGTCAAGCAATGCGCGGAACTGTTAATCGTCCCATGGTAACAACCCGGCAGGGGGCGCTGGTGATGCTCAGGAGGTGGTGGACCGGGCTCGAGCACGCAGGGAGGCCGAGTTAGCGGCGCAGCATGAAGCTCGTCAGCTTACTCCGGTTCGTCCAACCACATCGGTAGAGCCAGGAGTTACCTCTAGTTCATTAGGGGTGCCGTGTCTTGTCCCAGCGTTGTGCAATGAGCGCTTGCCTAAGGATTTCAAGGGCCCGCGTAAAGTGCCGAATTACACCGCTGATTTATCTCCAGAGATATGGGTTGAAAGCTATGAGATGGCCATGGAGATGCTAGACGTGCATGATGCGGCGTGTGCAAAGTACTTCACCATGATGCCAGAAGGGACGACCCGTACTTGGTTAAAGAGCCTACCGGCTAACTCTATCAGATCATGGTCCGAGTTGAGAGCCCGGTTTATCCAGAATTTCAAGGATACATGTAAGCAGCCTATGTCGATTGTGGACTTAGCTGCCTGTGTCCAGGAGGAAGGAGAGTCAACAACCCTATGGGTGCGCCGGGTTTAGGAAATTTTGCATTCATCAGACCGCATCAATGCTGATACTGCAGTTCTGACCTTGGAAGGCAATTGCCGGTTTGAACCTCTGAAGTTGAAGTTGGGACAGCTGAAATGCCATTGCAATGATATGGGAACCCTCATGTCCGCTTTAGTGAAGTATGCCGACTCTGATAGTACCAAGGATCCCGATTCTGATGATGATAAGACAGGCAAGGGAAAAAAGAGCGGCAAGACCAAGGGGCAGCACCACAACCCGGCGGGTCATGGAAACGGCGGCAAACGTAAAGCGGATCACAGCTTGGACTTTGTGGCTAATACCAGCACACAAGACAAGGGCCAACGGGGCAAGGGTAAACCGCCCCATCGCGGTGGAGCACCTAGTCCTAACCCGGACCGCCTATCTTACCTATTGAACCAGCCCTGCCCGAAACATGGGACGAAGGAGATGCCGGCCACACACCTCTGGAAGGACTGCTACATCATGCAAGAGTTCAAAAATTCTAATGCTTTCCGGTATGATCACGGACCAGGTGGCGGTTCAGGCCCTGGATCTCATGGGCCGGGTTATGGTGGAGGAAATTCCTGTTCAGGCTTCCATGGTAATCAGGGCGGACATAACAATCAAGGTAATCAGGGCAACCAAGGTGGATACAATCATCGTGGCATCAGCAAATCAACGAAGAATCGGGTTACCAGAGCAACCCAAAGCAGTTGAATAGTGGGCAGTATCATGTTTCCACCACTAGCTTAGACAAGCATGACCAAAAGCTTCATAAGAGGGCAGTGAACTCCGTTGAACCGGTGGTGCCCCGTTACCTACGCTGGTCTGAGCAACCGATTGTGTGGAGCAGAGAAGATCACCCACCCCGGGTTGACAATCCCGGTTATCTGGCATTGGTGGTGGAACCTCAGGTGCGAGGTTATAAGTTCACCAAGGTACTCATGGATGGAGGAAGCAGTATCAATATCCTTTGCTATGAAACTTTTCGTCGCATGGGGTTAACAGATAAAAATCTTAAACCGTCCAATACGGTGTTCCATGGTGTGGTGCCTGGTAAATCGGTGTATCCTGTTGGTAAGATAGCTCTGGAGGTGGCTTTTGGGGACGAGCATGACTCGAGATCAGAAACTTTTACCTTTTAAGTTGTGAAAATCAGAAGTCCGTAACACGCCCTGTTTGGACGGCCGGCTTATGCTAAATTTATTGCATGGCCTTGCTATGTCTATCTGCAGCTCAAGATGCCGGGTCATAAGGGAACTCATGGGAGCCGCAAGATTGCTCTGGAGTGTGAAGAAGGTGATGCGGCGTATGCCGAGTCGGTTTGTGCCACATAAGAATTGAAGTTTTACAAGGACAATGTTGATCCGGCAGATATGACTTTGTTGAACAAGCCAACTATCGAGCATGATCCGGCCCTGAAGTTTAAATCGGCTGATGAGACTAAGCTTGTTGACTTCGTACCTGGTGATTCGTCCAAGCAGTTCAGCATCAGCGCTAACTTGATCCAAAATAGGAAAGCGCGCTCATCGAGTTCATCCGTGAGAATCGGGACATCTTTGCATGGAAGCCTTCTGACATGCCGGGTGTACCGAGAGAACTCGCTGAGCACACACTTAATGTTGATCCTAAGTATAAACCGGTCAAGCAGATTTTCCACCGGTTCAATGAAGAAAGACGCAAAGCTATTGGAGAAGAAGTGGCCAGGCTCTTAGCGGCTGGATTTATCGTTCAAGTTTTCCATCCAGAATGGTTGGCTAATCCGGTGCTGGTCCTTAAGAAGAACAACACTTGTCGTATGTGTGTGGACTACACAGATCTCAACAAAGCTTTTCCAGCAGATCCTTTTGCTCTCCCCTGTATTGATCAAATTATTGATGCTACGGCGGGTTGCGAGCGTTTGAGCTTTTTGGATGCATATTCTGGTTATCATCAGATCAAGATGGTAGTTAAGGACCAGGAGAAGACGGCCTTCATAACCCCCTTTGGAGCCTTCTGCTATGTGTCCATGCCCTTTGGGCTAAAGAGTGCCCAGGCGACTTATCAACGGTGTGTGCAGAATTGCCTCCACAAACAAATCGGGTGAAATGTTCATGCCTATGTGGATGATATTGTGGTAAAATCAAGGAAGAAGGAAACATTGATTGATGACTTGAAGGAAACCTTTGATAACCTGCGGGTTTACAAGATGATGCTTAATCCAGCCAAGTGCGTTTTTGGTGTACCGGGAGGCAAGCTCTTGGGCTTTTTGGTGTCTAACAGGGGCATTGAAGCTAATCCGGAAAAGATCAAGGCTATCACCTCCTTGGCTAAACCGAAGTATATCAATGACGTTCAACGCTTGGCAGGCCGGATTGCCGCGTTGAGCCGGTTTATCAGCCGCCTTGGCGAAAAGGCCATTCCTTTATATCAGATGCTGAAGAAAACAGATAACTTCGTCTGGAGCTCTGCCGCGGATGAAGCGTTTGAGGATTTAAAGCGGCAGCTAGCTAACCCGCCGGTTCTTGCTGCTCCGGTTGACAGGGAGCCATTGTTACTATATGTGGCAGCTAATGCTCGGGATGTTAGCGTGGCTATTGTGGTGGAGCGTAAGGAGGCAGGAAAGGAGTATCTGATTCAGCGTCCGGTTTGTTATATTAGTGAGGTACTTATTGAGTCCAAGCAAAGGTACCCGCACCGGCAGAAGTTGGTGTATGGAGTTTTCATGGCAAGCCGGAAGCTCAAGCAATATTTCCAAGGACATCCCATCACGGTGGCCAGCTCTGCTCCTTTAGGAGATATAATCCAGAAGCGACTGGTCGGATTGCTAAGTGGGCTATTGAGCTTGGACCTCACGGGTTGAAATATATAGCCCGTACGACAATCAAATCTCAAGCACTTGTGGATTTCATCAACGATTGGACATAACTACAAGCGCTTGAAGAGAAGCCGGATCACACTTATTGGACTATTCATTTTGATGGGTCCAGGCAATTGGAGGGCTCAGGGGCTGGAGTCGTATTAACTTCCCCACGAGGTGATAAATTTTGTTATG
The DNA here is from genome assembly GCA_021605205.1 of Aegilops longissima. Lineage (NCBI taxonomy): Eukaryota > Viridiplantae > Streptophyta > Magnoliopsida > Poales > Poaceae > Aegilops > Aegilops longissima. The sequence continues at coordinate 594,246,591 of CM038677.1, forward strand.
TTCTCCGTTTAATGTTCCCTTGCACTAACAATGCAACTGAGTATGAGGCTTTACTCCATGGTCTTCGGATGGCTAAGGAGATGAATTTAAGCTGAGTTAAGTGCTTCGGTGACTCAACAGGTGTCTGGCACTTGGGATTCCAAGGATCCACTCATGGCAGCATATCGTCGTGAGGTGGATATTGTTGTAGGTCACTTTAAAGGTTATCAGGTGGATCATGTGGACTAGCGGAAGAACGAAGCGGTGGACGCTTTAAGCCGCCTGGGTTCTCAACATAAACCGGTTCCACCTAATGTCTTCTTGGATGTTCTGCATAACCCGTCCGTCAAGCTCCCTGGTGAAGAGGATTTGGCTGTTCCTGATCCGGAAGCTTAGTTGGTGGCGGCTCTTCATGTTATCCCGGATTGGACGGTTCCCTATCTGGCGTATATGAACCGGGGCGAGTTACCAGAGGATGAGACATTGGCCAGGAAGATAATCCGGCGGTCCAAGTCCATGACTATCATCAATGGAGAGTTACATCATTGCAGCGTGACAGGGGCGTTTCAACATTGTGTATCTCCTGAAGAAGGCTGTGAAATTTTGCGCGAGATCCACGAAGGAGATTGTGGTCACCACGCCGGTTCAAAATCTTTGGTGGCTAAGGCGTTTCGTCACGGTTTCTATTGGTTAACCACTCATGCTGATGCTGAGGATCTGGTCAGAAGATGTGATGGCTGCCAGAAGTTCTCAAGACGCGCTCATGTGCCGGCTCAAGAATTGAGGATGATTCCAATCACTTGGCCGTTTGTGACTTGGGGGCTGGATATGGTTGGGCCTTTCAAGAGGTCCAAGGACAAGAAGACCCACCTTTTGGTGGCGGTTGACAAGTTCACAAAGTGGGTAGAGGCAGAGCCCGTTAGCAAGTGTGACGCTGCCACGACAGTTCAATTCATCAAAAAGGTGATCTTCCGGTTTGGCTTTCCACATAGCATCATCACCGACAATGGTACCAATCTATCAAAGGGTGCCATGAAGGAGTTCTGTTAACGTGAGCACATCCGGCTTGATGTATCATCAGTGGCTCACCCCCAGTCTAATGGTCAAGCAGATAGGGCTAATCAAGAGATCTTGAGAGGCATCAAACCCCGGCTTATGGTTCCTTTGCAGCGGACGCCGGGTTGTTGGGTTGAGGAGCTACCTTCAGTGTTATGGAGCATCAACACCACGCCCAATAGGTCGACAGGATACACACCGTTCTTCATGGTTTATGGAGCGGAGGCAGTTCTTCCTAGTGACATCCGTCATGACTCACCTCGTGTAGCGGCATATGTTCAAGCTGACAACGAGAAGGCACGACAAGAAGCTCTCGACCTGTTAGATGAGGAGCGTGACACAGCGGCCGCCCGTTCGACGATTTATCAACAAGATCTACGTCGCTATCATAGCCGTCGGGTTAGAACCAAAACCTTTCAAGAAGGAGATTTGGTGCTTCGGCTCATCCAGGATCAGACGGATATGCACAAATTATCCCCCCCTTGGGAAGGACCTTTTGTGGTCAGCAAGAATCTACACAACGGGTCGTACTACCTAATCGATGTTCGAGAGCGCAAAGACTCACGTAAATCAGAGGAGGAGACCAACTGGCCGTGAAATATTGCTCATCTTCGGCCCTACTATACTTGAGCTATAGGCTCTGCTTATGTACATATTATGACAATGTATATATTATGATCAAAATAATAAACCAGAACCTCAGCTAAAGCGGGGTATCTGTTGTTTTCTTACATCATGTGTGGTTACATGGAGCTTCTGTTTTTAAAGCGGCGTCCGGTTTACCCTTTGATTTAGCTTCTCAAAGCTTTATGTTATATCACTTGGGGGCTTGGTCATATCCGAACCATAGCTACACCTTTTGATAGGCGCAATGCCACAACATCACTTGGGGGCTTGGTCGTATCTGAACCATAGCTACACCTTTTGATAGGCGCAATGCCACAGCATCACTTGGGGGCTTGGTCGTATCCGAACCATAGCTACACCTTTTGATAGGCGCAATGCCACAACATCACTTGGGGGCTTGGTCGTATCCGAACCATAGCTACACCTCTTGATCGGCGCAATGCCACAACATCACTTGGGGGCTTGGTCGTATCCAAACCATAGCTACACCTCTTGATCGGCGTAATGCCACAACATCACTTGGGGGCTTGGTCGAACCCGAACCATAGCTACATCTCTTGATCGGCGTAATGGCACAACGTCATTTGGGGGCTTGGTCATATCCGAACCATAGTCACACCTCTTGATCGGCTCAAAGCCTCGCCTACAATGGTTTTATTTGCCTTTGTTTAAGTTTTGTTCTCTCTTTTTTTTTAAAATGGTTGCTTTTTAAACCGGTGTTAACAAACCGGCTCGACTGTCAATTACAAGTTGATGGTACATGATCAAATCATCATCCGGAGACTATCAGCCCGGTCTGGTTTTCAATCAAAATCGAAGTATGGAGTAAACCGGCATTTATCATAACCCGGAACGGTTTATACTATAGACCGGCCTTATGTCCACAGGAGTTGTTTCTCCTCCAAGAGTTGGGTCATGCCCCTCCCTACAACGTTGGTTAGCCAACCTTATGCCTCAAAGTCACAGGTATTGCATATATGTCTGTGTTTGGGTATCTTTTATCGCCTTGATTATACACCTTGGTCGTATATATATGTATGAATATCATGACCCGCCTGACGGTAAACCGCCAGGGCGCTTTGAGTTTTTTATCTGCAGGAACAACTTAAATAAATGGCTATGGATTATGAATATCATAAACATGTCAGTTTGAGCAAGCATCAATTGCAGATAAAAATGCACGAAGGCATACCAGACCAAGTATTTTAACTAGCCTATTACAAGGCGTTTCAGTGCCCAAAACGGATAATTGTTTTCTCAAATACATGTCACAGCATGTAGAAGACTAAACCGGCCTCCATTCATGATTGGTCACCAGCTTGACCTGACGGTTGCGGGTCATCTCGCGCCGGTTCAGCTTCTTCTTCCCTACCCAGTGGCTGGAAATCAACAGTTGCCCAGTCGATCCCAGTTAAGGCTTGGAATACAGCTTCATCACTTATCAGCGTAGACGGTTCAATGTCAGGGGCATAAGTGTGCTTACGGATTGGCGGGATAAGATTTTGCGCCTCTGGAATCGGTGCAACAATCTGCTTGTTCTTGTCATCATAGCTGGCTTGATAGTATGACAGGTCCGCTTCTTCTACCAGTTGACACGCCAATGGACGTACTTCCCGGTTTGTGATCCAGAGGTTATTTTCGCCAAATTCTGTTCCATCTTCCTTCAAGCTGGGATAACCTTGGGCCGCTTCAACTGGATCAAAGTCAGGAACCCATGCTTTTGCCCGGATCAGTGTGGCCAAAGCGCCCGTTCTAGCAGCAGATTTTTTAAGCTCGTCAACCCAGGTAGGATGCATAGATAACCTCTGAAGAATATCCTTGATCAAGGTGGGAGGTGGATTATTGTGTGAAGCAGTGTAGATGATCCGCTGCGCACCGGTATACATTTGCTCTATCAAAGTATAGGCCGCCTTCAGTTTCTTCTGAACATCAGAACCCAAGTGGCTAATACGAGTTCCTGTATCATCACAAGGATTAGTAAACCGGCAAATACATGCATGGATTTATGGAAACTTTAAAGTCAAAAAGCTTACTGAACACAGTGACGGTCATGGCATGCACCTGCCGCTTCACGTTGGTCAGCTCATCCACCACCGGTTTAAGAGCGGCTTCTGCTTTTTCAGCCCTGTGCACCAAAGTGGATTTTTCAGTCTCCAATCCGCCCGCTATTTGTTGAAGTCCTCCTTAAGTTTCTCCATAGCGCCTAAAGCGTTGGTCAATTCTTCCTTCGCCTTGGAGGTTTCAGCTTGTTGCGATTTAAGGTTCTCCTGTAGGTCAGCGGTTTGGCTCTCTTTCTTGCTCAACTCGGCCTGCATAGAGACAGTTATATGATGAGGTGACAGTGCATACTTGAAGTACCAAGCACATAACAAGTTATGCCCTCGGTACTTGGGGGCTAATGCATATTTGCTCTTCATCATAAATTTTCTACAAAGTCCCAAGCATAATACAAGTATTCAACTTGGCACTTGGGGGCTAATGGGATTTGTTCCAAGGCTACTGATACGGGAGTTTCTTCTACACAGTCCCAGTTCATCTTTGTAAAGTTAAACCGGTACTTGGGGGCTACTTCAGTGAAGTTCAGATGCATTGTTGCAAAGTATAAAGTTTTTCTAAATCCCGGTTTAGATTGATATCTTAAACCGTCACTTGGGGGCTACTGGAGTTGATAAGGTGCAATTAAGAAATAAAGGGGCAGTGCTTATGAAATTACCTCATATCGTTCCTTCATCACATTTACCAAGCCGACATCATAATCACGACCAGTATATAGACGGTTCAGATAGCCGGAATGAAGGTCTTGAGCATTCAGATGGGCGTAAGCTGATAAATCGGCATTCCATTTGCCTTTGCCAATTGCAGAAAATTCCTCTTTGGCGGTATGCCTTGACAAAGCGACATGATTTCCTGGTTCAGTATGGCCAATGCCAGTAATCAGAACATCATCATCCTTCTCCTCAACAGCTTGTACTGGAGTAGCCGGTTTGTCAGTATCTTTTGCTGGACTTGCTGGTTTGTCAGACCGGATTGGACTGGTCGGCTGGTTAGCATGGCCTGTGGTGTCAACTTCTACCCGGTCAGCAGTAAGGTCATGATCTTGAGGTGGTGGCTCATTCAGCATGTCATCAACGTTGGTTTCTTCAGGATCAGGAGTCTTCTCCGGTTCAACAGCCGCGTCCTCTTCTGTCGGTTTATTCAGGCGAGCCTTCTTGCTTGGTCTGGGCTTAGCACTGACAAAGTAAAACATGAAGGTCAGTATAGCGCATAAAACACATGTCAAGGACAAAGCAAGTGAATAACTTACCCAATAACCGTTTTGAGGGGTGGAAGTTTGGTGGCTGACGACTCGCCAGAGGATGAATGAGAAGTGCCCTGATAATTTGAATCAGACGGATTAATAGGTTGACGAAAACAACCCGCTTTGGGGCGTGAAGTGTCAAGTGAATTAGAGACCTCTAAACGGCGTTTCCGAACCGGACTGTTCGGTAAACTGGCAGAGGTAACTACCTGGCCGCTATGCGGGTTGTCGGCGACTTCCAGGTTGTTGAGTCTTCACAAGAAAGTTCGGATCCAAGTAAGCAAGAGGATGAGAAAATTTAACTTTCCGGTTTGCTCGACGGGTTTTTAGTGATGGCAAAGGGTTTGAATCGGAGGAAAGAACGATTACCTCTACAACATCGGCGTGACTGACTTCAGCGTCGTCCTGGCAATAATCATCATCAATGAGGCGTATGGAAAATGAACCAAGTGAGTCAAGTTCTACCTCTAAACCCGGGTTACCCACATCATCGTCAGCCGGTGGATCGGAGGATGCAGTGGTTCTTTTCTGGTTGGCAGGCTTTTTCACAGCTTTAGTTTTTTGACGGGTTGGCTTCACCGGTTTGTCTTGCGGAGGTTTCTTGTTCCAGAACGGATCATCGCCCTGTCAAAAAATCATCACATTTTCATAGAATATTTGGACAGAAGCAATTCAGATAAGCATATGGTATGATTCTTACAACTGGCGGTTTTTTGATGGCACAAAAAGGGAGCAGGCCGGTTTGAGCACAGACAGCCTCCGGTTCGTTCAACATCTTTTTACAGCTTCAGTGACTTCGTCATCGGTAAGCTGAATATCAATGTGCCGCTGAGCATCCTTCAAATCCCATGTGTACTCACACATCAAACCGGGGCGCTGGCTCAAGGGCAAAATGCTCCAGCTTATCCAGCAGCGTGCAAAATCAACTCCTGTCAAACCGTTTGCCATAAAGGCCCTAAGCTTTGATAGTTGAGGAGCATATTTGATCCTCTCTTTAGCAGTTAGCCTTTGAGGAAAAGGGTGTGTGTTGCTCAGACGTTCAGGACGGTAACCCGTCAGGGGGTTTTCACCAGCTAGAGACGTATCCTTGCAATAAAACCACGACTGGTTCCACTCTTTGGGGTGACTGTGGAGATTGGCATGAGGAAAGGTGACTTCTTTTATTTTCTGAACTGCCATTCCACCCAGTTCTGTGTTAGGTCCATCTTTGAACTCTGTGCGGCGGTTTGGATGAAAGAAATCCCTGAATAGTTCTACTGTAGGTTCCTCTTGAAGGTAAACCTCACAAAAAACTTGGAAACGGCAGATGTTGGTTACAGAGTTAGGACCGATGTCTTGTGGGCGCAGTTGAAAGTTGGCCAGTACATCCCGGAATTTTTTTGAACCGGGCGGGTTGAAACCCCGGCTTAAGTGATCGGCAAACACGATAAACTCTCCGTCCTTGGGAGTAGGAGGACATTCCGGGCCAGGGACCCTCCAGTGAATGACATCTTTCTTGGTTAAAGCGCCCGTTTTGACAAGGTTGTCTAATTGTTCTTCAGTCACTCGAGAAGGGACCCAATTGCATTCATACACTTGCTTGGCCATGGCAATGAATGATCTACAACATGATAATTACCGGTTTAAAGATTTACAGTGGACAGCTGTGCGGCGGTACAATGATGTAAGCATGTGTTAAACCGGAGTTGGTTAATCGTAAACCAGAATTTACTACAAGCTATAAGTTGAAGTTCAATGGCGGTTCAATGAGGGGACTAATGGTATATGCCGGGTCATCATTTTTTCGAGAAGTTAAACCGCCTAGTATGACATTGAAGATATAAGTCTACAGATGTATAAGTGAAGGAAAAACAGATTTCACAAGTGGGTATTACAATTTTGGATCTGCTGCATATTGGAAAAGAAAACATATTCAGACCTAAGAAGCAGTACCGAAACAGTGGATGAAGGTTCAGATGGGATCTTCTATTTAAACGGGATGCATAGATGGAAATAGAGGCTAAGGCTATCATTATACAGAGCAAATACTTAGGATTCTATCAAGAGCCATCGTATGAACAGAACACCGACGAACACCGAAGAACACCGAAACCCTAGAACAGATCTATGGCAGAAGAGCAGAGAGCTTACCAGTGCTGATGAAGGAGCGGAGAAACACCACAGTTCTCTGGTGCGTTCAGGGTGATGCAGCGGCCAGAGATGAAGCAGAGGCGATGGTCGACAGTGGCGGCGGAGCTCAAGAGGTTGAACGGCGCGAGGAAGATGATGACGCGAAGAGGCACGAGGGGGAAAGGTGAAAATGACCCCTCGGCCCTATTTATAAAGGCAATGGATAAGTGTCAGGCGAGAAAATCAAGGAGCCAGAAATTTGGAAATAAAGCGGAGCTGTCGCCTCGATTGTCGAAGACCCATTAATGAAGATGTGTCATACAAAGTTTTTAATAATAGATGACGTCACGGCGGTTTACCACGGTCCGGGAAGATGACATCACGACGGTTTACAAAATTATGTGACAATGTTGAAGACGAAGTTTTCTTGAGGACTGACATGAACCAGTTCAAATCAGTCTGGGGCCTAATGTTGGGGATATTTCTACTGGGCGTAAACCGGCCAGGAGAGGCTGGGTTAACTTCATCAGTAGTCCATTATACTTGAAGCCCATGAAGACAGACGGTGACGCTGTGTAAAGGCCCAGGGCCCAGAACCGGTTTAAGGCCTGTAGCTATAAACCGACATTGATATGTAACTTGCATTGTAAGGTAGAAAGAGTGGAGACCGAGACGAACATGTTTATGAGCCGGCCACGGGACTCTGTAAACCGATGGGCGTCAACCCATGTATATAAGGGGACGACTCGGCGGCGGTTCAGGACAACAGAAAAACAACTCGAGACTCAGGCAAAGCGTATTCGCTCCCTGGTCATCGAAACCCCATCAATCCCATTACAACTAGATGCAGGATTTTACCTTCATCGTAAGGGGCCGAACTAGTATAAAACTCTCTTGCGTCCCTTGTCCGCTTTAACCCCTTTAATCTAACCCGTAGCGATGGTTCCACGACTAAGTCCTTTCGCGAGGACATCTACCGTGACAAAACCACGACAAATGGGAAATAATATATAGCATTGAGCACCATGTTTAAGTAGAGATTACAACGGGTAAGAGAGAGGTTACACCGCTGCATAGAGGGGGAAGAGTTGATGATGATGGCGGTGAAGTTGTTGGTGAAGATTGCGGTGATGATGATGGCCACGGTGGCGTTCCGGCACCACTGGAAGAGAAGGGGAAAGGGGGGCCCTTCGTCTTCTTCTTCCTTGACCTCCTCCCTAGATGGGAGAAGGGTTCCCCTCTGGTCCTTGGCCTCCATGGCGTGGGAGGGGCGAGAGCCCCTCCGAGATTGGATCTGTCTCTCTGTTTCTCTCTGTTTCCGCGTTCTGGTCTCCTGCCCTTTCACCGTTTCGTGTATATATGGAGATCCGTAACTCCGATTGGGCTGAAACCTTCGCCGTGATTTTTTTACCAAAAAATAGCTTTCTTGTGGCCGAAGGAGGGCATCAACCACCTTATGGGTGGCCCACGAGGGTCAGGGGCGCGCCCCCCTACCTCGTGCCCACTTCACCGTTTCGCGTTGATCTTTCTCCCAGATTTTCCAAATATTCCAAAAATAAGCTCCGTCCGTTTTTATCCCGTTTGGACTCTGTTTGATATGGATATTCTGTGAAACCAAAAAACATGCAACAGACAGGAACTGGAAGTGGGCACTGGATCAATATGTTAGTCCCCAAAAATAGTATAAAAAGTTGCCAAAAGTATATGAAAGTTGTAGAATATTGGCATGGAACAATAAAAAATTATAGATACGATGGAGACGTATCAGCTTCCCCAACCTTAATTCCTGCTCGTCCTCGAGTAGGTAAATGATAAAAAAGATAATTTTTGATGTGGAATGCTACCTAGAATAATCTTGATCATATGTCTAATCATGGCATGAATATTAAGACACGAGTGATTCAAAGCAATAGTCTATCATTTGACATAAAAACAATAATACTGCAAGCCTACTAATAAAGCAATCATGTCTTTTCAAAATAATATGGCCAAAGAAAGTTATCCCTACAAAATCATTTTGTCTAGCTATGCTCCATCTTCACCACACAAAATATTCACATCATGCACAACCCCGATGACAAGCCAAGCAATTGTTTCATACTTTAGTAATCTCAAACCTTTTCAACTTTCACGCAATACATGAGCGTGAGCCATGGACATAGCACTATAGGTGGAATAGAATATGATGGTGGGGGTTAGTTGGAGAAGACAAAAAAGGAGAAAGTCTCACATCAACTAGGCGTATCAACGGGCTATGGAGATGCCCATTAATAGATATCAATGTGAGTGAGTAGGGATTGCCATGCAACAGATGCACTAAGAGCTATAAGTGTATGAAAGCTCAGACTGGAAACTAAGTGGGTGTGCATCCAACTTGCTTGCTCATGAAGACCTTGGGCGTTTGAGGAAGCCCATCATCGGAATATACAAGCCAAGTTCTATAATGAAAATTCCCACTAGTATATAAAAGTGAAAGCATAGGATACTCTCTCTATGAAGAACATGGTGCTACTCTGAAGCACAAGTGTGGTAAAAGGATAGTAACATTGCCCCTTCTCTCTTTTTCTCTCATTTTTTCCCTCTTCTATTTTTTTATTATTTTGGTTGGCTTCTTTGGCCTCTTTTTTTTATTTGGGCTTCTTTGGCCTCTTTTATTTTTCATAAAGTCCGGAGTCTCATCCCGACTTGTGGGGGAATCATAGTCTCGATCATCCTTTCCTCACTGGGGCAATGCTCTAATAATGATGATCATCACACTTTTATTTACTTACAACTCAATATTACAACTCGATATCTAGAACAAAGATATGACTCTATATGAATGCCTCCGGCGGTGTACCGGGATGTGCAATGATCTAGAGTAGCAATGACATCAAAAAATGGACAAGCCATGAAAACATCATGCTAGCTATCTTACGATCATGCAAAGCAATATGACAATGAATGCTCAAGTCATGTATATGATGATGATGGAAGTTGCATGGCAATATATCTCGGAATGACTATGGAAATGCCATAATAGGTAGGTATGGTGGCTGTTTTGAGGAAGGTATATGGTGGGTTTATGGTACCAGCGATATTTGCGCAGTACTAGAGAGGCTAGCAATGGTGGAAGGGTGAGAGTGCGTATAATCCACGGACTCAACATTAGTCATAAAGAACTCACATACTTATTGCAAAAATCTATTAGTCAAAATTACTACGTGCATGCTCCTAGGGGGATAGATTGGTAGGAAAAGACCATCGCTCGTCCCCGACAGCCACTCATAAGGAAGACAATCAATAAATAAATCATGCTCCGACTTCATCACATAACGGTTCACCATACGTGCATGCTATGGGAATCACAAACTTCAACACAAGTATTTCTACAATCCACAACTACCCACTAGCATGACTCTAATATCACCATCTTTATATAGCAAAACTATTGCAAGGAATCAAACATATCATATTCAGTGATCTACAAGCTCTATGTAGGATTTTATGACTAACCATGTGAATGACCAATTCCTCTCAACTCTCTAAATAGATATAAGTGAAGCAAGAGAGTTTAATTCCTTATACAAAACATATGCCCACGCTCTAACAAATATAAGTGAAGCAAAAGAGCATTCTACAAATGGCAGTTTTCTATGTAAAGAGAAACAGGCAATCCAAACTTCAAATGATATAAGTGAAGCACATGAAGCATTCTATAAAGCCATACTCAAAAGATTTAAGTGAAGCGCAATGAGCATTCTATAAATCAACCAAGTACTATATCATACCAGCATGGTGCATAAAATAAAACTGAAAACTAAATGCAAAAGACGATCCAAGATTTGCACATATCGCATGAACGAAACGAATCCGAAAACATACCGATACTTGTTGAAGAAAGAGGGGATGCCTTCCGGGGCATCCCCAAGCTTAGACGCTAGAGTCTCCTTGAATATTTAATTGGGGTGCCTTAGGCATACCCATGCTTGAGCTCTTGCCTCTCTTCCTTCTTCTCACATCGATACCTCCTCGATCATCGAACACTTCATCCACACAAAACTTCAACAGAAAAACTCGGTAAGATCCGTTAGTATAATAAAGCAAACCAATACTCTAAGTACTGTTGCAAACCAATTCATATTTTGTTTTTGCATTGTGTCTACTGTAATATAACTTTTTCATGGCTTAATCCACTGATATATATTGATAGTTTCATCAAAACAAGCAAACTATGCATCAAAAACAGAATCTGTCTAAAACAGAACAGTCTGTAATAATCTGAACATTCACCATACTTATGATACTTGAAAAATTCTGCCAAAATTAGGAAAAGTAAAAATTTTGTATAGAAAGACATTGCAAAAATAATCAGAACCATTTGACGTTCCAGTAAAAAATTAAAAATCGCGCACTACAGCCAAAGTTTCTGTCCTGCACCGCACAAACCAACAAGCATTGTAAACATCCTAAAGGCAAACCTTGGCACATTATTTTTATGATACAATGGAATTGTACAAGGGGATAATTATTTTTATTGAAAAGTTTCTGTAATCAAGATTCACAAAGTTTCCGTGAGCATGAACAAAGTTCAAGGCTAGCTCCCACTTCAACAATGCTTGTCTCTCTCACTTTCGCTTTCCTTTTTGAAAAAGTTTTGGGTTCCCCTCTTTATTTTTGTTGTTTTTAAACTATATAAAAGCACTCAACAGAAATAAATGACTCTCTAAAACTTCCGGGTTGTCTCCCTGGCAGCGCTTTCTTTAAAGCCATTAAGCTAGGCATATAGTGCTCAAGTAGTGAATCCACCCGGATCCCAAGGTATATCAAAGCCAATTTTAATTAACAATGATTTGTAATTTAGTAGTGAGCACAAAGTAACATGTATCATGCAACAACGAAGTCTAACTCTCTTCCTATGCATTGACATGTCATAAAAGAACAATTCATGCACATCAAGTAAAGGCTAATGCATAGTATAAACAGTTTCTTGCAATTTTATCGTATTGGAAACATAGAGAGGTGGAGATATAGTTCCTCTCTCATAATAATTGCAAGTAGGAGCAACAAGCACACGCATATTATATTCATCAAAATCATCATGTGCAACGGTAAAAGGCAACCCATCAATATAATCCTTAATAAAGGCAAACTTCTCCGATATAGTGTAGTCGAGAGAATTCAAAAAGATAATAGGACTATCATGCGTGGGTGCAGTAGCAACAATTTCATGTTTAACATAAGGAACTATAGCAAGTTCATCTCCATAAGCATAATTCATATTGGCATCTTGGCCACAAGCATAGCAAGCATCATCAAAAATGGATATTTCAAGAGAATCAACGGGATCATAACAATCATCATAGCAATCATCCTTCGGTAAGCACGAAGGGAAATTAAACAATGTATGAGTTGAAGAGTTACTCTCATTAGAAGGTGGGCACGGGTAGCTAATCCGCTCTTCCTCCTTTTGTTCTTTGCTCTTCTCCTCATCTTTTTCATCCAATGAGCTCACAGTTTCAGTAATTTCTTCTTCCATAGACTCCTGCAAAATATTAATCTCTTCTTGGACAGCGGAGACTTTCTCAATAAGTGCATTAATATCGGAATTGTATTCATAATTATCATAGCAATATTTTAGGATAGCTAAATTTTCAGGCCTATAAACATCATCATCAAAAGCTTCAAACTCTTTAAACATAGATTCAATTTCATAAGCACCCATAAAAGCAACAAATTCTTCTATTTGTTCCACATCATAGTAATCATATATACCATTAGCATAAGAAGCTAAGGTTTTATTATCATTAAATTTGCAAGAAAAGGGAAGGTGTGGAGCCTTCATCCTAGAGCAACAAGTATAATCATATCTCAAGCATAGTTCGCTTAGCATACCACTTCAACATATAAATTTGATCCCATAATAGTTTCCCTTTTTGTGTCAAGCGATAATCCCTAAAGTATTCACGTTGATCCAGTGTTACTCCCATTACCAAATTGAATGGGGTTTTCTCTGGATTATCAAAGTAGTACATAATTTCTGTCACATAACGAGCATCGAGGGTTTTAGGAGGTTCCCCATCTCCATGAGCAGCAAGTACACCTAATTTTTTTGGTATTTCATGTTCCATATCCATAACTAAAGATAGAGAACAACTAAGAACAACAAATAAAAATTACTTAGTGATAAAGCAAACAAGCACACACAAGAATATTCACCCCACATTATTGCTCCCCGGCAACGGCGCCAGAAAAAGGTCTTGATAACCCACAAGTATAGGGGATCAATTGTAGCCTCTTTCGATAAGTAAGAGTGTCGAACCCAACGAGGAGCTAAAGGTAGAACAAATATTCCCTCAAGTTATATCGACCACCGATACAACTCTACGCACGCTTGACATTCGCTTTACCTAAAACAAGTATGAAACTAGAAATACTTTATAGGTGTTTTTGGATAGGCTAGCAAGAAAGTAAAGAGCGAGTACATAAAATCTAGGGGCTGTTTAGATAAAGACACAACTAAGTTAGTTTTAGTAGAGAGCTTTTTGTCACGAGAAAGTTATTTGTCCCTAGGCAATCGATAACTAGACCGGTAATCATTATTGCAGTTTTATTTGAGGGAGAGGCATAAGCTAACATACTTTCTCTACTTGGATCATATGCACTTATGATTGGAACTCTAGCAAGCATCCGCAACCACTAAAGATCATTAAGGTAAAACCCAACCATAGCATTAAAGCATCAAGTCCTCTTTATCCCATATGCAAACAGCCTACTTACTCGGGTCTGTGCTTCTGTCACTCACGCCACCCACCATAAGCAAATCATGAACATATTGCAAACCCTACAGCGAGAATCCCTCACGCTTGCGCGACACGGAGAGCACCATAGGACAGCACCAATAATGAAACATGCAACTCAAACCAGTCTTGATCATCAAATAGCCCATAGGATAAAATGGATCTACTCAAACATCATAGGATAGACATACATCATTGGGAAATAATATATAGCGCTGAGCACCATGTTTAAGTAGAGATTACAACGGGTAAGAGAGAGGTTACACCGCTGCATAGAGGGGGGAAGAGTTGGTGATGATGGCAGTGAAGTTGTTGGTGAAGATTGCGGTGATGATGATGGCCACGGTGGCGTTCCGGCGCCACCGGAAGAGAAGGGGAGAGGGAGCCCCTTCGTCTTCTTCTTCCTTGACCTCCTCCCTAGATGGGAGAAGGGTTTTCCCTCTGGTCCTTGGCCTCCATGGCGTGGGAGGGGCGAGAGCCCCTCCGAGATTAGATCTGTCTCTCTATTTCTCTCTGTTTCTGCGTTCTGGTCTCCTGCGATTTCACCGTTTCGTGTATATATGGAGATCCGTAACTCCGATTGGGCTGAAACCTTCGCCGTGATTTTTTTAACCAAAAATTAGCTTTCTTACGGCCGAAGGAGGGCATCAACCGCCTTATGGGTGGCCCACGAGGGTCAGGGGCGCGCCCCCCTACCTCGTGCCCACCTCGGACACCGTTTCGCGTTGATCTTTCTCCCAGATTTTCCAAATATTCCAAAAATAAGCTCCGTCCGTTTTTATCCCATTTGGACTCCGTTTGATATGGATATTCTGCGAAAACCAAAAACATGCAACAGACAGGAACTGACACTGGGCACTGGATCAATATGTTAGTCCCCAAAAATAGTATAAAAAGTTGACAAAAGTATATGAAAGTTGTAGAATATTGGCATGGAACAATAAAAAATTATAGATACGACGGAAACGTATCAGAGGGTACGTGGATACACTCTCCTCTCTTGTTGTTATGCATCTCCTAGATAGATCTTGCATGATCGTAGGATTTTTTTTGAAGTTGCATGCTATGTTCCCCAATAGTGGCATCCGATCCAGGTCTATGCGTAGATTATATGCACGAGTAGAACACAAAGATTTGTGGGCGATAATAGTCATACTGCTACCACCAAGGTCTTACTTTGATTCAGCGATATTGTTGGATGAAGCGCTCACACCAACATTACATGACCACGTTCATGAGACCGGTTCTATCGACGTGCTTTGCACACAGGTGGCTGGCGGGTGTCTGTTTCTCCAACTTTAGTTGAATCGAGTTTGACTATGGCCGGTCCTTGTTGAAGGTTAAAACAACACACTTGACGAAAAATCATTGTGCTTTTGATGCGTAGGTAAGGACGATTCTTGCTAGAAGCCCGTAACAGCCACGTAAAACTTGCAACAACAAACTAGAGGACATCTAACTTATTTTTGCAGGGCTTGTTGTGATATGATATGGTCAAGACATGATGCGATATAAGTTATTGTATGAGATGATCGTGTTTTCTAAAAGTTATCGGCAACTGGCAGGAGCCTTATGGTTGTCGCTTTATTGTATGAAATGCAATCGCCATGTAACTGCTTTACTTTATCACTAAGCGGTAGCAATAGCCGTAGAAGCAATACTTGGCGAGACGACAACAATGCTACGATGGAGATCAAGGTGTCAAGCCGGTGATGATGGAGATGATGACGGTCTTTGGAGATGGAGATCAAAGGCACAAGATGATGATGGCCATATCACATCACTTATTTTGATTGCATGTGATGTTTATCTTTTATGCATCTTATTTTTCTTAGTACGGCGGTAGCATTATAAGATGATCTCTCACTAAATTTCAAGGTACAAGTGTTCTCCCTGAGTATGCACCGTTGCTTACAGTTAAATCGTCTTAGAGACACCACGTGATGATCGGTGTGATAAGCTCTCGTTCACATACAACGGGTGCAAGCCAGTTTTGCACACGCAGAATACTCGGGTTAAACTTGACGAGCCTAGCATATGCAGATATGGCCTCAGAACACTAAGACCGAAAGGTCGAGCGTGAATCATATAGTTGTAACGCCCCCGATGCGGCTATATCTCCCACGTGTCGAGGCACGACTTAGAGGCATAACCGCATTGAAAGCAATGTCGCAAGTGAGGTAATCTTCACACAACCCATGTAAATAGGGGAAAGAGGTACATAGTTGGCTTACAGTCGCCACTTCACACAGTACATAAATAAACATCCATCATCCAAAGTACACTCAAGGTCCGACTACGGAACCAAAATAAAAGAAGATACCCCAAATGCTACACAGATCCCCGAATCGTCCCAACTGGGCACCACTACTGATCATCAGGAAAAGACACATAGCAATGACCACGTTCCTCGTCGAACTCCCACTTGAGCTCGGTTGAGTCACCTGCACTGGCATCGTCGGAACCTGCAACTGTGTTTGGAAGTATCTGTGAGTCACGGGGACTCAGCAATCTCACACCCGCGAGATCAAGACTATTTAAGCTTATAGGAAGGACATAGTAGTAAAGTGGAGCTGCAGCAAGCGACTAGCATATATGGTGGCTACATCGCAAAAGAGAGCGAGAAGAGGAGCAAAGCACGGTCGTGAAACTAGTAGCGATCAAGAAGTGATCCTGAACTACTTACGTCAGACATAACTCCAACACCGTGTTCACTTCCGGACTCCGCCGAAGAGACCATCACGTTACACACGCGTTGATGTGTATTTTATTTGAGGTCAACTTTGGGTTTTCTACAACCGACATTAACAAATTCCCATCTGCCTCATAACCGCGGGCACGGCTTTGAAAGATATTACCTGCGGAGGTGTCCCAACTTAGCCCATTATAAGCTCTCACGGTCAGCGAAGGATATTCCTTCTACCGGAAGACCCGATCAATCTCGAATCCCGGACTACAAGACATTTCAACAGCAATAAAACAAGACCAGCAAAGCCGCCCGATTGTGCCGACAAATCCCGATAGGAGCTGCACATATCTCGTTCTCGAGGCACATCCGGATGAGACATCCTACGAGTAAAACCAAGCCTCGAGTTTCCCGTGGTGGCCCCAGATCTACTCGTTTGGGCCAGCACTTTCGAAGGAGCACTGGTCGGGGGTTAAAATAAAGATGACCCTCGGGCTCGCGAAAACCGGGGAAAAGGCTTAGGTGGCAACTGGTAAAACCAAAGTTGGGCCTTCTTGGGCGAGTCTTATTCAAAGCGAACTGTCAAGGGGTCCCATAAATCACCCAACCGTGTAAGGAGCATAAAATCAAGGAACATAACACCGGTATGACGGAAACTAGGGTGGCAAGAGTGGAACAAAACACCAGGCATAAGGCCGAGCCTTCCACCCTTTACCAAATATATAGATGTATTAATTATAGCAGATAAATATTGTGATATCCCCAACAAGTAAACATGTTCCAAAAAGGAACAACATCTCCATGTTCCAACAAGGAACAAACTTCATCTTCACCTGCAACTAGCAACACTATAAGAGGGCTGAGCAAAGCGGTAACATAGCCAATCAACGGTTTGCTAGGAAAAGGATGGTTAGGGGCTGACATGGAAATATGGGTGGCATGATATAGCAAGTGGTAGGCATCGCAGCATAGGCATAGCAAAAGAGCGAGCAACTAGCATAGCAAAGATAGAAGTGATTTCGAGGGTATGGTCATCTTGCCTGCAATGTTCTCAGAGTTGTCGAAAACTTGATCCTCGTAAGCGTTCTCAACAGGTTCCTCGTTCACGTACTCGTCTCCCGGCTCTACCCAAAGCAACAACACAAACAAAGGAACCGCAATAAATCACGGTGCAATGCACAATCAACATGATGCAAAACATGACATGACATGCGAGATGTGATATGCAATGCGTATGTGCGCTCCGGAAGGTAAATGATGAACCAGGCATCAACTTGGCAAACCAAGTATGCCACTGGAAAGATGAGATGATTTCGGTTGAAATCGATATAAAGATCACCGGAATCGGATGCACGGTTTGCAAATGACAAGCAAAACAAGAATGGCACAAATCTGCCATTAACAGCATGATGCTACTTAGCAAGCAACAAATAATTAAGCTACTGCACCCAAACGTATCAAAAAAGTATATGGCAGTGATCTACACAAGATGCTCGACAAAAGATGAGCACTGAGCTACGGCTAGTTCACATCATAACAGGTTCAAACAAGCATGGCAAAAGTGCACAAAATATCAGGCTGGACATGGCAAAAACAGCATCAGGTTGCAATGTTCAGAGCAACAAAACTACATGCTACAGGAACTTAAAATAGCAAAACATGGCATGGCATGAATCTACTCAAATCATAGAACAAAAGTCCCTTACTGACCATAAGCCAAAAAGGATCAGAAAATATAGTAACACCCATGTCAATATTGAAAGTTTCGTTAACAGATTCAGCAACATGACATGTCAAAAACTGATAACGAGTAGGCATGTTTACAAGCTCAATGCACTCACTACAGAGCCTTAAATGATAAACTAAGCATACATACATCAAGAAGACATGACATAGAAGACATACATGGCAAGAACAATAACATAGCATACATGGGTCAACCACAACAACCTAGGCAAAATTGAATAACACGTATACAATCTGCCAGGAAACATTTGATAGCAAAAGTAGAGCTCGATTGACTCAAGCTATGGCACTCCATAATTGCAAACAAAGGCATGGATGGATAGAGCAAGACATGTTTTACAAAACGTCCTTACTAAAGTATCTCAAAATGTGCATAGATCTCTTGGTATCATCAAGTTAACATGGCATCAAAAATCAGCTAAACAGGGCTGAAAACAGCAACATCAGGACACCTACTTTGCATGCTTGTGCTAGTCACCACATAGATCACAAAAATACATGGCATATACCCCTGGAAAGATGGCATGACATATTTCAAAACACATGTAGGACTCAAATTCATAGGGTACACACAATAATCATGGCAAAAATAACAAAAGTGCAAGTTCTGTTAAGAAACAGAAACTAACATCACATAGCACTCTTCCAACAGCATTTCGGGCATCAAGATGAGCTCAAATGAAAATGATGCAATGAGACAAAATGATCTACTCTTCGAGGCGAACATTTTGATATATTATATGCGCAAAATGGATCTACAGATGCAAAGATATACCACTTTGAAAATGCAACAAAATCAATAATATGTAAAAGACATGGAAAAAAAGAGTGGGAGAGAGGTCAACGGGCGCGCGACCCGAGGTCGGATCTGGATCGGGCGAGGCGGCGCTGTGGCCGAAGCTCAGCGGCCCGGCGAGGAGGAGGAGGCGGCGCCGGTGGGGCGTGGTGGCGGCGTGGAGGGGGCGGCGACCACCATGGCGAGGCCACCCGGTGGCGGGCGGCGCAGGCCGGCCGAGGAAGGCCGTGGCGGCGGAGGCGGCGGCGGGGGCTTCGTCCGGCGCGGACGGACACGTCCGGCGCGGAGAGGAGATTTTTTTAGGGTTTCGGGGAAGAAGACCCGGATTTGGACGGGGGAGATGTTTAAATAGGCATAGAGGGAGCTAGGAGAGTCCAAATGAGGTGTAGTTTTCGCTCACACGATCGTGATCGAACGACGGAGAGCATGGAAGTGACTTAGATGGGTTATTGGGCTGTTTTGAAAGGGTGTTGGGCTGCAACTTAAAAGAGGCCTTTGCGAGAGTGCGGTTAACCGTTGGAGTACCAAACGAGCTCCAAATGACCCGAAACTTGACCGGTGGTCTACGGGTGGTATACCAAGGCCACTAGACAAACCTCGGTCCCTTCGAGAAGGTTTAATACCCTTTGCGGAAAAACGCAAAAAGGGCCGCCGGGGAGATAGGAGTGCGGATTGCAAAAGCGGACAACGGGAAAAATGCTCGGAATCATGAGACGAACACGTATGCAAATCGATGCACATGATGACATGATAAAAATGCATGACATAGACAAAATGCAAAATGAAGAAAACCCAACCACGAAGGAATATCATATCACAATGCGAAAATGGCAAGAGTTGGAGTTACAAATATGGAAAGTTACTTCCGGTGTTACAACACTCCACCACTACAAGAGGATCTCGTCCGAGATCTAGGACTGAAAGAACTCCGGATATTCGGAACGGAGGTGATCCTCGCGCTCCCAGGTAGCTTCTCGGTCGGAATGGTGTGACCACTTCACTTAGAGGCATGTGTTGCCATGACTTGTATAACGGATGTTTTTTCGAAGGTCGAGGTACACGATTTCCGAGGATTTCTTGGTTATGTGTTGACGGATGGATACAGCTGGATCTAGGTATTGTTAGTTTGGGTGATATATTTTGTGTCCCCTGTATCCCCAACACCAGATTGCATAACCAGAAAGTTTCGGGAGTTTATAGGTGGGAATTCTAGTAGCTTACGGGATATTCTTTCCGACGGATGTATGATTTGAGATTGGGGTTCAACGTCTAGTGGTCCGCCCATTCACGGTCGATTCTGATGGTCGCGAGGCGTCTTAAAGAATCCTTGGCTATGCTGATTCGGGGCGTCTTGTTTGTCATTCGTGGCGTCCGCTATCGTCGTGTCGTGTGGGCCCCACCACGAACACTTTGGGCGAAATCTCTATCATGTGTTTGTTCCGGCTCATTCTAGCAGTCAATCTTTTGTTTTCAGTTGTGATATTCGATTTGTTTCTAAGACAGATGTTGTTTCCATATCTTTATCTAAGTGGCTTCTCACCTTAATGGACGTGTGATGTTTAACTTTGGAATTCATTCGTTCATTCTTGTTCGAATGTTTATTGTGAAGACTATATGTTGCAATTTCTATCCGTTGATTCTACTTGACTATTTGTCTATCAAAGGACTAACGGATGTCACCCTCTCGAGATGGCTCCGCCAGCGTCGAATCCGGATCGCAATGATTGGGATCGATCGAACCCTCCACCTCCACCTCCACCTCCGCCTCCGGAGGCTGGGCAAGCTATCATGGCAGCCACAAATGCCAATGCTCGAGATGATTTTGCAGCTCTTGCAAGAACGTACTCGAGGGCAAGGCAATCAAGGAAATCAAGGTCAAGGCAACAATCAGCCACACTTTGCTACTCTCGGTCGGTTCCTCGCTAATCAGCGAAGTCTTTCGGTTTACGTGTTGAGGCCACGAGACAACGACGATTGGCTTGTGGACATCTGCAAGCATTTTGATTGTAGCAATGTCGGACACGAGGATTTTGTCAAGTTTGCATCGTTTCAACTCAAGGATCAAGCTGCTGAGTGGTACCAACAATACAAAGATTCGAGAGGAGGTCGTGTCATTACAGGATGAGTTCCGCCGTGATTTGAGCTCACCATATTCCAAAAGTGTTGTTGAGAGCAAGCGTGAGGAGTTCCGCAATCTCAAGCAGGGCAACATGTCTGTCTATCAATACAATATCCAGTTCGAAGCTCGCTCGTTTTGCTAAGCAAGGCGTGCACGATGAAAAGAGTATGATCTATCAATTCGGAGGTGGTGCGAGAGAAGATCTGCAATTAGCTCTTGTGCTTTTGAGCGAGATAAGTATGATGATTTCTACAACATGGCTCTGAAGCAAGCTGCCCAGCTCAAATGTGAGGCTTCTAAGAAGAGAATCGGGGATGCAGATTCAGTCTTCTTCTTCCTCTCAAGTGGCAGCTAAGCAGCAGAAGTTTTACCTTCCTCCTCCTCCATTCCGTCGGCCTTATCGTGAGAAGAACTCGGTGGCCGTGGATCTTCCCACCCACCCAACCCAAGCTATCGAACAAGTCTAGTTCTCAAGCTCCAAGGTCAAGTGCTCCTTACCACCGTCCGCTCTACGAGGTGACTTGCAACAAATGTCGCAGAAAGGTCACTATGCGAACAAGTGCTTCAACCAGAGGCGCCTTCCGCCTCCTCCTCTGTGAAATCTTCCAGCAATGCAAAGGTCAAGCATAATCCAAAGCATGTCAAGGTCAATATGATGAATGCAGCTCAAGCGGAGGAATCTTCGATGTGATAATGGGTAATCTCTCGATTAATGATATTCTGCAAAAGTCTTATTTGATCTTGGTGCATCGCATTCTTTCATGTCATATCCTTTTGCATCGAAGCACAATGTTGACACGAGATTCTGTCCAAAGTTATGCAAGTTGTTTCTCCCGGAAGGCTTATGAATTCTAGTTTGGTTGCTCCTAATGTCTCTATCAAGATGGGCGATTATAGATTTACGGCTAAACCTATTGTCCTTGGTGACTCGGATATTGATCTTATTCTCGGGATGGATGGCTTTATCGGCAAAGCTCGGCTTGATTGTGCTGCGGGAAATTCAATTGACTCACTCTTCTAATGATGTGATCATCTATGCGCTCGTGATGAAACCATTCGGTTGTTTTCTCTAAATGAGAAGGGCGAACTGAATGCTATCTCTCAATTCGATCGTTTGTGAGTACCAAGATGTCTTTCGGAAGAGCTTCGGGTATGCCTCCTCATCGGCCGATTGAGTTTGTTATCGATCTTGAGCACGGCATTTGAACCCGTTTGCAAGCGTCCATACAAGCTTGGACTGATGAGCTGAAGGAATTGAAGAAGCAGCTCGATGAACAAGAGCGTCTGGTTTGATCGATCGAGTTCATCTCCTTGGGGTTGTGGTGTTCTTTTGTCGGAAGAAGGATGGCGCGAGACCGACTTTCGCGCCGATTACCGTCCATTGAATAAGAAGACAATCAAGAACAAGTATCCACTTCCCAACATCAATGAGCTTTTCGAGCAACTCAAAGGTGCTACAGTGTTCTCCAAGCTTGACCTTCGTATGGGGTATCATCAGTTCGCATTCGTGAACAAGATATTCCCAAGACAGATTTGAACAAGCTTTGGTTCTTATGAATATATTGTCATGTCTTTCGGCCTCGTCAATGCTCCTCCAACTTTCTCTCGGATGATGAACTTCATTTTCAACCCTACACCAATGAATTCGTCTTGGTCTATCTTGATGATATTTTGGTCTTCTCCAAGAATAAGAAGGATCATGCCAAACATTTGCGATTGGTGCTAGACAAGCTCGAGAGTATCAATTCTATGCTAAGTTCTCCAAATGTGAATTTTGGCTTGATGAAGTGCTCTACCTTGGTCATATCATCTCGCCAAGGGCATCGCTGTTAATCCAGAGAAGGTGTCCGCAATTGTGAATTGGGAACCTCCTCGAATGTCAAGCAGCTCCATGATTTTCTTGGTCTTGCAAGCTATTGCGAAGATTCGTTGAGAACTTCTCCAAGATTGCAAAGCCTCTTTCCAACCTCCTCGAAGCATGTGAAGTATATACGGTCTCCACGAGTGTGACGTTGCGTTCAATACTCTCAAAGAGAAACTCGTCACAGCTCTGTTCGACTCCTCTGATGAATCCAAGCCATTCAAGTTTTACGTGATTCTTCTCTTCAAGGTCTCGGTCTTTGTGTTAATGCAAGAGAAGAGAGTTGTGGCTTATACCTCTACCAGATTGAAGCCCAACGAGAAGAACTACCCCACTCACGATCTTGAGTTGGCGGCGATTGTCCATGCATTGATAACGTGGAGACATCTCTTGTTGGGAAGGAAAGTGGACATTTTCACCGATCACAGAGTCTCAAGTACATCTTCACTCAGCCCAACCTCAACCTCGAGGCAGACTCGATGGGTGAAATGATTCAAGAGTACAACCCAAGTATTGAATATACTCCGGCAAGGCCAATGTCATTGCAGATGCTTTGAGCAGGAAAGCTTCGCAACAGTCTAATCCTCAAGCCTTTTCAGCGGATCTCTGTGAAGCTTTCCATAAGCTGAATCTTCAAGTTGTTCCTCAAGGCTTTCTTGCCAACCTCATAGTCTCTCCTACTTTGGAAGATCAGATTCGTGAGGCTCAACTTCTGGATACCATGGTGAAAAAGGTGAAGCGTGGTATCGACAAGGGCATTTCAAGTACAAGTGCTTCCACATTGATGACAGAGACACTCTTTTCTTTGAGGACGGGTTGTGGTTCCTAAGGGTGATCTGAGAAAAGTCATTATGAGCGAGGCTCACAATTCGCTTCTATCCATTCATCACGGAAGTGCGAAGATGTACCAGACCTCAAGCAGTCATTTTGGTGGACTCGAATGAAGCGAGAATTGCTCAATTCGTGAACGAGTGTGATGTCTGCAGAAGAGTGAAAGCAGAACACCAACGACCAGCTGGTCTCCTTCAACCTCTTGCTATTCCAGAGTGGAAGTTTGATCATATTGAAATGGACTTTGTGACTGGTTTTCCAAAGTCCAAGCGTGGAAATGATGCTATCTTTGTTGTCATTGACAAGCTTACTAAAGTGGCTCATTTTCTTCCTATCAAAGAATCCATCACAGCAGCTCAGTTGGCAAAGCTATACACCTCCAGGATTGTCTCTTTGCACGACATTCCTCAAGTGATCTCTTCAGACCGTGGCAGCATCTTTACCTCCAAGTTTTGGGATTCTTTTCAGAAGGCCATGGGCACCAACATTCGTTTCAGCACAACTTTCCATCCTCAAACAAGTGGCCAAGTTGAGCGAGTAAATCAAATCCTTGAAGATATGCTCGGGGCTTGTGTCATTTCTTTCGGTATGAAGTGGGAAGATTGTCTTCCATATGCGAGTTCTCCTACAACAACAGCTTCCAAGCGAGTTCGGGCAAGGCCCGTTCGAAATTCTCTATGGCGAGAAAGTGCCGTACTCCTCTCAATTGGTGCAGAGAGGTGAGCGCCAACTTCTTGGCAATGACTTGATCACGAAGCGGAAGAAATGTGCCAAGTCATTCGTGAAAATCTCAAAGCCGCATAATCGCGCGGAAAAGCTATTATGATGATAAGCACCGTGATGTGGCTTTTGAAATCGGAGACCATGTCTACCTCGCGTCTCTCAATGAAAGGCACTCGTAAACCCGGTATCAAAGGAAGCTTGCCCCTAGATCGTGGGTCCTTTCAAGATCATTGGGAAAAGAGGCGATCTAGCCTATCAACTTGAATTCCATCCAACTTTGCAAGCGTGCGATGTGTTTCACGTGTCACAGCCGCAAGTGCTTCAAGACTCTGAACGCACTATCAACTTCAAGAGATTGACCTTCAAGAAGATCTCTCTTATCATGAGCACCCGTTGCTATTCTTGAAGAAACCGGCGCAAGACTCGCAACAAGTCAATCAAATTCCTGAAAGTGAAGTGGTCACACCATTCCGACCGAGAAGCTACACAGGGCGCGAGGATCACCTCCGTTCGAATATCCGGAGTTCTTTCAGTCCTAGATCTCGGGGCGAGATCCTCTTGTAGTGGTGGAGTGTTGTAACACCCGGAAGTAACTTTCCATATTTGTAACTCCAACTCTTGCCATTTTCGGCATTGTGATATGATATTCCCTCCGTGGTTGGGTTTTCTTCATTTTGCATTTTGTCTATGTCATGCATTTTTATATTGTCATCATGTGCATCGCATTTGCATACGTGTTAGCCTCATGATTCGAGCATTTTTCCCGTTGTCCGTTTTGCAATCCGGCACTCCTATCTCCCCCGGCGGCCCCTTTCGCGTTTTTCCATGTGCGGGTATTAAACCTTCTCGAAAGGGACCGAGGTTTGTCTAGTGGCCTTGGTATACCACCGTAGACCACCGGTCAAGTTTCGGTCATTTGGAGCTCGTTTGGTACTCCAACGGTTAACCGCACTCTCATAAAGGCCTCTTTTAAGTTGCAGCCCAACACCCTTTCAAAACAGCCCAATAACCCATCTAAGTCACTTCCATGCTCTCCGTCGTTCGATCACGATCGTGTGGTAAAACTACACCTCATTTGGACTCTCTAGCTCCCTCTATGCCTATTTAAACATCTCCCCGTCCAAATCCGGGTCTTCTTCCCGAAACCTAAAAATCTCCTCTCCGCGGGGACGTGTCCGTCCGCGCCAGACGAACCAGCCCGCCCCGCCAGCAACCAGCCAGCGCCTGCCACGTGGCCGCCCGCCGCCGCCCCATGAGCCACAGCCGCCCCCCCCGCTCGCTCCTCCCCACCCCGCCCGCCTCCTCCGCCGCCCGCCCGGCCCGCCGCCCCGCCCGCCGCCGCCAGCCGCCCGCCCTCCGCCGCCGCCAGGCGCCGCCGCCTCCGCCGCCACGGCCTTCCTCCGCCGCCTGCCGCCGCCCGCCACCGGCCGCCGCCGCCGGCCGGATCCCGGCCCCGCCATGCCATGGTCGCCGCCCGCTCCACGCCACCACCACCGCCCCACCGCGCCGCCTCCTCCTCCTCGCCGGGCTCGCCGAGCCAGCGCCACCGCGCCGCCTCGCCCGATCCAGATCCGACCTCGGGTCGCACGCCCGTTGACCTCTCTCCCCCTCTTTTTTTCCATGTCTTTTACATATTATTGATTTTGTTGCATTTTCAAAGTGGTATATCTTTGCATCTGTAGATCCATTTTGCGCGTATAATATATCAAAATGTTCGTCTCGAAGAGTAGATCATTTAGTCTCATTGGATCATTTTCGTTTGATCTCATCTTGATGCCCGAAATGCTGATGGAAGAGTGCTATGTGATGTTAGTTTCTGTTTCTTAACAGAACTTGCACTTTTGTTATTTTTGCCATGATTATTGTGTGCACCCTATGAATTTGAGTCCTACATGTGTTTTGAAATATGCCATGCCATCTTTCCAGGGGTATATGCCATGTATTTTTGTGATCTATGTGGTGACTAGCACAAGCATGCAAAGTAGGTGTCCTGATGTTGCTGTTTTCAGCCCTGTTTAGCTGATTTTTGATGCCATGTTAACTTGATGATACCAAGAGATCTATGCATATTTTGAGATACTTCAGTAAGGATGTTTTGTAAAACATGTCTTGCTCTATCCATCCATGCCTTTGTTTGCAATTATGGAGTGCCATAGCTTGAGTCAATCGAGCTCTACTTTTGCTATCAAATGTTTCCTGGCAGATTGTATACGTGTTATTCAATTTTGCCTAGGTTGTTGTGGTTGACCCATGTATGCTATCTTATTGTTCTTGCCATGTATGTCTTCTATGTCAGGTCTTCTTGATGTATGTATGCTTAGTTTATCATTTAAGGCTCTGTAGTGAGTGCATTGAGCTTTTAAACATGCCTACTCGTTATCAGTTTTTGACATGTCATGTTGCTGAATCTGTTAACGAAACTTTCAATATTGACATGGGTGTTACTATATTTTCTGATCCTTTTTGGCTTATGGTCAGTAAGGGACTTTTGTTCTATGCTTTGAGTAGATTCATTCCATGCCATGTTTTTCTATTTTAAGTTCCTGTAGCATGTAGTTTTGTTGCTCTGAACATTGCAACCTGATGCTGTTTTGCCATGTCAGCCTGATATTTTGTGCACTTTTGCCATGCTTGTTTGAACCTGTTATGATGTGAACTAGCCGTAGCTCAGTGCTCATCTTTTGTCGAGCATCTTGTGTAGATCACTGCCATATACTTTGTTGATACGTTTGGGTGCAGTATCTTAATTATTTGTTGCTTGCTAAGTAGCATCATGCTGTTAATGGCAGATTTGTGCCATTCTTGTTTTGCTTGTCATTTGCAAACCGTGCATCCGATTCGGTGATCTTTATATCGATTTCAACGAAATCATCTCATCTTTCAGTGGCATACTTGGTTTGCCAAGTTGATTCCTGGTTCATCATTTACCTTCCGGGCGCTTTATCGCATTGCATATCACATCTCGCATGTCATGTCATGTTTTGCATCATGTTGATTGTGCATTGCACCGTGATTTATTGCGGTTCCTTTGTTTGTGTTGTTGCTTTGGGTAGAGCCAGGAGGCGAGTGCGTGAGCGAGGAACCTGTTGAGAACGCTTACGAGGATCAAGTTTTCGACAACTCGAGAACATTGCGAGCAAGATGACCATACCCTCGAAATCACTTCTATCTTTGCTATGCTAGTTGCTCGCTCTTTTGCTATGCCTATGCTGCGATGCCTACCACTTGCTATATCATGCCACCCATATTTCCATGTCAGCCCTAACCATCCTTTTCCTAGCAAACCGTTGATTGGCTATGTTACCGCTTTGCTCAGCCCTCTTATAGCGTTGCTAGTTGCGGTGAAGATGAAGTTTGTTCCTTGTTGGAACATGGAGATGTTGTTCCTTTTGGAACATTTTACTTGTTGGGGATATCACAATATTTATCTGCTATAATTAATACATCTATATATTTGGTAAAGGGTGGAAGGCTCGGCCTTATGCACGTGTTTTGTTCCACTCTTGCCACCTAGTTTCCGTCATACGGTGTTATGTTCCTTGATTTTGCGTTACTTACGGTTGGGTGATTTATGGGACCCCTTGACGAGTTCGCTTTGAATAAGACTCGTCCCAAAGAAGGCCCAACTTTGGTTTTACCAGTTGCCACCTAAGCCTTTTCCCGGGTTTTCGCGAGCCGAGGGTCATCTTTATTTTAAACCCCGGACCAGTGCTCCTTCGTCTGGGGGCGAAGCAATGAGTAGATCGGGGCCACCAGGGAAACTTCGAGGCTTGGTTTTACTCGTGGGATGTCTCATCCGGATGTGCCCGAGAGCGAGATATGTGCAGCTCCTATCGGGATTTGTCGGCTGTCGGGCGGCTTTGCTGGTCTTGTTTTATTGCTGTCGAAATGTCTTGTAGTCCGGGATTCGAGATTGATCGGGTCTTCGGTAGAAGGAATATCCTTCGTTGACCGTGAGAGCTTATAATGGGCTAAGTTGGGACACCCTGCAGGTAATATCTTTGAAAGCCGTGCCCATGGTTATGAGGCAGATGGGAATTTGTTAATGTCGGTTGTAGAAAACCCAAAGTTGACCTCAAATAAAATACACATCAACGGCGTGTGTAACCGTGATGGTCTCTTCTCGGAGTCCGGAAGTGAACACGGTGTTGGAGTTATGTCGGCGTAAGTAGTTCAGGATCACTTCTTGATCGCTACTAGTTTCACGACCGTGCTTTGCTCCTCTTCTCGCTCTCTTTTGCGATGTAGCCACCATATATGCTAGTCGCTTGCTGCAGCTCCACTTTACTACTCTGTCCTTCCTATAAGCTTAAATAGTCTTGATCTCGCGGGTGTGAGATTGCTGAGTCCCGTGACTCACGAGATACTTCAAACACAGTGCGAGTTCCGCGATGCGGTCAGGTGACTCAACCGAGCTCAAGTGGGAGTTCGACGAGGAACGTGGTCATTGCTATGTGTCTTTTCCTGATGATCAGTAGTGGTGCCCAGTTGGGACGATTCGGGGATCTGTGTAGCATTTGGGGTATCTTCTTTTATTTTGGTTCCGTAGTCGGACCTTGAGTGTACTTTGGATGATGGATGTTTATTTATGTACTGTGTGAAGTGGCGACTGTAAGCCAACTATGTACCTCTTTCCCCTATTTATTACATGGGTTGTGTGAAGATTACCTCACTTGCGACATTGCTTTCAATGCGGTTATGCCTCTAAGTCGTGCCTCGACACGTGGGAGATATAGCCGCATCGGGGGCGTTACAATAGTCGATATGATCAACATAGTGACGTTCACCATTGAAAGCTACTCCATCTCACGTGATGATCGGACATGGTTTAGTTGATATGGATCACGTGATCATTTAGATGACTAGAGGGATGTCTATCTAAGTGGGAGTTCTTAAGTAATATGATTAATTGAACTTTAATTTATCATGAACTTGGTACCTGATAGTATTTTGCATGTCTATGTTGTTGTAGATCAATGACCCGTGCTACCGTTCCTTTGACTTTTAATGTGTTCCTAGAGAAAGCTAAGTTGAAAGATGATGGTAGCAACTACAAGGACTGGGTCCGTAACTTGAGGATTATCTTCATTGCTGCACAGAAGAATTACGTCCTGGAAGCACCGCTAGGTGCAAGACCCGCTGCAGGAGCAACTCCGAATGTTATGAACGTCTGGCAGAGCAAAGCTGATGACTACTCGATAGTTCAGTGTGCCATGCTTTACGGCCTAGAATCGGGACTTCAACGATGTTTTGAACGTCATGGAGCATATGAGATGTTCCAGGAGTTGAAGTTAATATTTCAAGCAAATGCCCGAATTGAGAGATATGAAGTCTCCAATAAGTTCTCAGCTGCAAGATGGAGGAGAATAGTTCACGGTGAACATATACTCGGAATGTGCGGGTACCACAACCACTTGACTCAACTGGGAGTTAATCTTCCTGATGATAGTGTCATTGACAAAGTTCTTCAATCAGTGCCACCAAGCTACAAAAGCTTCGTGATGAACTATAATATGCAAGGGATTGATAAGACAATTCCCAAGCTTTGGGGAGGACGGGAGGTGTCAACAGGCCTTTCTTCGGCAACAAAATCGTCATCTTGCAGTGGCGGATCATTGGGCATATCTTCACAAATAGCCGCTTCAAGATTTGGGGCGCTGTCCGGTTCAGGGGCAGTTTCTTCGTCGGCCGGTTTATCCAGGCGAGCCTTTTTGCTCGGCCTAGGCTTGGCCCTGAAAAGGCATAATAACGATCAAATACAGCATATACTACGCGTGATGCAATAGAAACAATATGATATGTATAACTTACCCAAGCACCGTTTTAAGTGGTGGCAGTGAGTAGTGATGATTAGCGGATGAGGAATGGGAAGTGACCGATAATCGGTCGGATGGATTAAGAGGTTGACGAAAACAGCTGCTTTAGGACAAGCAGCGACAAGCAAATTAGAGACCTCTGAGCAGCGTTTCGAACCGGACTGTTCGGTAAACCGGCGGAGGTAACTACCTTGCCGCTGTGCCGAGTTGTGCGGCGAACTTCATGTTGTTGAGTCTTCATAAGAAATTTGGGATCCAAGCAAGAAAGGGGATGAGAAATTTAATTTTCCGGTTTGCCCGACGGATTTTTAGTGAAGGCAAAGGATTTGAGTCAGAGGAGAGAATAGTTACCTCAACAACATCAACATTACTGGCTTCAGCATCATCCTGACAAACATCATCATTAATTAGGCGTATGAAAAGTAAGCCAAGTGAATCAAGTTCTACCTCAAGGTCCGGATTACCCACATCGTCATCCACGGCGGATCGAAGATCGATGGTTTTCCTCTTATGAGCAGACCTCTTGACAACTTTGGTCTTTTGCCGGATTGGTCTTTCCGGTTTGTCTGGCTTCTCTGGTTTCTCTTGTGGAAGTTTCTTGCTCCAGAATGGATCATCACCCTGATTAAGCAACATTTGATGTTAAAAAAGATACCAGAAATGGCAGTAATATATTCAGTAAAAAATACGATCGAGTCTTACGGATGGTGGTTTGTTGGTAGCAAAGAAGGGAGCAGACCGGTTCGACACGAGGTGTTCGGTTCGTTCAACATTTTCTTCACAGCCTCGGTGACCTCATCATTGGTAAGCTGGATATTAACATGTCGGAGGGTCGTTGGCGCTACCATGTACTCACACATTAAACGAAGCCTTTGGGAGAGGCAGTATGCTCCATGATATCCAACAGCGTGCAAGATCAATTCTGTTAAACCATTGGCCATGAAGGCTCGAGCTTGGAGAGTTGAGGCGTATTACTTCTCTCCTTGGCGGTTAATCTTTGCGGAAAGGATGTGTATTCTTGAGTCGCTCGGACGAAAGCGAGCAAAGGATTTTCATTGGCGGGAGAGGTGTCTCTGCAATAGAACCATGATTGATTCCATTCCTTGGGGTGGCTGTGCAGTTTGGCATGAGGATAAGTGACCTCCTTCCTTTTTTGAATTCTGTGCGGCGGTTTAGATGGAAGCAGTCTCTAAACAACTCAACTGTGGGTTCTTCTTGAAAGTATGCCTCACAGAGCACTTGGAAGTGACATATATTGGTAACAGAATTGGGGCCAGTATCTTGCGGACGGAGTTGAAAATTGGCTAAGACATCTCGGTAAAATTTTGAACCGGGCGGGTTAAAACCCCGGGCTAAGTGATCTGCGAAAACTACAACCTCTCCTTCTTGAGGTGTGGGTGGACATTCTTTACCAGGAACCCTCCAATGGATAGTATCCTTACCGCTTAAAGCGCCAGTCAGGACCAGATTGTTTAATTGAGTTTCGGTGACACGGGGCAGGAGGCCCTGTGCACCCGCCGGCTCAAGTTTTAGCTGACCTGTTCGACGCACTAGCTGTGCTTATGGTGGAGGCCAATCCGGCGGATCAAGATGCCCACAACGCAGAAGTTGCAAAGGTGAGAGAGCAGATCGCGCAGGCCAAAGCCGACCGGCAGGTGAGAACGACAGGATGGTCGCAGAGCGGGCGCTTTGGGCGCCCAGGCCTATAGGCTCATGCTTGACCAGAACGCATCACATGAGGTCTTGAAGCGGAAGTACAGGTCACGCCTGCCATCAGTTTTCGACGCTAAAAATATCTTTCACACCCCGGAGGCTGGAACCAGTAATCCGTCATGGCACCGGGAGGTAAACCGGTCTGAGGCACCGGGACCAGGGGCGCCGGTCCAACCTCGCCTGATGGAACCCCCTCGGCAGAACTGTGTGGTACCTCCGCCGGTCCAGACACCTCCGGGCCATTATTCTAATCCTATGGACAATCTTGTCGCGGCCGCTTCACGATTAGAGGCTATCCCGATCGAAGGAGACTCTCCGCAGGCGGTAGAAACACGCTGGGTTAAGGAGCTTCTTCAGACCGCTTTGATCCAGCAGGAGGCATACTCATACAGCCATGATCGAATTCATTCCACACCTCATCAAGCCGGAGCTACAGTAGGCGTATGGATGAGCCGGCCGTATCGAGCAATGCCCGGCGCCGTGAAGCGGCCCGTGGCAATAGCCCGGCAGGCGGTATTTGCGATGCTCAGGAAGTGGTGGACCGGGCCCGGGTACGAAGGGAGGCCGAGTTAGCAGCCCAGGACGAGGCGCGTCAGCTTATGCCGGTTTGCCCCACAATGAGCCTCAGCTAAAGCGGGGTATCTGTTCTGTTACATCATGCGTGGTTACATGGAGTTGTTCTGTCTTAAAGCGGCCTCCGGTTTACCCTTGAGTTTTCTTTTCAAAAGCTTTATGATATCACTTGGGGGCTTGGTGGTGTCCGAACCAATGCAACACCTTTTGATAAGCGAAAGCCACCAGATCACTTGGGACATGGTCAAGTCTGAACCAGATCCGCCTCTTGATCGACCTAAGGCCATAGAGTCACTTGGGGCTTGGTGAACCCAACCATTGCTCGCCACTTGATCGGCATAATGCCACGGTTTGATTGGGGACTGGCTGACTGAACCATAGCTACACCTTATTGGGAGCTTGGTGGTGTCCGACCATGGTAACACCATCGATCGGCTCGATAAAGCCTCTTTTTGCAAGCGGTTTTATCATTGCCTTTGCTTCCATATTTTTCATAACTGTTATTTGATTTTTGTTGCGTTTTTTAAACCGATAACATTTTAAACCGGTTCAAACTGTCAATTGACGGAATTCGGTCCATTTTTAATCCGGAGATAATTTTTCCGGTTTGACTTTTTCTGTTAACATCCCATTGTGGAGTAACAGGGGGCTTGTCACAACCCGGTATGGTTTTATCATAAATCGACACAGTATGAAATGAGTTATCATTACTCAAGATTGGGGTTATCACCCTTACTACAAAAAGTTGGTAAACCAATGATGTGATTCAATGTCACAGGTATGATATATTTCATTGATTATTCTTAAGTGCAGCCTTGGTTATAAACCTGGGTTATATGTTGGGCATTATGACCCGTCCGTGATAAACCTCGGGACACTTTAAACTTGTTGTATCGAGACAGGTTGAATAAAGCATGATGATAAATTATCCGGTGTTTATTAAACCAGCACGGCTTTAAGGCGATAAGTCGCCAAGATATGATGAGAAATTATCCGGTGTTTGTTAACCCGGCCTGGCTTTGGACTATAAATCGCCAATACATATTTCGATTAAGCCATTGGAATCATGCCCTTATAAATCATTGGGTTATATTATTCAAATAGCCAAACTTGGCTGAATTTTCATTATGATATTGAATGAATAAGGTTTTCATACCAGATTATATTATCTTGAATAGCCAACATGGCTAGATTTTTATTATGGTTATCAATAACCAATATTATGATTGATGTTTTCAAAGTCGCTTCAGCGCAATGGCTATTATTTCATCAATGGGTATGATTTATTCTACAATGGAGGAATAGTCCCGAGTCATTGCGAGCTTACGACCCGACACTTGGGGGTTACATTATTTAAGTTGAGATTATATCAAATATGCAAGTCTCATGTCGCTGCAAGCATGCACCATGACACTTGGGGCTAATGCAAAGTAATTTTTGCTCATATTATTGAAGACCCGACTCATCACATTATAATGAGTCGGCCCTTGGGGCTACCAATTGCTCCTGTCAGCAGTTGAAGGTACAAAGCTTTTTATTCATTATATTGAAGGGTCCTTTGCTCAGTTGGTAAAGCACAAGGCTCTTAACCTTGTGGGCGTGGATTCAAGTCCCATGATGGGGTTACATCATATGATGTTATTTTCCTTGAAGTATATATTAAGTCCCAGCTCAATATTATCTTCTTGAGCGGCCCTTGGGGCTACACATCATTGCTCAAATCTACGATTATACCTACAAAGTCCTGCTCATTATTGCATAATGACCCGGCCCTTAGGGGCTACACTGGTTGAAGTTTTTATGAGTATAAGACAATTACAAGTCCCGAGTTCTTTGCAAGCATGACAACCCGACACTTGGGGCTACATAGTATGGAGTATTCAGTTTTACTAGTCCTTTGGGATGAACAACATGGATTTTTTGAAAGTGGCAGTATTTATATTGAAGCAAAGTCTTAAGCCACCACTTTGTTACGCTCAAAGACTTGGGGGCTACAGGTATTATATTATTATCGAAGAAATATTTTCAAATTCTCGATTGAGCAAACTAGGTTGACCGGCGTCACCAATCATTATGACCACAATGGCTGCAACCCGGCGTCATTAATAATCATGAACGGCGTTGGCAACAATCATGAACCGTGTTATGCGCAACAATCATGACTCGAAATTATCAAGTTTTATAACCCGACAGTCTTTGGCAATGATAAAACCGGCAAGTTCGCATCTTCAAACCGGTTGAATATCGATGAGTATTTCAAGACCAATATTTCTTAAACCGGCGCTTTGGAAGCCGATCAAGTGGATTATTCTTCACAATATTTTTCTATAAAAGCCAACATCAGCAATTTGAGTATGAAGCTGGTTATTGACCGGATTTTCTAGAAGGAGGAAATGACAAAGGACTTAAGGACGATCGGTGCGGTCTACAAAATTATTAACCCGAGCACAACCTGCCAAATTTGTTCGGTGTTTATTTTGCGACATAAGTCTACCTTGGATAAATCAAGCTAAACTTGGGGCTAATGTCGGGATATACCCACGGTGTAAACCGGCGGAAGTTAACCGGCGGACTTGGCGATTTATTTGAGGTCCTGCGGCACTTGGCGATATTCATCGGTGACCCGCCCGGACACGGCAATTTACCGACAACCCGCCAGGACGTTGTAACTCACTTGGTGACCCGGCGACGGGTCGGAGGAGCGACAAGACCGGTGGCCCGTCTGGCGGTTCATGAAGGCCGGTTCAACTATCGTGGGCGGTTTAAGAGGAAAGGCATGAGGAATATTTACCTTACAAGGAGTTAAGACCAGGACTTGTATCCGGTTTGCATTAGAGATAGACTAGTCCTAATCCTAATAGGACTCCACATGTAACCCGCCCCTTCAACATATATAAGGAGGGGCAGGGCTCCCCAAAGAGGGACAAGCTACAAGCAAGAAGAAACAATCTTAGGGCTAGACACAAAGAGGAGAGCCGGTTCTGGCGACTCCTCGTGATGATAATGAGACCTAGCCTCAAACAGCATGTAGGGTTTTTACGGATGATGTTTCCGGGGCCCAAGCTGTCTAAATCCTGTCTTGTGTTGCGTCTCTCGATTCCGCTCAACCCCTCTCAAGCTACCACATAGATGCGTTGGCCTCGCGACTAAGTCCTGACACTAAGGACATCTGCCGTGACAAAACCACGACACTTCCCGATGCTAAAAGCTGCGGAGGTAGAAATCAAGAAGGAGCATCAAGTGTTGATGGTTAACAAGACCTCTAGTTTCAAGAAAAAGGACAAGGGAAGAAGGGGAACTTCAAGAAGAACGGCAAGCAAGTTGCTGCTCAAGTGAAGAAGCCCAAGTCTGGACCTAAGCCTGAGACTGAGTGCTTCTACTGCAAAGGGACTGGTCACTAGAAGCGGAACTGCCCCAAGTATTTGGCGGATAAGAAGGATGGCAAAGTGAAAGGTATATTTTATATACATGTTATTGATGTTTACCTTACTAATGCTCGTAGTAGCGCCTCGGTATTTGGTACTGGTTCTGTTACTCATATTTGCAACTCAAAACAGGGGCTACGGATTAAGCGAAGATTGGCTAAGGACGAGGTGACGATGCGCGTGGGAAATGGTTCCCAAGTCGATATAATCGCCATCGGCATGCTACCTCTACATCTACCTTTGGGATTAGTTTTAGACCTAAATAATTGTTATTTTGTGCCTGCGTTAAGCATGAACATTATATCTGGATCTTGTTTGATGCGAGACGGTTATTCATTTGAATCAGAAGAATAATGGTTGATCTATTTATATGAGTAATATCTTTTATGGTCATGCACCCTTGATGAGTGGTCTATTTTGTTGAATCTCGATTGTAGTGATACACATATTCATAATATTGAAGCCAAAAGATGCAAGGTTAATAATGATAGTGCAACTTATTTGTGGCACTACCGTTTAGGTCATATTGGTGTAAAGCGCATGAAGAAACTCCATGCTAATGGACTTTTGGAATCACTTGATTATGAATCACTTGATGCTTGATGTATGCGGTCCGACGAGTGTTGAGGCTCGCGGCGGGTATCGTTATTTCCTGACCTTCACAGATGATTTGAGTAGATATGAGTATATCTACTTGATGAAACATAACTCTGAAACATTTGAAAAGTTCAAATAATTTCAGAGTGAAGTGGAAAATCATCGTAAAAAGAAAATAAAGTTTCTACGATCTAATCGTGGAGGTGAATATTTGAGTTATGAGTTTGGTCTTCATTTGAAACAATGTGGAATAGTTTTGCAACTCACGCCACCTGGAACAGCACAGCGTAATGGTGTGTCCGAACTCGTAACCGTACTTTATAAGATATGGTGCGATCTATGATGTCTCTTACCGATTTACCTCTATCGTTTTGGGGTTATGCTTTAGAGACGGCTGCATTCACGTTAAATAGGGCACCATCTAAATCCGCTAAGACAACACCATATGAACCGTGGTTTAGAACGAAACCTAAGCTGTCGTTTCTTAAAGTTTGGGGCTGCGATGCTTATGTGAAAAAGATTCAACCTGATAAGCTCGAACCCAAATTGGAGAAATGCGTCTTCATAGGATACCCAAAGGAGACTGTTGGGTACACCTTCTATCATAGATCCGAAGGCAAGATATTCGTTGCTAAGAATGGATCCTTTCTAGAGAAGGAGTTTCCCTCAAAAGAAGTGACTGGGAGGAAAGTAGAACTTGATGTGGTAATTGTACCTTCTCCCGAATTGGAAAGAAGTTCATCAGAGCAATCAGTTCCAGTGATTCCTACACCAATTAGTGAGGAAGTTAATGATGATGATCATGAAACTTCAGAACAAGTTACTACCAAACCTCGTAGGTCAACCATAGTACGTTCTGCACCAGAGTGGTTTGGAAATCCTTTTCCGGAAGTCATGTTTCTAGACCATGATGAACCTATGAACTACGAGGAAGCGATGATGAGCCCAGATTCTGCGAAATGGCTTGAGGCCATGAAATCTGAGATGGGATCCATGTATGAGAACAGAATATGGACTTTGGTTGACTTGCCCGATGATTGGCTAGCCATAGAAAATAAATGGATCTTCAAGAAGACGACTGACGCTGACGGTAATGTTATTGTCTACAAAGCTCGACTTGTTGCAAAAGGTTTTCGACAAGTTCAAGGAGTTGAATACAATGAGACTTTCTCACCCATAGCGATGCTTAAGTTTGTCCGAATCATGTTAGCAATTGCCGCATTTTATGATTATGAAATTTGGCAAATGGATGTCAAAACTGCATTCCTTATTGGATTTCTTAAAGAAGAGTTGTATATGATGCAACCAGAAGGTTTTGTCGATCCTAAAGGTGCTAACAAAGTGTGCAAGCTCCAGCGATCCATTTATGGACTGGTGCAAGCCTCTCGGAGTTGGAGTATATGCTTCGATAGTGTGATCAAAGCATATGGTTTTATACAGACTTTTGGAGAAGTCTATATTTACAAGAAAGTGAGTGGGAGCTCTGTAGCATTTCTAATATTATATGTAGATGACGTATTGTTGATTGGAAATGATACATAATTTCTGGATAGCATAAAAGGATACTTGAATAAGAATTTTTCAATGAAAGACCTTGGTGAAGTAGCTTATATATTGGGCATCAAGATCTATAGAG
Source organism: Aegilops longissima (assembly GCA_021605205.1). Classification (NCBI taxonomy): domain Eukaryota; kingdom Viridiplantae; phylum Streptophyta; class Magnoliopsida; order Poales; family Poaceae; genus Aegilops; species Aegilops longissima. The sequence goes on from CM038677.1 coordinate 594,284,961, forward strand.
ATAGATCAAGACGCTTAATTGGACTTTCACAAAGCACATACCTTGATAAAGTTTTGAAGAAGTTCAAAATGGACCAGTCAAAGAAAGGGTTCTTACCTGTGTTACAAGGTGTGAAGTTGAGTCAGACTCAATGCCCGACCACTGCAGAAGATAGAGATAAAATGAAAGGCATTCCTTATGCCTCAGCCATAGGTTCTACCATGTATGCAATGCTGGTGTACCAGACCTGATGTGTGCCTTGCTATAAGTTTAGCAGGGAGGTACCAAAGTAATCCACGAGTGGAGCATTGGACAACGGTCAAGAACATCCTGAAATACCTGAAAAGGACTAAAGATATGTTTCTCGTTTATGGAGGTGACAAAGAGCTTGTCGTAAATGGTTACGCTGATGCAAGCTTTGACACTGATCCGGATGACTCTAAGTCACAAACCGGATATGTATTTATATTGAATGGTGGAGCTATCAGTTGGTGCAGTTCCAATCAAACGATGCCTATTGGCCCGCCTTGTCTTAACGAGCAGGAAAATGGTTCTCTTCGAACCTCGCCCTTGGTACCATCGTTGTTGCCAACATAATTGACATGCTATCCTCTGACCTGCCTTGCTATCATGGCCATGCAAATGTTAGCACCCTTCCTACTTTTAACCCACAAGGTGGGCCCATAACCCACAGTTCCACAGGATCGAAACCTGCCCATAACCCACAGTTCCACAGGATCGAAACCTGACTCTCCTATAAGTCCATGTTTTCTAAGTTATTCCTCGCACTTGGCGTCATATGTAAATCATGAGCCATCTTCCTAGTGATCTATTCTGGTATCAGACGCAATACTTTCCCATTGCTCTGAACCCCTTTCACCCTCTGTTTCAGACATCGAACGATTTTCTATCCGCTTGAAACTTCTTATGGTACCTTCTTGCTCTCGATGACTTTCTTGAATTTCAACTCGAGAGATGCCTCTATTCCACGTTCACTCAGATAGCCCCCAGGCACCTATCTTGTGTTGAGCTCCTTCCTTCCCGAGTCTTTCCCCCTTATTCTACCTCCTAAATCTCGGGACGAGATTTCTTGTAGTGGAGGAGAATTGTGACGCCCGGATAATTAAGATACAGTAATTCCTGGCTAATGATGCCACGTCATCATGACTACTGTTGTTGAACTCGCGTTGGTTTGAAACCGGTTCAAATTTCAAATTCAAATCAAAGTCCAAAATTCAAATTGCCAAACATGAAAACTAAAATTTTCAAAGTGTGGCAAATAATCCCTGGATATTTGTCATGTTGGAAGCAACCTCTTTTGGATGCCGAAAGTGCCCCTGGAATTCTTTTAGTGATCCAGCATCATTTAAAATTGGCCTTTCCAATTTCCATAAATGGTTAGACAACTGCTTTTCGCCTCAAACTTTTTGTGTCTCCTAGAAATGATGTGCTTGATTTATGTGACAAGTTGCTACGTCTCGAGCTTGCGTTGGTTTTCCCCAAAGAGGAGGGGATGATGCAGCACAGTAGCGTAAGTATTTCCCTCAGTTTTTGAGAACCAAGGTATCAATCCAGTAGGAGGCCACGCGCAAGTCCCTCGTACCTGCACAAAATGATAGCTACTACGCAACCAACGCGATTAGGGGTTGTCAATCCTTGAGGTCACTTACGAGTGAGATCGATAGAGATAATATTTTTGGTATTTTTGGTATAAAGATCTGAAGTAAAAAGTAAAAGCAAAGCAAGTAAATAAAGTGATGGAGATTGATATGATGAGAATAGACCGGGGCCATATTTCACTAGTGGCTTCTCTCAAGAGCATAGATATTCTACGGTGGGTGAACAAATTGCTGTTGAGCAATTGGCGAGAATTGAAACACGATTATGAGGTTATCCAGCAATGATCATGTATATAGGCATCACGTCCGTGACAAGTAGACCAAGCGATTACGCATCTACTACTATTACTCCACTCATCGACCGCTATCCAAAGCATGCATCTAGAGTATTAAGTTAAAAAGCAGAGTAATGCCTTAAGCAAGATGACATGATGTAGAGGAATACATTCATGAAATATGATAAATACCCCATCTTGTTATCCTCGATGGCAACAATACAATCGTGCCTTGCAACCCCTTCATCCTTTGGGTAAGGACACATAAGATTGAACCCAAAGCTAAGCACTTCTCCCATTGCAAGAACTACCAATCTAGTTGGCCAAACCAAACGGATAATTCGAAGAGACTTACAAAGATAACTCAATCATACATAAAAGAATTCAGAGAAGAATGAAATATTTTCCATAGATAAGCTGGATCATAAACCCACAATTCATCGGTCTCAACAAACACACATAAAAAGAAGATTACATCGAATAGATCTCCACGAGAGAGGGGAGAACATTGTATTGAGATCCAAAAGAGAGAAGAAGTCATCTAGCTACTAACTATGGACCCGAAGGTCTGAAGTAAACTACTCACACTTCATCAGAGGGGCTACGGTGATGATGTAGAAGCCCTCCATGGTGGATGCCCCCTCCGCGGAGTTCCTAACAGGCCCCAAGATGGGATCCGTGGATCTGAGAAGTTGCGGCGGTGGAATTAGGTTTTGGCTCTGTCCCCGATCTGTTGAAGTGCGAAGGTATATAGGAGGAAGAATGCGTCGGTGGTGCGTCGGGGGCCCATGAGGCGGGGCGCGCTGGGGAGGCACGCCCCCACCTCGTGACCGCCTCTGGCACTCCTTAGAGTAGGGTCCAAGTCTCCTGGATCACGTTCGGTGAGAAGATCACGTTCCCGAAGGTTTCATTCCGTTTGGACTCCGTTTGATATTCCGTTTCTTCGAAACACTGAAATAGGCAAAAAAAACAACAATTCTAGGCTGGGCCTCCGGTTAATAGGTTAGTCCCATAAATAATATAAAAGTGGAAAATAAAGCCCATTATAGTCCAAAACAATAGATAAAGTAGCATGGAGCAATCAAAAATTATAGATACGTTGGAGACGTATCACAAGTCTCGTCTCTAGCAAAACTCATTTAGTTTTACAATTAAATAGAAGACATAAAAGTTTTGAAAAGAAAAACAAAATTGGATAAAAGGAGAGAAGCCTCACTGCCCCACTGGGCCTCTGGCCCAGCCGGCCAATCCACTAGCCCAGCCGCCCCCCTCACCCCCTAACCCTAGGCCTCACCCACGCTCTCCCGAACGAATCCCACTCTCCCTCGTTCCCTCCCCGCGTCGTCACCCACCCACACACACACACACACACACACACACACACACACACACACATAGACGCACAGGGGAGGGGTGCATATGTTCGATCCCCTCCTCCCGACGCGCCCGAGCCCGAAGGCCGCCGTCAGCCGGCGCCGAACGGCACCCCGGCATCTCGCGTCTCTGCCGCCCCCGCCTCTCATGTGCCGGCGCTCACCAGCGCCCCCCATCGCCGCTGTAGCCCAGCGCCGCCCGACGGTGATGGCCTTCCTCGACGCTGTTCGCCTCGCCGTCGCGGACTCCGGCCCCCCCCAAGCCGCCCGATGTCGTCGCTCGCTGACCCGGGGTCACCTCGCATACGTTGTCGCTACCCCGACCCCGTCGCCCTCGTCTGCCGTCTCCGACTCGACCCCGACGCGCCACCTCGCCGCTCGCCGGACTGCCCGGCCCCGCCTCTCCGTCGCTGGACCGCCCTGCACCTCCTCGAGCTCGCCGCGACCCTCCCGTGAGCCCGTCGCCCTCCTCTCTCCCGTTGCCGGATCGGCTGCGCCAGCCACCCTCGCCTCGCCCGGCGCCCTCCGTGTCGCGCTGCGATGCAGCAGCGTTGACCACGCGAACCGTCCGCCGTGGCCTCGCCCGCTGATGCTACATTGCCGCTGCTGCCGGCGCCTTCCCTTCATGGCCCACGCCTTTATCGACCTCAGCGCGGCGCCTTCACGCCCGCTCACCCAACTCGCCTCGCCGTGCGGGCGTACACCCACGCCCGATAACCCCCTGCACCCGTTAACTGTGTGGCCCCCCTGGGCCACTGGCAACCGGGGCCCACAACTCCCCAGTTTTGTAAAAAAACAATAATAAATAAATAAATGTTAATAAAAATAATTATTTAATTAATTAGTTAAATGGTTAATTAACTTAATTAATCAATATAATGAACTAGATTAGTTAGTTAAATCAGTAATTAGTTAGCTGAGACAATGACAGGAGGGCCCCACCCCCTGTTGACCAGTCAAATGTTGACTGGTCAACTGGGACCCCCTGGACCCACATGTCACCCTCTGGTACACTTATGTGTACACAGATCTGGGTGCACCTACCATTTTACTCTTTATTTTTTTGAATTAAATTAAATTGCAGAATATCTTTGAATCTTTGGTTAATCATAGAAATTAAACGGTAGCTCGGATCGAAAAACTTTGTACATCAAAGTTGCTCAGAACGATGAGTCGAATCCGGTTACGCGGTCCGTTTGTCCGCCACACTCCCTAGCATAGCAAACGTTGAAAATTTCCCCTCCGGTTCATCTGTCTGGCAGACGTCCGGAACCGGGAAAACTTTCCCGGATGTTTCCCTCTTCGCCAGTACCACCTAGCGCTGTGTTAGAGCACTTCTAGCCCCGCTTATTGTCTTGTTATGCATATGTTTGCGTGTATTTACTGTTTCTTCCCCCTCTTCTCTCCGGTAGACCCCGAGATCGCTGCTGATGCCCCTGTGATCGACTACGTTGACGACGACCCTCCTTGTCTGAGCAACCAGGCAAGCCCCCCTTTGATCATCCCGATATCGCCCATTCTATACTCTCATGCTTGCATTAGATTTTGCTACTATTATTGTTTGCTCCTATTCTGATGCATAGCCTGCTTTTGTACCTGTTGTTGTACCTTACCTGCTTATCCTAAACTGCTTAGTATAGGTTGGTTAGTGATCCATCAGTGACCCTCCACTTGTCCTTGTTGCCCCTGCTTCATCATCGACGACTCGAGCTACACGATCGACGACCAGAGCTCGGCACCGCACATCACATCACGCCCCTTTAGTTGTTCAACTCTGCAGAGCTACTATCGAGTGCCGAGGGTGATCCCTCATAACGCACTCCTGGTGATAATTCTGTAGTGTAGCTATTCGGTCCTGGTCATCGAGGGTGATTTCCTCCTTCACCATTCCCGATATGGCTCTGTCGTGCAACCCCTCAAGTGTGAACCTCGAGGGTGGTTCCTCTCACGTTCACCTTGATGATTACATCGAGTGGAATCCTCCGAGGGTGATTCCTTGGGTTTTCCCCTTGATGTTTGGACACATGGTTACCTTGACATTACTTGAGACCTTTGGGAAAGTCGGGCAGGCCCGGAGAGCACCCGCAAGATGGTTACGAGGCACGACCGGGAAGTCTGGCAGCCCTCGAGTGGGTTGGGCTTTCCCTTGCCGTATTTCCTCGAGAAGGGGCGATGGGGTCACATTATCGTGAGTCTCTGCTCGTCTCCGCGAGCTAATAATGCACTATGGTTTGGGTATTTGTTCTCAATTGGCCTTTGGCCTTTGCGCACCAACCACCACGCGAGAATAGTTATGGGCCTCGACGTCGCAGTATTAGCCGAAGCTTTGTCAGACGTCCAGTTCAGCATTGCGGCACGGCTGGGCCGGCACCCCAGAGGTGGTGCCTAAGTCCACCCTGCACGTAACCACCCGGAGTGCAACGGGCGATGGGCCCAGACCCCGGAGTGCTTAGGAGGTAGACCGGCGGGGACCTCTCTGCGGAGCCTAGGTCGGGCTGCGACGTGTTGATCTTCCGAGGCCGGGCATTGACCCCAGAAAGGTGTGTCCGACCAGAGTGATCGAGCGTATTGGAAAACGTGGTGCACCCCTGCAGGGAAGATCTTTATTCGAATATCGTGTCCACGGTAATGGATGTTCAGACTTGTATCTTGATCTAATACAACTAGAAATGGATACTTAAGTTATGTGGCTCAGGGATCGCTTTCTCGCAGGGAGTCGAGGAAGGATCTCTGGGCATTAATGTTACAACATGCTTGTTAAATATAAACTGCTATTCTTTACTCTTCTACATGCTGCAAGATGCTTGGAGCTGCGTGAAGATGCTAGTCTTCGATAGGCTAGGCCTCCCCCCTCTATTCTGGCATTCTGCAGTTCAGTCCACAGATACAACCCTTCCGTTTGATACCAATGCATACTTAGTATAGATCTGATGCTTGCGAGTACTTTGGATGAGTACTCACGGTTGCTGTGCTCCCCCTTTTCCCCCTTCTTTCTTCTTTCCGGTTGTTGCAACCAGATGGTGGATCCTTGGAGCCAGATGCCACCGCCGACGGATACTACTACATGGAGGCCACCGAAGACCAGGAGTAGTTAGGAGGTCCCAGGCAGGAGGCCTTGCCTCTTCGATCGTGTTGCTTTTGTGCTAGCCTTCTTAAGCCAAACTTGTCTAACTTATGTCTGTGCTCAGATATTGTTGCTTCCGCTGACGCTTGTCTATCGAGCTTGTATTCGAGCCCTCGAGGCCGCTGGCTTGTAATATGAAGCTTGTATTATTTTGATTTGTGTCTAGAGTTGTGTTATGATATCTTCCCGTGAGTCCCTGATCTTGATCGTACACATTTGCGTGTATGATTAGTGTACGGTCGAGTCGGGGGTGTCACACCTTATTGGATTTTTTAAAGAAGAGTTGTATATGATGCAACCAGAAGGTTTTGTCAATCCTAAAGGTGCTAACAAAGTGTGCAAGCTCCAGCAATCCATTTATGGACTGGTGCAAGCCTCTCGGAGTTGGAGTATATGCTTCGATAGTGTGATCAAAGCATATGGTTTTATACAGACTTTTGGAAAATCCTATATTTACAAGAAAGTGAGTGGGAGCTCTGTAGCATTTCTAATATTATATGTAGATGACGTATTGTTGATTGGAAATGATACAAAATTTCTGGATAGCATAAAAGGATACTTGAATAATAATTTTTCAATGAAAGACCTTGGTGAAGTAGCTTATATATTGGGCATCAAGATCTATAGAGATAGATCAAGATGCTTAATTGGACTTTCACAAAGCACATACCTTGATAAAGTTTTGAAGAAGTTCAAAATGGATCAGTCAAAGAAAGGGTTCTTACCTGTGTTACAAGGTGTGAAGTTGAGTCAGACTCAATGCCCGACCACTGCAGAAGATAGAGATAAAATGAAAGTCATTCCTTATGCCTCAGCCATAGGTTCTATCATGTATGCAATGCTGTGTACTAGACCTGATGTGTGCCTTTCTGTAAGTTTAGTAGGGAGGTACCAAAGTAATCCACGAGTGGAGCATTGGACAGCGGTCAAGAACATCCTGAAATACCTGAAAAGGACTAAGGATATGTTTCTCGTTTATGGAGGTGACAAAGAGCTTGTCGTAAATGGTTACGTTGATGCAAGCTTTGGCACTGATCCGGATGACTCTAAGTCACAAACCGGATACGTATTTATATTGAATGTTGGAACTATCAGTTGGTGCAGTTCCAAGCAAAGCGTCTTGGTGGGATCTACGAGTGAAGTGGAGTACATAGTTGCTTCGGAAGAAGCAGATGAAGGAGTCTGGATGAAGGAGTTCATATCCGATCTAGGTGTAATACCTAGTGCATCAGGTCCAATGAAAATCTTTTGTGACAATACTGAAGCAATAGCCTTAGTGAAGGAACCCAGATTTCACAAGAGAACCAAACACATCAAGAGACGCTTCAATTCCATCCGCGATCTAGTCAAGGAGGGAGACATAGAGATTTGCAAAATACATACGGATCTGAATGTTGCAGACCCGTTGACTAAGCCTCTTCCACGAGCAAAACATGATCAGCACCAAGAATCCATGGGTGTTAGAATCATTACCATGTAATCTAGATTATTGACTCTAGTGCAAGTGGGAGACTAAAGGAAATATGCCAGAGAGGCAATAATAAAGTTGTTATTTATATTTCCTTATAACATGCTAAATGTTTATTATTCATGCTAGAATTGTATTAACCGGAAACTTAGTACATGTGTGAATACGTAGACAGAACTGAGTGTCCCTAGTATGCCTCTACTTGACTAGATCGTTAATCAAAGATGGTTAAGTTTCCTGACCATAGACATATGTTGTCGTTTGATGAACGGGATCACTGTTGGGGAACTCAGTATTTCAAAAAAATTACCTAAGATCACGCAAGATCTATCTAGGAGATGCATATCAACGAGCGGGGATAGTGTGTCCACGTACCCTCGTAGACCTAAAGCAAAAGCGTTTAGTAACACGGTTGTTGTAGTCGAACGTCTTCGCGATCCAACCGGTCCAAGTACCGAATGTACGGCACCTCCGCGTTCAGCACACGTTCATATCGATGACGTCCCTTGATCTCTTGATCCAGTTGAGGACGAGGGAGAGTTCTGTTAGCACGACGGTGTGGTGACGGTGATGATGAAGTTACCTGCGCAGGGCTTCGCCTAAGCACTACCGACGATATGACCGAGGTGTGTAACTATGGAGGGGAGCACCGCACATGGCTAAGAGAAGACTTGGTGTGTCTATGGGGTGCCCCCCTCCCCTGTATATAAAGGAGGGGAGGAGGAGGCGGCCTAGGGGGCGCGCCATAGAGGGTAATCCAACAAGGACTCACTCCCTTTCCTTTTCCGGAGAGGGGGAAAGAGGGAAGGGAGAGGAGGAGGAGAAGGAAAGGGGGGCGCGCCCGTTCCCTAGTCCAATTCGGACTCCCTATAGGGAGGGGGCGCAGCTGCCCCTTGTGGGCTGCCTCCCCTCTTCCGTATGGCCCATGTAGGCCCAATCTTCCCCCGGGGGGTTCCGGTAACCTCCCAGTACTCCGGAAAAATGCCGGAATCACTCGAAACCATTCTGATGTCCGAATGAAACCTTCCAATATATGAATCTTTACCTCTCGACCATTTCGAGACTCCTCTTCATGTTCGTGATCTCATCCAGGACTTCGAATAATCTTCGGTCATCAAATCACATAACTCGTAATACAAATCGTCATCGAACGTTAAGCGTGCGGACCCTACGGGTCCGAGAACTATGTAGACATGACCGAGACACGTCTCCAGTTAATAACCAATAGCGGAACCTGGATGCTCATATTGGCTCCTACATATTCTATGAAGATCTTTATCGGTCAAACTGCATAACAACATATGTTGTTCCCTTTGTCATCGGTATGTTGCTTGCCCGAGATTCGATCGTCGGTATCATCATACCTAGTTCAATCTTGTTACCGTCAAGTCTCTTTACTCGTTCCGTAATGCAACATCCCGCAACTAACTCATTAGTCACATTGCTTGCAAGGCTTATAGTGATATGCATTACCGAGAGGGCCCAGAGATACCTCTCTGATACACTGAGTGACAAATCCTAATCTCGATCTATGCCAACTCAACAAACACCATCGGAGACATGTGTAGAGCATCTTTATAATCACCCAGTTACATTGTGACTTGATAGCACACAAAGTGTTCCTCCGGTATTCGGGAGTTGCATAATCTCATAGTCAGATCATTATGCTAAGCGATCATTATGCTAAGCTAACGGATGGGTCTTGTCCATCACATCATTCTCTAATGATGTGATCCCTTTCATCAAATGACAACACATGTCTATGGCTAGGAAACTTAACCATCTTTGATTAACGAGCTAGTAAATAGAGGCATAGTAGGGACACTCTGTTTGTCTATGTATTCACATATGTACTAATTTTCCGGTTTATACAATTCTAGCATGAATAATAAATATTTATCATGATATAAGGAAATATAAATAACAACTTCATTATTGCCTCTAGGGCATATTTCCTTCAGTCTCCCACTTGCACTAGAGTCAATAATCTAGATTACATAGTAATGATTCTAACACCCATGGAGTCTTGGTGCTGATCATGTTTTGCTCGTGAGAGAGGCTTAGTCAACGGGTCTACAACATTCAGATCCGTATGTATCTTGCAAATCTCTATGTCTCCCTCCTTGACTTGATCGCGGATGGAATTGAAGCGTCTCTTGATGTGTTTGGTTCTCTTATGAAATCTGGATTCCTTCGCCAAGGCAATTGCTCCAGTATTGTCACAAAAGATTTTCATTGGACCTGATGCACTAGGTATTACACCTAGATCGGATATGAACTCCTTCATCCAGACTCCTTCATTTGCTGCTTCCGAAGCAGCTATGTACTCCGCTTCACACGTAGATCCCGCCACGATGCTCTGCTTGGAACTGCACCAACTGACAGCTCCACCATTCAAAATAAATACGTATCCGTTTTGTGACTTAGAGTCAGCCGGATCAGTGTCAAAGCTTGCATCGACGTAACCGTTTATGACGAGCTCTTTATCACCTCCATAAACGAGAAACATATCCTTAGTCCTTTCAGGTATTTCAGGATGTTCTTGACCGTTGTCCAGTGATCCACTCGTGGATTACTTTGGTACCTCCCTACTAAACTTATAGCAAGGCACACATCGGGTCTGGTACACAGCATTGCATACATGATAGAACCTATGGCTGAGGCATAGGGAATGACTTTCATTTTATCTCCATCTTCTGTACTGGTCGGGCATTGAGTCTGACTCAACTTCACACCTTGTAACACATGGAAGAATCCTTTCTTTGACTGATCCATTTTGAACTTCTTCAAAACTTTACCAAGGTATGTTCTTTGTGAAAGTCCAATCAAGCGTCTTGATCTATCTCTATAGATATTGGTGCCCAATATATAAGAAGCTTCACCGAGGTCTTCCATTGAAAAATTCTTATTCAAGTATCCTTTTATACTATTCAGAAACTCAGTATTATTTCTGATCAACAATATGTCATCCACATATAATATCAGAAATGCTATAGAGCTCCCACTCACTTTCTTGTAAATACGGGATTCTCAAAAAGTCTGTATAAAACCATATGCTTTGATCACACTATCAAAGCGTATATTCCAACTCCGAGAGCCTTGCACCAGTCCATAAATGGATTGCTGGAGCTTGCACACTTAGTTAGCACCTTTAGGATTGACAAAACCTTCTGATTGCATCATATAAAACTCTTCTTTAAGATATCCATTAAGGAATGCAGTTTTGACATCCATTTGCCAAATTTCATAATCATAAAATGCGGCAATTGCTAACGTGATTCGAACAGACTTAAGCATACAGGTGAGAAGGTCTCATCGTAGTCAACTCCTTGAACTTGTCGAAAACCTTTCGCAACATGTCGAGCTTTGTAGACAGCAACATTACCGTCAGCGTCAATCTTCTTCTTGAAGATCCATTTATTCTCTGCTGATCATCGGGCAAGTCAACCAAAGTCCACACTTTGTTCTCACACATGGATCCCATCTCAGATTTCATGGCCTCAAGCCATTTCGTGGAATTTGGGCTTATCATCGCTTCCTCATAGTTCGTAGGTTCGTCATGGTCAAGTAACATGACCTCTAGAACAGGATTACCATACGACTCTGGTGCGGATCTTACTTTGGTTGACCTATGAGGTTCAGTAGTAACTTGATCTGAAGTTTCATGATCGTGATCATTAGCTTCCTCACTGATTGGTGTAGGTATCACTGGAACAGATTTCTGTGGTGAACTACTTTCCAATTCGGGAGAAGGTACAGTTACCTCATCAAGTTCTACTTTCCTCCAACTCACTTCTTTCGAGAGAAACCCCTTCTCTAGAAAGGATCCATTCTTAGCAACGAATATCTTGCCTTCGGATCTGTGATAGAAGGTGTACCCAACAGTCTCCTTTGGGTATCCTATGAAGACACATTTCTTCGATTTGGGTTCGAGCTTATTAGGTTGAAGCTTTTTCACATAAGCATCGCAGCCCCAAACTTTAAGAAATGACAACTTTGGTTTCTTGCCAAACCACAGTTCATATGATGTCATCTCAACGGATTTAGATGGTGCCCTATTTAACGTGAATGCAGCCGTCCCTTAAGCATAACCCCAAAACGATAGCAGTAAATCAGTAAGAGACATCATAGATCACACCATATCTAATAAAGTGCGGTTACGACATTTGGACACACCATCACGTTGTGGTGTTCCAGGTGGCGTGAGTTGTGAAACTATTCCGCATTGTTTCAAATGAAGACCAAACTCATAACTCAAATATTCACCTCCACGATCAGATCGTAGAAACTTTATTTTCTTGTTACGATGATTTTCCACTTCACTATGAAATTCTTTGAACTTTTCAAATGTTTCAGACTTATGTTTCATCAAGTAGATATACTCATATCTGCTCAAATCATCTGAGAAGGTCAGAAAATAACGATACCCGCCGCGAGCCTCAACACTCATCGGACCGCATACTTCAGTATGTATTATTTCCAACAAGTCTGTTGCTCGCTCCATTGTTCTGGAGAACGGAGTCTTAGTCATCTTGCCCATGAGGCATGGTTCACAAGCATCAAGTGATTCATAATCAAGTGATTCCAAAAGTCCATCAGCATGGAGTTTCTTCATGCGCTTTACACCAATATGACCTAAACATAGTGCCACAAATAAGTTGCGCTATCATTATTAACCATGCATCTTTTGGCTTCAATATTATGAATATGTGTATCACTACAATCGAGATTCAACAAAAATAGACCACTCATCAAGGGTGCATGACCATAAAAGATATTACTCATGTAAGTAGAGCAACCATTATTCTCTGATTTAAATGAATAACCGTCTCGCATCAAACAAGATCCAGATATAATGTTCATGCTTAACGCAGGCACCAAATAATAATTATTCAAGTCTAAAACTAAACCCGAAGGTAGATGTAGAGGTAGCGTGCCGACGTCGATCACATCGACTTTGGAACCATTTCCCACGCGCATCGTCACCTCGTCCTTAGCCAATCTTTGCTTAATCCGTAGCCCCTGTTTCGAGTTGCAAATATGAGTAACAGAACCAGTATCAAATACCCAGGCGCTACTACGAGCATTAGTAAGGAACATCAATAACATGTATATCAAATATACCTTTCACTTTGCCATCCTTCTTATCCGCCAAATACTTGGGGCAGTTCCGCTTCTAGTGACCAGGCCCTTTGCAGAAGAAGCACTCAGTCTCAGGCTTAGGTCCAGACTTGGGCTTCTTCACTTGAGCAACAACTTTCTTGCCGTTCTTCTTGAAGTTCCCCTTCTTCCCTTTGCCCTTTTTCTTTAAACTAGTGGTCTTATTAACCATCAACACTTGATGCACCTTGATTTCTACGTCCGCATCTTTTAGCATCGCGAAGAGCTTGGGATTTGTCTTATCCATCCCTTGCATATTATAGTTCATCACGAAACTTTTGTAGCTTGGTGGCACTGATTGAAGAACTCTATCAATGACACTATCATCAGGAAGATTAACTCCCAGTTGAGTCAAGTGGTTGTGGTACCCAGACATTCTGAGTATATGTTCACTGATAGAACTATTCTCCTCCATCTTACAGCTGTAGAACTTATTGGAGACTTCATATCTCTCAATTCGGGCATTTGCTTGAAATATTAACTTCAACTCCTGGAACATCTCATATGCTCCATGACTTTCAAAACATCGTTGAAGTCCCGATTCTAGGCCGTAAAGCATGGCACACTGAACTATCGAGTAGTCACCAGCTTTGCTCTGCCAAACGTTCATAACATCCGGAGTTGCTCCTGCAGCGGGTCTTGCACCTAGCAGTGCTTCCAGGACGCAATTCTTCTGTGCAGCAATGAGGATAATCCTCAAGTTACGGACCCAGTCCGTGTAGTTGCTACCATCGTATTTCAACTTAGCTTTCTCTAGGAATGCATTAAAATTCAAAGGAACGGTAGCACGAGTCATTGATCTACAACAACATAGACATGCAAAATACTATCAGGTACTAAGTTCATGATAAATTAAAGTTCAATTAATCATATTACTTAAGAACTCCCACTTAGATAGACATCCCTCTAGTCATCTAAATGATCACGTCATCCATATCAACTAAACCATGTCCGATCATCACGTGAGATGGAGTAGCTTTCAATGGTGAACATCACTATGTTGATCATATCTACTATATGATTCACGCTTGACCTTTCGGTCTCAGTGTTCCGAGGCCATATCTGCATATGCTAGGCTCGTCAAGTTTAACCCGAGTATTCTGCATGTGCAAAACTGGCTTGCCCTCGTTGTATGTGAACGTAGAGCTTATCACACCCGATCTTCGCGTGGTGTCTCAGCACGACGAGCTGTAGCAATGGTGCATACTCAGGGAGAAAACTTGTACCTTGAGATTTAGTGAGAGATCATCTTATAATGCTACCGCCGTCCTAAGCAAAATAAGATGCATAAAAGATAAACATCACGTGCAATCAAAATGCGTGATATGATATGGCCATCATCATCTTGTGCCTTTGATCTCCATCTCCAAAGCACCTTCATGATCACCATCATCACCGGCTTGACACCTTGATCTCCATCGTAGCATCGTTGTCGTCTCGCCAACTATTGCTTCTACGACTATCGCTACTGCTTAGTGATAAAGTAAAGCAATTACATGGCGATTGCATTTCATACAATAAAGCGACAACCATAAGGCTCCTGCCAGTTGCCGATAACTTCTACAAAACATGGTCAGCTCATACAACAATTTATATATCATCACGTCTTGACCATATCACATCACAAAAAGCCCTGAAAAAACAAGTTAGACGTCCTCTACTTTGTTGTTGTAAGTATTACGTGGCTTCTACGGGCTTCTAGCAAGAACCGTACTTACCTACACATCAAAACCACAACGATTTTTCGTCAAGTGTGTTGTTTTAACCTTCGACAAGGACCGAGCGTAGTCAAACTCGATTCAACTAAAGTTGGAGAAACTGACACCCGCTAGCCACCTGTGTGCGAAGCACGTCGGTAGAACCAGTCTCATGAACGCGGTCATGTAATGTCGGTCCGGGCCGCTTCATCCAGCAATACCGTTGAATCAAAGTAAGACATTGCTAGTAAGCAATATGACTATTATCGCCCACAACTCATCATGTTCTACTCGTGCATATAACATCTACGCATAGACCTGGCTCGGATGCCACTGTTAGGGAACGCAGTATTTCAAAAAATTTACATACGATCACGCGAGATCTATCTAGGAGATGCATAAAAACAAGCAGGGAGAGTGTGTCCACGTACCCTCGTAGACCGAAAGTGGAAGCATTTAGTAACATAGTTGATGTAGTCGAACGTCTTCGCGATCCAACCGATCCAAGTACCGAACGTATGGCACCTCCATGTTCAGCACACGTTCAGCTCGATGATGTCCCTCGATCTCTTGATCCAGTTGAGGATGAGGAGAGTTTAAATCGACCTGACGGTGTGGCGGCGATGGACGGTGAAGTTACCGGCGCAGAGCTTCACGTAAGCACTACGACGATATGACCGAGGTGTGTAACAGTGGAGGGGGGGCACCGCACACGGCTAAGAGAAGACTTGGTGTGTCTATGGGGTGCCCCCTTCCCCGTATATAAAGGAGGGGAGGAGGAGGCGGCCGACCTAGGGGGCGCGCCATAGAGGGGAGTCCAACTAGGACTCCCAATCCTAGTTGGACCCCCTTTGCTTTTTCGGAGAGGGGGAAAGAGTGAAGGGAGAGGAGGAGAAGGAAAGGGGGGGGCGCCCCCCTCGCTAGTCAAATCCGGACTCCCTATAGGGAGGGGACGCGGCTGCCCCTTGTGGGCTGCCTCCCCTCTTCCCTATGGCCCATGTAGGCCCAATCTTCCCCCGGGGGGTTCCGGTAACCTCCCGGTACTCCGGAAAAATGCCCGAATCACTCGGAACCATTCCAATGACCGAATGCAACCTTCCAATATATGAATCTTTACTTCTCGACCATTTCAAGACTCCTCGTCATGTCCGTGATCTTATCTGGGACTCCTAACAATCTTCGGTCATCAAATCACATAACTCATAATACAAATAATCATTGAACATTAAGCGTGCGGACCCTACGGGTTTGAGAACTATGTAGACATGACCGAGACACGTCTCTGGTCAATAACCAATAGCAGAACCTGGATGCTCATATTGGCTCCTACATATTCTACGAAGATCTTTATCAGTCAAACCGCATAACAACATACGTTGTTCCGTTTGTCATCGGTATGTTACTTGCCCGAGATTTGATCATGGGTATCATCATACCTAGTTCAATCTCGTTACCATCAATTCCCCTTACTCGTTCCGTAATGCAACATCCCGCAACTAACTCATTAGTCACATTGCTTGCAAGGCTTATAGTGATGTGCATTACCGAGAGGGCCCAGAGATACCTCTCTGGTACACGGAGTGACAAATCCTAATCTCGATCTATGCCAACTCAACAAACACCATCGGAGACACCTATAGAGCATCTTTATAATCACCCAGTTACGTTGTGATGTTTGATAGCACACAAAATGTTCCTCCGGTATTCGGGAGTTGCATAATATCATAATCAGAGGAACATGTGTAAGTCATGAAGAAAGCAATAACAATAAAACTAAACGATCATTATGCTAAGCTAACGGATGCGTCTTGTCCATCACATCATTCTCTAATGATGTGATCCCGTTCATCAAATGACAACACATGTCTATGGCTAGGAAACTTAACCATCTTTGATTAACGAGCTGGTCAAGTAGAGGCATACTAGGGACACTCTGTTTGTCTATGTATTCACATATGTACTAAGTTTCCGGTTAATACAGTTCTAGCATGAATAATAAACATTTATCATGATATAAGGAAATATAAATAACAACTTTATTATTGCCTCTAGGGCATATTTCCTTCAATCACATCATTAGAGAATGATGTGATGGACAAGACCCATCCTTAGCTTAGCATTATGATCGTTTAGTTTTATTGCTATTGCTTTCTTCATGACTTATACATATTCCTCTGACTATGAGATTATGCAACTCCCGAATACCGGAGGAACACCTTGTGTTCTATCAAACGTCACAACGTAACTGGGTGATTATAAAGATGCTCTACAGGTGTGTCCGAAGGTGTTTGTTGCGTTGGCATAGATCGAGATTAGGATTTGTCACTCCGAGTATCGGAGAGGTATCTCGGGGCCCACTCGGTAATGCACATCACTATAAGCCTTGCAAGCAATGTGACTAATGAGTTAGTTGCGGGATGATGCATTACGGAACGAGTAAAGATACTTGCCAGTAACGAGATTGAACTAAGTATGATGATACCAATGACAAAGGGATTGACATATGTTGTTATGCAGTTTGACCGATAAAGATCTTCATAGAATATGTGGGAACCAATATGAGCATCCAGGTTCCGCTATTGTTATTGACCGAAGATGTGTCTCGGTCATCTCTACATAGTTCTCGAAGCCGTAGGGTCCACACGCTTAACGTTCGATGATGATTTGTATTATGAGTTATGTGTTTTGGTGACCGAAGTTTGTTTGGAGTCCCGGATGAGATCACAGACATGACGAGGAGTCTCGAAATGGTCGAGAGGTAAAGATTCATATATTGGAAGGTTGTATTCGGACATCGGAATGGTTCCAAGTGATTCAGGTATTTTACCGGAGTACCGAGGGGTTACCGGAACCCCCCGGGGGAAATATTGGGCCCTAGTGGGCCTTAGTGGAGAGAGAGGAGGGCCGCAAGGGGTGGCCGCGCCCCCCATGGCAGTACAAATTGGACTAGGGGGAGGGGCGGCGCCCCCCTTTCCCTCTCCCTCTCCCTCTCCTTCCTTTTCCCTCCGGTGGAGAAAGGAAAGGGGGGGGGGGCAAATCCTACTAGGACTAGGAGTCCTAGTAGGACTCCCCCCATGGCGCGCCCCTCCCGGCCGCCGGTCTCCTCCTCCCCTCCTTTATATACGGGGGCGGGGGGCACCCCAAAGGCACATCAATTGTTCTCTTAGCCGTGTGCGATGCCCCCCTCCACAGTTTACTCCTCCGTTCATAGCGTCGTCGTGCTTAGGAAAAGCCCTATGCGGATCACATCACCATCACCCTCACCACGCCGTCATGCTGACGGAACTCTCCCTCGACCCTCTACTAGATCAAGAGTTAGAGGGACGTCATCGAGCTGAACGTGTGCTGAACACGGAGGTGCCGTACGTTCGGTACTTGGATCAGTTGGATTGTGAAGACGTTCGACTACATCAACCGCGTTAACCTAACACTTCCGCTTTCGGTCTACGAGTGTACGTGGACACACTCTCCCTCTCATTGCTATGCATCTCCTAGATAGATCTTGCGTGATCATAGGAATTTTTTTGAAATTGCATGCTACGTTCCCCAACACCGAACCGGGGTAAACTCGTGTGTCTCTCATCCCGTTCAACACCTTTAAGCTAATCACCGTGGCCATGGCCTCGCACCTAAGTCCTTTCACGAGGGCATTTGCTGTGAAAAAACCATGACAGTTGGCACCCACTGTGAGGCCAGTGCATGGTGGTTTCGAGTTCTTGAAGGGCACTTTCCCAGGGATCGAGGGATACGCCGTTGGTAGGATGACTTAGAGTCGCCGCTGAAAGCTCTACATCGACGATGCTGGCTGAGGCCCCAAGGCCGACTCAATCGAGTACGGGTACCGGTGGGATTCATGTCTTCATCGGCAAGATTGGCAGATCAGAGCCCGAGCCAGACATCTGCGCCGACATCGTCGAGCTGGCTTGGCGCATGCAACCCGCCCAGAAACGTGCTTTCGTCGGTTTCGTGCATGCATGGCATGGATCTTGCGGAGGATTATGTATCTAGAGGAGAGACTCTCGTCTACTCAGGTGATGAGTCCTTGACTGGAGAGACATAGTCGATTTATCAGCTTCCAAACGGCGGGCTCGGGGGCTATTCCGATGGTGATAGTATTCTGGACCCCTATGAGCCGCTGTGCCGGGCTGCTATCTTCATGGCTGGCATAGGGCCGACTCTAAATTCATCAACAGCTGCAGCTATGACATCTGGATCGACTACTGCTACGACAGCTGGGGCTGGCGGCTCAGCTAGGCCACCGACTCAGGTCTTATCAGATCTCTTGGGCACTCTGACAACTTTGCTGGCGATAGAGGTGATTGCAGCGAATCAAGCAAAGTGGCATGCAAAAATTGTAAAGATTCAGGCGGAGATCACCAAGGCCCAGGAGGATATCAACGCAGAGAATACTAGGATGGCAGAGGAACGGGCTCAAATCGTGGCTGAATCGGAGCGTGTGAGGACATAAGCTTGGCGTTTAAGTCTGGATCAGAACGCCTCTAACGCAGTTCTTTGTAGGAGGCACCAGACTCGCTTGCCTTTGCATTATGAGCCCAGGAATCTGTTTAACACACCAGGGGCAGGGCCAAGCACTTGAGATACGAGGGTGAACCCTTAGTTAAACCCGGAAGTGTCTACAAGTCGGGCGGCGTCTCAGCCTCGTCAGCCTGAGCCGGCACGGAGGGAGGATCGGGTGCCTAACCCGCCCCCCCAATCAGACGCCGCCGCAACGTTTTTTGACGCCACCACCAGGGCACTTTTCTAACCCGGTGGATAACATTTTAGCAGCGGCAACCCAGATGGCGGCTATTCTGATCGACGGCAAGTAACTAGTTGTGTGGAGACCCGGAACGCAGTTGAACTCCTGCAAACGGTTGTTCACAGCAGGCGGCTTACTCATATAGTCGTGATCGTGTTCACTCGACCCCTCGTCCAAGTCAAAGTTACATTCGCGTGTTGAGCCGCCTACAGTTTCCAGCAGTGAACAACGTCGTAACCCGCCCCGTGACGATAACCTGCCCTGCGATGATAACCTACTAGTCAATGCTCAAGCAACTGTGGATCAAGCTAGAGCTCATCGTGCGGTGGAAGGGGCGGCCCAGTAGGGGGCTTATCAGCAGCCTCCGGTGACTCCTTCGGCTTCGGTAGCAGTTGGGATAATTTCCAGGATGGTGGGAGTGTTGTGTTTAGTATCGGCTTTGCGTAATGAACATCTGCCTAAGGATTTCAAGGGTCCTCGTAAAGTGCCTAATTATACGGTTGATCTTCCTCTAGAGGGTTGGATTGAAAGTTATGAGTTAGCCATGGAGAGGTTGGATGTCATTGATGCGGTATGTGCCAAGTACTTTACTATGATGTTGGATGGGCCAGCTCGTACATGGTTAAAAAGTTTGCCTGCTAATTCCGTCAGCTCATGGGCAGAACTGAAGGCATGTTTCATCAAAAAAAAAATCAAGGGACATGCAAGCAGCCTCTGAAGATTATCGATCTGGATAACTGTGTGCAGCGTGAGGATGAGTCGGCCCACCATTGGGTCCTGTGGGTCTCTTCTGTTATTCACTCGTCGGATAGTATTGCGGTGGGTCAGGCGGTTCTGGTCTTAGAGAAGAACTATCACTTCATCCCCCTTAAGCAGAAGCTAGGGCGGCTCAAGCATTATTGCACTGACATGGGTGAGCTCATTGATGACCCACAAGTATAGGGGATCAATTGTAGCTCTTTTCGATAAGTAAGAGTGTCGAACCCAATGAGGAGCGGAAGGGAATGACAATGGTTTTCAGCAAGGTAATGTCTGCAAGTGCTGAAATTGTAAGTAACAGAGTAGTTTTATAGTAAGATAATTTGCAACAAGAAAGTAACGATAATAGTAGCAAAAGTGCAGCAAGGTGTCCCAATCCTTTTGAGGCAAAGAACAGGCCAAAACTGTCTCTTATAATAGGAAAAGCGTTCTTGAGGGTACACGGGAATTTCATCTAGTCACTTTCATCATGTTTATTCGATTCGTGTTCGCTACTTTGATAATTTGATATGTGGGTGGACCGGTGCTTAGGTGTTATTCTTACTTGAACAAACCTCCTACTTATGATTAACCCTCTCGCAAGCATCCGCAACTACGAGAAAAGTATTAAGAATAAATTCTAACCATAGCATTAAACTTTTGGATCCAATCGGTCCCTTACGGAATAGCGCATAAACTAGGGTTTAAGCACATCACTCTCATAACCCATCATCTAATAACTACTCCACAATGCATTCCCTTAGGCCCTAATATGGTGAAGTGTCATGTAGTCGACGTTCACATGACACCACTAAGGGAATCACAACATGCATACTATCAAAATATCGAACACATATCAAGTTCACATGATTACTTGCAACATGATTTCTCCCGTGACCTCAAGAACAAAAGTAACTACTCACAAATGATAATCATGCTCAAGATCAGAGGGGTATTAAATAGCATAATGGATCTGAACATATAATCTTCCACCAAATAAACCATATAGTAATCAACTACAAGATGTAATCAACACTACTAGTCACCCACAAGCACCAATCTATAGTTCTGGTAACAAGATTGAAAACAAGACACTACAAGAAACCTATTGATACATGATGGATTTCCCATGACATCTCGAGAAACCGTCATGAATCGGCCTAGTACAACCACCAAGCCCGCTGAAGCCCACCAGACCCATTCCTCGTATAAAACCTAACCCTAGGCTCTCCCTGCCCCCATTCCTTTCTTCCTCCGCCGTCGCCCCCATCATCTCCTCCTTCTCCCTGATCCCCTGATCCCCACCCCCCCCCCCGCATCCCCACCGCTCCGACATTGTCTCCTTCCTCCACCCCATTCCCACCTCCACGGCCGCATCCTCTTTCGTCCCCGTCCTCAATACCATGGCCTCTGGCTGCTGCTCCAGATTTGGCCCACACAGATCCATACGGAGCTCAACCCCGACGTAGGCCTCTTCGGACCGGGGTGACCGTGGGGTGGCCGGTCTACTAAAAATGCTCGCTAGAGGCCACAGTGTACCCTAATCGCCACTGGTTAGTATTGCTGCTTGCGACCTCTTGAGCATGTGTTGGTTTTCCCTTGAAGAGGAAAGGGTGATGCAGCAAAGTAGCGTAAGTATTTCCTTCAATTTTTGAGAACCAAGGTATCAATCCAGTAGGAGACTACACGCAAATCGCCTAGTACCTGCACAGACAATCAAGAACCTTGCAACTAACGCAATAAAGGGGTTGTCAATCCCTTCACGACCACTTGCAAAAGTGAGATCTTATAAAGATAATAGGATAAATATTTTTGGTATTTTTGTCGTATAGATTGGAAAGTAAAGATTGCAAAATAAACGGTGACAAAAATTGGCAAGTTGACGGGAAACTAATATGATGTAAAATAGACCAGGGGGCCATAGGTTTCACTAGTGGCTTCTCTCATGATAGCATATATTACAGTGGGTGAACAAATTACTGCCGAGCAATTGATAGAAAAGCGCATAGTTATGAGAATATCTAGGCATGATCATGAACATAGGCATCACGTCCGTGTCAAGTAGACCGAAACGATTCTGCATCTACTACTATTACTCCACACATCGACCGCTATCCAGCATGCATCTAGAGTATTAAGTTCATAAGAACAGAGTAACACATTAGGCAAGATGACATGATGTAGAGGGATAAACAAAAGCAATATGATATAAATGCCATCTTTTTATCCTCAGTGGCAACAATACAATACGTGCCTTGCTGCCCCTGCTATCACTGGGAAAGGACACCGCAAGATTGAACCCAAAACTAAGCACTTCTCCCATTGCAAGAAAGATCAATCTAGTAGGTCAAACTAAACCGATAATTCGAAGAGACTCGCAAAGATATCAAATCATGCATACAAGAATTCAGAGAAGAACCAAATATTGTTCATAGATAATCTTGATCATAAACCCACAATTCATCGGATCTCAGCAAACACACCGCAAAAAGTATTACATTGAATAGATCTCCAAGAACATCGAGGATAACTTTGTATTGAAAACCAAAGAGAGAGAGGAAGCCATCTAGCTAATAACTATGGACCCGAAGGTCTGTGGTAAACTACTCACACGTCATCAGAGAGGCTATGGTGTCGGTGTACTAGAGTAGGGGTACCCTAGTATCCCGAACTTGTGCACGGGCAGGTGCAGCACCCCGCGGCAAAGCCTGCCGGGTGACCGCCAAAGAGACAAGGCCTCGGCAAGAGGAGCTTGCCGGGAAGGCCAACCAAGGCATGAACAAAGTATTTAAGCCAAGGAGACAAGACCCCGGCAAGAGGAGCTTGCCGGAAGATAACCAAGGCATCTCAAGGAAGTTGCCGCTGACGCCATACGCGTCCGGCGAGGCCCGTGGCGACAAGCTTCCGGACGCGACAAGACAACGACAGCGGCAAGCGCGCTTGCATGCGACAGCGACCACTCTGTACCCGCGCTCCAGCACATCCACCAGCGTGTCGCCTCGGACCTTCGGTAGCGCGTAACAAGAGGTCTGTGCGCGCCGGTGATCTTGTGATGTGCGGCGCCGACAAGATTGCCATCGTGGAAGCGGTGGCGTCCACACGGTCCCTTTTGCACTATTTGGGCGGCGTAGATGGGCATTTAATGCCTTTGTCCCCTGCCGTCGGGGTTAGGTATGATACATTGTACAAGTAGTTGTACCAACCGCAATTCTTTTCCATTTTACCCTTGTCTACGTTGCCACCTGTCGGAGACCCTTGAGCATATAAAAGGAGGCCCATGCGCCAAGGTAGAGGGGGTTCAAGGCAGAAAACACTCACGCTAGGTCTCGTTAGCAGCTGGTGTGTCTTGTAGCACTCAGCGCTCCCGAGCAAGAACTCAATACACTCGGACATGCAGCGGTAGGAGTGTTATCTCCGGAGAGCTCGAAGCTGGGTAAACTTCTCGTGTGCCGCCTCGATCTGCTCTTCGTGCAATCTCCGCCCCCCGCCGAACCGAAAGGGGCTCGGTCCGCCGGTCCCATAGGTGTTCGTGGATCAGCTTCCCCGACATCTTTGGCGCGCCAGGTAGGGGGCGTCGAGGTTGTGTGAACCTGATCCGGCGTTCACACGAGCCAGATCTTCATCTTCTTCATCGACATGCCACCGAAGAAGAAGGCTTCGGCGGCAGATGTCCCATCCACGTCGATCCCACCATCACCAGAGCCAACGGGTGGTGGGGTAGACGCCGGCGGAAGAACGGGCATCGACGAGGGAGCCCACAGTGCTGCCAGGTCCAAGGACAAGGCTGCGCAGACCTCGGCGTCCGTACATGCACCGCGACCATCTCAGGAGGCGCGAGACCAACAGCGTCATGGTACTCGCAGTACCATACGTTCGTTGGGCCAAGATCGAGCTGGTGGGTCTCGGGATGCTCAAGACAGCATGCACGCCAACATGCTGGCTCGAGCGAGGCACGGTCGCTGGACGGGATACTGCTCCTTCTAACGTAGTTAGAAGTCCGAGCATATCCCACTCCTCGCGCCGTTCGCCACTGCCGCCCGCCACTCCAACAGAAGCTTTGGCGCGAGCTCAACTGCTCCTGGATTACCCTCGAGCGGCGGACAAGATCGATGAATGGAGGGCCACCATTCAAAGCCTCATCGGCTTTGCCAGCAGCGACACTCAGCAGCCGAGTACATCGCAGCAGCGGCAAGACTGCCGAGCACGAGCCGATGGCGGCAGAAACGGTGGGGTGCAACCACCATGCACTCTCCACCACGAAGGCCAAGATCGCCGACTCGCGGATCCACCTCGGCAGACTCCACCGCGTCGTCAGATCCACGAGCTCGTCGCGATTAGCGCCAAGTTCTTCACGAACGACAGCAAGAAGACGCTCGAACTCGCATCGAGCGCCGAAGAGAAGCGCGACGTCAATCGGACCAGCGCGTTGGGCCCTCTGTCGACATGCATGCACCGGGGAACCAGCGACTTGCCGTCAGCGCGTAGGTTGCCCTGCGTTCACTCGTGAGCTGCGGCAAGTCCAAATGGCCCAAGACGAAGACTTTCAAGCGACGCGTACGAGAGAAATGCGACGGCAAGTCGCATCCGTCGGAGTTCCTCAGCATCTACACCATCGCGGTGCGGGCTGCGGGGCGGGGCGACAAGATCTGGCCAACTACTTCCGGCGGTACTCAAGCCCAATGTCGACTGGCTCATGCACTTGCTGGACAACTCCATATCCTCTGGACAGATCTATGCCATCAGTTTGTGGCGCCTTTACAGGCGACACAAGCCTCATGGCCAAGAGAGCGACCTTCATCTGCTCGCCCGAAGGAAGGAGAGCCCTGCGCAAGTACATTCGAGATTCAGCCACGTCTGACACAACATCCCAGATGTCCACCCTTCCGCGATAATCAGCGCGTTCCATCGAGCGTCGAAATCGCAGGATGAGGAGGAGATGGCGATGTGCAAGATCGAGAGACGTCGATGAGCTGTATGCCTGGCCGACAAGTGTGCATGTCTTTGAGGAAGGAGGAAACTCCCGGAGAGAATATAGAAGCGGGAGGATCGATGAAGGAGGAGACTGCCCCGGCAAAGAAAAACCGGCGGCGGAACAAAAGAAAGAAGAAAGACAAAGATGTGCTAGTCGTTGAGCAGTCCGGCAACGGAGGTGGCGCCAAGAAAGCCAAAGCTGGTAGCTCCGGCAAGGAGATTGCCGCGGGCACCAACTACCAGGCTATGGCGGTCGCCGACAAGCAGGACGGCACTAACAAGCAGTACTGCAAGATCCACCGCACCAAGGGCCATGACCTCCAGAGCTGCAAGAAGGTCGAGCAGCTTGTCGAGCAGCAAAAAGCTGAATACGAGCGACGCGACAAGGAGAAGGCCCAGGAAGGTGCCGGAGGAGCCGGCAAGAAATGCCCCGGCCGGGGAGGATGCCGCGGCAAGGCCAAGCAGCGGCGAGGAGACAGACCTCCCCGCGGCCGCGATAAGGATGAAGATGACGACGACGATGAAGATATGGATGATGACGAGACCGATGAGCAGGAGTTCCAGAAAGCCACAGAGGTCTTGTGCGTTGACGGTGGTGCTTCTCTGCATACTTCACACCGCCAACTCAAGCAGTGGATGCGGGAAGTCAATGCGGCAGAACCATCCGTCGAGTCACGCAAGCCTCTTAAATGGTCCAGCACGCCTATCATCTTTGATATTGAGGACCACCCTGATCGCATAACTGCGGTCGGGTGCTTGCCGATGTTGGTTTCACCAACTATCCGCAACCTAAAGGTCACTAAGATGCTAGTTGACGGCGGGGCCGGCTTGAACCTGATCTCCTCCGCGGTAATCCTAAAACTCCAGATCCCTGATGGCGAGCTCGAAGAGACCGGCACGTTCCAAGAATCAATCCGGGAAGGAGCAAGCCGAAGGGAAAGATCATGTTGCTGGTGACATTTGGCAGCGAGTTGAACTTCATAACTGAGAGGGTCACTTTTGACGTTGCTGACTTTCCATTGCCTTACAATGGGATACTCGGCCGACCAGCACTCGCCAAATTCATGGCAGCCTCTCACTATGCATACAACATGCTGAAGATGCCAGGCCCGATAAGTGTCATCTCTGTCCCTGGCGACAAGAAGGATGCTCTTATCTGCGCCGACAAGATCTACCGGGAAGCAACAGCCGCAACAGATCACAAATCACTTGCCGTTGAAGCTCCCGGGGCGAAGAAGAAGACCAAGTCCGGCAAGAGTTCTGATGCCCACTCCGGCAAGTGCACCTCTTCGGAGTGCTGCGCTACCGTCGAGGACGCACCATCGAGCTCCACCGGCAAGTGTAAGAAGACAATGGCAGCTCCACCAGAGACCAAGAAGGTGTCCGCCAAGGAGGATGGCATTGGTGGTACCTTCACCATCAGTGCCACTCTCGACCCTAAATAGGAAAGCACGCTCGTTGCTTTCCTGTGGGCGAACGTCGACGTATTTGTGTGGCAACCGTCTGACATCCCCGGTGTTCCCAGGAAAGTAATCGAGCACCATCTTGCCGTCTGTCCTCATGCACGCCCATCAAGCGAAAGTCGAAGCGAGCGGTGGGCGCCAAGAATTCATCGCAGAAGAAATCAAGAAATTGGAAGCAGCAGGCCTTGTCAGAGGAGTGCTCCATCCTACATGGTTGGCCAACCCTGTAATCGTGCGCAAGGCAAACGACAAATGGAGGCTTTGTATCGATTTTACCGATGTCAATAAAGCTTGTCCCAAAGACCCATTTCCCTTGCCGCGCATCGACCAGATTGTTGACTCCACGGCCGGATGTGACTTGCTTTCATTTCTTGATGCATACTCAGGATACCATCAGATCTTCATGGCAGAAGAGGATGAGGAGAAGACCGCATTCATCACCCCATGTGGCACCTACTGTTTTGTACGGATGCCTTTCGGTTTAAAGAATGCTGGTTCAACATTTGCAAGGGTGGTCCATGACGCTTTTGAGCCGCAGATACACAAAAATGTGGAAGCCTACATGGATGATATAGTGGTCAAGAGCAAGGACAAGGCGACTCTGATTCAAGATTTAGACGAAATCTTTGCAAATCTGCGCAAGATCAACCTCAAGCTCAACCCCGAGAAGTGTGTGTTTGGAGTCCCCTCCGGCAAGCTTCTCGGGTTCTTCATGTCTCAGCGGGGAATTGAAGCCAATCCCGACAAGATCAAGGCCATTGAGCAGATTGAAGCACCAAAGCGCGTCAAGGATGTACGAAGACTTGTCGGTTGCGTAGCTGCTCTCAGCAGGTTTATCTCTAGGTCTGCTGAGCGCGCCCTACCATTTTTCAAAATTTTGAAAAAGGCAGGTCCAATGAAATGGACTCTGGAAGCGGAGGCTGCGCTTCAGGACTTAAAGAGATACCTGTCCTCCACTCCAACACTTGTCGCACCTAAGCCACAAGAGAAGTTGCTGCTATATATAGCGGCAACCAATCAAGTGGTTAGTGCTGCGTTAGTAGCGGAGAGGGAGGCGGATGATGAGCCAACAACCACGGCGGAGATGCATCCAGCGACAAGCAAGGTACTTCACCGCAAGCTCGGTCCCGACAAAGATGGATCTGCAGCGCGCATGAGAAGATCTGAAAAAGAATGGTGCAGCGCCCGGTTTACTTTGTCGGTTCCTTCTGCGGGGCTAGGTCAAGGTACTCGGTGTGCAGAAATTGCTTTTCGCCTTCTCATGGCCTCGAAAGCTGCGCCATTACTTCCAAGCACATGAGATCACGATCGTCACTCGTTTTCCGCTGAAGAGGATCTTGCAAAATCCGAAGCAACAAGCGGGATTGTCGAGTGGGCCTTTGGAACTGTCAAGCTTTGGCCTCAAGTTTGAGAGCACTTCAACTATCCAAAGCGAGCATTGGCGGAGTTCATAGCAGAATGGGCGCCAACACAAGATGAAGAAATTCGAAAAGAGCATCCCGTCAAGGAAGCAAGCAAAGAGTGGCTGATGTACTTTGATGGTGCCTTCTCGCTGCAAAGGCGCCGGTCTTGGCGTGCTACTTGTTGCACCACGGAGAGCACCTCAAGTCGTAGTCGGATGCACTTTCCCAAGGAGCAAGCAACAAACAATAATGCAGAGTATGAAGGTTTGCTTGCGGTCTCGAGATCGCAGCGAGACCTTGGGATCAAGAAGCTCATTATCGGGGTGTCTCACAGCTTGTCGTCCGCCAAGTGAACAAGAATTATCGAGTCCGTTGATGGAAGCTTACGTTGATGAAGTGAGAAAGCTAGAAGAGCACTTTGACGACCTCTGAGATGGAACATATTCCAAGAGCTCGAGCGACATTGCCGATGGCTTTGTTGAAGTCGCGCCGCACTTAAGTTACACAATGGAACCAGGGATATTTGTGCTCAAGCTGACTCAACCGTCATGTAACGCCATCAACTGGACATAGCAAGAAGAGGAAGTTGATTTCTGGTGACTATTTTCCGCGAGCTCCCGAAGCCGCCGCCAAGAAGGTCCTCAAGATCAACACTAAGAGTCTTTGAGGAGCGATCTGCTCGGCAAGCCCTAGGGTTTGTTCCGTTGAAGCGAGCGCTCCGACAAGTTTTGCTCCGGCAAGCTGGCCGGGGAACGTCAAGCTCCGGCCGAGCCGCAGGTTCTCGCCGTAGAAGCGGATGTTCCCGCAACAGCCGATGTGCCTTTAGTCCTTTTTGTCGAGCCGCAAGCTCCAGCAGGGGCACAACAGATTGTCCGTTTCCTTCAGACAGGAGAACTTCCCGAAGAACAAGAAGAAGCGGAAAGAGTAGCCCGGCAGTCAAGTATGTACCAGTTTGTCAACGACACACTGTACAGAAGAAGACTCAACGGTGTGAAATTGAAGTGTATTCACGGGAAGATGGATGAAGCTGTTGGCGAGAGATACATGGAGGCATATGTGGTCACCACGTTGGCGCAAGAGCACTTGCCGCAAAGCGTTCCGGCAAGGTTTCTTTTGGCCGACAGCCCTCCGGATGCAACTGCACAAGTAACCAAGTGTGAAGCGTGCGGTTCCATTCCAGCAGATACACCAGCCAGCTCAAGCTCTCGGGCGATCCCTTTATCCTGGCCATTTTTGGTGCAGGGGCTCGACATCCTCGGCCCCTTTCCCGAGCTGTCGGGGCTTTGAGTACTTATGCGTTGCAATCGATAAGTTCACAAAGTGGCGGAAGTGGAAGCAGTGAGGAAGGTGACAGCACGATCGTGATCAAGTTCTTGGTCGATTGTTTGCCGTTTCGGAATCCCTAACAGGATCATCACCGACAACGGCACGCAATTCACGAGCCGCACCTTCATGCAATACGTCCAAGATCTTGGCGCCAAGGTCTGCTTCGCTTCTGTTGCTCATCCGAGAAGTAACGGTCAAGCGGAGAGGGCGAATGTTGAAGTGCTGCGTGGGCTCAAGACCAGGACTTTCGACAGGCTGCGCAAGTGCGGAAAGAACTGGGTTGAGGAGCTGCCGGTGGTTCTTTGGTCGATCAGGACGACGCCAAATCGAGCCACTGGCCAGACACCTTTCGCTCTAGTCTATGGAGCAGAGGCATTTCTCCCCACGGAACTCGCATACGGGTCACCTCGAGTGCTCGCTTATGATGAGCTTGAGCAAGAACAGTTGCGACAAGATAACGCGCTGCTACTTGAGGAGGACCGTCTTCAGGCTGCTGTACGAGCTGCTCGATACCAGCAAGCTTTGCGTCGCTACCATAGCCACAAAGTTAATGCCAGAAGTCTCGAGGAAGGCGACCTTGTTCTTCGGCGCGTTCAGTCCGCCAAGAATTCCAACAAGTTGGCCTTGAAGTGGGAAGGCCCTTACGGGTGAAGCGAGTCACTAGGCTGGCGCTGTCCGCCTTGAGGCCGAAGATGGCTTTCCGGTGAGCAATTCCTGGAACATTGAGCATCTTCGTAAGTTTTACCCGTAGGGCGCGGTTGTCGGAACCTGTTCCGGCAACCACCTTTTGTACAAGTCTTGCCGATGTTGCATGTAATCCTTTGTACAAAGCCGGGCGCAGACCCCGTGCATAAGTAAAGCTCATGTGCTCCGCACATCTTGTCAATTTCATGCTTTCTACTTAATTTTGCATGCATTATCTGACACTTTGTGCAGCGCCTAACCCTGGTAAGCAATAACGAGCCCTAAGGCTCCATACCTTTATTTTCTCATCTTTCTCTTTCTCAAAGAAAGGAAGGTTCCCTCGCCCACAAGTTTGCCGGGGGGAAAGGAGAAGATAATGGTGTGGACCAAGCGTCGCTCAAGGAAGTTTCGCCTTACCGGGAAGCAAACGACAGAAAAGCTAAGTTGCTAGAGTTTGAGCAATCAGTTTTAAAAATTTTAAAAAAAATTAAGTTATCTTCCTCGAACGACCGTGCTTTGTATGGAAAACCTGTGCGCGGAGGAACCAACTCGTAGCTAGTTGCGCCCTTACTTTGTTTCGAGTCCGCTCAACAACTTAAGTGAGCTGCAACTAGTTGCGACAAGGTTTCTTGTCGGTGGCGGCACCGCCAGACAGGCTCTTGACGTCCGCACTCAAGCTTCATGACCAGGTGCTGCGCCGACAAGTTCCCTAAAAGCGTAGGGTAAAAGCATACAAAGTAAGGAATCAAGTAAAGGAAATAACATAGCAATCACTACCTGAAATAGAGTTATATTACAAGATAGCTTGTCGCAGCTCTAATAGATTGTTCTCATAACATGACCAGCAGCGACAAGGAAAAGAGAAAACGGGCGGCTTAATCTACGCGATCACCCTCAACCCTCTTGATCCCGCTCACCTTGTCCACAATGGGTGCGACAAGGGTCTTGAGCGCTTCCACATCAGCATCCGGCGGCAAGGTCTTGAGGACGTTGGTGAGGTTGAGGCCTGGGTTGCGGAAGGCCACCTTCACCAGCACCTTTTGAAGAGCTCCCGCGCAGATCATGCACGAATCGTCGGCCAGCTGCTTTGGGATCTTCTCCCGGAGTCGCTGGAGGGCCGTCGCCACGACTTTGAAGAACAAGCTTAGCTTGGCGCTGGGTTGGAGGTGCTCATCGGAGGAATACCCGAGATCCTCCATCCCCAGCTGCGCCAGCTCCCTGTCGATGACTGCAGCAACATCCACGAGACCCTCGGTCCAGTGCTCCACATTCTCCTAAAAGTGTTACAGGCGGCAGCAGCACTCGCCAGCAGCGCCTCGTCGGCCTTGATCTTCTCCTCCAAGGCCACCTCCCGCTCCCTGGCGCCGTCCAACGTCTTGGTCAAAGTGATCAGCTTCAACTCAAGATCCGCGTTGGAGTCCTTGGCGGCGCTAAGCTCCTTGCTCCTCTCGGCAAGACGACCCTGCAGCTCGCCAAGGGTGTAGGCGTCCTTCTCACGCTCATGCTTGAGCACAGCAAGCTCCTCGCCGCTCACCTTGAGATCGGCCTCCAGCTGCGCCACTTTCGTCTCCAGCTCCTTCTTGGCGGCCTCGGCAGTTGCGGCAGCATCCTTTGCTTCCTTGAGAGCCCCGCCAAATGTTTGCTCATGCTGCAAGCTCCTCCTCGTGGCTGTCAAGATTGACCTTCCGCTGCACCAAATCGCTTTCTGCGCGAGCGGCTTCTCGGCAGCAAGCGGCTGTTGCTCTTCACTTCAGCCTTCTCGAGGAGAAAAGCTTTACGCTCTCGGCGATTTGCTCCGCTCCTTCGCCAGGACCGGAGAGCTTCTGGTTGAGGCCCCAGCTCCTCCGCGCTTCTCGATGTCTGCTCCCGCCTTCGCGACAAGCGCTTCTCGGGACACCGGCTTGGCTTGTCGGGCGCGGTAGAGCGACAACAGCTTCCGCAGCAGTTGCTCCTCCTCAGGCTCGCCGCTGCTGCTCGGCGCATCGACCAGCGTCAGCCCAGCGGAGGCGAGCAAGTCTTCATCAAAGGTCTCTCCTTCGGTCGGCGCCCTGGAGCTCGACGCCCAGGGGAGCTTGATGAAGACGCCATCGCCGGCCTTCAAATAGGCGCCGGGCTGGGGCTCTTCGGAGCCTGACGCTGCAGCAGCGGCGGAGGGATCGGCGGTCAGCATAGCGCCTGGCGCTCCTGCGGCCTCGGAGCCGTCAGTGCGATCGCCGGACCCCTCGCCAACCTCTGCGGCGGCAGCTTTGGCGGCCTCTCCGCCGGCGGGATCATCGGCGCCGGCTTCCTCTTCGGTGGCAGCGGCGTCGTCGGTATTGCCGCGCGCGTCCTCCTCGCCGGCGACCTCGGTTTCCATCGGCTCCGTGGCGGATGGATCTGACGACCAAAAGAAAGAAAAGTCAAGCAAATATCCAAAAGAAAATCAGAAGAAGAAGAACACAAGGGAAGTTTTCAAGCGAGAGGATTACCTGCACTAGGATCTGCGATCGTGGTCTCAACCACGGAGGTCGCTGGTGCTGTCCCTTGGGAGAACTGTCCCTTGCGGAGAATGCTCCTTGCGGGGAATCCTCCCTTGGCGGGGTAGTGAAGCAGATGGCATTTCGGGAGCGGCTTCCGGGCACTCCTGGTGAGGCTGCTCTGCTCCTACACAAACCAACAGTCAGATATCAGCAAATAAAGAGCACCCACGCACGCCTACCAGCAGGAAGTAAATCATGTACTTATGATGGGGGCTGCGCTGGGGGTTGCTTTGAGGAAGGGTCGCCGGGTCCGGCAAGGTGGTCTCGGACGCGCCTCCTGCCGTCGCGGTGGGTTAGTCCTCGATGACAATCACCGGGACTTTGGCTCTCTTCGACGCTCTCTGGGCCAGCGTCCTGAAAAGGAATGGGTTCAGAGTGAAGCAAATCAGATACAAGAAAAAACAGCAAAAATTGAAGAACTACAAGTACAGCAAAGAATCTTACTCTTCTTCTTCCTCGTCGGAGCTGGCGCGAGAGGTCAAATCCGGCCCACCTTGGTGACGAGGCGGAGGAAGTAGGTTCCCTTGGCGCTTGGCGGGAGCAGATGGCGGTGGTCGGGAGGGCCCGCTCCGATTACCGCAGCAGCGTGAAAGCGCTCCGTAGCAGTGCTTGCCGCGATGGAGCCGTCGCATGTGCGGCTGCTGTTAACCGCCCTTCTTTCCCGGCCTTGCGGAGACGCCTTCTTGGTGGAGCTGGGGGCTCCGCTTGCGGCAAGCTGTCTGAAGGTGAGGGAGAGGAGGAGCCGATCTTCAACGAATTGCTCGCGCCCTCGGCGGGCTCGCTCGACTCAGCTTCAGGCCCGACAAGCTCTTCCTCGCCGGCAAGCTCCTCTCGCTCGACAAGGCTTGCCGCCTCTGCT
This sequence comes from Aegilops longissima, assembly GCA_021605205.1. NCBI lineage: Eukaryota > Viridiplantae > Streptophyta > Magnoliopsida > Poales > Poaceae > Aegilops > Aegilops longissima. The sequence goes on from CM038677.1 coordinate 594,318,378, forward strand.
GCCTCTGCCTCCTCCACGATGAATCCGACTTCGCCCGCGGCAGCGGCTGCTGCCGCCTCTTCTAGCCTGGTGGTGATGCGCTGCATCTCATCATCAGTGGTGTCGCGGGTGAGGCTCCTCTGTTCATCGGGGCGGACCGGCACTTCTACCAGGCCGTCAAAGAACTCCCGCACGACGTCGTCTGCAGGCTCTTGCCAAGTTGGAGCAATTCCATGCGAATCGCTGGCGGCATCATTACGCGGATGCGGTCGGCGAGGAGTTGTTGCACTGTGAGCAGCGCCCCTCGGCAGCTGAGCGTTTGGGATGATCGAGGATCGTGCTTGAACAGTTCCCAAACATCGCTTCCAGGTTCGGGGCAGTGAAGTTGAAGTTAAGGCCCGTCGCGCAGCCTCATGATATCGCCGCATTCGGAACTCCCGGCGGGTCTCCTCCTCTCTGCAAGAAGCGATGCAGCGACGAAGAAAGTCTGCGCCAGCGGCGCCACGGTGAAACCCGACAAGCTGGAGGCGCAGAATCCGGGTGGCGGCAATCTTCAGCCTAAGCGTCTTCGGAGCCACGCTGCTCCAATCGTTGCCACGCACTCTGGTTTTAGGCGCTGGGCGATGGCGGCTGCGGGTTCTCCTCGACAATCCAGCACCGATCTGCTCTCCATTCATCCCACTTGCTACGGAGCTCTCCCTCCGGATAAGCTTCCTTCTTGCGGTTCTCGAGATCCGGCGATTCCGCGGATAGAGGCTCCCCTCTCTCAACTCGAGGCATAAAGAAGTGGCGGAAAAGAGCTACGTTTGGATAGACTCGACATAGTTTTCGCGAGATGTGCGAAAACTGCAATGGTCGAAGCGGCATTGGGGGTGAAGTCAAGGCGGAACCGTAGGTGTTCATGATATCACGAAGAATTGAGAGAAAGCGGGCGAGCCCGCGATGAGAACAGCGAAGAAAGGGTATCCATTGGAGCCAGTTCAGCGGCAGCTGGGAGTACCTTTGTCTTGCGGATGCGCTCGCGTCTCCGTCGACGTAAGAGGTAGTAGTACTCCCTCGGATCCTTGGCAAGGCGAGCTGAGGAGGGAAGATTGCCGCTCCTTTCGCGGCGCCCATGAGCAGCTGCGCCTCGGCGACTTCACGACCTTCCCTTGTCGGCTTTTGGAGCCATGGCGGAGGTGGTGGGGAGATCGGCGGCGTTGGTGATGCTGGTGGCGATGGGGCGGGCGCTGCTCTCTTTTCAGCCTTGGGAAGAAGGGGGCGGCGGAAGTTTTGAGGCTGGAACAGCAATCGGCGAGATGGGCGAACTGCCCTGTTTCCCCCTGCTTATAAAGAGGGAGGGGCAGGCGTTCCGCCTTTCGAATAAAGAAACCAACCACGATCTCTCCCACGACACGCATTCGGCGTGCCGTTCGTGGAGCGTGGTGGGTCCGGAATGAGATCTGGCGTAACCCAGGCAGCGTGCCCCTGCCTGTTTTGGGCTGGCCCAACAGCGCTCGGCACCGTGTGTGGCCCAGGCCGGGGCTCTGTCGGTGTACTAGGTAGGGGTACCCTAGTATCCCGAACTTGTGCCTGGCAGTTGCAGCACCAGCGGCAAGGCTGCCGGGTGACCGCCAAAGAGACAAGGCCCGGCAAGAGGAGCTTGCGGGAAGATAACCAAGGCATGACCAAAGTATTTAAGCCAAGGAGACAAGACCCGGCAAGAGGAGCTTGCGGGAAGATAACAAGGCATCTCAAGGAACTTGCCGCGACGCGCCAGCGTCCGGCGAGGCCCGTGGCGACAAGCTTCCGGACGCGACAAGACAACGACCGCGGCAAAGGCGCTTGCCGCGACAGCGATTTCACTCTGTACCAGCGCTCCAGCACATCCACCAGCGATGTCGCATACAGGACCTTCCCGGTAGCGCTGTAACAGAAGAAACTGTCTTGACGGCGGTCTTGTGATGCAAGCGGCTGACAAGATTGCCATCGTGGCAGCGGTGGCGTCCCCGACGGTCTCTTTTGCACTTTGTTTGGGCGACGTAGATGGGCATTTAATGCCTTTGTCCCTGGCGTCGGGGTTAGGTATGATACCTTTGTACAAGTAGTTGTACCAACCGCAATTCTTTTCCATTTTACCCTTGTCTACGTTGCCACCTGTCGGAGACCCTTGAGCATATAAAAGGAGGCCCATGCGCAGCGTGGGGGGTTTGAGGCGAAAACACTCACGCTAGGTCTCGTTAGCAGCTGGTGTGTCTTTGTAGCACTCAGCGCTCGAGCAAGAACTCAATACACTCGGACATGCAGCGGTGGGGTGTTATCTCTCCGGAGAGCTCCGAAGCTTGGGTAAACTGCTGCGTGTGCCGCCTCGATCTGCTCTTCGTGCGATCTCCGCCCCCCGCCGAACCGAAAGGGGCTCGGTCCGCCGGTCCCACAGGTGTTCGTGGATCAGCTTCCCCGACATATGGTGTTGATGTAGAAGCCCTCCGTGATCGAATCCCCCTCCGGCAGATCGCAGGAAAAGGCCCCAAGATGGGATCTCATGGGTAGAAAAGGTTGCGGCGGTGGAAAAGTGGTTTCGTGGCTCCCCTGGATGTTTTCAGGGTATAAGAGTATATATATGCGAAAGAAGTAGGTCGGTGGAGCTACGAGGGGCCCACGAGGGTGGGGGCGCGCGTACCCCCTGGGCGCGCCCTCCTGCCTCGTGGCCGCCTCGTTGCGTCTCCGACTTCCACTCCAAGTATCCTGGATTGCGTTTTTTCCAAGAAAGATCCTCGTGAAGGTTTCGTTTCGTTTGGATTCCGTTTGATATTCCTTTTCTGTGAAACACTAAAATAGGCAAAAAAAACAACAACTGGCACTGGGCCTCCGGTTGATAGGCTAGTCCCAAAAAATAATATAAAAGAGCATATTAAATCCCATTAAACATCCAAGACGGATAATATAATATCATGGAATGATAAAAAATTATAGATACATTGGAGACATATCAGCATCCCCAAGCTTAATTCCTGCTCGTCCTCGAGTAGGTAAATGATAAAAACAGAATTTTTGATGTGGAATGCTACCTAACATAATTTTCAATGTAATTTTCTTGTGGCAAGAATGTTCAGATCCAAAAGATTCAACACAAAATTTTAATATTGACATAAAAATAATAATACTTCAAGCATACTAACTAAGCAATTATGTCCTCTCAAAATAAGATAGCTAAAGAAAGCTCATCCCTACAAAATCATATAGTTTGGCCATGCTTCATTTTCGTCACACAAAATGCTCTCATCATGCACAACCCCGATGACAAGCCAAGCAATTGTTTCATACTTTAGTATTCTCAAACTTTTTCAATTTTCACACAATATATGAGTGCGAGCCATGGACATAACACTATGGTTGGAATAGAATATGATGATGGTGGTTGTGTGCAGAAGATAAAAAAGGAGAAAGTCTCACATCGACGCGGCTAATCAACGGGCTATGGGGATGCCCATCAGTTGATGTCAATGCGAGGAGTAGGTATTGCCATGCAATGGATGCACTAGAGCTATAAATGTAAGAAAGCTCAACAAAAGAAACTAAGTGGGTGTGCATCCAACTCGCTTGCTCAGGAAGACCTAGGGCATTTTGAGGAAGCCCATCATTGGAATATACAAGCCAAGTTCTATAATGAAAAATTCCCACTAGTATATGAAAGTGACAAAATAAGAGACTCTCTATCGTGAAGATCATGGTGCAAATTTGAAGCACAAGTGTGGAAAAAGGATAGTAACATTGTCCCTTCTCTCTTTCTCTCTCATCATTTTTTTATTTGGTGGGCTTCTTTGGCCTCTTTTTTATTTGGGCTTCTTTGGCCTCTTTTATTCGTCCGGAGTCTCAACTCGACTTATGGGGGAAATCATAGTCTCCATCATCCTTTACTCACGTGGGACAATGCTCTAATAATGAAGATCATCACACTTTTATTTACTTACAACTCAAGAATTACAACTTGATACTTAGAACAAAATATGACTCTATGTGGATGCCTCCGGTGGTGTACCGGGATATGCAAGGAATCAAGAGTGACATGTATGAAAAATACGATGTCAACTACATGATCATGCAAAGCAATATGACAATGATGAAGCGTGTCATAATAAACGGAACGGTGGAAAGTTGCATGGTAATATATCTCGGAATGGCTATGGAAATGCCATAATAGGTAGGTATGGTGGCTGTTTTGAGGAAGATATAAGGAGGCTTATGTGTGATAGAGCGTATCATATCACAGGGTTTGGATGCACCGGCGAAGTTTGCACCAACTCTCGAGGTGAGAAAGGGCAATGCAGTGCATCAAGAGGCTAACAATGATGGAAGGGTGAGAGTGCGTATAATCCATGGACTCAACATTAGTCATAAAGAACTCACATACTTATTGCAAAAATCTACAAGTCATCAAACCCAAAGCACTACGCGCATGCTCCTAGGGGATAGATTGGTAGGAAAAGACCATCGCTCGTCCCCGACCGCCACTCATAAGGAAAGCAATCAAAGAACACCTCATGCTTCAAATTTGTCACACAACGGTTACCATACGTGCATGCTACGGGACTTGCAAAACCCAACACAAGAACTTCTCAATTTCACAATTACTCAACTTGCACGACTCTAATGTTACCATCTTTATATCTCAAAACAATTATCAAGTATCCAACTTCTCATAGTATTTAATGCACTCTATATGAAAGTTTTTATTATACCCATCTTGGATGCCTATCATATTAGGACTAATTTTATAGCCAACGCAAATTACCATGCTGTTCTAAAAGACTCTCAAAATAATGTAAGTGAAGCATGAGAGATCAATAATTTCTATAAAATAAAATCACCACCGTGCTATAAAAAGATATAAGTGAAGCACTAGATCAAAATTATCTAGCTCAAAAGATATAAGTGAAGCACATAGAGTATTCTAATAAATTCCGATTCATGTGTGTCTCTACAAAAGGTTTTGTCGGTGTACTAGATTAGGGGTACCCTAGTATCCCGAACTCATGCACGGACAGTCGTAGCACCCCGCTGCAGGGCTGGCCCGATGACCACCAAGATCCTCAGCGGCTCCTTTGGAGCCATTCAAGAACAAAGTAATCAAGGCCCCGACAAGAGGAGCTTGCCGGGAAGGCCACTCAGGGCGCAAAGGAAACAAGGCCCCGGCAAGGCGCTTGCCGGGGCGGGCAACCTCTCTTCATCTCCGCTCCAGCTCACCCGCCAACGTGTCACCACGGGGCTCTCCCAAGCACGCGTGTCGACGGGCTATGCAGCCAGCGGGGAGTAGCGATAAGCGGCCCTGACAAGCTACCATCGTGGCAAGCGGAGGCGCGCTTGCGGTCCTGTTACCTGTTTGAGGCGTCGGGGCGGGATTGATGACTCTTGTCCCTTGCCGTCGAGTTAGGTATAGATTCTTGTACCTTTGTATAGTGCGGTGTACCAACCTATGTTTTTACTATCTTACCCTTGTCTACTTGCCACATGTGGTGACCCCTTGTGCCTATAAAAGGAGGCCCAAGTGCAGCGTGAAAGGGGTTCGGTCCAGCTCGGCTTAGTTCATCATACTCATCTGAAACCACACTCAAGCTAGGTCTTGTAGCTCCCATTGCTCCCTAGCAAGAACACAAGATAATCCACAAAGCAGCGATAGGAGTATTATCTCTCCGGAGAGCTCGGCTGGGTAAATCCGCTCGTGTGCACCGCCTCGATCCGCTCTTCGTGCAATCTCCGCCCCCCTCCGAACCACAAGGGACCCAGGTCCCATAGGTGCTCGTGGGACTCGATCCGTTCTCCCCGACATCTTTGGCGCGCCAGGTAGGGGGCGTCGAGGCTGTGTGAACCCGATTCGGCGGTCACACGAGCCACTTCATCAGCATCTTCCTCAACATGGCACCGAAGAAGAAGTCTTCGGCAGCAGCAGAGCCGTCCGCGTCGAACCCACCACCACCGGAGCTGTCATGTGGTGGGGGAAACACTGGCGGAGGAACCGGCATCGTCGAGAGAGCCCACAATGCCGCCAGGTCCAAGGACAAGGCAGCTCAGGCGTCGGCGTCCGAGTCCGCACCGCGTCCTTCGCAGGAGGCGCGGGACCGACAGCGTCATGATGCTTGCGGCACCATACGCTCGTTGGACCAAGGCCAAGCTGGAGGATCTCGAGGCCCTTGAGACCCGCATGCTCCTCAGCATGCTGGTACGAGTGGAGTACGGTCGCTTGGGCGGGATGCTGCTCCTCCTATCTTGGTTAGGAGTCCGAGCACCTCCCGTTCCTCGCTACGTACGCCATTACCACCCACCACACCAGCGAAGCCTTGGCAAGAGCACAACTTCTCCTAGACTACCCTCAGCGGCCGACAAGGTCGGCGAATGGAGGCCACAATCAGAGTCTCGCCGGCCGCTTAACGGCGTCGTCTCTGCGGCAACCGAGTGCCTGCGCAGCCGCGCAAAGCGACAAAGCGCGAGCTAATGGCGATGAGACTTGCGGGGTGCAACCACCGTGCACTCCCCGTCCCGAAGACTAAGATCGCCGACTCGCCGGAAACACCTCGACAGCGACTCCACAGCGTCGTCGGATCCGCGAGCTCGTCGCGACCAGTGCCAAGTTCTCCGAGAACGGCAAGAAGAAGACGCTCGAACCCGTATCGAGCGCCGAAGAGAAGCACGCCGTCAATCTGACCAACGCGCCGGGCCCACTGTCGATATACATGCGTTCACTCGTGAGCTGCGGCAAGTCCGGTGGCCCGACAAGAAAAACTTCAAACCAGATGTGCCGGAGAAATATGATGGTAGGACACACCCATCGGAGTTCCTCAGCATCTACACCATCGCGGTGCAGGCCGCGGGGGGACGAGACGACAAGATCCTCGCCAACTACTTTCCCCTGGTGCTCAAGCCAAACGTCAGATCTTGGCTCATGCACTTGCCGGCAAGGAGGAAGAAAAACCAAGAAGTACTAGTTGTCGAGCAGTCCGGCAAGGATGGTGCCGCCAACAAGGCGAAGGCTGGTGGCTCCGGCAAGGAGGTTGCCGTTGATGCCTACCGCCAAGCCGTGGCGGCCGCCGACAAGCCTGACAGCTCCAACAAGCAGTACTGCAAGATCCACCGCACCAAGGGCCACGATCTTCAGAGCTGCAAAAAAGTCGAGCAGCTCGTTGAGCTACAGAGAGCTGAATATGAGCGGCGAGACAAGGAGAAGGCCCAAGAAGGTGCAGGTACAGCAAGTAAGAAGAAACCCGGTCGGGGAGGACGCCGCGGCAAGGCCAAGCAGCGACAAGGAGACAGACCTCCCCGCGGCCGCGACAAGGAAGAAGATGAAGATGAAGATGACGAAGACATGGAGGACGATGAAGCTGACGAGCAGGAGTTTCAAAAGGCAACGGAGGTCCTTTGCGTTGACGGTGGTGCTTCTCTGCATACCTCGCACCGCCAACTCAAGCAATGGATGCGTGAGGTGAATGCAGCAGAACCCTCCATAGAATCACGCAAACCTCTGAAGTGGTCCAGCACGCCCATCATCTTTGATATTGAGGACCACCCAGATCGCATCACTGCGGTCGGGTGCTTGCCGATGTTGGTCTCACCAACCATCCGCAACCTCAAGGTCACGAAGATGTTGGTTGACGGGGGGGCCGGCCTGAACTTAATCTCTTCTGCAGTGCTCCATAAGCTTCAAATCCCTGACAGCGAGCTCGAAGAAACTGGTACTTTCCAAGGAATCAACCCAGGAAGGAGCAAGCCCAAAGGGAAGATCACGTTGCCGGTAACGTTTGGCAGCGAGCTCAATTTCAGAACTGAGAGGGTCACGTTTGACGTTGCCGATTTCCCATTGCCCTACAATGGCATACTTGGCCGTCCAGCACTCGCCAAGTTCATGGCCGCCTCTCATTATCTCTTACAACCTACTCAAGATGCCCGGCCCGATAAGCGTCATTTCTGTCCATGGCGACAAGAAGGATGCACTTATCTGCGCCGACAAGATTTACCGGGATGCAGCAGCCGCCACAGATAGCAAACCACTTGCCGCTGAAGCTCCGGGGAAGAAGAAACCACCAAGTCCGGCAAGAGCTCGATGCCCACTCCGCAAGCGCACCTCTTGGTGCTGCGCTACCGTCGAGGACGCACCATCGAGCTCCACCGCAAGTGCAAGAAGACGATGGCAGCTCCGCCAAAGACCAAGAAGGTGCCCGCCAAGGAGGACGACACTGGTGGTACCTTCACCATCGCCCACGCTTGATCCTAAATAGGAAGGCGAGCTCGTTGCTTTCCGTGGCGAATGTCGATGTGTTTGCATGGCAACCATTTGACATCCCCGCGTTCCTGTGAAAGTAATTGAGCACCACCTAGCTGTCTGTCCTCACGCGGCCGTCAAGCAAAAAAGTTAGGAAACAGCGGTGGAGCGCCAAGAGTTCATAGCGAAGAAATCAAGAAGTTAGAAGCAGCAGGGCTTGTCGGAGAGTCCTCCACCCCACGTGGTTGGCCAATCCGTAGTTGTATGCATAAGGCTAATGGGAAATGGAGACTTTGTATTGACTTCACCGATGTTAATAAAGCTTGTCCCAAAGACCCATTTCCCTTGCCGCGATCGTCCAGATTGTTGACTCCACGGCTGGATGTGATCTGCTTTCGCTTCTTGATGCATATTCAGGATATCATCGATCTTCATGGCGTAAGAGGATGAAGAAAACCGCATTCATTACACCATGTGGCACGATCGCTTCATACGGATGCCTTTCGGTTTGAAGAATGCCGGGTCAACCTTTGCAAGGGTAGTCCATGATGCCTTTGAACCACAGATACACAGATTCAGGATTCCGTGGAAGCCTACATGGATGACATAGTGGTCAAGAGCAAGGACAAGGCGACTCTGATTCAGGATTTGGATGAAACATTTGCAAATCTGCGCAAGATCAACCTCAAGCTCAACCCCGATAAGTGCGTGTTTGGAGTCCCTTCCGGCAAGCTTCTCGGGTTTTTTGTGTCTCAGCGGGGAATTGAAGCCAATCCCGACAAGATCAAGGCCATTGAATAGATTGAAGTACCAAAGCGCGTCAAGGATGTCAGAAGGCTCGCCGGTTGCGTGGCTGCTCTCAGCAGGTTCATCTCTAAGTCTGCTGAACGCGCCCTGCCGTTTTTCAAAATTTTGAAGAAGGCAGGTCCAATGAAATGGACTCCCGAAGCGGAGGATGTGCTGCAGGACTTAAAGAGATACCTGTCCTCCGCTCCAATACTTGTCGCACCTAGGCCACAAGAGAAGTTGCTGCTGTATATAGCAGCGACTAATCAAGTGGTTAGTGCTGCGTTAGTAGCGGAGAGAGAGGCGGATGATGAGCGGCAACCGAGGCGATTGCATCCAGCGACAAGCGGGGGCTTCGTCGTCAAGCTCTGGTCCCGACAAGAACAGATCAGCGCAGGTTGCGACAAGATACTGAAAAAAGATGGTGCAGCGCCCGGTCTACTTTGTCGGTTCCCTTCGCAGGGGCTAGATCAAGGTACTGGTGTGCAAAGCTGCTTTTCGGCCTCCTCATGGCCTCGAGAAAGCCGCGCCATTACTTCCAAGCACATGAGATAACAGTCGTCACTCGCTTTCCGCTGAAGAGGATATGGCAAAATCCAGAAGCAACAGGCAGAATTGTTGAGTGGGCACTGGAACTGTCGAGCTTTGGTCTCAAGTTTGAAAGCACTTCAACTATCCAGAGCAGAGCATTGGCAGAATTCATAGTTGAGTGGACGCAAGACGAAGAAATTCCAGAGATGAGCATCCCCGTCAAAGAGGCAAATAAAGAGTGGCTGATGTACTTTGACGGTGCCTTCTCGCTGCAAGGCGCCGGTGCCGGCGTGCTGCTTATCGCACCCACCGGAGAGCACCTCAAGTACATAGTCCAGATGCACTTTCCCAAGGAACAAGCAACAAACAATACTGCAGAGTATGAAGGTTTACTTGCCGGTCTAAGGATTGCAGTAGACCTTGGGATCAAGGAGCTCATTGTCAGGGGGGACTCACAACTTGTCGTCCGACAAGTAAATAAAGATTATCAAAGTCCGTTGATGGAAGCCTACGTCGAGGAAGTGAGGAAGCTAGAAGAGCACTTTGAAGGCCTCCAAGAGCTCAGAATGATATAGCTGATGGCCTCTCCAAATGTGCCGCACTTAAGTTACCCGTGGAACCAGGAATTTTCGTGCTCAAGCTGACTCAGCCAACCGTAACACCATCAACAGGACAGAACAAGAAAAGAAAATTGGTTTCCGGCGACTACTTTCCGGCAGAGCTCCCCGGAGCCGCCGCCAAGAAGGTCCCTAAAACCAACGCAAGTATCACTAAGGAGCAGTATGCTCCGACAAACCATGCAGTTTGTATCGTTGAAGCAAGCGCTCCCGACAAGTTTTGCTCCGGCAAGCTTGCGGGGATCGTCAACTCGGCGGACCCACGAGTTCTTGTCGCGAAGCTGATTTTCCCGCAGATGATAGATGAGCCTTTAGTCCTTGTTGTCGAGCCACGAGCTCCAAAGATGGGCGCAACAAATCGTCCATTTCCTTGAACGGAGAACTTCCCAAGAGCAAGAAGAAGCGGAAAAAGTAGCCCGGCGGTCAAGTATGTACCAGTTTGTTGACAACATCACATGTAAGAAGACTCAGCGGTGTGAAATTGAAGTGTATTTGCGGGAAGATGGATGAAGCTATTGGCGAGAGATACATGGAGGCATATGTGGTCACCACATTGGCGCAAGAGCACTTGCTCGGCAAAGCTTTCCGGCAAGGTTTCTTCGGCGAAGCCCTCCAGATGCAACTGCACAAGTAACAAAGTGTGAAGCGTGCGGTTCCATTCCAAACAGATACACCAACCAGCTCAAGCTCTCCAGACGATCCCTTTATCCTGGCCTTCTCGATGCAGGGGATCGACATCCTCGACCCCTTCCCCGAGCTGTCGGGGCTTTGAGTACTTGTACGTCGCAATCGACAAGTTCACAAAGTGGCGGAAGTGGAACCAGTGAGGAAGGTGACAACCACGATCGGCGATCAAGTTCTTGAGTCAATTGTTTGCCGTTTGGGATTCCTAACGGATCATCACCGACAACGGCACACAATTCACGAGCCGCACCTTCATGCGATGCGCCCAAGATCTTGGCGCCAAGATCTGCTTTGCTTCTATTGCTCATCCAAGAAGCAACGGTCAAGCAGAGAGAGCAAACGCTGAAGTGCTGCGGGGACTCAAGACCAGAACATTCGACAAGCTGCGCAAGTGTGGAAGAAATCGGATCGAGGAGCTGCGGTGGTTCTTTGGTCGATCGGGGCGGCGCCAAATCGAGCCACCGGCGGACACCTTTTGCTCTAGTCTACGGAGCAGAGGCAGTTCTCCCCACGGAACTTCGTGGTACGGGTCACCTCGAGTGCTCTCTTATGATGAGCTTGAGCAAGAGCAGCTGCGACAAGATGACGCGCTGCTCCTCGAGGAAGATCGTCTTCGAGCTCTTTGTCGAGCTGCTCGTTACCAGCAAGCTTTGCGTCGCTACCATAGCCGCAAAGTAAATGCGGAAGCTTCGAGGAAGGCGACCTTGTTCTTCGGCGCGTTCAATCCGCCAAGAATTCCAACAAGTTGACGCCGAAGTGGGAAGGCCCTTATCGGGTGAAACGAGTCACTAGGCCCGGCGATGTCCGCCTCGAGACCGAAGATGGCGTTCCGGTGAGCAATTCCTGGAATATAGAGCATCTTCGCAAGTTTTACCCATAAGGCGCGATTGCGGAACTGTTCCGGCAACCACCCTTTGTACAAGTCTTGCATTTGTTGCATGTAATCCTTTGTACAAAGCCGGGCGAGAACCGTGCATCGATAAAAGCCTATGTGTTCTGCAAGAACTTGTCAATACATGCCCTGATAATCATATATGCATGTGTTTACTAACATTTTGTGCAGCATCCGCACCCGGTAAGCGATGACGAGCCACTAGGCTCCATAACTTATTTTCTCTTCTTTCTTCTCAAACAAGAAGAAGGTTCATCCACCCACAAGTTAACCGGGGGGAAGGAGAAGATAATGCTGTGAGCCGCCAAGCGTCGCTCGAGGAACGCCTTACCGGAAAATGGACAACAGAAAAGCTAAGTTGCTAAGTTTAAACGACCAGTTTTAAAATTTTAAGTTATCTTCCTCGAACGATGGTACTTTGTATGGAAAACCTGTGCGCGGAGGAACCGACTCGCGACTAGTTTGCGCCCTTACTTTGTTTCGAGTCCGCTCAACAACTTAAGTGTGCTGCAACTAGTTGCGACAAGGTTGCTTATCGGAGGCGACATCGCCAAAGAAGTTGTGAAGTTCCGCACTCGGCGCTCGCGGCAAAGGTGTTTGCACTGACAAGTTCACCTGAAAGCGTAGGGTATAAACATACAAAGGAAGAGATCGAGTAAAGGAAATAACATTGCATTCGATTGCCTAAGATAGTGTATATTACATAATAACTTGTCGCGGATCTAATAGACTTTTTATCTAAACATGATCTACAGCGACAAGAGAAAGACAGATTTGGCGGCCTAGTCCACGCGGTCGCCCTCGAGCCTCTTAACTCCGCTCACCCTGTCCACAATGGGTGCGACAAGGGCTTTGAGCGCTTCAACATCGGCGGATGGAGGCAGAGACTTGAGGGCTTTGGTGAAGTCGACGCCTGGGTTGCGGAAGGCCACCTTCATCAATACCTTTTGGAGAGCCTCGGCGCAGACTTGACGTGATTCCTCCGCCAGTTGCTTTGGAACCTCTTCCCGGAGCCGTTGGATACCCGCCAACACGCCTTTGAAGAATAGGCTGAGCTTGACGCTGGGTTGGAGGTTTTCGTCGGTGGAATATCCAAGATCTGTCATCCCCAACTCCATCAGCTCATTATGGATGCCGGCGGCGGTGTCCACAAGACCTTCTGTCCAATGCATTATGCTGCCTCGAAGATTATTCTGGGCGGTCACAGCATTCGACAGCAACTCCTCGGTGGCCTTGATCTTTTCCAGCAGGCCCGTTTCCCGCTCCTTGGCGCCATTCAATGTCTCCGTCAAGGTGGTCAATTTCAGCTCCAGATCCGCCTTGGAGTCCTTGGCGGCATCGAGCTCTTTGATCTTTTCAGCAAAACGACCTTGTAGCTCGCCGAGGGTGTAAGCGTCCTTCTCACACTCGCGCTTCAACCCGGCGACCTCCTCGGCACTCTTCTGGAGGGTGGACTCCAGCTGAGCCACCCTCGTCTCCAATTCCCTCTTGGCGGCATCGGCAGCAGCAAAGATCTTTGCCTCTGAAGTGGCCCGCCAATTGTTTGCTCGCGCGCGGCGAGATCCTCCTCATAGCTGTCGAGGTTGATCTTCCGCTATGCCAGCTCACCTTCTCGCGCTGAGAGCTTCTCGCCGACAAGCCTCTGCTGCTCCTCGACCTCGCCCTTCTCCAAGATGAAGGCTGTGCGCTCCTCAGCGAGCTGCTCCCGCGCCTCTGCTATATCCCGGAGAGTCTCTTTGTTGGCGCGTCGGAGCTCTTCCACGCGTTTCTCTAAGTCAGCTCCCGCCCTCACGACAAGCGCCTCCCTGGACTCCAGCTTGGCTTGTCGGGCGCGGTAGAGCGACAGCAACTTCCTTAACAGCTGCTCCTCCTCAGGCTCGCCGCTGCTGCTGCTCGGAGCATCGACCAGCGACAGCCCGACGGAGGCAAGCAGTTCCGCGTCGAAGGTCTCCCCTTCGGTCGGTGCCCTGGAGCTCGAAGCCCAGGGGAGCTTGATAAAGACACCCTCGCCGGCCTTCAGGTAGGCGCCGGGCTGGGGCTCTTGAGTCAGGCCAGGCGTCGGTGGCGGAGGATCAGCGGTCGGTGCAGCGCTGGCGCTCCTGCGCCTCGGGGCCCAAGACGATCGCCAGATTCCTCCCGACCTCTGCGCCAAAGAGCCTCGGTGGCCTCCTCGCGGGCGGGCCGTCGGCAACGACCTCCTCCTCCATGTTGGCGGCGTCGACATTGTCGCCATGGCGTCTTCTCGCCGGCGGCCTCAATCTCCATCGGATCTCCGGCAGATGGATCTGATGGTCAGAAGAAGAAAGCACAAATCAAGCAGATATTCGAAAGAGAAAAACGGAAGCAAAGAACCCAAGGGAAACTATCAAACAAGAAGATTACCTGCAGTAGGGTCTGTTGCCGCGGTCTCCACCACCGGAGGGTCGTCGGCGCCAGCCCTTGTCGGGGAAGCTCCCCTTGTCGGAGAGGCCTCCCTTGCCGGAGAGCGCTCCCTTGGCGGGGAATTCTCCCTTGGTGGCGTAGTTGAAGCAAGCAGAATTTCGGGGGTGGCCTCCGGAGCCTCCTGATGAGGCTGCACCTCAGGAGTGGCCTCCGATGCTCCATGATGTGGCTGCTCTGCTCCTACAAGATTCAATAAACCAGATATCAGTGACGGGAAAGCACCCAAGCACGCCTAACCATAAGTATACCAAACACTTACGCTGGGGGCTGTGCTGGGGGCTGCTCTGTTGAAGGGTTGCGGATCCGCAAGGAGTCCTGACGTGCCCCTGTGTTGCTGTGGAGTCATCTGAGACGACAACCACGGTGTCTTGGCCTCTTGGCGCCCTCCGAGCTAACGTCTGAAGAAGAAGGTTCAGAGGAACCAGTCAGATATAAGATAAAGCAATAAATTGGAAGATTACGAATAGCAGCGACAAGATCTTACTCTTCATCTTCTTCCTCGGAGCTGAGGGCGGAAAGATCAAACTCCGCTCCGGCGCGACGGATTGGGGGAGAGGATTCCCTCGGACGCTTGGCGGGTGCAGAGGCCGTGACTCGAAGACCTCAGCGCCCGTCGCCTTGGCGAATAAAGAGCTCCAGCAGCAATGATGCTTGCCGCGGTGGAGCGCGTCCGGACGGCGAGGCGGCTGCTGGACCGCATGCCCACCCCCGCCACTTCTCCGCCTTGCGGGAGGCTCTCTTGGCGGGGCAGCAGGCCCCTCGCGGCAAGCCACTTGACGGCGGAGGAGAGGCGCCCGGCAGTCTCGCTCGGCTCGTTGTCCGGGCTCGGGCTGCTCCTCCGCCGACGAACTCTTCTCGGTCGGCAAGGCTTGCCGCCTCGGCCGTCTCCGCCTCCTCGACAAGAAACCCAAATACGCCGGCGGCAGCAGCCTCGCAGCCTCCAACCTCGTGGCGCGCGCCATCTCCCGAGCGGTGGTGTCGCGGGTGAGCCGCCTCGCTTTCGTCGGCGGGATCGGCACTCAACCAAGTTGTCGAAGAACTGCTGCATGATGTCATTGGCGGGCTCTCGCTGTTGGAACGATTCCATCGAATCGCTGGCAACGGCATTATCGCTGGATGTTTGTCAAGCGACGAGTTGTTGCACAAGGGCACAACTCCCTCAGAACATGCACCACCCGGGTTATCCGCTTCAGCTTGAACAACTCCCGCAGCATGCCATCAAGCTCCAAGGTAGTGAAATTCCAATTCAGACCTGGCGCAGCCTCATGATATCCGCCGCGTTCTGGAATTCCCAAGCAGGCCTCCCTCTCTCCTGCAAGGGCGCAATGCGACGGCGAAGGAAGTCCGCGCCAACTTCTCCTAAGGTAAGCCCTGCTTGCCGGAGACGCAAAATCCTAATCGTGGCAATCTTCAACTTGTCGTCCTCCGGCGCCAAGTTGCTCCAATCGTTGCCGCGAACTATGGGTGTCCGGCGTAGGGCGGTGAAGGGCTGTGGTTCCTCCTCTAAGATCCAACACCAGTTAGCTCTCCACTCCTCCCACTTGCTGTGCAACTCTCCGTCAAGATACGCTTCCTTCTTGCCGATCCTAGAGGTCCATGCAATTCCTCCGGCAAGCGGCTCTCCTCTCTCTACGCGGGGTGAGAAGTAGTGGCGGAAAAGTGCGACATTTGGATGGACCCCGACGAAGTTCTCGCAGAGGTGTGCGAAAACGGCCATGGTGAGGATGGCGTTGGGGGTGAAGTCAAGGAGGCATAGGCCATATGTGTTCATGACATCGCAGAAGAATTCAGAAAAGGGCGGGCAGAGCCCGCACCAGAAGAAAATCGCGAAGAAGGGGTACCCGATGGAGACCTTAGCGGATGTGGCGGCGGAGATGACCTCGCGCTGGGTGCGCCTGGTCGCCGTCGACGTAAGAGGTAGTACAGCCCCATAACTCCTTCCCTGTTGAGCAGGGGATCAAGAGGGCCCGCCTTCCGCAGCGCCATGAGCCATCTGCGCCGGCCGATTTCACGCCCTTTCCCTTGTCGGCCTTGAGCCATAGGGAGAAGTGGTGGAGGAGGTCGACGGCGTTAGTGGCACCGTGGCAATGGAGGGGCGGAGCGCCGATCTCTTTGGGCTCGAGAAGAAAGGGGAAGCGACGGGGTTTTCCGATGTGACAATGAGGGCAAGTGGGCGCCCGCCTGCTCCCCTGCTTATAAAGGGGAGGAGGCGGGCCCGATTTTTCCAATAAAGAAAGCCCCACGATCTCCCCACGACGCCACGTCCGGCGCGTGACGCTCGTGGGAGACGTGGGACCAAGGTGAATAACGACGTAATCAAGACCACGCTACTGCAGCACTGTTTTGGGCCTAGCCCAACAGAGCTCGGCGCCAGTGTGGCCCAGAGCCGGGGCTCCTGCCGGTGTACTTGAGTAGGGGTACCCTAGTATCCCGAACTCGTGCACGGACAACAGAGCACCAGCGCAGGGCTGGCCCGATGACCACCAAGATCCTCAGTGGCTCCTTTGGAGCCATTCAAGAACAAAGTAATCAAGGCCCCGGCAAGAGGAGCTTGCCGGGAAGGCCACTCAGGGCGCAAAGGAAACAAGGCCCCGGCAAGAGGAGCTTGCCGGGAAGGCTTGGTGGGCGCCGAGCCCCCAAGCGCGACAAGGTTCCTGCCGCGGCAAGGCGCTTGCCGGGGCGGGCAACCTCTCTTCATCTCCGCTCCAGCTCACCCGCCAACGTGTCACCACGGGGCTCTCCCAAGCACGCGTGTCGACGGGCTGTGCAGCCAGCGGGGAGTAGCGATAAGCGGCGCTGACAAGCTACCATCGTGGCAAACGGAGGCGCACTTGACGGTCCTGTTACCTTCGTTCGGGCGATCGAGACGGGATTGATGACTCTTGTCCCTTGCCGTCGAGTTAGGTATAGATTATCAGACACTTTGTATAGTGCGGTGTACCAACCTATGTTTTTACTATCTTACCCTTGTCTACTTGCCACATGTGGTGACCCCTTGTGCCTATAAAAGGAGGCCCAAGTGCAACGTAGAAAGGGGTTCGGTCCAGCTCCGGCTTAGTTCATCATACTCATACGAAACCACACTCAGGCTAGGTCTTGTAGCTCCCATTGCTCCCTAGCAAGAACACAAGATAATCCACAAAGCAGCAGTAGGAGTATTATCTCTCCGGAGAGCTCCGAAGCTGGGTAAATCCGCTCGTGTGCATCGCCTCGATCCGCTCTTCGAGCAATCTCCACCCCCCTCCGAACCACAAGGGACCCAGGTCCCATAGGTGCTCGTGGGACTCGATCTGTTCTCCCCGACAGGTTTGTACAGCAAGGATGATTGTGGTAAACTAAAAATCAAAGACTCAAATCATACAAGACGCTCCAAGCAAAACACATATCATGTGGTGAATAAAAATATAGCCTCAAGTAAAGTTACCGATAGACGAAGATGAAAGAGGGGATGCCTTCCGAGGCATCCCCAAGCTTAGGCTTTTTGTTGTCCTTGAATTTTACCTTGGGGTGCCTTGGGCATCCCCAAGCTTAGGCTCTTGCCACTCCTTATTCCAAAATCCATCAAATCTTTACCCAAAAACTTGAAAAACTTCACAACACAAAACTTAAACAGAAAATCTCATGAGCTCCGTTAGTATAAGAAAATAAATCACCACTTTAAGGTACTGTAATGAAATCATTATTTATTTATATTGGTGTTAAACCTACTGTATTCCAACTTCTCTATGGTTCATACCCCCCGATACTAGGCATAGATTCATCAAAGTAAGCAAACAACACACGAAAAATAGAATCTGTCAAAAACAGAACTGTCTGTAGCAATCTGTATCAAACGTATACTTATGGAACTCCAAAAATTCTGAAATAAATTGGTGGACTTGAGGAATTTATCTATTAATCATCTGCAAAAATAATTAACCTAAAAGCACTCTCCAGTAAAAAATGGCAGCTAATCTCGTGAGCGCTAAACTTTCTGTTTTTTACAGCAAGATCGCAAAGACTTCACCCAAGTCTTCCCAAAGGTTCTACTTGGCACAAACACTAATTAAAACATAAAACCACATCTAAACAGAGGCTAGATGAATTATTTATTACCAATACAAAAAAATACACTTCCGTGATGATACGTGTTTGTCATAGTAGGTCGCGTTTTTTGTCATGCAAGTACATCCATGATGATTTTATGACAGAATCAAGATAGTCATACCTGTGCTGTCGTAGAAGTGTTCCATGACATTACCAAAACTATCATCACGGAAGTGTCCACTTCCATGACGATAAATCGCGCGTCACAGAAGTGCTTTCGCCAAGGGTGACCGGCACGTGGCATCCACCGTAACGGAACACCGTTAACCTATCAGGTCGGGTTTTGGATCCGATAACCCGTTAACAGCCCCGACCAATGGGAAATTTCCACGTGTAAAATTCTTATTTGCGGACGAAGCGCGTGTCACTCGTCGATGGGTCGATAGGCTCCTATGATATGTCGACACGTGCCACGCCCACCATCGCCCATTTAGCTTACAAAGCCGGCTCGTTTGACTTGGTCAAAAGTTAACGGGCTGGCCCATGAAAAGCCTGTTAACGGTCTCTTTGCAAATAGCCCATTTTACGGCCCCTTAGGCCCTAAAGGAAATCGGCCCAACAACGTCATGTGAGCCTCGAATATAACACCATCCCATTTCACTTTCGGCCCATGTATGGCCCACGACGTCTTTCGGCCCATATGAGGCCTTTGTATCTTTCGGCCCTTTACAGGCCCACGGTGACTCTAGCCCATAATGAACAATAATTTTCTTTATACCCGTTAACAGCCCGTGATTTACATGGGCCGTTTCCAGCCCGTGTTAGCTTTCGGCCTATTGACGGCCCATATGTTCTTGGTCTCCTTTTCGGCCCTCGATTACTTCCGGCCCGTTACTGGCCTGTTCCCCTAATGGGCCAAATTCGGCCCATGGCAAGAGTCGTCCCGTTACTTGCCTATTCCCCTAATGGGCCAAATTCAGCCCATGGCAAGAGTCGGCCCATTACTGGCCTGTTACCCTAATGGGCCAAATTCGGCCCATGACAAGAGTCGGCCCGTTTCTGGCCTGTTAACCCGTTGCGCCGTTTCCAACCCGTCCTATATTCTGGCCCATTAACGACCCGTTATGCCTGTGATAGAATTAAGCCTTTGCTGTCCTATGGCCTGTTAACGGCTTGTTACCATGCTGGGCCGATACCAATTACGCCCGATTACGGCCCATGTAGACCCATTTATCCTACGGCCCGAGGCCCACCGATTACAGGCCCATTTATCGACGGCCCGTAGGAGACCCATGGATCCTACAGCCCGTATATGGCCCATGGTAGTTGCGGCCACTAGCAAACCAGGGAAAAAAGAAGACTAGGAAATAAATAAGGCCGAAAGTAACGCTAGGCTATTAAGGCGATTGCACAGATTACATCCACTCGGCATCAAAGATCGCCACTAGTGCAAATATAGGGAACACCCTACACTATACAAAAATGGCTTGCTGTTTTCTTCAGCCGGTGGCTGCACGTTAAGAATAAATTTTGTAGCGCACCAAAACAAATTACAACTATATAACAAAAGGAAGGTTGGCATAAAACTTAACATTCTAGCAGATAAATGCACCACCAGAAGTTCAGAAGCTCCGTTCATTTGACCTGACTGTTACGTTTTCATGCTGTATTGTCCAATGGAGCACCATAACCCTTGCCTTCATTTCCCCTAGGCTCCTGAACAACATAGAAAATGTCTGATAGTATGGTTTCAAAACCATGCATATCTTGACGACATTGAGCAATGTTTCTCCTTGTTTCACAAAGGGTCTCTGTTAGGGAATGGACTTGTGTCCGGCCGCAGATACAACATTGCTTTGAGATTGCATATCTTGATCATGAGGCAGTTTGGACGACATTGCCTTAACAACCAACCTAGTATTATGCAGAACGTGGTTTTGGCAATCGTTAGTGGACAGTCTTCGACCCACCGCAGCAAGAGTCGACATTGCGGTTATAGTTGCCTCGCCACCTTCGTAAGGTGGCGGTTCCACCATTTTTCATAGCTCATTGAAAAGTTGAGGTTTTACATTAATAGTACCGTAGCAGTAAGATATTAAGGAGGCAACAAAACCAAACAAAATAGCTTTGGTCTATATACAGAACTTATTCTGGTGAACCCATGTAAAATATTAGTTGTATTTTATTGCAAAGTACATAATAAAACCAGGTTCCAAACATATGACCATGTACCATCGTTATTGTATTGTCTATTTCTTCACATTGTATTGAGGGCTAAGGATAAAGAGACAAAGTTTATAATACGGTAAGCATAGTATGGCATCATTCATATCACAAAACAACTGAGAACAGACAAACAGGCAATTTTAACGTTGTGTGGGCAAGTCCAGCACGGAACTAGATTACGTGTCAAGATCAAAGGAACATCACTCCTCTCTTTTAAACCTTGTAAGGTGCAATGATACACTAAGACAATTGTGTATAAAATTGAAAATAGTAATAGACATTGGCTGCAAACCATGCAGTTCAAGGCACAAGTCAGAGTAAGTAATAGTTAAAAGGCATGAGGATTAAGGACTTACAACAATGGCTTTGACTGGTGTAGTCATGCCCTTCTTCTTGCTGGTGTGACAGTCCTTGAAGATTTCCACAACATTTGGTTCAGGTACTTTTTGGTCCTTGCGGGCTTTCCTCTGCATTTCGAACAAGTCAATATAGATCTGATAATATGGTACAACGAAAAGAGTGAAACAACAGCTAATTACAAGAGTCTCGCAGTGTGCAATATAGCTACGAGATCCTGTCATCTGTTGGAATTTCACTTTCGTACGGTTGGCATTGTTCTTTGAACAGTTCACCTACAAGAAGATAGATTTGTGTGACACATGCGTAAATAGGACTTCGACATGTGATCTGATCACATATATATAATGCACACGATACTTGGATCGACCAAGTGTTTAACAAGGCCGCTCCGGTCTTCATCCAATATATTTTCCATCGGAGATGTTTGGGAAAGTTCACCGTTAGCCTTGCCTTCAAAGTGAGTTTTCCTCAAGTTATACCGACAATCGTCATGCAGCAGAGCAGACTTGAAAACATGGGTGCAAGCTTGTCCGTTGCATCATCTTGGCTATCCAACTTGAACCTCATCTGTTGAAAATTATGGGAGTCTCATTATCAAGAACCTAGAAAGTATGGGACAGAGCAAGACGATATTACTAGTTTCCATACATAACCATACTTACAGATAAATGGTCGAGGAAGGTGTTGAACTGGTTTCGTCTTTGTCATTCCTGCATCAATCCATGTTGGGAGGATATGTACATGACACCTAACGGCAACCGCTGCCTCTGATACTAACTTGGCTGACTCTGTAGCATCACGTGGCCTTTTTAAACCTGCCTCAAAACGGATCTCCATTCTTCCTCATCTAGATTTAGTTAACCTATCGAGCAATATCCCTGATGTTTGTTTCCTCTTGCGCCTAGGTGCTAGTCCAACAAGAACATAGGAAGTGTTAGTGTACATCAAACTGTGAGACTACATATAAAGAAGCATGCAACTATAACATGACTCCAGCAACTACCTTCTTGCTGTTGAAGCTGACAAGGTTCATTGGATATTGCCAACTCGTCTTATGTCAAGAGTGCTTGGGAAGTAGTGTCAGGTGGCAAGGGAGCTTGGGAACGTGCTGCTAGCTCAGTTGACGCATGAGTAAGTCATGCAGCTGGTAGTACTGTGGTAGGTGTTGCAAGAACTAGGGTTGTCTCTGCTTGTTTGGTGGCAGCTATTTGTTTCCGTTTGACTTTTTTTGCAACTCGTGTAGCATGGGATGCCGTGTTTGTAGAATTTTCCGCTGGACTTTGACCTTCTATTGCACCATCAGTACCAGCAGAATCTGCAGGATTCATCCGCCTCTCATTCCCTGCCATTCTGTGTTTCTTCCTCTTTCTACGTGCCATGTTAAGTCAAGCCGACAAGAAAAGCGAATAACAATTTAGTTCTTCGAACAAATTGATGCGTGATCTGATTTAACTGAACTTTGATGTTATACAACCACATGATAGGAGGATGTAATATGTATGAAAAACAGGATGGAAGAGATAACGAACTATGATGTGTAAACTAAGAAGAAGACATTTCACCAAATTAGAAGCAATGCAATGGAAGGTAGACACCATATGAAAGATGCTACAAATATCGCTCTGCCAAGTTAACAGTGTCTCATCATAAATGGCGTTTAAACAAATGTGAAGCAGTACAAGAAATAAATCATATGCAAGATGCAAACAACATCACACTACCATGCTAGAGGTCTCTCGTCATTAGTGCCACTGCATATTCACAGCATTGCATATTCACAGCTTATGATGTGTAAACTAAGGAGAAGGCATTTCAACAAATTAGAAACAATGAAAGCTAGAAACCATATGAAAGATGCAACGAATATCACTCTACCAAGTTAAAACTGTCTCATCATAAGTGCCATTTCAACAAATTAGTAGTACAAGCTAGAAAAGAATGTGAGATGTAACCTATATCACACTTCAAAGTCAAATGTGTCTTATGATAAGTGATTGTTGCAGGTTACACAACATTAGTAATTTGATGTAAGAATATGGTGTGATAGACAGATGGTGTATGTTCTAGAAATAGGAACACGTGTCTTATTCAAGTATAATGTGTAAAGTAAGCAGATGGAATTCAACAAAATTAGAAGCAATACAAGCTAGACATCACACATAACATGCAACCACATATAACATTGCCAAGTTAGAGGGAGCACCGTGATGCTGCACTAGGGAGACGTGCTCATCATAAACACAACTTTGTTGAGTGTCTATGCATGTGTTGTCTTGGAAATCATCTTGGGGTGTGGAGGAGTAGAAATCAGAGAGGCCCTTCGTTCGGAAGGAGCACCTTTATCTGCTGCCTTGCTAACTTCCTTCCGCTTTATTGATTTTGAATTGTCAAGTAAAACCGACAAGAAAAAGCAATAAAATTCTCTCTTCAGAACTCATTCATGCATGATACTGACAATCACTACTTTGATGTAAGGCAAACACATGATACCAGGATGGAATATGTACGGAAAACAGATTGCATGGCATGTTCACAACTGTTTGTGTAAACTAAGCAGAAACCATTCCAGCAAATAAGAAGCAATGCAAGCTAGACACCACATGAAATATGCAACCAATATGACTCTGCCAAGTTAAAAGCATCCCATCATAAATGGAATTTCAACAAATTAGAAGCGGCGCATGCTATAAATCATATGAAAGATGCAACTAATATCGCACTGCATATACTAAATGTGTCTCGTCATGTTGATTGATGCGGGATACAAAAAAATAGTTTTATGTAAGGACATGCTTAATAGACAGATGTACTATGTATTAAATACAGGAAGGCATGTCACATTAACAGGTATAATGTATAAGCTAAGCAGACTAGCACATGCAGTTTAACCAGATTGGAAGAATTACAATCTAGACACCATATGCAACATGCAACAACCTATCACGCTGCCAAGTTAGAGCAGGCACCTGCGATGCTAGTGTAGGGGAAATGTTGTAATCAGCTACAGAGCTAAGTTCACTATCTTCATCTAGCATTTCTGTTTCTTGAGAATCATGTCGGGAGGCTGACGCTGCATTCTTTAAATGAGGAGTAGTCCCCTTGCCTGCCTGCCTCGTCATAAGTGATTGATGAGGGATACACAAGAACATTGGTTTGATGTAAGAACATGGTTAATACACAGATGTACTAGTATGTACCAAAAACAGAGAGGCACGTCATATTCAAAGGTATAATGTGTAAGCTAAGCAGATGCAATTTAACCAAATTGGAAGCAATACAAGCTAGACATCCGGCTGGAGTGGTGAGCATGATCATCTAGGACCTGAGAGCCTGGTGGGAGGCGGGCTGCTTCACCACCATCGCATCTTTTTAGTTGGCTTCTCGGTGATGCCTATCTTTGCTGGGCTTGTCACTGGCTCGGCCAGTGCCTTGACTAGCTATTTGTCTTCTGGTGCTCACGGGATGGTGGTTCATGTAGAAAATATATCTTTTCTTATCTTACCGACTTCGGCCTTTCGAATACAAGCTAGACACCATATGGAACATGCAACCACATATGACACCACGAAGTTAAAGCAAGCACATGGGATGGTGGTTCATTGCGAGCGAGGTCATCAACTCCAGAGCTACGTTTACCGTCTCCATCTGCTGATACTGCAGCCTTTATAGCGATGTAACGTGTCTTGCCTACCCACGTACGAAGCTGGAGCGACTTCTCTCTTTTCTTTTTGGCTTCTCTCATGGCAGCAGAGTCTGAAATACCCTTGCATAAACACACAATAGTGAGAGTAAGGGTGAAGTGTGTGCGAGAACTAGTGCCTTTGTAAAAAGTAGCAGATGGCGGTGGCTGAAAAATAAATGACAGGAGACATATGATAGCTCTACAACATTGCATGGCAAACAAAATTAGATTCTCGCCGTATGATTTTGTAATATATGAGCACAGAAATGCAGTACTCCTCCAGACCACCACATGTGGTCATATCTAAGATAACGATGATTGAAAATAAATAGGTCACGATTCTTTTAATGAACCGTCCGATCTATAAGGAACAGGCAGATGGCCTTCGCTCTACCTCCCGCCAACATCAAGGTTGGCGATCTTTCTCGAACCGCCACTTGGCCACCACCGCCCAGACCCCTGCCTCCGCCGCCCGCCCTCCCATAGACCTCACACCACCGCCCGTGCTTGGCAGCGCCCAGGCCATCCTTTAATCCCGCCGACCTCCAGATCGGGCGCCAGAGCTCTAGGCCGCACATGCCCCTAAGATAAACACCAAGCGCTGCTTCCCGGCGTAATAGGCATACTAGCGCTGTTACGCCGGGAATGCTTCCGATTAATTGGGAATCAACTGCCGAAATTGAAATTGAGGGGCGACGGACCTCTAGCTAAGGTGAAATAGTATATGAGGAGAAACCTTGTGCATCGCGAATTACTAGGAACATCTAGTATCAAGAAGAAGCGATCAACTAGTGTCTTCTATGGAATGAATACCGTGCAAGCAGAGACGTAAGATTTGCACGAATAAGGGAAGAGGAGTACCTTTTTCGGTTGCCGGTGTGGTCACCTCCACATGTCGCGCCGATCTTCTTCTTTTTACCGGGGAAACCGATGTTCTGGAGGGTGCAGGCTTGGACGAACCCATGGCCAAATTGTTGACTGTGTTTCCGTGGCCGTATGTCGGCGGATGGGAAGCAGATCCGAGGTGGCGAAGGACGGCGTAGCAGGAACAGCTCCGGTGCGGCGGAGGGTGGCGAAGTTGGAGCGGCAGCGGTGAGGCGCAGGATAGCGTGGTTGAACTGGCTCAGGTACGGACGGCTCGGCCTCGGCTTCAACTACTAGCTGTGGAGGGCATTGCGGTTGAGGTTGCGGTGGATGCTACCTCTTGAGCACTGCGTTGGATTTCCCCGAAGAGGAGAGGATGATGCAGCAAAGTAGCGTAAGTATTTCCCTCAGTTTTTGAGAACCAAGGTATCAATCCAGTAGGAGGCCACACACAAGTCCCTCGTACCTGCATAAAACGATAGCTCCTCGCAACCAACGCGATTAGGGGTTGTCAATCCCTTCACGGTCACTTACGAGAGTGAGATCTGATAGAGATGATAAATAATATTTTCGGTATTTTTGGTATATAGATGCAAAGTGAAAAGTAAAAGGCAAAGTAAAAACAAAGCAAGTATTAAAGTGATGGAGATTGATATGATGAGAATAAACCCGGGGGCCATAGGTTTCACTAGTGGCTTCTCTCAAGAGCATAAGTATTCTACGGTGGGTGAATAAATTACTGTTGAACAATTGACAGAATTGAGCATAGTTATGAGTATATCTAGGAAATTCTCATAGCTTTGAGAGACTCATTGATATCATGCTTAGGAGGAATAGATATAAGCTTTAAGGAATCAACCTCAAGAGAAATTCTATCAACGTTCCTAGCCAAATCATCAACCTTAAGCAATTTCTCCTGAAGCAAAGCATTAAAATTCTTTTGTGAATTCATAAACTCTTTAACACTACTCTCAAATTCAGAGGGCATCTTATTAAAATTTCCATAAGAGTTGTTGTAGGAATTTCCATAATTATTAGAAGGATTACTAGGATAAGGCCTAGGATTAAAATTCCCTCTATACGCGTTGTTACCAAAATTATTCCTACCAACGAAATTCACATCCATAGATTCATTATTATTCTCAATCAAAGTAGACAAAGGCATATTATTAGGATCAGAAGAAACACTCTTAGTAGCAAATAATTTCATAAGTTCATCCATCTTTCCAATCAAAACATTAATTTCTTCTATCGCATGCACTTTTTTATTAGTAGATCTTTCGGTATGCCATTGAGAATAATTAACCATAATATTATCTAGAAGTTTAGTAGCATCTCCTAGAGTGATTTCCATAAAAGTGCCTCCCGCAGCCGAATCTAAAAGATTTCTAGAAGCAAAATTCAATCCGGCATAATTTTTTTTTATAATCATCCACAAGTTCAAACCATGAGTAGGACAATTACGCATCATTAATTTCATTCTCTCCCAAGCTTGTGCAACATGTTCATGATCAAGTTGCTTAAAATTCATAATATCGTTCCTAAGAGAGATAATCTTAGCGGGAGGAAAATACTTAGAGGTAAAAGCATCTTTGCACTTTTTCCAAGAATCAATACTATTTTTAGACAAAGATGAAAACCACGCTTTAGCACGATCTCTAAGCGAAAAAGTAAATAGCTTCAACTTAACGACATCATTATCAACATCTTTTTTCTTTTGCATATCACATAAATCAACTAAGCTATTCAGATGAGTAGCGGCATCTTCACTAGGAAGGCCGACGAATTGATCTTTCATAACAAGATTCAACAAAGCAGTATTGATTTCACAAGATTCAGTATTGGCAAGAGGAGCAATCGGAGTGCTAAGGAAATCATTATTATTGGTATTGGTGAAGTCACACAATTTGGTAGTATCTTGAGCCATCGCGACAAACAAGCATTCCAACACACGAGCAAACAAGCGGACGAGGAAAAGGCAACGGGAAAAAGAGGAAGAGATTGGGAAAGAGAGGGCGAATAAAACGACAAGGGTGAAGTGTGGGAGAGGAAAACGAGAGGCAAATGGCAAATAATGTAATGCGGGAGATAGGGATTGTGATGGGTACTTGATATGGTGCTTGACTTGCTCTTGCGTGAGCCTCCCCGGCAACGGCGCCAGAAATTCTTCTTGCTACCTCTTGAGAACTGCGTTGGATTTCCCCGAAGAGGAGAGGATGATGCATCAAAGTAGCGTAATTATTTCCCTCAGTTTTTGAGAACCAAGGTATCAATCCAGAGGAGGCCACGCACATGTCCCTCGTGCCTGCACAAAACGATAGCTCCTCGCAACCAACGCGATTAGGGGTTGTCAATCCTTCACGGTCACTTACGAGTGAGATCGATAGAGATGATAAATAATATTTTGGTACTTTTGGTATATAGATGCAAAGTGAAAAGTAAAAGGCAAAGTAAAAACAAAGCAAGTATTAAAGTGATTGAGATTGATATGATGAGAATAGACCCGGGGGCCATAGGTTTCACTAGTGGCTTCTCTCAAGAGCATAAGTATTCTACGGTGGGTGAACAAATTACTGTTGAGAAATTGACATGAGCATAATTATGAGTATATCTAGGTATGATCATGTATATAGGCATCACGTCCGAGACAAGTAGACCGAAACGATTCTGCATCTACTACTATTACTCCACTCATCGACCGCTATCCAGCATGCATCTAGAGTATTAAGTTAAAAACAGAGTAACGCCTTAAGCAAGATGACATGATGTAGAGGAATAAATTCATGCAATATGATAAATACCCCATCTTGTTATCCTCGATGGCAACAATACAATCGTGCCTTGCAACCCTTTACATCCTTTGGTAAGGACACCGCAAGATTGAACCCAAAGCTAAACACTTCTCCCATTGCAAGAACTACCAATCTAGTTGGCCAAACCAAACGGATAATTCAAAGAGACTTGCAAAGATAACTCAATCATACATAAAATAATTCAGAAAAGATTCAAATATTATTCATAGATAATCTGGATCATAAACCCACAATTCATCGATCTCAACAAACACACCGCAAAAAGAAGATTACATCGAATAGATCTCCACGAGAGAGGGGGGGGGGGGAACATTGTATTGAGATCCAAAAAGAGAGAAGAAGCCATCTAGCTACTAGCTATGGACCCGAAGGTCTGAAGTAAACTACTCACACTTCATCGGAAGGGCTATGGTGATGACGTAGAAGCCCTCCGTGGTGGATGCCCCCTCCGGCGGAGCTCCGGAACAGGCCCCAAGATGTGATCTCGTGGATACAGGAAGTTGCGGTGGTGGAATTAGGTTTTTGGCTCCTGTTCTGATCGTTTGGGGGTACGTAGGTATATATAGGAGGAAGGAGTACGTCGGTGGAGCAACAGGTGGCCCACGAAGCAGGGGGCGCGCCCTAGGGGGGGGCCCACCCTCGTGACCGCCTCTTTTGTTCCTTGGAGTAGGGTCCAAGTCCCCTGGATCATGTTCGGTGAGAAAATCACGTCTCCGAAGGTTTCATTCCGTTTGGACTCCGTTTGATATTTTGTTTCCTCGAAACACTGAAATAGGCAAAAAAACAACAATTCTGGGCTGGGCCTTCGGTTAATAGGTTAGTCCCAAAAATAATATAAAAGTGGAAAATAAAGCCAAATATAGTCCAAAACAGTAGATAAAGTAGCATGGAGCAATAAAAAATTATAGATACGTTAGAGACATATCAGGCATCCCCAAGCTTAATTCCTGCTCATCCTCGAGTAGGTAAATGATAAAAAGAGAATTTTTGATGCGGAGTGATACTTTAGCATAATTTCAATGTAAATCTTCTTAATCATGGTATGAATATTGAGATCAGAAAGATTCAAGACAAAAGTTCATATTGACATAAAAATAATAATACTTCAAGCATACTAACTAAGCAATTATGTCTTCTCAAAATAACATGGCCAAAGAAAGTTATCCCTACAAAATCATATAGTCTGGCTATGCTCCATCTTCCCCACACAAAATATTTAAATCATGCACAACCCTGATGATAATCCAAGCAATTGTTTCATACTTTAACATTTTCAAAACGTTTTCAACCTTCACGCAATACATGAGCGTGAGCCATGGATATAGCACTGTATGAGGAATAGAATGGTGGTTGTGGAGAAGACAAAAATGAGGGAAGATAGTCTCACATCAACTAGGCGTATCAACGGGCTATGGAGATGCCCATCAATAGATATCAATGTGAGTGAGTAGGGATTGCCATGCAACGGATGCACTAGAGCTATAAGTATATGAAAGCTCAACAAAAGAAACTAAGTGGGTGTGCATCCAACTCGCTTGCTCATGAAGACCTAGGGCATTTGAGGAAGCCCATCATTGGAATATACAAGCCAAGTTCTATAATGAAAAATTCCCACTAGTATATGAAAGTGACAAAATGAGAGATTCTCTATCATGAAGATCATGGTGCTACTTTGAAGCACAAGTGTGGTAAAAGGATAGTAGCATTGTCCCTTCTCTCTTTTTCTCTCATTTTTTTATTTGGGCCTTTTCCTTTTTTTATGGCCTCTTTCTTTTCATTTTAAATTTTTTTATTTTTCGTCCGGAGTCTCATCCCGACTTGTGGGGGAATCATAGTCTCCATCATACTTTCCTCACTGGGACAATGCTCTAATAATGATGATCATCACACTTTTATTTTTCTTACAACTCAACAATTACAACTCGATTCTTAGAACAAAGTATGACTCATATGAATGCCTCCGGCGGTGTACCGGGATGTGCAATGAAACAAGAGTGACATGTATGAAAGAATTATGAGCGGTGGCTTTGCCACAAATACGATGTCAACTACATGATCATGCTAGCAATATGACAATGATGGAGCGTGTCATAATAAACGGAACGGTGGAAAGTTGCATGGCAATATATCTCGGGATGGCTATGGAAATGCCATGATAGGTATGTATGGTGGCTGTTTTTAGGAAGATATATGGTGGGTGTATGATACCGGCGAAAAGTGTGCGGTATTAGAGAGGCTAGCAATGGTGGAAGGATGGGAAAAAGTGCGTATAATCCATGGACTCAACATTAGTCATAAAGAACTCATATACTTATTGCAAAAATCTAGAAGTTATCAAAGAAAAGTATTACGTGCATGCTCCTAGGGGGATAGATTGGTAGGAAAAGACCACCGCTCGTCCCCGACCGCCACTCATAAGGAAGACAACCAATAAATAAATCATGCTCCGAGTTCATCACATAACAGTTCACCATACGTGCATGCTACGGGAATCACAAACTTCAACACAAGTATTCTTTAAATTCACAACTAATCAACTAGCATGACTCTAATATCACCATCTTCATATCTCAAAACAATTATCAAGCATCAAACTTTTCTTAGTATTCAACGCACTCAAAAGAAAGTTTCACATATCTTGAATACCAAGTATATTAACATTAAGCAAATTACCATGCTATTAACTACTCTAAAAATAATCTAAGTGAAGCATGAGAGATCAATAGTTTCTTTAAAATAAATCCACCACCATGCTCTAAAAGATCTAAGTGAAGCACTAGAGCAAAATTATCATGCTCAAAAGATATAAGTGAAGCACTATGAGCAAAACTATCAAGCTCAAAAGATATAAGTGAAGCACATAGAGTATTCTATCAAATTCCAATTTATGTATGTCTCTCTCAAAAGGTGTGTACAGCAAGTATGATTGTGGTAAACTAACAAGCAAATACGCCAATGATACAAGACGCTCCAAGCAAAACACATATCATGTGGTGAATAGAAATATAGCTCCAAGTAAATTACCGATGGAAGTAGACGAAAGAGGGGATGCCTTCCGGGGCATCCCCAAGATTTGACTTTTTGGTGTCCTTGGATTATCTTGGGGGTTCCATGGGCATCCCCAAGCTTAGGCTCTTGCCACTCCTTGTTCCATAATCCATCAAAAGAATTTACCCAAAACTTGAAAACTTCACAACACAAAACTCAATAGAAATCTCGTGAGCTCCGTTAGAGAAAGAAAACAAAATACTACTTTAAGGTACTGTAATGAACTCATTCTTTATTTATATTGGTGTTAAACCTACTATATTCCAAGTTCTCTATGGATTATAAACTATTTTACTAGCCATAGATTCATCAAAATAAGCAAACAACACACGAAAAACAGAATCTGCCAAAAACAGAACAGTCTGTAGTAATCTGTAACTAACGCAAATTTATGGAACTCCAAAAAATCTACGAAAATTAGACAACCTGGAAAATTTTCTTATTGATCAGAATCAATTGGAATCAGTATTTTATCACATTCTGGCGATTTTTAATAATTCGGGCACTGAGCGCAAAGTTTCTAGAAATTACAGCTAGATCAAATAACTATCATCCAAGAAGATCCAATAGGTTTAACTTGGCACAAACACTAATTAAAACATAAAACCACATCTAAAAAGAGGCTAGATGGATTATTTATTCCTAAACAGAAGCAAAAACAACAAAATAAAAATAAAATTGGGTTGCCTCCCAACAAGCGCTATCGTTTAACGCCCCTAGCTAGGCATAAAAGCAAGGATAGATCTAGGTATTGCCATCTTTGGTAGGCAATCCATAAGTGGCTCTCATGATAGATTCATATGGTAATTTTATTTACTTTCTAGGAAAGTGTTCCATGCCTTTCTTTAATAGAAATTGGAATCTAATAT
The DNA here is from genome assembly GCA_021605205.1 of Aegilops longissima. Lineage (NCBI taxonomy): Eukaryota > Viridiplantae > Streptophyta > Magnoliopsida > Poales > Poaceae > Aegilops > Aegilops longissima. The sequence continues at coordinate 594,350,427 of CM038677.1, forward strand.
TCCCTTCCTTCATATCAATAATTGCACCAATCGTTCTAAGGAAAGGTCTACCAAGAATAATAGGACATGAAGGATTGCAATCTATATCAAGAACGATAAAATCTACGGGCACATAATTCCTATTTGCAACAATAAGAACATCATTAATTCTTTCCATAGGCTTTTTAATAGTGGAATCCGCAAGATGCAAGTTTAGAGAGCAATCATCGAAGTCACGGAAATCTAGCAAATCACACAAAGTTTTGGGAATAGTGGAAACACTAGCACCCAAATCACACAAGGCATGAAACTCATAATTTTTAATTTTAATTTTAATAGTTGGTTCCCACTCATCATAGAGTTTTCTAGGGATAGAAACTTTCAACTCAAGTTTTTCTTCATAAGATTGCATCAAGGCATCAACAATGTGTTCGGTAAAGGCTTTATTTTGACTATAAGCATGAGGAGAATTTAGCACGGATTGCAACTAGGAAATACAATCAATTAAAGAGCAATTTTCATAATTAAATTCCTTGAGATCCAATATAGTGGGTTTAGCAACATCTAGGTTTTTATTTCTTTCAATCCCACATTTATCAATTTCATCATCAAGATCTAAAAACTCCGAATTCTTAGAACGCCTTCTAGGTAAAGGAAGATCATATTAAGTTTCATCAAGATTCATATTGCAAAACAAAGATTTAATAGGGGACACATCAATAACTTTTAGATCTTCATCTTGATTTTCATAGGAATTGGAAGAACACGCTTTAATAAAGGCATCTTTGGAAGCACGCATCCTAGCGGTTCTTTCTTTGCACTCATCAATGGAAATTCTCATAGCTTTGAGAGACTCATTGATATCATGCTTAGGAGGAATAGATCTGAGATTTAAAGAATCAACCTCAAGAGAAATTCTATCAACGTTCCTAGCCGAATCATCAACCTTAAGCAATTTCTCCTGAAGCAAAGCATTAAAATTCTTTTGTGAATTCATAAACTCTTTAACACTACTCTAAAATTCAGAGGGCATCTTATTAAAATTTCCATAAGAGTTGTTGTAGGAATTTCCATAATTATTAGAAGGATTACTAGGATAAGGCCTAGGATTAAAATTCCCTCTATACGCGTTGTTACCAAAATTATTCCTACCAACGAAATTCACATCCATAGATTCATTATTATTCTCAATAAAAGTAGACAAAGGCATATCATTAGGATCAGAAGAAACACTCTTAGTAGCAAATAATTTCATAAGTTCATCCATCTTTCCAATCAAAACATTAATTTCTTCTATCGCATGCACTTTTTTATTAGTAGATCTTTCGGTATGCCATTGAGAATAATTAACCATAATATTATCTAGAAGTTTAGTAGCATCTCCTAGAGTGATTTCCATAAAAGTGCCTCCATGCAGAATCTAAAAGATTTCTAGAAGCAAAATTCAATCCGGCATAATTTTTTTGTATAATCATCCACAAGTTCAAACCATGAGTAGGACAATTACGCATCATTAATTTCATTCTCTCCCAAGCTTGTGCAACATGTTCATGATCAAGTTGCTTAAAATTCATAATATCGTTCCTAAGAGAGATAATCTTAGCGGGAGGAAAATACTTAGAGGTAAAAGCATCTTTGCACTTGTTCCAAGAATCAATAGTATTTTTAAACAAAGATGAAAACCACGCTTTAGCACGATCTCTAAGCGAAAAAGGAAATAGCTTCAACTTAACGACATCATTATCGACATCTTTTTTCTTTTGCATATCACATAAATCAACGAAGCTATTCAGATGAGTAGCGGCATCTTCACTAGGAAGGCCGATTTAATTGATCTTTCATAACAAGATTCAACAAAGCAGTATTGATTTCACAAGATTCAGTATTGGCAAGAGGAGCAATCGGAGTGCTAAGGAAATCATTATTATTGGTATTGGTGAAGTCACAAAATTTGGTAGTATCTTGAGCCATCGCGACAAACAAGCAATCCAACACACGAGCAAACAAGCGGATGAGGAAAAGGCAACGGGAAAAAGAGGAAGAGATTGGGAAAGAGAGGGCGAATAAAACGACAAGGGTGAAGTGTGGGAGAGGAAAACGAGAGGCAAATGGCAAATAATGTAGTGCGGGAGATAGGGATTGTGATGGGTACTTGATATGGTGCTTGACTTGCTCTTGCGTGAGCCTCCCCGGCAACGGCGCCAGAAATTCTTCTTGCTACCTCTTGAGAACTGCGTTGGATTTCCCCGAAGAGGAGAGGATGATGCATCAAAGTAGCGTGAGTATTTCCCTCAGTTTTTGAGAACCAAGGTATCAATCCAGTAGGAGGCCACGCACATGTCCCTCGTACCTGCACAAAACGATAGCTCCTCGCAACCAACGCGATTAGGGGTTGTCAATCCCTTCACGGTCACTTACGAGAGTGAGATCTGCTAGAGATGATAAATAATATTTTTGGTACTTTTGGTATATAGATGCAAAGTGAAAAGTAAAAGGCAAAGTAAAAACAAAGCAAGTATTAAAGTGATGGAGATTGATATGATGAGAATAGACCCGGGGGCCATAGGTTTCACTAGTGGCTTCTCTCAAGAGCATAAGTATTCTACGGTGGGTGAACAAATTACTGTTGAGCAATTGACATGAGCATAATTATGAGTATATCTAGGTATGATCATGTATATAGGCATCACGTCCGAGACAAGTAGACCGAAACGATTCTGCATCTACTACTATTACTCCACTCATCGACCGCTATCCAGCATGCATCTAGAGTATTAAGTTAAAAACAGAGTAACGCCTTAAGCAAGATGACATGATGTAGAGGAATAAATTCATGCAATATGATAAATACCCCATCTTGTTATCCTCGATGGCAACAATACAATCGTGCCTTGCAACCCTTTACATCCTTTGGGTAAGGACACATAAAATTGAACCCAAAGCTAAACACTTCTCCCATTGCAAGAACTACCAATCTAGTTGGCCAAACCAAGCGGATAATTCAAGAGACTTGCAAAGATAACTCAATCATACATAAAAGAATTCAGAAAAGATTCAAATATTATTCATAGATAATCTGATCATAAACCCACAATTCATCGATCTCAACAAACACACCGCAAAAATAAGATTACATCGAATAGATCTCCACGAGAGAGGGGGGGGGGACATTGTATTGAGATCCAAAAAGAGAGAAGAAGCCATCTAGCTACTAGCTATGGACCCGAAGGTCTGAAGTAAACTACTCACACTTCATCGGAAGGGCTATGGTGATGATGTAGAAGCCCTCCGTGGTGGATGCCCCCTCCGGCGGAGCTCCGGAACAGGCCCCAAGATGGGATCTCGTGGATACTGAGGAAGTTGCGGCGGTGGAATTAGGTTTTGGCTCATGTTACGATCGTTTGAAGTGCGTGAGGTATATATAGGAGGAAGAATGCGTGGGTGGAGCAACAGGTGGCCCACGAGGCGGGGCGCGCCCTAGGGGGCACCCCCACCCTCGTGACCGCCTCTTTGTTCCTTGGAGTAGGGTCCAAGTCCCTGGATCACGTTCGGTGAGAAAATCACGTTTCGAAGGTTTCATTCCGTTTGGACTCCGTTTGATATTCATTTCCTCGAAACACTGAAATAGGCAAAAACAACAATTACAGGCTGGCCCTCCGGTTAATAGGTTAGTCCCAAAATAATATAAAAGTGGAAAATAAAGCCCAATATAGTCCAAAACAGTAGATAAAGTAGCATGGAGCAATAAAAAATTATAGATACGTTGGAGACGTATCAGTGGACGACGACATCGGGGTATCGGCTCCGGCGTGATGGAGGAGGGCGGTGGTTGATGGGTGGGATGGGGTAGCGGACGGAGGACGCCGGGGTTTCGCGGCTGGTGGAGAGGTAGTTTTGGCGCCCACGGAGTACGAATGGGGAATCAGACGGGTGGGGGGGGGGGACCATGTTTTGGTTTGGGACGCGCTTGTTTTTGGCTTTTTTGAATAGAAGATTGTGGCGACCGATTTTTCCGGTTTTAATCCCAGAAAAATGGCCCTTGTGCTCACCAGCCCCAGGATTACTGTTAGCTGATGAGGCACCAACTTGATACAAAAAAATCCAAGCAAAATACAATATATGTAGTACAAGACCATTCTGGTTTGTGGGTACAACAAATGGTTTCTAAAGGTTGATGACGGAAGCGGTTTGTGGATCATCAGTGTCCATGGAACTCCATTTCCCACGGGAACAACTGACCAGGTTAACTCCTATCTTCGCGAGGCTGCTATCACCATTGCCTAGGTTCCGGGGCTGTCATCGCAACGCTCCTCTCCAAGTAGGAAATCTGGCCAAGACAATAGCCAGGGACAAGCCAGTGAGTACTTTGAATGTACTCGCAAACATAATGAACACAAGCATAATTAACAATGATGTGATGAAAATATACTATGCTCATGACGTTAGTCACATAAGATAAATAAAACTCTGAAGCATGCAAGCATGTTATTTGTGAATATGCAGTAATATGGTATTATAAAAAAATCATGAAAATAGATAACATAAGGGACTTCAAAAGAAATGTCACAATCGGGCGTCTGAGCGACACCGCATAAAGGGCTTTAAAAGAAATGCCACAGTCGGGCGTCTTGGCGACACCACATAAAGGGCTTAAAAAGAAATGCAACAGTCGGGCGTCTTAGCGACACCACATAAAGGGCTTTAAAAGAAATGCCATAGTCGGGCGTCTTAGCGACACCACATAAAGGGCTTTAAAAGAAATGCCACAGTCGGGCATCTTAGCGACACCACATAAAGGGCTTTAAAAGAAATGCCACAGTCGGGCGTCTTAGCGACACCACATAAAGGGCTTTAAAAGAAATGCCACAGTCGGGCGTCTTAGCGACACCACATAAAGGGCTTTAAAAGAAATGCCACAGTCGGGCGTCTTAGCGACACCACATAAAGGGCTTATAAATAAACAAAAACAATGCCGCAGTCAGGCGTTTGAGCGACACCACAAAAAGGGCTTATAAATAAAAATAGTGAATATCCAGGAGGTAGAACCATCCCAGGGATATTCGATAATAAAAAGTATCACGGGTTAGTCCACACCAAAAATGATAATCATAATTTATCACAAAGTCACTATCATGATTCCAGGTTTAACAGTTTCACAGTTTCGCCTCCGAAGACCGACACTAAGACCGATACTTGACCCACCCCAGACTGTAATCCTTAACCATGGACACGGCTATTCGAATAGGTTTAGTCTCTGCAGAGGGTGTACTCTTTACCCACGAGTAACGGATTCCTTTAGTCCATCGGGACTAATTCCGTCTACGGTCTTTTTGTTGAAAACACACCTAACTTGCACACACCAGCTTAACTCACATGTGTCTGGAATCACCCACGACACCTGTTAAGCAAAACTCTAAGTGGGAGGCTACAACCTCGGCGTAACATGGGATCACAAAATTTATACAGCACAAGAAGCGGGAGCTACCCCTTTCGGCTACAACCAAACACCCATGCTCCGGACCGGTGGCATGACTACGGATGCCTCCATATCTTCCACCACGGCCTCTCTGTACGGTGTGTGCTAGGAAAGGGTTGACAACTTACTGAACCGTACTCTACTTGGTGTAGAGACGAGTGGTAGTACGAAGCAAGTATGGGGGTTACTGGCACAAGACTCGATCTACGGTCGACTTAGGAGGTCGTAATATTTCCTGCATGATTAGCATAACAATGCATATATTTCAAACAACAGATGGAAACATCACGCAACATACCCCTCGTGCCATACCGGACACGATCGTCTCGATGGAGGATTAGGGACAAGACCGTGTCTACCCAAGACAGAGGTCTTCCCTTCTTTCCTTCCGGTATGCATGAAAGACGTATGACGGTGATTTCCATCACAAATCATGTCAACATCATTAGCATAAACTCATTAATATGCACCCATAAATAGGATCACATCCTCACATAAAATGACGCATGTATATGTCGGGGTGGTGTTTCCACCGTGCTATGCAACACACGCAAAAATTCACCAGGGTTCAGAATGCTTGCCTTCAGGTCATGGGAAAGAAGGGTGCATCCAAAACATCTTGAAATCTTCTAAAATCCTATTTAAAAGAATATATATGAATTAACACACAAAATAAAAACAGCACAAAAGTTGTTTTGGAATTTTTTCAAATAAATCTTAAAATAAACTAGGAAATATTTGAGAGAGGTAGCCAAAAGAATCAATTCATTTGAAGTTGTATTTAAAAAGTTATAGACAGTAAAAGTTTGGTCAAAAATCGGTTATTTAAATAAAAACAGAAAAGAAAACGATTCGAATAATTACGTACACGTCGAAAGCGTAATCTGGAAATACGCTTCCACTTACTCCGCGTGGACCGTGCGTGGTCACTGACAGTGGGTCCTAGGTGGCCCACTAGTCAGGTTTGACTAGTCCGCCTTCCTTCTTCTCCCTCTGTCCCGAGCGGAGGCGGGACTCCGGCGACCGTTGTCGGCGAACGGCGGGTCCTTGTGGGAAGCTGAGGGCGGGGATGGATCCGCGGGTCGAGGGTGATCCTTCCGGTGGTTGCAGGGTTGACAGAGGTGGAGGGATTTGCCGGCGGCGAGCTCCGCGGCGGAGGAAAGCTTCGGGGGCGAAGTGGTTTTTGGGCGGCGGCGGTTCCCGATCGAAATCGAGTAGGGGGATGTGATCACGGGAGGAAGGGAAGGTTCCTGGTGGAGAGAGTGGAGAGGGGGAGGCCCTGGTTGCGCCGGGATGGCCTGGTTAGTGGCGGCGGCTGGAGTTGCCGGAGAGGAAGAAGACGACTCTCTCCTCTCAATTGACGGCTAAGGGGGCACGAGTGTGATGGTGTGAGGCTGCCTGCGTGCGGGTTTGAGCTCGGGGCCTCGTTATATAGTGTGGCTAGGTTGGTCCGAGGCGGCCGGCGATAAGGACGACGGCGAACCGATGTTCTGTAGTAGCAGGAGGACGTGGCGACGACGGGGGCTAGCCGACGAGCGAGGGGATGAGCTTGCGCTGCTCACAGGGGCAGGTGGCGAGCCGGGGTGGCTTTGGCGGCGCCGACACGGTCGGGGCCTGCTAGCGGCTGGCAGCTAGCCGCCACGGCCATCCTGGCGGTGGCGCTGTGGGGTGCCAGGGGTGGTCGGGGTGGCGTGGCGGTGCAAGGGGACACAGCGTGCTGGCTGGGGCCGGATTTTGAGTGCGGGGTGTGACGCGGCGGCTCGGGTGCATGTGGGTGCCAAACGCACGCTCTAGGCGCGTCCAGAGCACGTCCGGGATGTGCTCGACGAAATGCCAGGGCAGCCTAGAGAGTTCCAAACCACAAGAGAGTTAGTAGAAAGGGGTTATGGGCTAGGGCAAAACCTTGGGACAAGCTAGGTAGGTCAGGGGCTCAAGTTCATAATGCAAACTTGAAATCATGCCAAATCTGGCTATGCACTCAGGGTGTTTGACAAAATGCCAAAGGCACCTAGGTAGTTCTTGGAGTGGCCAAATTCTCCAGATCAGTGTCTCTATGGATATGAGAGAGGGTGGTGGAGTTAGTTTGACAAAAGCAAAAACTTGTTAGTGCAAGTTATGCAAAACTTCAGTTCTGGGCAGAAGGTGAATGGCACTGTTTTATGAACCAAAAATCTTCCAAAGGGTCCACTCTTCTGGACTTAAGGGTTTGGCAAGGAGGACTATAAGTAGGAAAAGGAATTATAGCTAAAGAAGCAAGTTAGGAGATGGTTGCAGTACAAATCACCAAATGGCACCAGAATGAAGATGATGATGATTCACTCAATTTTTCCAAAGAATAACACTTTGTTTATGCATAAGGTTGGATGGCATGCTACTTCTGATATCCCATAATTTTGGTGGAGGCTCTAGAGAAATATTTAATTGGGTTGCAGTGCAAAAATGTCCACTGGACCAGAGAAGAAAAACATGTGTAACACTCAAAATAAGCAATGAAATAATTATGTTAATGCACACAATTGATTTAGAGACATCACATGACATCTTCAAATTTTGGTTGAAATTTTAAGTGATTCTATCAAATGGTTGTAGTACAAACAGAGCTCCAAAATTTAAAACAAGCCATTTTAATGATTATAGCTCAGGGTGAAATAATTTAATAAACAATTCTACTGATTTAGAAATTGTTTTAATGAGATGGCATAGAAGTCCAATATGTTCTGGAAAGCTCCACATGGAAAAGACACCTAATATTAAAAGAAAAGCTCTGAAATCAAAGGAAATAAAATTTTAAAACTCCTGGCAAAATTTTTAATATTGAAAACTTGGCTAAATTTTTGGGGTGTTACAAAGATGGGACGCGCTTGTTTGAAATTTGGGGAAAGTACAAACTTTGCCCCCCTCTTAAATTTCGGACCTACTGCGGGTCGGGGGTAGGATGGTAATCCCAGGTGTCCCAAATAGTGGGCGGGAGCGATTTCGGCCGTGCGCATGTGTGCTTAGGCGGCCATTGTGTATGAATGTTTTTCGGATGCGGTTGCGTGGCGTCTAAATGAAGCTACAAACCTACCCCGGTTTATACCTTTGGACGTCTGGCCGGTAGGTTTCACGGGTCGGAGTTATTAGAAAAGTAATTTCCTTGTACTACCAAACATTAGTCTCACGCGGTTTCGGGCGAGTAGAGGCTCTTTTGGCGCTTCGTTTGAAATTTTGAAACACAAGCATTCACGTTTAGAGTACTCTTGAACTATGAGGATTGACCTAAATAGACAACATTATATTTGACCTTGTATGTTTGAAAACCTCATTAAATTATCCGCTTCTTTTTGAAATTTGACACTTGAAAATCCTATAACTACAATTATTTTGGAATGGAGGAGCTAAATTTCAATCTATTTTGTACACTACTACATATGCTATTATGTACAAAATCAGAGCAAAGATTGGTGCCCCCATAATTTAGATATGGTTTACAAATGCCATGATATCAAATTCAAATAATTGAATGGACTTCATGTTGAATTCAATTTTTTAAACCACCTTAAGTTGAATTCAAATGTATGCTAGTTCATAGGTAGCTATTTATAATGTCAATTGAGTAACTTTCGTATGTATAATGTGCTTTACACACACAACATGAACTATACTCATGTTTATATTCGATTGCTAAAGCGATGCATTGTCTGGAGTTCAAAATACTAACTATGTGGATCAATTGTGTCGAATAATAACATAGACATGCTCAAATTCGATAGAATCTAGATGTCTGATGGATCAATGACCGCTCCTTACGCGAATTGCAAATATCATGATCCCATCCTAATATTTGGATACAATTTATATCTTTAATCAATGTGTAGAGCAGTCTTTTACGTGTAGTTTCACTCTCCATCGGTGGTCTTTCACACATGCTCACACACTCTCTCCCGAGGTGTCTTTCTCGCACACATGCTCTAGATATAACCCCCCTCCCTCTCGTAACCATTTACAACTGTTTTCACTAACCTTTATCACAAGCACTCTTCCTATCGCAAACATACACACGCACAATCCTCATCGACCCTTTCTATATGCATGGACCTGCCTACGTGTCTCATGTACGCACATTATCTTTACGCCTGTCTCTAACGCATTGTCTCACACCTCTCTTCCTAATCGACGAGTATGATTCTAGCAGAGCATTCTATAGGATGCCCCTTAAAGTTAGGTTGGATGAATAGTAATATCAAACATAAAGGGGTTACCTTAGTCCGAGAACCTAGGGTTACAAATCCTAGCCAGCTTTGTCAGTGGACACAGAGACCTTCACAATTCTGCTATCTTTGTCTTGTACGATTAGTCATCCATGGGTCTTCCTAAATGCGTCACGGGCCAACCAATGTGGCGCAGGATGGAACCGAATGAAGGGCCTCACCTCAACCCACCGGACCTCACGCGGTGACACACCCTCTGCCCCCATCTCTCATTATCTTCTCACACCCACACATACCAACACAAACACCACACACACAGAAAATTTCTCCTGGTGCCTCTATTCTCTCCCCCCTTGCATATACACACTCAAGGGAATGGAATCTCTTGTCGTGAAGTCATATTCGTCTCTCTCTCTCTCTAGACCACTCTCATTTCTCGTGCTATCTCTCCCATGCCCCCCCCGTCGGCCCCTCTATCCATGCCTCTCTCAAATATGTAATACACACACATACCTCCCTAGGACCCGCCAAATGCATCAACTACACATTCACACATGTTACATCACGTACTCCGGTGATCTAAAAAGTCCTCTCTTCACGTTTATTTCGCATACAACATTCCTTTTGAATAAAGTGTGGCCAAAATATTATTTTAGAGTTTCTACATATATACAACATTACAAAGTTATATGGAGGAGTACGAACGCTAATTTGCATTGCATGGTGCCCACAATGATATTTATTCCGCACTGTGAATTTGTATATTTTTATACTATATAAAAAGTTAGTCATAATAAAGAGAAACGAAGAGCATCTCTCTCTCCATCGCATACCACCCTGTACGCCCCTTTCACGTATGCACACAAAACTATCTCCAGGTCCTCTAAAAGTAAGCCCCCAGAAAATCCACGCATGTTTCATCTTTCTCTCGCGATATATGCAATGACGATCATTGTATTTGAAGCGAAAGCACGATACGTACATTGGACTTCAGAATCCACTCATTAGGGTCACCATTTATGTTTAGTGGTTATTATACAATCACGGGCTCACCGTACAACTCTGTATTTGCTCATGACATGACTAGTTGACCAGTTAAACGCTCCACGTGGCACCTCTAGTGTTGCATCACATTATCTCACTACCATCGTGCCCACCTGTCGACTTGTATCTACTCTACATCTACACTCTTATAAAATACATAAAATACACTCTTATAAAAAACAGAGTTGGTGATGATGGTGTGCCTGCCATCCTGCAATATAGGCCGTCCGATTTATATCTGACGGATAGGAAAGAAACTATGGCAATTTTGCAAAAAGGTACCCACAGACCTCTCCACATTTGCAAATAAGGCCTTCCCTCGTTCATCCTTTTCTCTCACAAGATAAACAAGTCATACAAATGCATCTTGATGTTACGTGCAACGCACGGGCATCTTGCTAGTAAGAATGAAACAAATGACAAAAAATATTTGGACGGTGGTTCAAAGTCATGACCGCGGGCACATCGGACAAGGTGGCCTTGTATTGGTATGCTGAGTCGTCTTTTTTAACACACAGGAGCTGGTGTGGTGATTATACACACACACACATGCATGCACACGAACTGCATCCATGCAACACTCACACAAACACATGCACCCACGCACGCACGCAACACTCACACGTACACACACAGCCAAGCACACACGCAACACTCACACGCACGCACGCAACACTCACACGCACACACGCACGCATGCATGCACACACCAGTACACCACACGACCAACACACACTCTCACGCTCAAGTGCTCAACCTACACGTGCATGCGCACACATCAGGCCCTGACAGACACATACACAACCAGGTGATTCCCGTGCACGGGTTGGAGCCTTGTCGCGCCTATGTAAATTTGTGTTTATCTGACCTTTTTCCTATGCGAACTGATAGGTGGGACCCACAAGGAACATGGTCAATTTAACTAGTCAACATGGCGCCACATAGACTATTTGGCCGGTCAACAGAGTGCAATTTGATGCTGAACTATGAGCAAGTGACTGTATAATCACCGCAAAACGTATATAGTGACCGTAATCAGCTTATTTTGAAGTTCGGTGACCGTATTACGCTTTTCTCTCTGTAGGCCCTCCAAAACTACATCTCTACACATTCTCGCATGTTACATCTAACAACTATGCAATACAACACTACTACTACACTCTAACACAATAAATCATATGTGTTTTTAGTTTTACTAGATATCATATTGTTACTTATAATTATTCAGTTTGCATACATTAAAATTGCCTTTGAAATGTATGGCCAGTATCATCTACCATGCGAGAAAAATCCCGCCCTTTCCTGTTTAATCGTGTTTGTATCGATGGATCGTGCAAAACAGCAAAACTATAGTACTATACAGTACAAGTGACAGTTCACTGGGCCGTCGTGTCGTCTACTCCTCCGTCGTAAGAGTGGAGCGCTTGCTTTCATAAATCTTCTAGTCCCTTTCGCCGACATGTGGGACATCAAACTACCGGGTCCACGTGCCATACCGGAATATAGTGCAGAGCAGCCGGGTTGAAGCACCCCAGTCATGGCGCCGGCGTAGTAATGAGCAATGAGGCGTCAAATCACAAAGCTACACCTTTCCAGCAGTTAAGTTGGAGGGACGAAGCAACCATCATTTCACTCGTTGCTGAATCCGCTTCTCCCTCATCTTCTTCAACTTAACCACGTGTTGCTTCTGCCATTGTTCTGCCTCATGTGGGACGCGGATCGCTTGGTAAAGCACTGACACGTGGGACCGCATGTTAGCAAACCGCCAGGACAACGTCCTCCTAAAATAAGAAGCCTAATCCTAGACTTACGAAGGGCTACGTAGCTGCTACGTATACTTTCCATCTAATCTATATATGCCCCCCTGATTTTCAGGTGGGGTGGGCCTAATCCTCTCCTTTAATCCAATCAAATAGTCCCACATCACATCAGTTTGTAACTTTACGTAAACCATTATGTGGATGTAGCATTGCTCAAATAAGAAACCTCCCCCGCCATCCGCGCGGCAAAATCACCTCCTTTTTATTAATCTTGATTCTATAATTTTTTAGATCAATATAATTGAGATTTGTATAGATAGCACACAGGAGCAAAACCAAGTGGTATGGTTAAGGGCATCCACAATGTGTAGCCAAATGTGAAAATAGCTTATGGCATCGTGGGAACCATTGTGGGCGGTGTTGCCAAAGCCAAAAGATGGAACCAAGCTCCTGATTGATTGATTGAAGGAATAGAAAAATGCAACGCTCTCCTCTTTCTCCCATGCTTGGACGCATGTAGTACAATATAGAGCACAAAGTCTACTCCCCTGTCCCTTCTATCACAAATCACAAAGCAGCGAGGCATCAAATCGCGAAAGCACGGACGAAGCAACCATCATTTGACTCTTCGCTGACTCCGCTTATCCATCGTCTTCTTCGAGAAACCATCTCACCGCACTAGTACTCCTAGTAGTACTAGTAAAGGACTTCCTGGATGCAAATAAGGCGGTTGTCTCGTCTTGCAGGCGGCACTTGCGAACGACTTACCGTGGTCTCCCTCAATGGTGTTCTCCGTCGAACGCACTTCGCCAAACCACCAAAAAAAAGATATCGTCGACGTCACCGCAATGGGAAAGGAAGTCAAATATAGTTACTACCTCCATTTTTTTGTACACAAGGCCAGTATATCAAAATTACAATTTGCAAAGGAACACTAACACTAATCGAGGCAAAATTGATGGGGTTAGCAACCAAAGACATTAATATCCCCTGCTTGCATGCGGAAGTGAGAAGGTTGGTTTGCATGGCGCTGCATTAATCAAGCTATGAGGAGTGAGATGGTTAGCTCTTTGGTCTTTGGAGAAAAAATACGCATTAATTGACACGTGAAGCGAGGATTTGTATCGATTAAATCCGTGAAGGAAAACCCCGCCTTTCTTTTTTAACACTAGTACTCCTAGTACGTGCATTTATCCTGTTTGGGTCTAGGCCTTGCATTGCCAAACTTCACCACACATTTTGCCAAGCTTGCCTAAAGTTTTCAAAATGAGAAGGAGGTACACTTAAGACAGGCTGTCGCGGTTGCACCGCTTCCCTCACACGGTCGCTCCTGCATGCAGCGGTCGCACCGCACCCTCCACTATCGCTCCTGCCGCGCCGCAAACCCAACCAAGGAACGCACCCTCAGCGACACGTCTTTGTCGCATGTGAACAAACTAAACTTAGCCATCCTATCGCTGACACATAATTTTCGTTCATAGAGTATGTTTATCCAACCACATGTTGGGGAGTATTCGTACGGCCCGTGCGGTGATCTGTTGGGGAAGAAGAAGATGTGAGGAAGAAGGAAAGAAGGGTTTGGAGACGTAGGATATTCATCCAACCGCCTGAAATGGTAGACTGACCCAAGTCAGGCGACTTGCATAACAAATATATGTTTCTACACAGCAAAAGATCCATAATAACGACAACATAAAGAAAAACTATCACTGCTCGCAGAAAGAGACGACCTCGTCGTCTTTGGCTGCCGGCGCGAATCAGCCGTCGCTGCCGGCGTGTGTCTCCGCACCGTGGTTGTCCTCGACCTCCAGCTACTCGTTCAAGTGGAGCGTGCGGGCACTTTGCACAGACGAGAGCACAGCCCGGTTCAAGTCGAGGACGTCCGGTTCCGCCTGCAGGAGGGCCTCGATGGCAGCGGCATCCGCGCGCTCCGCGTCGAGTCGATCCTCCGCTGCCCGGTTCAAGTCCAGGACATCCGGTTCCGCCTGCAGGAGGGCATCGATGAGAGCGGCATCCGTGCGCTCTGCGTGGAGTCGAGCCTCTGCCGCCCGGTTCAAGTCCAGGACTTCCAGTTCCGCCTACAGGAGGGCCTCGATGGCAGCGGCATTCGCGCGCTCCGCCTCAAGTTGAGGCTCCGCCGCCTGGTTCACATCCACGACATCCGGTTCCACCTGCAGGACAGCCTCGATGGCAGCGGCATGCGCACGCTCCGCGTTGAGTTGAGCCTCTGCCTCCCGGTCCTCCTTTAGTATCGCCATGTTGAACCGCTGGTCCGCCTGGACCATGGGGGACTCAGACACCGGCACGAAGTCGACGTCCATCGTATCATACCCATCGGGGGCCTTCTGCGCCGCGACCTCCGCCATGAACATTGGATCGGCTTCCTCCTCCTCGTATGTAACGCCCCGGATTCGATGCGCCAGGTGTCCGTCAGTTATTCGCTGTCATTGCCATGTCATTTGCTTGCGTGTTGCACTTTGCCATGTCATCATATGCATTTCATATCATGTCATCATGTGCATTTCATTTTGCATACGTGTTCGTCTCATGCATCCGAGCATTTTCCCGTTGTCCGTTTTGCAATCCGCACTCCTATGTCTCCGGCGCCCCTTTTACCTCTTTTCGTAAGCGGGTGTTAAACGGTCTCGGAATGGACCGAGGTTTGTCAAGCGGCCTTGGTATAGCACCGTGAACCGCTGTCAAGTTTCGGATCATTTGGAGAACGTTTGGTACTCCAACGGTTAACCGGGTAACCGCAAAAGCCTCTTTTGTTGCAGCCCAACTCCCCTTTCTAACTGGCCCAAAACCCACCAAACTCCCCTCCATGCTCTCCGTCGTTCGATCACGATCGCGTGGCCAAAAACCGCACCTCATTTGGACTCTCCTAGCTCCCTCTACCTATATATTGCCTCTCCCCCGAAATTCGCGGATCAAATCTCGCTTGAAACCCTAGCCCGCTCCTCCTCGCCACGGACATGTCCAACCCGCGGACATGTCCGCCGCCACGCCGCCGGACCAATCGGAGCCGCCACCTCAGCGCCGCCGCCCCTCCCCAATCCCGCAGCGCCACGTGGCCTCCGCACCTCTCTCTCTCCCCGCCCGCCCGCTTCATGAGCCCAGCGCCCGGGCCCTTGTGAGCAGCCCCACCCCTGCCCGTCCTCCGCCCGCCGAGCCAGCGCGCCGCCGCCCGCCTCTCCGGCCGGCGCCCGCCGCCATTCGCCGCCGCCGCCATCCTCGGCCGGCCGCCAGCCTGCTCGCCCCGCCGAGCCTCCTCCGCTGGCGCCTCCCGGCGACCCTCGCCGCGCCCGGCTCCGCCCGCCCGGCCGCCAGCGCCTCCCAGCGCTCAGAGCCGCCCGCGAGCTCCGGCCGCCCGGCCGCCGGACGTCGCCCGCCGCGCCCGCCGTTCGCCGCGCCGCGGCCGGTGCCTCGCCGCGCGCCCGCGCCCGCCGCCCGAGCCGGCCGGCCTCCTCCCGGCCGCCCGGCCCGCCAAGACCGCATCCGCCACCTTCTTCTTCTTCCCCGGCGAACCTCGGGCCCGCCGCGTCTCCGTTGACTTCTCCCCGAGGTCCAATATTCACTAAGTCATTAATCTGCAGTAATTTTGTTCCATTTTCATTGCATCATATCTCTGTCATTGTAGCTCCGTTTTGCGCGTGTAATATGTCAAAATGTTCGCCTCGAAGAGTAGATCATTTCATCTCATTGCATCATTTTCATTTGAGCTCATCTTGATGCCCGAAATGCTGTTAGAAGAGTGCTATGTGATGTTAGTTTCTGATTTTTATCAGAACTTGCACTTTTGTCATTTTTGCTATGATTGATGTGTGCCCCCTATGGACTTGAGTCCTACATGTGTTTTGTAATATGCCATGCCATCTTTCCAGGGGTGTATGCCATGTATTTTTGTGATTTATGTGGTGACTAGCACAAGCATGCAAACTAGGTGTCTTGTTGTTACTGTTTCCAGCCCTGTTTTGCTGATATTTTGATGCCATGTTAATTTGATGCTACAGAGAGATCCATGCATATTTTGAGTTACTTCAGTAAGGATGTTTTGTAAAGCATGTCTTGCTCTATCCATCCATGCCCTTGTTTGCAATTATGGAGTAGTCTAGCTTGAGCCAATCGAGCTCTACTTTTGCTATCAAATGTTTCCTGGCAGATTGTTTACATGTTATTCAATTTTGCCAAGTTTGTTGTGGTTGATCCATGTATGCTATGTTATTGTTCTTGCCATTTATGTATTCTATGCCATGTCTTCTTGATGTATGTATGCTTAGTTTTTAATATAAGGCTCTGTAGTGAGTGCATTGAGCTTGTAAACATGCCTACTTGTTATCAGTTTTTGACATGCCATGTTGCTGAATCTGTTAACGAAACTTTCAATATTGACATGGGTGTTACTATATTTTCTGATCCTTTTTGGCTTATGGTCACTAAAGGACTTTTGTTCTATGCAATTAGTAGATTCATGCCATGCCTTTGTTTGCCATGATAAGTTCCCGTAACATGTTGTTTCATAGCTCTAAACATTGCAACCTGATGTTAATTTCTGCAAAGTCTGAAACTGTTATTACTTGCAATCTTGCCATGTGTTTTTGAACATGTTCTAGTTGTTTCTGGAGATAGCTCAGTGTTCATGTTTTGTAATGCTTTACCTGTAGATCATGCCCATGCCTTTTGTTTTCTTGTTGAGGTCCTGTAGCATGTTGTTTTGATGCTTGCAATATGCCTAGTTGCTGTTTTGGATAGATTGTTGTCATATCTTGTATTGGGTGTTTGTGTTGAACCGTTGCTCCGTTTTGAGTGTGTTCTATATGAAACTTGCTTGATTTTGCATGTAGTTTCATATTATCATGTTGGATCCTTGTTTTGAGGTGTTTGTTTGATGTTTGTATGCATTTTGCATCAATGCCATGCTTATCTTGTTTTGCTCATATCTTCTAAGCCGTAGCTCCGAATCTAATGAACTTTATATGTAACTTGACTAGAATTTCGTGTAGATCATCGTGGTGCATATTAAATTGCTGTTTAACAACTTGACCATAAGGTTTATTCAGATCTGGACCAATTTCGAAATTTGCATATGAGGACTTACCGGAATTGTTCTATGTTGTTTCCGGCCTCATTTAAACTTGCCTTGATGTGTTGCTCTTGTTTGCATCATCTCTTGCCATGAGTAGCTTCATGTAGCTTTGTCATGCATCATGCTTATTGTGCATCATGTCTTGTCTATGTGTGGTGTGTTTACTATGTTGTGTGCTTCTTCTTGTTAGTTCCTGTTGCGTTGCGATCGTGAGGATTCGTTCGTCTACGCTTGGTTCGGCTTCATCCGTTCGTCTTCTTCATGGACTCGTTCTTCTTCCTTGCGGGATTTCAGGCAAGATGACCGCTACCCTGGATCTCACTACTATCATTGCTATGCTAGTTGCTTCGTTCTTTCGCTATGCTGCGCTACCTATTACCTGTTTATCAAGCCATCCCAATTGCCATGTCAGCCTCTAACCTTTTTCACCCTTCCTAGCAAACCGTTGTTTGGCTATGTTACCGCTTTGCTCAGCCTCTCTTATAGCGTTGCTAGTTGCAGGTGAAGATGAAGTTTGTTCCTTGTTGGAACATGGAGATGTTGTTCCTTGTTGGAACATGTTTACTTGTTGGGATATCACAATATATCTTATTTAATTAATGCATCTATATACTTGGTAAAGGGTGGAAGGCTCGGCCTTATGCCTGGTGTTTTGTTCCACTCTTGCCGCCCTAGTTTCCGTCATATCGGTATTATGTTCCCGGATTTTGCGTCCCTAACGCGTCGGGTGATTTATGGGACCCCTTGACAGTTCGCTTTGAATAAGACTTTTCCAAAGAAGGCCCAACATTGGTTTTACCATTTGCCTCACCACCACCTATATTTCCCTTGGGAGTAATTAACCCAAGGGTCATCTTTATTTAGCCCCCGGACGGTGCTTCTCTAAGTGTGGCCCGAACCGAGCTGACTGCGGGGCCACCTTGGGGCAACTTGAGGGTTGGTTTTACTCGTAGCTAGTCTCATCCTGTGTTGCCCTGAGAACGAGATATGTGCAGCTCCTATCGGGATTGTCGGCGCATCGGGCGGCTTTGCTGGTCTTGTTTTATTGCTGTGAAATGTCTTGTAGCCGGGATTCCGAGACTGATCGGGCTTCCGGGAGAAGGTCTATTCTTCGTTGATCGCGAGAGCTTATCATGGGCTAAGTTGGGACACCCTGCAGGGTTTGAACTTTTGAAAGCCGTGCCAGCGTTATGTGGCAGATGGGAATTTGTTAATGTCCGTTGTAGAAAACCGAAGTTGATCTCAATTAAAATACACCAACCGTGTGCGTAACCGTGAGTGTCTCTTTTCGGGGTTGATCGAGAGGAGAACACGGTTTTCTTGGGTTATGTCTGACGTAAGTAGGTGTTCAGGATCACTTCTGGATCATTACTAGTCGACGACCGTTCCTTTGTCTCTCTTCTCGCTCTCATTTGCGTATGTTAGCCACCATATCATGCTTAGCCGCTGCTGCAACCTCACCACTTTATCCCTTCCTTTCCCATTAAGCTTTGCTAGTCTTGATACCCATGGTAATGGGATTGCTGAGTCCTCGTGGCTCACAGATTACTACACCACCAGTTGCAGGTACAGGTTTGTGATGATCATGACGCGAGCGCGATGTTTGTTTGTGTTGGAGTTCTTCTGCTTCTTCTTCGATCAGGGGATAGGTTCCAGGTCGGCAGCCTGGGCTAGCAGGGTGGATGTCGTTCGAGTTTCTGTTTATGTTTCATCCGTAGTCGGATGTTGATCTTGTATTTGAATGTTGATGTATTCTTGTGGCATTTGTGCCTTACGCATGTATCCCCATCTATTATGTAATGTTGATGTAATGATATCCACCTTGCAAAAGCGTTTCAATATGCGGGTCTATCCTTGGTGGGACCGTCGAGTTCCTTTTGGATAGGGTCGCATATTGGGCGTGACATCGTAGCTTGGCTCCAGAGAACTCGGGGATTAGCCCGCCGTAAAGCGAGCTTGGGAACGAAGGTCTATGGCGCCGACCGCCGCCGCGATTTCTGCGCGGTGCTCCGGCGTCAGCATCTTGTAGTAAGTGATCTTGCAGCGCACCATGGCTTTCCGGCGAACTAGGGGATGCTTGATGCGGGCTAGGGGATCGAAAGGTGGGGGAATGGGCTGGAGATTTGGTGTGGTTTTAGGGCGTGGCTGGCGTGGCCGAGCAAGCAGAAGGTTCCGTGTGAATAGAGGTTCGGTGACGACCGGTCAATCGGTTTTGATGTACATCGCTCTTGTCGCGTTCAAGCGTTGCAGCCCGGCACGCTGGACCCTCCACGTCGCTCACCAAATGGAATGCGCTTCGTCTTGCGTTTTCGCTCGCTTGTGGGACCGCACTTGAGAGCAAACCGACGTCCCTCCCCCTCCCCCGCCCGCGTCATTTATTATACCACCACTCCCTCCGTTTTATGCGGAGTAAATAAAAACAGAGGGAGTATACTACGGATGAGGATCCCCTGACGTGGCCGAACCCATTGAGTAACTGACATGCGGGGCCTAGCAAGCATGGGGTCCGCCAGTAAGTGACTGAAAGGGAGGGTAAGGCAGGGATACCTACGTCAGAAGATCCACTTCCACTACACTTGTAGGACCTTGAAGTATGTCTAGAAGGGGGGGGGGTGATTAGACTACTTGACCAATTAAAAACCTAAACTTTTCGCAATTTTAGACTTTGGCAGATTTTAGCTATCTTTGAACAAGTCAAGCAATCTTCATACAATTCAAGCAAGCATGCAAAGAGTATATAGGCAGCGGAAATTAAAGCATGCAACTTGCAAGAATGTAAAGGGAAGGGTTTGGAGGATTCAAACGCAATTGGAGACACGGATGTTTTTCTCGTGGTTCCGATAGGTGGTGCTATCGTACATCCACGTTGATGGAGACTTCAACCCACGAAAGGTAACGGTTGCGTGAGTCCATGGAGGGCTCCACCCACAAAGGGTCCACGAAGAAGCAACCTTGTCTATCCCACCATGGCCGTCACCCACGAAGGACTTGCCTCACTAGCGGTAGATCTTCACGAAGTAGGCGATCTCCTTGCCCTTACAAACTCCTTGGTTCAACTCCACAATCTTGTCGGAGGCTCCCAAGTGACACCTAGCCAATCTAGGAGACACCACTCTCCAAGAAGTAACAAATGGTGTGTTGATGATGAACTCCTTGCTCTTGTGCTTCAAATGATAGTCTCCCCAACACTCAACTCTCTCTCACAGGATTTGGATTTGGTGGAAAGAAGATTTGAGTGGAAAGCAACTTGGGAAAGGCTAGAGATCAAGATTCATATGGTAGGAGTGGAATATCTTGGCCTCAACACATGAGTAGGTGGTTCTCTCTCAGAACTGGTAAGTTGGAAGTGTAGGTTTGTTCTGATGGCTCTCTCCACGAATGAAGAGGAGGTGGAGGGGTATATATAGCCTCCACACAAAATCTAACCATTACACACAATTTACCAAACTTGGTGGGACCGAATCAACAAACTCGGTCTGACCGATTTAGTAAACCTAGTGACCGTTAGGGTTTCCGGTGGGACCGATATGCAACTCGGTAGGACCGATATGGTTAGGGTTAGGGCATAACGTAATCTCG
The DNA here is from genome assembly GCA_021605205.1 of Aegilops longissima. Taxonomy (NCBI): domain Eukaryota; kingdom Viridiplantae; phylum Streptophyta; class Magnoliopsida; order Poales; family Poaceae; genus Aegilops; species Aegilops longissima. The sequence continues at coordinate 594,371,541 of CM038677.1, forward strand.
GTGAGACCAATTACACAAACTCGGTGAGACCGATTTTGGTAATTAGCTAACCAGAGAGTTGGTCAGGTAAACTCGGTGGGACCGATTCGCTCTTTCGGTGAGACCGAAAAGTTACGAAAGGGAAACAGAGAGTTTACATTGCAATCTCGGTGGGACCGATCGCTCACTTCGGTTAGACCGAATGTTACGAAGGGAAACAGAGATATTACAATCCCATCTCGGTGAGACCGAGATCCCTATCGGTGAGACCGATTTGCCTAGGGTTTGTGGCAGTGGCTATGACAATTGAACTCGGTGGCGCCGGATAGAAAGAATCGGTAGGGCCAAGTTTGGCTTCAGGTTTAGGTCATATGTGGATGTGAGAAAGTAGTGGAGGGTTTTGGAGCATATCACTAAGCACATGAAGCAAAAGGCTCATTAAGCAACACCTCATCCCTCCTTGATAGTATTGGCTTTTCCTATAGACTCAATGTGATCTTGGATCACTAAAATGTAAAATGTAGAGTCTTGAGCTTTTGAGCTTGAGCCAATCCTTTGTCCTTAATATTTTGAGGGATCCACTTTCATCATCCATGCCATGCCATTCATTGAGCTTTCCTGAAATATTTGTCTTGGAATAGCATTAGCTCAATGAGCTATATGTTGTTATGAATTACCAAAACCACCTAGGGATAGTTGCACTTTCAACACTACTTTGACCAAATGTTAGAGTAATAATATATGACATGCAACTTACACAAATGTTAGAGTAATAATATATGACATGCAACTTACACAAAGCATACAGGGTCTAATGCGTTTTTCGAGGCTAACTTTGGCCAAATGTTAGAGTAATAATATATGACATGCAACTTACACAAAGCATACGGTCAAATTCGTATGTGAAAGGAGTTTCCAATGATATAATTTTCACATTATACATCTCATGTACTATTAATCTTGTCAATAGTCAAATTGGAAACCATCTCGAGTACAAATCTAGGAGTATGTACGAATCTAACAATATTGATTGGGCGTTGTTGAATGTTGATACCTTTTTGATCAAACTAGCGATACTTTGACTACACATAAAACTTATATGTAAACTAGAAAGGATAGGAGGGAGTATATTGTACGTTCAAAAATGAAACGAACATTGAATACCCTTTATATATGATTTGCAGATGCTATGATCACCGGTTCAAAATTTTGAATCCGCCTTAGGTATCACGTGGCCCCACTCGTTCCCTCTCGATTTCATCTCGGGGTCCGGAGATCTATTGAAAGAGGACTAGGGTGGATACATGCGAATGATACTCGGCGGAATGTTCAAATGAGGCATGCGGGAGGATGGACTCGACTGGAGGGCGACATGATCGATGGAGAAGAGGGTTGGAGAGGAATGAGAAATAAGCAAACACCACATGATTATACTTGAATGACTCAAATAAACAATAAGTTGTCTCGCTTGGCCTACATAGTGAAAGACCTAATGCACAACGCGGAGCACTGACGCTCGAATATGGCCGGGAAAACAGGGAAACCGACATGTGGGGCACACCCGTCGGGATGACGTAGCGTAGACTAGTCCAATGGAGGAGCTGGCCCACGACCTCCTCACCATCGACAACCGTTCATGTGGGTCATTGGGGCCAACAACGGGGCGCAGCTCCAGCACCGCCTCTAGACACAGTGACCGCGGTGAGCGACACGCTCATATCGTCGCTAGACACAGCCGGTTTCAGCGTGCCGAGGGTGGCGTTAGTGCTGTGGCACGACCAATGGTATGTTTGGTTTGTGCCCAAGGTTGCCCCATCAAAGCATTGGGTAGCCAAAGTTTTGGTTGAGGCATTGGTTGCCCATGATTTGGCCGACATTGGCAAGAAAAATGAACTAGAGTTGGCTAGAGTTCATTGGCATGCCAAAGAAATGGTAACCATCCAAACAAAGACCAATCTTTGGGTCATGACCAAAATTTTGGTTGAGGTATTGGTTGCCCATGATTTGGCCGACATTGGCAAGAAAAATGAACTAGAGTTGGCTAGAGTTCATTGGCATGCCAAAAAATGGCAACCATCCAAACAAAGACCAATCTTTGGGTCATGACCAACATTTTGGTAAGGTGCACTTTGGCCACAATCCAAACACACCCCAACACCTGGCTCGTCGAGGATGCAAGGGGCGCCGCGACGCGTCCGCGGAGTGGTGTCGCGCGGCCAACTGCATCCTCTGGACCTGAGACCATGCCGGGTCGTCTTGCTTTTTCAATGACATGCGGGGATCGCATGTGAGCAAAGGGCATCTCCAACGTTTCCACGACCGCAGTTGACTACCCTGGCACACCAAAACCCTCGTCCCTCGCACCGTCGCGCAGTGCGTTCCCAGCTGGCGCCAGCTACCCGCATTCGTGCCGTCCGTTCGTATGTCGTTGTTAAGAGGCTGGGTGCCCGAGGAACCAACTCCGGCGACTTAATGACGCACCCGGACGCTTGGCCTCATCGGAATGCGCTACCTAAAGCGGCAACGCCCAGCTAACCTCCACACCATAGCGCATCGTCCTCCTACCTGGCACCACATCCGCCATGACCGCAAGTGCGAACGCTCTGCGGGAGAGCTTGTCTTCGGGGATGAAGCTCGAGGTCCCCGCCCTTGCTCAAGTCGCCTCTCGCGACGCAATAGCAGCGTAGCCAGACGCGGACGCAACCACACAAGCGGTGGCCACGCTGGTGGCCGACAACGGGAGCACCGTCAGCCATGCGTCCTACTTGCCGCCGTCCAACGTCCGGCACCGCCGAGGTCGGGGACTCCTCTGAGGATGAGTAGGGCATGGGAGGCGGCAGGGCATGGTGTGCCAACTGGCTGGTCTGTATCCCGTGTTCTACTCTTCCTCGCCGGAGACCGCACCTTCACTTCACGGGTCTTGAACCCCACCCCCGTACATAGAGATCGCAGATGGAGGACGTCGGTCGCCGCCCTAGAATAGGTTTAGGGTCGGGTTTCTTTTATTTTTCTGTCCTATAAAAGTTCGAAATGTAATGAAAATCTGCCATGTTTGCATTAATCTCGGCCGGTGTATATGAACTTTCACAATAATATACATATTGTAGGAGTACTAGCAAGATGCCCGTGCGTTGCACGGAAGATCAAGATCTTGTGGGAGAAAAGGATGAACGAGGGAAAGCCTTATCTGCAAATGTGGAGAGGAGTGCTGGTAAATTGTCATAGTTTCCTTCCTATCCGTTAGATATAGATCGGACGGCCTATATTGCAGGTTGACAGGCACACCATCATCACCAACTCTGCTTTTTATTGAACCGAGACAAATCTAACATGTGAAGTAAAATAAACACATAGGGTCTATACATACACAAATTATCTTAGGCACTCCAATAGTACGTCCACTACACATTCACGCATTTCACATCTTTCTACATCTACGGGAACCTACGAAAGGGTTAACGTAAATTGTCTCTCTCTCTCCTCCCCTGATTTTCATGGTGGTGGGCTCCTCCCTCCCCCCAATATACAATCAACAGCTCACACGTTTCACATTATGTTAATTACGTAACTGGGATTACGTAGGTGTAGCATTACTCGTCCTAAAAAACCCAAGTAAGCCAACCTCCCAGCATATCGCGCGGGAAAAGACCCGGCCGCGCCATTTTAGTCAGGATTACTGGATTACTAGTAGTAGTATCGATGGATCACGCGAAGCAACAAATTTTTTTTGAGGGGGCGAAGCACCTAGTTTAAAAGGAAAAACAGGCGGTACACTCACAGCACTCCTGTCGTGGTCGCATTGCACCCCACACATGTTCGGTCCTGCACACGGCTCACGCAAATGGAATGCGCTTCGGCTTGCCTCTTCACTGACACATGGGACTGCACTAGGAGAAACCGACCATGCGCCAAACTCCCCGCCCATCGCTGAAAAATCCTCCCCCACACCCAAAAATTCCCCCAAATCCGATTCAACCGCCCTTCTGCTAACTAGCCAATAACATTCCCCACCCCCTCCCCCTGTCCCCTCCACTCCATTCTCTCCGCTAAAGCCGCCTCTCCCGCCCGATACGCCGATCGTCGGCGCCATGTCCGGTGATCCTCTCGCTCCCACAGTACGCTCTCATAGACTGCCGTCCTCTAGCCGCGTCGCCACCTCTGGCTACGTTCTTGAGGAGGCACACGGCGGTCAGCGCCGCCACCGTTGGCGACGTTCGTGTGGAGACGCACGGCGGTCAGCTTCTCCTACGGTACGTGCATTCTAGACTGAGGCCCCGTTCATGTCGATGTAGCGCTAAATGTTAGCTGATAGACGCTGTTAATCTCACTGTTTGCCGAAGTAGTTTACTGTCAATATGCTCTGCTTAAGAAGCTTCCTTGCCCTATTCTACACTCAATCTGCTTAGCTGAGATGGCATGCCAAGGCCGATTAGTTGCTAAAATATCCTGCCATATATTTATTGTGACGTAGATTGCCATGGTCTAGTAGCCAATCTGTTAGGTGAACTAGCTCTACACCGTTTTATACTCGATCTTTGTTGCTGCGATGGACTTCGATAGTTCGATGGCTGTGTGCTCGGCCTCATCGACTGCTGAAACATCCAGCCATAATTTGGCACTCAAATCTGTTTGCTGAATTAGCTTTACATATATTTCGTTACTTAGATCTGCTCGTCCAAATATCTTGCCATAGCTTTAGACATCGACCTAGGTATTTTTTTTCTGGACTTCATAAAAAAGCATATATATTTTTCCTGTAATATCTAGTAGAAGAACTAATTTGTATGTCTAACAGATGGACAGGACTTGGATAACTTCTGCTCGAAGATTCTCCGCTGCATATGTCGAGAGGGTTGAAAACTTCATGAACTTTATCAGAGCTGAGTACGGTGGTCCAAAATCAGATGTGCTCTACCCGTGTAACAATTGTATGAATTCAGTTACAAGACCCCAGTCAACTGTGCAAAATCATCTACACTTGTATGGGATGTCGGTCACATATACTAGGTGGGTTCATCATGGTGAAGCTCTGCATGTCAATGTTATTGACTATGTGGAAGCAACAGATCACCATCTTGATCTGCCTGATGCTCAGGTGGAAGAGGAGGAGGAGGTGGTGGTGGCGGAGCCAGTGAGTTTGACCAACATTGAAACAATGCTGCAAAATGCTCGTGCATTCCGTGAACTTTCACCTGCAGAAGAAAAACGGTGGGCCCGCATGTTGGAACAATGCAACGTTGTTGTCACCCGGAAATAAGCTGTCAAGATTCTCAGCTATGGTCACCTTTCTTCGTGAAGACATCTCAGCGGATGACCAACAAATCATTCGATGCGATGTTGGCTGCTTTCCGCAAATCTTTCCCGAGATGCGTCGAGCTGCCACACACCTACAAAGAAATGAAGAATTTCCTTCGTCAGCTTGGAATTGGATATGATATGATCCATGTTTGTAAGAATAATTGTGTTCTATTCCGAAGGATTATGCCAACTTAAGTGAATGCCCGAAATGCAAATCATCAAGATGGAAAGATGGCGATGCTGTGAAGAGGATTCCTCATAATGTTCTGAGACATTTTCCAATTACACCAAGATTGCAGAGGTTGTTTCATGATGCTGAAACAAGAGAGGATGTACTATGGCATTCTAGGAACCAAGAGTATAGAGATCAGAATGTAATGAGCCATCCATCTCATGGTAGTGAGTGGAAAAGCTTCAATGATAAACACAAAGAGTTTGCTCCTGACCCGAGAAACATTAGACTTGGCTTAGCTTCAGATGGATTTAACCCATTTGGCCACCAGAGCGCCACATATAGCATGTGGCCAGTGCTTGTTATCCCTTACAACATGCCTCCAAATGTCTGCACCAAAGAATCAAACTACATGATGGCCTTGCTCATCCCAGGTCCAAAAAGTCCTGGAAAGGATTTTGATTTGTTCATGGAGCCTCTTGTGGAGGAACTTCAACAGCTATGGAAGGATGTTCTCACTCGAGACCTATATAGTAGCCCACCATCTGATTTCTTTCTGCGTGCTGCTATAATTTGGTGCATCCATGATTATCCGGCTTTGGGCACTATGTTAGGGCGAACAACACATGGTTACAATGCATGTGTTTGCTGTGACAGGAATCCGCTATCATACGCAATACTTAGCAAGATCTGTTACATTGGACACCGCCGTTTCCTTGCCAAGGACAAGCCGCATCCTAGAAAATACCGAAGACATGTTTTCAATGCAAAGCATGAAAACTGTAATGCGCCAAAGAGGCTCACCGCCGATGAGTTGCAAGTGGAATTAGTGAAGGTCAGGCATATTACACCAGGAAACCATCTTGGTAATGGTAGCGGGAAAAGGAAGCGTGGCAGGGCAGAAGAGAGATTATTGTTTACCCGCAGGTCCACTTTGTGGGACTTGGAGTATTGGAAAGATTTGGATCCGCGGCATAATCTTGATGTGATGCACATCGAGAAAAATATATGTGACATCATTATCGGCACACTTCTTAATATTGAAGGCAAGACGAAAGATACCTTAAAATCTAGGATTGATTTGACACACCTGAGTATCAGAAAGGATTTGTAGGTGCGAGATGAAGGTAAACCACGGGATATGGCACTACCTGTGTACGTATTGGACAAGGTAAAAAGAAAAGAATTCTGCGAGGTCCTGTCACGTGTGAGATTCCCACATGGATTTGCTTCCAACCCTGAAAGGAGAGTCAGTGCAGATGGAAACAAGGTACAAGGGTTGAAAACTCATGACTGCCACGTCCTACTTCAAAGGGTTTTACCTGTTATCCTTAGAGGATTGGGCCGCCCTTACTTATATAGAGCAGTTGCAGAGTTGGGACAATTCTTCAGGGAACTCTGCAGTAGGAATATCAGGACAGATGCTTTGGAGCGTCTTAGAGACAAGATACCAACTATCCTATGCGACCTTGAGAAGATATATCCTCCAGCCTTCTTTGATGTGATGGTGCATTTGGCTGTTCATCTACCTGATGAGGCGCTACTTAGAGGTCCAGTACAGTATGGCTGGATGTACCCTATTGAAAGGCGGCTAGGCAATTTCAAGGGCTATGTTAGGAACAGATCTAGACCCGAGGGTTCCATTGCAAAGGCCTACATTGCTACAGAAGCGTTGACATTCTGCTCAAAATACATTGAAACAGTGATCAGCTTAGCAAAGAGGTGGGTGAAGACAATCCCGGCTCAATGTTTTGATTATTCTGCTCGAAAGTTACGGGAAGAGTCGACAAGAGGACAAACCTAAAGATTTGGACAAAATGGTTTGGTATGTGTTGAATAACTGTCCCGAGATACTACCTTATATCAAGTAAGTGCAATCTCGCAGCTTATACATCGTAATCTACTAAACTTGCAGCACATTCTTATATATTTAGATGTTTGACGCGATCACTATGTTGTGCAGCATCTACAAAGAGGAGTTATTGCCGCAAAATCCAAGAAACATTGACAAACTGGTTATGGCAGGATTTGCGAAATGGTTCAAGAACCATGTAAGCTTTTGAAGTGCAATCGCCGCTTTTTAAATATATTGAGTACATAAGATGATCAGCTTGTCTATTTTCTAACCATAGGTTAAGAAGATGCGGAGGATGGGCAGGCAGTTGATGATGCCCTTTACTCACTAGCAATGGGTCCCGATACTCGGGTAAGACATTATGAATCTTGCGTTGTTGGAGATGTGCGCTACAACACCCTTGCACGAGACGAAGGCAGAAGACACAAAATAGTGCCATCATGAGCACGGATACGATGACAAAGAGACAACTGAAATGTATGCTAACATAACATACATTGTTCAGTTGCGATATATCTCCAGTTTTGAGGATCATCGATGTGTGGTTACATTGTCTTTGTCGTTGGTATAACCTGTTTTCCAGATCGCAAAACCCAAAGCTGATGATTATTTCAAATCCATCAATGTCAAGGCGGCGTATCGACCAACGAGCCTTTTATTTTGGCAAATCAAGCAACACAGATATTTTTCTTGGAAGACACATTTGCACGTAGCGATGAATGGAGAGTATTGCAAAGGTTTGAGCAGAGGAATTCGCTTAATGAAGTTGCACAACAAGATGATGCTTACACTGCTCCTGATGTACAAGATAACACAGATGTTCCTAATATCTTTGAGAACCATCACGTCAATGACGCCGGCGAAAAGATTGCCTGTCGTGCTGTGGACATACAAGAGTTGATCAAGAAGAAGCCAACGTTCGAGGACGTTGAGGACGAAGAAGAAGATGACACCGTGGGGAATTACGATTCAGGCTGATACACATGGCGAATATGTTGACGCTGTTACTGCGGATGATGATTACATTGCTTTTGTCGTATTTTCCTGTCAGAAGACGTTTTTTTATCTACTATGTGAATTTGTGTTTGCTATGACAACTGAAATCTGATGAACATGTTGTTTAGTATTTTTCTATGAGAACATGACTTGTTATGTATGCTGATTTGTGTTTGGTGATTGTATGACAACTAAAACATGATGACATTGTTGTTTAGTTGTACTCATATTTGGCTGTGAAACTTGAATTTGATGACATAGTTTGTTGTTGGACTGCAATTTGCTCGACGTCTTTGAATGAGAACAAAGCTGACCCGACAGGGCCTCTGCTATTTATTTATTTATATGAGCAAAAGGGGATACCCCCTGATTTCCGTTAATAGAAATCATTAGATGTTCACAACACTACGCCCAGCCTGCTACACAGGTTTCATTCATTACTATTTTCAGCAAAGTGCTCATGTCGTAGCCACTGAATACATCACGAGTGCTACATACACTGCAAATAAAGAGACAATCATCCTACAGAGCACATCGATTTTGCCCATTATCTTCACAAGCTCTTTCATCTCCTCATTGCTGTCAAGGTTGTTCAACAGCTGTTGCTTGGCCATGATTAGAGGAACTGCATCTTTAACCTTCTGCTCTGCATCTTTCTCTTCTGCTGTTCCTTCAGTTACTTGTCCAACACCCCAACCTGCTGGTATTGGGATTCCTCGGCTAACCAAATACAAATCAGCAACTTCCCACATCAGCAACTTCCCAGAAATACAAATCACACGAATCTTCCCTTTTCTGAACGAATCAAATTGGAAGATCATCAACCAAACTATTAAAAAAATCAGCAACTGAAAGCAGCAGAACAACACTTAAACATATTATTACCCCATGATTTGGGCATTTGTAGAAGACTCGGCCAGGGTTGCGGATTGTGGTTGAGATGCGACGGATGACTCTGCGTGATTTGCAGCAGTGGCACCACACCAACGACAACGGGTTGCGATGAGCAATCGGCTGCGGTGCGCGTGCCGGCGGGGGTGTGATGAGACCCACAGGCGATGGTACAGGTGGTGACTTGGCGTATATCTGGTTGTTGCCTGCTGAAGAGCAGGTGGACGAGCAGCCAGCGGACATGGTTGCTGCGGCCAGAGCTTCTGATGCTAGGCAGAGTAAGTAGAGAAGAGGAGAAGCGAAGGTTGGATATGTCAGTTTCATTACTTGCAGAGTAGCATAGCACCATATATAGTCATAGTCTAGGTTTGGATTTGAACCAGCTACAAGAGCACATCTTTCTTTTTTCTAAAACTCGGCAATGTCTCTTTACTGGTACACTAGCTTGTTCTGTACGCCTTCCCAAGTCTTTGATTTTCTTTCCCTTTTTTTGCGAGGAAGGAAGGAGGACAAAATTGAGAGTTCCTGGGACTCGAACCCAAGACCTCTCGGTTGAAAACCAAGGGTGCTAGTCACTTATGTGGCGAACGTTCCCTGTGAGGAGGACAGTAGACGAATGCATTTTCCTCGCAGTTTTCTTCCTATATATACAAAGTATGCTACTTGGTGTCCGCTTAGTCAACATCGATTGTGCCAACCTTGACCGTTGGATTGACATTCAATGTCTGTCGCGTTTCTTCAGTCTCTTCTTCCTCGAGCCGCCAAAGCCAAACCAGCGCCGGCAGGACCGCCTGCTCCCGCCTCCCAGGGCTGGTTGTGATCTTCCCCGACTCCTGTTCGTTCCCGTCCGAGGCCTCACCATCATCCTCCGCCTTGGTTCGCTCACCGCGGCGCCACCCTCTGGTGTTGTCAACATGGTCAACAACTGAGAGGAATAAGGAGATGACTGTACATGGTGAGGATGACAGTAGGGACCCAGCAGCGCACGCAGTAATTTTGTTTTTTCGGGACGGAGAACGGTATCAATTGGGTTGTGCGGGACCCGTGGCCCATCTAGCACAGGCTTTTATTTCATATGTTTAACACATGACCAGCCCAGTTTGTTTTTTTCCTTTTTGAAAATGGCTAGCCAGCTATTTTGTTTTTTGCAGAATAACCAACGTAAGCCTTCTTGCTTTTCTACGCCCTGCTGGGCCAGAAATCTTTCAAGACGAGGAGGGATACATTTTCCCCAGAAAATGGGCTATAAGTAATAAGAAATGGGCTATAAGTAATAATAAATGGGCTGTAAAATGAAAAAATACAGCAAACAGGCAATTAGTTCCAAAATACTGTTTTCTTTCGGATTTTGATATTTTAAATTTCATTGTTTTTGTGCGGGTAAAATTTCATTGAATTTTAATTAAGGTATATTTAGATTTAAAATTAATTTGAATCTGGCTAGAAATTTCGGGCTGTATGCTGTTTGGGACATATTTGGAGGCTTACTTGTGGGTCTACTAGGTTGACGTGTACTTTGACTTTGTCAACTTAGTCCACAAACGATTCTAGCAGCAGTGACCGTTGGATGTTAATCCAACGGCTGTGCTGCTTCTTCAACATCTGATCTTCTTGCTCCAGCCGCCCAAACCAGCTCCGGTGGGACTGCCTACTCCCGCCTCCCGTGGTCGGTCTGTGCTGCCAAGACAGCCGCACCGCCCCACCCTACTTCATTGTGGCCGTGCCATTCCTCTACTCACCCACACCTCCTGTTATTTTCCGCAACGTGGCCGGACCAAGAAACCCTCGTACTCCCCACCACGTGGGCAACCATTGCCGAGTCTTCCCCGGCTCCGTGTCGTTCCCTTCCTAGGCCTCGCCGTCATCCACCGCCGTGGTGCTCTCGATAGGGATGGCAATGGGGACAATCCCCTATGGGGATACCTACAACATCCCCATCCCCATCTATTCCCTATCATCCCATCCCCATCCCCGTTTACATGACTAGGGATGAAATTTCTCCATACCCATGCCCCACTTGGGAATGGGGCCCCATTAGGGTCCCCATCCCCATAAACAAATACTCATATACATAATATGACACCCTATAATCAACATACATAAATGGTGTTGTCCTTGTCCTGCTAATGCCTATCTAGGTCGTACTTACTTCTTGGTCATGGTGGCAGCTGAGGTAAGGACGTGAGATAGGTTTAAGGTTTTTTTCAGAGTTTTTTTCTTCTGTTTTTGCAAGTTTGTTTGTGAATATTTTAAGGTTGACCGTTGTGTCACAGTTACTAAACGGGTCCTCGATGGGTATTGGGTCTGGGGAATAGGATATCGTCCCCATCCCCGTTGTACCCTATGGGGAATAAATTAGTTTCGTGAATATCCACATGGGGATGTTTTTCGCCCATCCCCACCCCCTAATAGATGAAATCCCCATGGGTTTGGCGGGTATGGGGCCCCATTGCCATCCCTAGCTCTCGGCACGGCCTGGCCAACGTGGTCAACGAACGACATCCATCGGCCATGGACTGTCTGGCATAAAATAATGATTCCTCCACCGACAGCCGGGACCCACCGAAGGGCCTCAGATTTCACGGAAAAACGCTCTCCCCGGCGACATGTCGGACCCACCAGCTATATCTTCGCAGGCAAGGAAGTGCCTCCTTATTACGCACAAAAAAAATGATTACCCCCCTGCTAGCTGGGTCCCACCATAGTGGGAGGATGACTTGTGGGCCAACTAAGTTGACGGGGACGGAGGGCTTTATCAACTTAGTCAATATGAACGATTCTAGCTCCAGTGACCGTACGATGTCCATCCAACGGCCGTATGCTTCCTCAACCTCTTGTCTTCTTGCTCCAGCCGCCCAAAGCAGCGCCGGTCGTGCCGCATGCTTCTGCCTCTCGTGGCCGGCTGTGTTGCCGCGGAGGCCTCACCGCCCCCTACTATTTCCACAGCTGGCCAGGCCTTGCGGCGACGACAGCCTCACACCGCAGCCGAACCAAGAAACCTCGACTCTCTCTCGCTGGGCTTCCACTGCCGCTGTTTTCCCGGCTCCGTCGCCCCTTCCTAGGCCTCGCCGTCGTCCACCGCCGTGGTGCTCTCGGCGTGGCCTGGTCAACATGGTCAAGGAACAACTTCCATCGGACGTGGACTGTACGTGGAGAGGCTGACAGCTGGGTCCACGGCCGCAGCAAGGAAGTGCCTCCTTATTACGCTGAAAATAATGATTCTCCACCGACAATTTGGGACCCACCGGACGGGCCATCAGATTTCATGGAAAAAACGTTTCCCCCTGACTGCTGGGACCCACCAGCTTCATCTTCGCACGCAAGGAAGTGCGTCCGGGCCAAAAAAAAAATGATTCGCCCCCTGATAGCTGGGACCCACCAGCTACACCTTCGCACGCAAGGAAGTGCGTCTGGGCAAAAAAAAAAAACGATTCGCCCTCCTGACTGCTGGGACCCACCGGCTACATCTTCGCACGCAAGGAAGTGCGCCCGGGCAAAGAAAAACGATTTGCCCCCTGACTGCTGGGACCCACTAGCTACATCTTTTTTTTGACCATAAACAGTAGGAAAGGCTCCTACTGTGTAAATATATTAAATAAAACGAGGCAGTTGTACAATGTGGATATTTACATCATGGAGGGGGTGGGAGAGGTGTGGGTGCACTTTGTGACCCACCAAGAAGAAAAAGATAAAAGGCCCTAGTTTAGAGAGTTTACAAAATCCAGCACCAGAGGCCTATTTGCGTCCTTGACCCTATGTTGCAGGAGTTCGAAGTCCTTTTTGAATCTATCCAGCCACGATCGAAAGGATGGGTCGACAGCCCTGAAATGCTTATTGTTCCTTTCCTTTCAAAGGCTCCACGCGGCCACAGTAAATTTTTCAAACAACATAGGTGTGGGGTGGTCCCTTTTTTGGTCTTCAATGGCTTGCAACCGACCCCCAAAAGGTTCCCAGTTGATATTCAGAGCTCGCCAGCAGCGTTTACTAAACGTGCAAGTAAAGGTCATGTGCTCGACCGTTTCTTCTATGTTATGTCCACAGAGCAAACAATTGTGATCGCTCCAATATTGTAATGGCGCTCTCTTGACATGTTCACGGTGTTTAATCGATCGTGAAGCAGCAGCCGGCAAAACTTTCAATTTCATGGTGCACTTAGACTTCCAAAGCCAGCCAAAAACTTGATGAACCTGGATCTCTCTGAAGTAGAATTGATAGAAGTCCGTTGATTTGTAGGTAGTTTTGCCTCAAATATAGGTCCAGACATCGGATGTCGAGGTCGTCGGTTGGATGGATGCAGCAATGGCCTGGATTTGCTTGACCTCATCGAACGCTTGTGGGCAGAGCGGCAGGTGAAAGGCCATTCCCAGCGACGTGATCCCCAAGAAATCTCGCAGTGAGACATCTTCATTGATAACGTATGAGAACGCCCGAGGATTAGAGACTTGAAGTATCTGGTCAGCCCATAAATCTGCCGTGGAGCCACAGACAACTTGAACCTTGGAGATCCCGCGGAAAATTGGTGTGAGTTTAAGAATGTCGCGCCACCAAAAGGAGCCAACCGGCTCCACAGCGTGCGGAGTTCACTGATCATAGTAAGTGTCCCAAGTGAGGTGCACCCATGGAATATCCAGCTTGTTGTAGAATTTGTGTAGAAACTTTAATAGCAAAGCCTCATTCTGGATTTTGAGGTTTATCACCCCCAGACCTCCTTTGTTCTTCGGCTTATAGACCATGTCCCAGGCAGCAAGTGAGTTTGATTTCTCACCTTGATCAGTCTTTTTAACCCAGAGGCATCTTCTCCTGATTTTGTCCAGTATCTCAATAAGTTTCGGTGAGAACTTCAGCATACACATGGCATAGATAAGAAGCGACGTAACGGCGGTGTTGAGCAGCGTGAGCTTCCCAGCGTATGACATGAGTGAGAGGGTGGAAGAAAGATTTCGTTCCACCTTGCTAACCAAAGGCATGAAGTCATTGAGTGAGGGCCTGGAGGTTCCGAGGGGCAGGCCAAGATAGGTGAAGGGCATGGAACCAATCGAGCATCCAAAGATTGAGGCCATGTCTGCAGTCATCTGCTGGTCCAAGTTGATGGGGATGAAAGTAGATTTATGAAAGTTGATTTTCAGACCAATGGACACGGCATAATCAGACAGAATGTTCTTGATAATAACCGCTTGTCTAGGGCAGGCTGGCATGAGCAAAATCGTATCATCAGCGTATTGAATAATCGGGTAATCCATATTACCATTTGAGGGAAAGGCAAATGAATTAGGCCTCTCCGGAAAGCATCATTGATTGTTGATTGCAGAAGGTCAGCCGCGAGAACGAAGATGAGGGGGGAGAGGGGGTCACCCTGCCTAACGCCCCGCTTGCAGTGAAACTGGCGGCCCGACACTCCGTTAAGAAGAATGGACGATCGTCCGGAGGAGAATATCGAACGGATCCAAGCGAGCCATTTATCATTAAAACCCATGTGTTTCATAATCTTGATCATAGCTTCGTGCTCAATGGTGTCGAAAGCTTTGGCGAAATCTAGCTTGAGTAGTACGATTTGCCTTTTGGAGGCCTGGCATTGATGAATATACTGAAATGTCCAAGCCAAACAATCTTGGATAGACCTCCCTTTGATGAAGCCATATTGGTTTCGATGAATGATGCGTAGGATCACTTTTTGCAGTCGGTTGGCCAGAAGCTTAGTGATGAGCTTGAGGCAGCAGTTAAGTAGAGTGATCGGTCGGTAATCATTAACTGTGGTAGGAGAACCAGACTTGGGTATCAGAGTAATGAGGCCATCATTAATGCTTTGAAGATTGAGCTCCCCAGCATGGAATTGAGTGCAAAGCTTGTAGAAATCCTCTTTGATAATGGGCCAGCATGCTTTAAGGAATAACCCACTGAACCCATCGGGGCCGAGAGCACGGTCCGCAGGCATTTCTTTTACTACCCCATCAATCTCATCTTTTGTAAATGGGGCCGTGAGGTGTTCAAGATTTTCAGAAGGGTGGATAAGCGACGGAAGATCAAAGCGCATTTGTGTGGGGTTAGACGTGCCAAGTCGCTCTGTGTATGCATGAAACAATAGTGCTTCTTTACCCGTGTGATCTTCCACCAACAAGCCGTCGTCAGTTTGTAGAACAGCCACATTATTCTTTCTCAGAACGCCAAAGGGCAACCGCTGGAAGAATTTGGTGTTTTCATCACCAATTTAACCCATCGAATGGTGCAACGTTTTCTCCAATACTGTTTTTGATAATCTAGCAGCCGAAGGAGATGAGCTTTGATGATTTTGCGGAAGTTGCATTCGGGGTTGGTTAGAGGTCTCAAATTTTCTAGACCATCCAGTTCGGAGAGAGTATTGTTTGTGTTTTCGATAGCCACAGATAGCCTGGAGATATTTTTGCTCCAAACTTTGAGCGCTTGACAAAGTGACTTGAATTTGTGGCAAAGCACCGTGGCTGCATTAGAGGAGTTGACAGGACGAGCCCAAGCATTTCTAACCACATCCATAAAGCCAGGGTGTAGTAACCAATAAGCTTCAAATCGGAAAAGCTTGGCCCGAGGGATTTTTGTCTCAATGCTTACAACACATGGAGTGTGGTCAGAGACTGGCTTGCAGAGCGGTTTAATAATAGTATTGGGGTAAGCAAGTGTCCAGTGGATAGAGGAGAAGAACCAGTCAAGTTGTTCCAACAATGGATCCTGCTGCATATTGCTCCACGTATACAGACGACCTTTTAGCGGCAATTCAATTAGGTTTTGTTGACGGATTATATCATTGAAAGTGCACATGTCATTGGGGTCACCACCTAGTTTGTTATGATTTTCCGGGCCACGAATGAAGTTGAAGTCACCAAGGAGAAGGCAGTCATCATTTGAATGAATGTCCAGGTCATATAGCCATTGAATAAAATCCATTCGGGCCGGACCAGTACATGGTCCATAAACATTATAAAGAGACCATGATTGCGCTGAAACTGTACTGGTGAATTTGACACCCAAGATAAAGTCATTGGACACGATCACGTCACCAGAGAATACCGAGCTATTCCACATAGTGAGGATGCCACCAGAGGCACCTCTAGAAGGGACATAAGCAAACTTATCAAATATCTTAGGGCAACAAGTTTTAATAAACGCCAAATCAACAAAGGGTTTTTTAGTTTCCTGAAGGCAAACTTTGGTGCACCCACTAACAGAGATAGCATTAGATAAGGCTAGCAGCTTTTTGTCCGAATTTAAACCGCGAATGTTCCAGCAAAGTACATTCCAATTACGCAAAAGGGTCATACTTAAAGAACCACCAAGTTACTCCGAGGACGGGCATTGCCATCCTCCAACCCCGCTCGATCATCGTGGGACATCCGCCAGCAGCGCCTCGTCGGTGATTTCAGTAGGAGGAACAACACAGCGATTAATGCCAATTGCCTGCATGACATGAATAGGCGTGGGCGGGGGGACTTGGTCAGGGGAGGTGCCGAGGAGCTTGAGACAGCAGTAGGAATCTGACGAGGCTTGACCTTGGATACAGGAACACGAACATCTGAAATCTGGGGCACCCTGGACCCATCATACCTTTTAGAACGAGTGCTCCGCCTAACTTCAGCGGTGACCACAGGAGGCTGAATCTTAGTGCGGCGCATGCGAGCTGGAGATGGGCCGGGAGGCAGCACTTGGGCCAGGCCTAACTCATTAGCCTCGAAGGGTGAGGCCGGAGCAAGAGGCCCAACACTTAAACCATTAGTTGGCGCCAAAGGAATCTCCATCGGCTGGTCAGAGGTGTCGGCAAGGACAGCAACAGATTCATCAGCAGTAACCAATTGCTCAGGGGATTCAGACATATCCGAATGCATAACATCTCTCTGCACATCAACAGGCAGAGCAACCTGGTGATCATCTTCAGGTAAGGGCTGAGATTCCGTAAGTTGAAGCAGGGGATCCACATCTTCAGCAGTGGCATCACTTTCAGAAATTAGCTCAGAGATCTGTACTGTAGATGAACTTAGGGGCACATTCAGAATTCTTGGAGAAAAACGGACTGTTAGGAAAGTGTCAGCCGTTTCAACTTGAAAATTAGAAATCGGGGCAGCAGTTTGCAGAGCAAGCGGTGGCAGACCATAACCAGCACTCCACGGACCATAAGGAGCCACAACAGATAAAACAGAGCTAGACAGGTAGGATGTAAAAGTGCTGCGTGGAATTGTGCCATTGATCAGAACATTTGCGAGATCATTACCTTGCACAGAGATGCCGACATGGAGGTTATCAGAAGAAACTGTCACATCGACTACAATCACATCATGTCTGGGAGGAATCACCATCACAGTGTTGTCAGGACCAACAGGAGCTTGGATCGATCCAGAAGAGTTGCCTGAAGAAGTAGAATCCCAAACAGAATTGAGACTGTCTGAGACATTGTCGTCAGGTATAAGACCATCTTGAACACGCATTCCTTGAGCGGCAAGCCAGGCCTGGAAATTGACTAAAGCTGCAGGCATGTGAGGCATTGGGGGCTCCGGCCAAGCATCCCACTGAGCATTCTGAGGAGCATCCTGATGAGCAGCATTGTGAGGGCCATGATCATTGGCAACTCCATTTTGGATGAGCCAGTTTTGCAGCAGCTGCTGGTACAGTTGTTCGGCCATGAGTCCTTCTCCAAACATGGGGTGTGGCACGCCATTAGCAGGCAGTGGATCTTCATCAGCAACTGGCACTTCAGGGTCATGGGCGTTCCAGTCAGCTCCCCGAAGAATGAAGACAGCAGCTGTCCAGCAGGCCCGATCTCCGCCCAACTGACGGACGATGATGCTCTTAGGGATCAGACGTAGATGGATCACCTTGACTTTGATCAGCACAACACGGCGGTCGATGTTGGGATTGTTCCAAGAAACGAGGCGACCATAGTCATCAACAGAGCATTGCAGATAAAAATCAGTTTGGTAATCGTCAGGGAATCCAATATACATGAGCCAGACTTCTGGACCATAGGTGGTCTGGCGCATGTTCAATGCCGCATTATGGCTTACAAAGGAGATTACCAAATCCTCATCATCAAGGTGGAATGTAGTATTGACAGCGGTATCTCTGATGAAAGAGTTTGCAAAGGCGAAGATACCAATGCCAAGCAGATGATCAGAAGCCTCGATGGTGTGCAACCCTTATTCGTGCAGAAGCCCTTCAATGGTTTCACGGAGTCCTTCCCTGAGATGCAACGACACAAATCTACTCGCCTCCGCGATGGCCAAGAAGCTGTTGTTGAGCGGCGGAATGGGGTTGACGGCCATGTCGGCCCGCACCTTGCGGTCCGCCGGGCCTGGCTCGATCGACCAGCCGGGCGGCAGGAAAGGGATTGGATTCATCAGATAGTTTGCCATGGCGGCGCAGAGGGCGGAGGGCTCAGGGTGGGCGGTGAGGGCGGTGGTGGGTGGCAGAGCAGCTACAGCAGGGAGCTGAGCTTCATTGGGAAGCGAGACGGGTGAGGAGGTGGAATGCGAGCAGTCTGGGGCGGCCGAGAGGGTTTTTGGTTTCCATTGCCAATGACGGGCCCACCGTCGCTGCCAGCAGGCCACAGAAGTTGCATCAGACGGTAGAGATGACTCGGTTCGGCAGACGGGTGGGGGGGCAGGTTTGAGTGATTGCAGGCGGGGTGTTGATTTGATGCCGATGTTGGTCAAGCCCTGCTTGATTGTGCTGATTAGCATCCATAATAGGAGTAATGGAATGCATGGGCCTCAATTTGGAAGGGCATTTATGGCATTTATGTCCAGGAGCGGAGCATGCAAGGCAAATAAGACGGGCAGGGCAAGACGGTCGGTTGTGTCCCCATTGCAAACATTTACCACATAATTGACCCCAATTCTTGGCAATATCCGAAACTTCCGCAGGAGAATATCCGGCACGCGATAAATCCGCAATGTGAGCATCAGAAAAAATCGGTGGCCAAGAGGAATGTGGCGGTGCGTAACGGAGGGCAGAAGTAAGGAAGCTTTGCGGCAATTGTGGATAATTATTGATATATGAAAACCGGAAACTGCCAATCACAATTGAATGCTCAGGAATCCCTGGAATGGCCGAGGCACATTGATTGCCCTCATTAATGCTGACCAAGGAAATCTCCTTCCGTGTCGGCTCGATCATGCACGATGGCAATGAGGAAGAACATGAAGCTTCCTTGCTGTTCTTGTCATGAAAATTCATGGATGCCAGAGGGACAAGATCAAACTTACTTAGCGTTTGAACAGAAGAAGGATTGATCGATGTGTCTTGAAAAATCGGTTGGTTATAGCGGATGGCCACAGGGCTGCGCGCCGCAATAGGTTGTAGATGCTTATCATCGTGCCATTGATTATCAAAACGAGAACATCCATTGAAGCGACCATTGAAAAGATGAAAGTGGCAAATAAAATCCAGCCAAATGCGATCTTTGAGCCCATGAATGAAATGACCCACTTTGTTGCCAGCCACAGAGAAGCGAAAGGACCGGTCACTAAGTTTGACCACCTTGAAACCCTTAGGGTGGCCACCAATACAACATCGCAAAGCCACACTAACAGAATCTTCTGAAAGAGGGAAAGAGGCCGAAGAGAAGGAGACGACCAAGAAAAATTCCTTGGAGTTGCGAGAAGGAGAAAAGTGAACCGTTTCTCCAAATCTGCGACGTACCTGATCGGCCACTGCAAGTCCAGGGTTGAAATCCCAATGCAATAGGCCTTCCATGGTGAGGAATCTTGATTAGAGCCATGGTAGGGTGGGAGCAGGTGGGAGGAGGGGAGAGAGGAGAGGGGGAGCCATCTCGGTAGCTTGCAGCTAGTTCATGATGTAGCATCTATGCAGCCCGTTTAAATCCCATTTGCATTTTAATCCCACCAGCTACATCTTCGCAGGCAAGGAAGTGCCTGGCAGTCGGGACCCACCTGGTCGAAGCGTACGTAGCATTGTCATTCTGGTCGCGAACGTGTACGTACATACTGGTCGATGTAGAGGCGCGCACGTGTCATAGTAGAGGCGCACACGTGTCGTAGTAGAGGCGCGCACGTAGCATGTACACGTACGTACATCGGCCATGGTGCAAGAAAGAAAATACGGCCACGTATGTGTACATACAGCCGGGGTCTCAACGCATACTCGCGCATACGTACGGCCAGGGCTCGTGTACATGGCTGGGTCGGAACGGAGAAACAACGTCGTCATCGTGTTCATGGGGAGGCAATGGAATGCGTCATGTTCATGGGGAGGCAATGGAATGCGTCGTGTTCATGGGGAGGCAACAGAATGCGTCGTGTTCATGGGGAGGCAACGGAATGCGTCGTGTTCATGGGGAGGCAACGAAATGCGTCATGTTCATCGGGAGGCAACGGAACGCGAGGGAGCCAACCGGCTGGGTCGGAACGGAATGCGTGGTCGTGTTCATCAGGAGGGCTTGGACGGAACATGCAATGGAAACGAGGCCTGGCGTACCGCAAAACGGAGGAAACGGACCTCCTACGTTGGGAACGGGGTCCTGTTGATCGGGAAGGGTGTGGCGTACCGCAAAACGGAGGAAACAGACCTCCTACGATCGAAACGGGGGTCCTGTTGATCGGGAGGGGTGTGGCGTACCGCAAAATGGACGAAATGGACCTCCTACGGTCGAAACGGGGGTCCGGTTGATCGGGAGGGGTGTGGCGTACCGCAAAACGGACGAAACGGACCTCCTACGGTCGAAACGGGGGTCCTGTTCATCGGGAGGGGTGTGGCGTACTGCAAAACGGGACTCCACGGGATACTGTTCATCTGCACCGTCAACCTCCTCCAGCCTCCACGGGCTACCGTCGACCTCCTCCAGCCTCCACGGGCTCCTATTCATCCAGCCTCCACCGCACGCTACTCCACCGCCACTTGCTCAACCACCCTCCACGGGCACCCTCCATCGCTCATCGCTCATCCAGCCCCCACACCATGGGGTCCTGTTCAACCACCCTCCACCGCCTCATCGCTCATCCAGCCCTTCACACCATGGGGCCCTGTTCAACCACCCCTCCACGGGCACCCCTCCATCGTCTACTGTTCATCCAGCCCTCCACACCATGCGGTCCTATTCATCCAGAGGCAACACCGCCGCTCACTGTTCATCCAACCCCCCCGCAACACTCACTGTTCATCCAATCGATCGGCTTCAGTTAGCAGCAATGGAGAAGCGAATCGCCGATCGGGTTCGCTTAACAGCCATCGATCGATCGCCGAGTTCGAGAACGCGTAGCCTGCAGTTGCAATCGCCGGGTTCGATTAGAGCCCAACGCCGCGCGGGTTCGATTAGAGCTAACGCCGCACACACGCCACAGACGTACGAGAAAACGCGCGATCGCTTCGCCCCGACCTCCCACCGTAACCGGAACTCCCAAAATTTTCCTCCCCTCGCTTCTACCACGGTTTTTTCCGTCATGGACGGCCCAAAGAATGTCATGCAGCTGCGTCTCCGCCCGCCTGTGACGAAAAACCCATTTCTGTCATGATTTTTTGTCATAGAAGTAGGAGCCCACCACATCTATGATGATACCGGGTTTTGTCACAATTATCGTCATAGAAGTGTCATATGTATGACATAATTTTTTTTCGTTTGGCCCAAAATGTCAGGGATGTGTCTTTTTTTTGTAGTGTACTAAACAGGAACAAAAAGGAAGGAACAAAAATAAAATTGGGTTGCCTCCCAACAAGCGCTATCGTTTAACGCCTCGAGCTAGGCATAAAGACAAGAATAGATCTAGGTATTTTCATCTTTGGTATGCAGTCTGTCGTGGTTTTGTCACGACAGATGTCCTCATGAAAGGACTTAGTCGTGGTGCCATCGCTACGGGTTAGCTTGAAGGGGTTAAAGCGGACACAAGGACGCAAGAGAGTTTATACTAGTTCGGCCCCTTCGGTGAAGGTAAAAGCCTACGTCTAGCTGTGATGGAATTGATGGGGGTTTCGATGACTAGGGAGCAAACAAGCTTCGCCTAAGTCTCGAGTTGTTCTCTATCCTCCTGAATCGCCGCAGGGTCGTCCCCTTATATACATGGGTTACGCCCGTCGGTTTGCAGAGTCCCGAGACCGGCTCATAGACGTGTCCGGTTTGGTCTCTAGTATTTATAACTTACAACACAAGTTACATACCCATGCCGGCTTACGGCTACAGGCCTTAAACCGGCTACGGGCCTTAAGCCCTCATCTGCCTACTTGGGCTTTAATATACTCAACTACTACTGAAGTTAACTCGGCCTGTCCTGGCCGGTTTACGCCCAGTAGTAATATCCCCAACATTAGGCCCCAGATTGATTTGAACAGGTTCATGTCAATCCTTAGCAAAAAACTTCGTCTTCAGCAACTTTGTGTAATTGGGTGAACCACCGTCATGTCATCTTCTCTGGTCATCGTAAACCGGCGTGATGTCACCTGTCATAAAAACTATCCACAATACCTCTTTTGTTTAATAGACCTGCGACAATCAAGGCGACAACTCCGTTTCCAAACTCACGGCTCCTTGATTCTCGCGCCTGACACATGTCCCTCGCTTTATAAATAAGACCGAAGGGTCATTTCTTTTTCCCCTTCTTGCCCATCTGCTTCGTCTTCCTCACGCCGCCCAGCTTCGGAGCTCCGCCGCCGCCGTCAACTTCTGCACCAACCTTGGCATTGCATCACCTCGAACGTGCGAGCATCGCGACGACCTTCCGCTTCTTCCTCGGCTCACTGTAAATCTTCTCGCTCTTTCCGCCCCGATCTATTCTAGGGTTTCTAGGTTTTCGTTGTTCATCCTTTGTTCTTCGCTCATATAATGGTTCTCAAAAAACTCCTGAATCTCTGTTCTGTGTAATGGTAGCTTTTAGCCTCCGTTTTCACTTACGCATCTCAAGATCATAGATCTCCCTGCATCCTTGCTCATTGTTTTTGGTACCCTCTGTTTTGAACCTTGAATATTTATTTCTTTTCTGAACATGCTTCAGATCCAAAACTGTGAAATACTTTTATGAAACCTGTTTTCACACATCCACTCTTGATTCATCAAAGTTTCAGACTAGGCGGTTTAACTTTGTAGAAAAATTGACAACTCGGCATATACCATTAGTCCCCTTGTTGAATCGCCAGGATTTCCCAGTTATGTAATGCCACCTTGCAGAAATCCGGTTTATAAGTAACCTCTTCCGGTCTAACAATGAATGTATCAATATATAGCCTTCCAACATATTCTTGAACCGGTATTACCGCTTGCAGATTGCACCACGGCCAAGCAAGTGTACGAGTGTAATTGGGTCCTTTTCGAGGATCAAACGAATCGATAACTTAGTCCGCACCGTGCTTTAGGCAAAAAGACGCTATTCATCGGAGGGTCCTCGGCCGAGAGTTCTCCAGAACCCAAGGATGGAAAAGTGGTTTTTTTTTTCTCATCATTTAGCCCGGGGCTTCAGTCCACCCGGTTCAAAGTTTTATCGGGATGTCTTGGCCAACTTCCAACTGCGTCCACAAGACATTGGCCCCAACTCCATAACCAATATCTGTCACTTTCAAGTGCTATGTGAGGTGTTCTTTCAAGAGGAGCCCAGAGTTGAATTGTTCAGAGATTGCTTCCATCTAAACCGTTGCACTGAATTTTCTGACGGTCCCAACACTTAATTGGGTGGTGTGGCGATTCAAAAGCGGAAAGAGGTAACTTACCCTCACGCCAAATTGCATAGCCATCCCAAAGAGTGGAATTCAACATGGTTTTACTGCAAAGATACCTCTCCTGAGGGAGAAAATCCTTTACCCGGTTACCGTCCGGAGCGGCTAAGCAACACGCATCCCCTCTGAGAGAGTCCTGGATTAGGGGGTGTCCGGATAGCTGGACTATGACCTTTGGCCGGACTCCTGGACTATGAAGATACAAGATTGAAGACTTTGTCCCGTGTCCGGATGGGACTTTCCTTGGCGTGGAAGGCAAGCTTGGCGATACAGATATGTAGATCTCCTACCATTGTAACCGACTCAGGTAACCCTAACCCTCTTGGTGGCCTATATAAACCGGAGGGTTTTAGTCCGTGGGACAAACAACAATCATACCATAGGCTAGCTTCTAGGGTTTAGCCTCTCTGATCTCGTGGTAGATCTACTCTTGTACTACCCATATCATCAATATTAATCAAGCAGGAGTAGGGTTTTACCTCCATCGAGAGGGCCCGAACCTGGGTAAAAACATCGTGTCCCTTGTCTCCTGTTACCATCCGCCTAGAAGAACAGTTCGGGACCCCCTACCCAAGATCTGCCGGTTTTGACACCGACATTGGTGCTTTCATTAAGAGTTCCTCTGTGTCGTCATCTTTAGGCCCGATGACTCCTCCGATCATCAACAACTTTGCGCTCCAGGGTGAGACTTTTCTCCCCGGAAAGATTTCGTATTCGGCGGCTTTGCACTGCGGGCCAATTCGCTTGGCCATCTGGAGCAGAGTGAAAGCTACGCCCCTGGCCACCAGGTCAGATTTGGAAGTTTGAACTACACGGCTGACGTCCGCGGAGACTTGATCTTCGACGGGTTCGAGCCACAGCCAAGCGCGTTGCAATGTCACGAGGGGCATGATCTAGCTCTGCCGCGAACAAGGTCCCGGAGGTCAGCACGATGTCCGCTCCGACCTTTAGCTCGAAGCCGACTGCGCCGATCGAGGAAGGGTGGCTGGACACCGCCTCGGGGGCTGCGATCTCTACGTCGATTGAGCCATACACCTACCCCGTCCTTTTCGAAGCTCGTGACCCCAAGGTGCCGGACTCCTCTCCGGACTCCGAGCCTTCCGCGCCCCCGCCAATCGAATCCGATTGGGCGCCGATCATGGAATTCACTGCCGTGGACATCTTTCAGCACTCGCCCTTTGGCGACATCCTGAATTCACTAAAGTCTCTCTCTTTATCAGGAGAGCCCTGGCCGAATTATGGTCAGGAAGGTTGGGATGCGGACGACGAAGAAATTCAAAACCCACCCACCACCCAATTCGTAGCCACTTTCGATGATTTAACCGACATGCTCGACTTCGACTCCGAAGACATCGACGGTATGGACGATGATGCAGGAGACGACCAAGAACCAGCGCCCACAGTGCACTGGAAGGCCACCTCGTCATACGACATATACATGGTGGACATCCCAAAAGATGGGAATGGCGATGGAACATTGGAGGTTGACTCCTCCAAGAAACAGCCTAAGCGCCTGCGTCAGGGGCGTCGCTCTAAATCCCGCCGCAGCAAAAACGGTGATTCTGGCACGGGAGACAATAACACCCCAGACAGTGCCGAAGACAACCCCCTCCAACAGGATTCAGCGCAGGAGGATGGAGAAGCCAGCCCTCATGAGAGAGCGGCAGAAAGAGAGATAGAGGACGATAATTACATGCCTCCCTCCGAAGATGAGGCAAGCCTCGACGACGACGAATTCGTCGTGCCCGAGGATCCCGTCGAACAAGAGCGTTTCAAACGCAGGCTTATGGCCACGGCAAGCAGCCTCAAGAAAAAGCAGCAACAACTTAAAGCTGACCAAGACTTGCTAGCTGACAGATGGACTGAAGTCCTTGTGGCCGAAGAGTATGAACTCGAGCGCCCCTCCAAGAGCTACCCAAAACGCAGGCTGCTACCCCGATTAGAGGAGGAAGCACCCAAACCTACATCACCAGCGCATGATACGGCTGACCGACCACCTCGTGGCCACGACAAAGAGGCCTCTCGGCCCTCAACTCAAGCTGCACCCCGGCGCCGCTCAAAAAATACCAATGCGCGGGGAAATGTGCTAGACCTGTGAGATATATTGGAGGACAAGGCAAGGCAAACAAGATCAATCTACGGATCGCGTGGGCGCCCCACGACACGTGACGATAACCGTCACGCCGGATATGGCAACTCCGGCCAGGCCGAACACAGTAGATAAAGCTCATTTGAGCTGCAACATGATATAGCCCAATACAGAGGCGCCGCACACCCACTATGCTTCACAGATGAAGTGATGGATCATCAAATCCCTGAGGGTTTCAAACCCGTAAACATTGAATCATACGATGGCACAACAGATCCTGCGGTTTGGATCGAGGACTATCTCCTTCACATCCACATGGCCCGCGGTGCTGATCTACACGCCATCAAACACCTCCCACTCAAGCTTAAAGGACCAGCCTGGCATTGGCTTAACAGCTTGCCAGCAGAGTCAATTGGTTGTTGGGAAGACCTGGAAGCCACATTCCTCAACAATTTCCAGGGCACATATGTGCGACCACCAGACGCCGATGACCTAAGCCACATAATTCAGCAGCCAGAGGAATCGGCCAGACAATTCTGGACACGGTTCCTAACCAAGAAAAATCAAATCGTCGACTGTCCGGATGCAGAGGCCCTTGCAGCCTTCAAACACAACATCCGCGACGAGTGGCTTGCCCGACACCTAGGACAGGAAAAGCCGAAATCCATGGCAGCCCTCACAACACTCATGACCCGCTTTTGCGTGGGAGAGGACAGCTGGCTAGCTCGTAGTAACAACATGACCAAGAGCCCTGGTAATTCGGATACCAAGGATAGCAATGGCAGGTCGCGTCGCAACAAGCACAAGCGCCGCATTAACGGTGATAATATTGAGGATACGACAGTCAATGCCGGATTCAGAGGCTCTAAACCCGGTCAGCAGAAAAAGCCATTTAAAAGAAATACTCCGGGCTCGTCCAATTTGGACCGAATACTCGATCGCTCGTGCCAGATACACGGCACCCCCGAAAAACCAGCCAACCACACCAACAGGGATTGTTGGGTGTTCAAGCAGGCAGGCAAGTTAAATGCGAAAACAATGACAAGGGCTGCATAGCGATGTCGAGGAGGAGCCCGGCCGCCCGAACAATAGAGGATGAAGGGCTTCCCCCACAAGTGCGGACGGCGAACATGATATACGCAACCCACATACCCAAAAGGGAGCGGAAGCGCACTAAGGGACGATATGCGATGGAGCCGCCGCCCCAAAGTTCAACCCGTGGTCTTCCTGCCTGATCACTTTTGATCGAAGGGACCACCCCACTAGCATCCGCCATGGCGGATTCGCCGCATTGGTTCTACACCCAATCATTGACGGATTTCACCTCACTAGAGTCCTAATGGACGGCGGCAGCAGCCTGAACCTGCTTTATCAGGATACAGTGTGCAAAATGGGCATAGACCCATCAAGGATTAAACCCACAAAGACGACCTTTAAAGGCATCATACCAGGTGTAGAGGCCAACTGTACAGGCTGTTGGGGAACGTAGCAGAAATTCAAAATTTTCCTAATTGTCACCAAGATCTATCTATGGAGAAACCAGCAACGAGGGGAAGGAGAGTGCATCTACATACCCTTGTAGATCGCTAAGCGGAAGCGTTCAAGTGAATGGGTTGAAGGAGTCGTACTCGTCGTGATCCAAATCACCGGAGATCCTAGTGCCGAACGGACGGCACCTCCGCGTTCAACACACGTGCAGCCCGGTGACGTCTCCCATGCCTTGATCCAGCAAGGAGAGAGGAAGAGGTAGAGGAAGACTCCCTCCAGCAGCAGCACAATGGCGTGGTGGTGGTGGAGGAGCGTGGTGATCCAGCAGGGCTTCGCCAAGCACCGCGGGAGAGGAGAAGGGAGAGAGGTAGGGCTGCGCCAAGGAGAGGTCAAACTCATGTGTGGGCAGCCCTCAAGACCTCAACTATATATAGGGGAGAGGGAGTGGGGTGCGCCCCCTCTAGGGTTTCCACCGCAAGGGGTGCGGCTGCCCCCAATCCCATCTAGGGTGGCGGCCAAAGGGGGGGAGAGGGGAAACTTGCCCCCCAAGTTAGGTGGGTGCGCCCCCCTCCCCCAACCCTAGGCGCCTTGGGCCCTTGTGGGGGGCGCACCAGCCCACCTGGGGCTGGTCCCCTCCCACACTTGGCCCATGCACCCCTCCGGGGCCGGTGGCCCCACTTGGTGGACTCCCGGGACCCTCCCGGTGGTCCCAGACGTTCTCGATAAAACCCAAACTTTTCCGGTGACCAAAACAGGACTTCCCATATATAAATATTTACCTCCGGACCATTCTCGAACTCCTCGTGACGTCCGGGATCTCATCCGGACTCCTAACAACATTCGGTAACCACATACAAACTTCCTTTATAACCCTAGCGCCATCGAACCTTATGTGTAGACCCTACGGGTTCGGGAACCATCTTGAACATGACCGAGAGTTGTTCTCCGGCCAATAACCAACAGCGGGATATGGATACCCATGTTGGCTCCCACATGTTCCACGATGATCTCATCGGATGAACCACGATGTCAAGGACTCAATCAATCCCGTATACAATTCCCTTTGTCTAGCGGTATTGTACTTGCCCGAGATTCGATCGTCGGTATCCTGATACCTTGTTCAATCTCGTTACCGGCAAGTCTATTTACTCGTTCCGTAACAAATCACCCCGTGATCAACCCCTTGGTCACATTGTGCACATTATGATGATGTCCTACCGAGTGGGCCCAGAGATACCTCTCCGTCAACCGGAGTGACAAATCCCAGTCTCGATTCGTACCAACCCAATGACACTTTCGGAGATACCAGTAGTGCACCTTTATAGCCACCCAGTTACGTTGTGACGTTTAGTACACCCAAAGCATTGCTACGGTATCTGGAAGTTGCACAATCTCATGGTCTAAGGAAATGATACTTGACATTATAAAAGCTTTAGCATACAAACTACACGATCTTTGTGCTAGGCTTAGGATTGGGTCTTGTCCATCACATCATTCTCCAAATGATGTGATCCCGTTATCAACGACATCCAATGTCCATGGTCAGGAAATCGTAACCATCTGTTGATCAACGAGCTAGTCAACTAGAGAATTACTAGGGACATGGTGTTGTTTATGTATCCACACATGTATCTGAGTTTCCTATCAATACAATTATAGCATGGGTAATAAACTATTATCATGAACAAGGAAATATAATAATAACTAATTTATTATTGCCTCTAGGGCATATTTCCAACAGTCTCCCACTTGCACTAGAGTCAATAATCCAGTTCACATCGCCATGTGATTAACACTCACAGGTCACATCGCCATGTGACCAACATCCAAAGAGTTTACTAGAATCAATAATCTAGTTCACATCACTATGTGATTAACACTTAATGAGTTCTGGGTTTGATCATGTTTAGCTTGTGAGAGAGGTTTTAGTCAACGGGTCTGCAACATTCAGATCCGTATGTACTTCGCAAATCTCTATGTCATATTGTAAATGTTGCTTCCACGCTCCACTTGGAGCTATTCCAAATGGTTGCTCCACTATACGTATCCGGTTTTCTACTCAGAGTCGGTGTTAAAGCTTGCATCGACGCAACCCTTTACGCCGAACTCTTTATCACCTGCATAATTGAGAAACATGTCCTTATTTACTCCAAGGACAATTTTGACCGCTGTCCAATGAACCATTCCTGGATCACTCTTGTACCCCCCTTGCCAGACTCATGGCAAGGCACACTTCCAGTGTGGTAAACAGCATAGCATACTACAGAGCCTATGTATGAAGCATAGGGGACGACCTTCGTCCTTTCTCTCTCTTCTGCCGTGGTCGAGCTTTAACTCTTAACTTCATACCTTACAACTCAGGCAAGAACTCCTTCTTTGACTGATCCATCTTGAACACCTTCTAGATCATGTCAAGGTATGTGCTCATTTGAAAGTACCATTTAGCGTTTTTGATCTACCCTCATAGATCTTGATGCTCAATGTTCAAGTAGCTTAATCCAGGTTTTCTATTGAAAAACACCTTTCAAATAACCCTATATGCTTTCCAGAAATTCTACATCATTTCTGATCAACAATATATACTCATAAGAAATTCTATAGTGCTCCCACTCACTTCTTTGGAAATACAAGTTTCTCATAAACTTTGTATAAACCCAAAATCTTTGATCATCTCATCAAAGCGTACATTCCAACTCCGAGATGCTTACTCCAGTCCTTAGAAGGATCGCTGGAGCTAGCATACCTTTTAGCATCCTTAGGATCGACAAAACCTTTCTGATTGTATCACATACAACCTTTCCTTACGAAAACTGGTAAGGAAACTCGTTTTGACTTCCATCTGCCAGATTTCATAAATGCAGCTAATGCTAACATGATTCCGACGGACTTAAGCATCGCTACGGATGAGAAAATCTCATCGTAGTCAACTCCTTGAACTTGTGAAAAACTCTTCGCCACAAGTCGAGCTTCACAGACGGTGACATTACCGTCCACGTCCGTCTTCCTTTTAAAGATCCATTTTCTCAATGACTTGCCGATCATCGGGCAAGTCCACCAAAGTCCATACTTTGTTCTGATACATGGATCCTATCTCGGATTTCATGGCTTCTTACCACTTGTCGGAATTTGGGCCCACCATCGCTTCTCCATAGCTCGTAGGATCATTGTTGTCTAGCAACATGACCTTCAAGACAGGATTACTGTACCACTCTGAAGTAGTACGCATCCTTGTCACCCTACGAGGTACGGTAGTGACTTGATCCAAAACTTCATGATCACTATCATAAGCTTCTACTTCAATTGGTGTAGGCGCCACAGGAACAACTTCCTGTGCCCTGCTACACACTTGTTGAAGTGACGGTTCAATAACCTCATCAAGTCTCCACCATCCTCCCACTCAACTTTTCGAGACAAACCTTTTTCTCGAGAAATGACCCGATTCAAGAAACAATACCTATTGCTTTCGGATCTGAATTAGGAGGTATACCCAACTGTTTTGGGTGTCCTATGAAGATGCATTTTATCCGCTTTGGGTTCGAGCTTATCAACCTGAAACCTTTTTCACATAAGCGTCGCAGCCCCAAACTTTTAAGAAACGACAACTTAGGTTTCTCCAAACCATAGTTCAAATGGTGTCGTCTCAACGGAATTACGTGGTGCCCTATTAAAGTGAGTGCGTTGTCTCTAATGCCTAACCCATGAACGATAGTGGTAATTCGATAAGAGACATCATGGTACGCACCATATTCAATTGGGTGCAACTATGATGTTCGGACACACCATCACACTATGGTGTTCCGGGCGGTATTAACTGTGAAACAATTTCCATAATGTCTTAATTGCGTGCCAAAGCTCGTAACTGAGATATCCATCTCTATGATCACATCACAGACATTTTATCCTCTTGTCACGAAGATCTTCAACTTCACTCTGAAATTACTTGAACCTTTCAATAATTCAGTCTTGTGTTTCATCAAGTAAATATACTCAACATCTACTCAAATCATCTGTGAAGTAAGAACATAACGATATTCATCAGATGCCTCAAAGACTCATTGGACTGCACACATCAAAATGTGTTACTTCCAACAAGTTGCTATCTTGTTCCATCTTATCAAAAACGAGGCTTTTCACCATCTTGCCCATGTGGTATGATTTGCATATCTCAAGTGATTCAAAATCAAGTGAGTCCAAACGATCCATCTGCATGGAGTTTCTTCATGCGTATACACCAATAGACATGGTTGACATGTCT
The DNA here is from genome assembly GCA_021605205.1 of Aegilops longissima. Lineage (NCBI taxonomy): Eukaryota > Viridiplantae > Streptophyta > Magnoliopsida > Poales > Poaceae > Aegilops > Aegilops longissima. The sequence goes on from CM038677.1 coordinate 594,403,237, forward strand.
CAAACTTTTCAAAACGAGTGAGTCCAAAGATCCATCAACATGGAGCTTCTTCATGCGTTTATACCAATATGACTTACATGGCGATGCCACAACTAGGTGGTACTATCATTACTATCTTATATCTTTTGGCATGAACATGTGTATCACTACGATCGAGATTCAATAAACCATTCCTTTTAGGTGCAAGACCATTGAAGGTATTATTCAAATAAATAGAGTAACCATTATTCTCCTTAAATGAATAACCAGATTGCGATAGACATAATCCAATCATGTCTATGCTCAACACAAATACCAAATGACAATTATTCTGGTTTAATACTAATCTTGATGGTAGAGGGAGCGTATGATGTTTGATCACATCAAACTTGGAAACACTTCCAACACATATCGTCACTCACCTTTAGCTAGTCTCCGCTTATTCAGTAGCCTTTATTTCGAGTTACTAACACTTAGCAACTGAACAGGTATCTAATACCCTGGTGCTACTAGGAGTACTAGTAAAGTACACAATAACTTAATGTATATCCAATATACTTCTATTGACCTTGCCAGCCTTCTCATCTACCAAGTATCTAGGGTAATTCTGCTCCAGTGGCTGTTCCCCTTATTACAGAAGCACTTAGTCTCGGGTTTGGGTTCATCCTTGGGTTTCTTCACTAGAGCAGCAGCTGATTTGCCGTTTCATGAAGTATCCCTTCTTGCCCTTGCCCCTTTTGAAACTAGTGGTTTTACTAACCATCAACAATTGATGCTCCTTCTTGATTTCTACTTTCATGTGTCAAACATCGCGAATACTTCAAGGATCATCATATCTATCCCTGATATGTTATAGTTCATCACGAAGCTCTAGTAGCTTGGTGGTAATGACTTTGGAGAAACATCACTATCTCATCTGGAAGATCAACTCCCACTCGATTCAAGTGATTGTTGCACTCAGACAATCTGAGCACAAGCTCAACGATTGAGCTTTTCTCCCTTAGGTTGTAGGCTAAGAAAATCTTCGGAGGTCTTATACCTCTTGACGTGGGCACGAGCCTGAAATCCCAATTTCATCCCTCGAAAAAACTCATATGTTCCGCGATGTTTCAAAATCGTCTTTGGTGCCTCAACTCTAAACCGTTTAACTGAACTATCACATAGTTATCAAAACGTGTATGTCCGATGTTCGCAACATCCACAGATGACGTTTGGGGTTCAACACACTGAGCGGTGCATTAAGGACATAAGCTTTCTATTGATCGCATAATCGCTACTGTCAACTTTCAACTATATTTTCTCTAGGAACATATCTAAACAGTGGAACTAAAGCGCGAGCTATGACATAATTTGCAAAGGGGTTTTTGACTATGTTTAGGATAATTAAGTTCATCTAATGAACTCCCACTCAGATAGACATCCCTCTAGTCATCTAAGTGATTACATGATCCCAGTCAACTAGGCTGTGTCCGATCATCACGTGAGACGGACTAGTCATCATCGGTGAACATCTTCATGTTGATCGTATCCTCCATACGGCTCATGCTCGACCTTTCGGTCTCTTGTGTTCCGAGGCCATGTCTGTACATGCTAGGCTCGTCAAGTTAACCTAAGTGTTTCGCGTGTGTAAATCTGGCTTACACCCGTTGTATGTGAACGTAAGAATCTATCAAACCCGATCATCACGTGGTGCTTCAAACGATTTAACTTTCGCAACGGTGCACAGTTAGGGGAACACTTTCTTGAAATTTTAATGAGGGATCATATTATTTACTACCGTCGTTCTAAGCAAATAAGATGCATAAACATGATAAACATCACATGCAATCAAATAGTGACATGATATGGCCAATATCATTTTGCTCCTTTTGATCTCCATCTTGAGGGCTCCATGATCATCATCGTCACCGGCATGACACCATGATCTCCATCATTGTGTCTTCATGAAGTTGTCTCGCCAACTTATTACTTCTACTACTATGGCTACCGGTTAGCAATAAAGTAAAGTAATTACATGGCGTTGTTCAATGACACGCAGGTCATACAATAAATTAAGACAACTCCTATGGCTCCTGCCGGTTGTCATACTCATCGACATGCAAGTCGTGATTCCTATTACAAGAACATGATCAATCTCATACATCACATATCATTCATCACATTCTTCTTGGCCATATCACATCACATAGCATACCCTGCAAAAACAAGTTAGACGTCCTCTAATTTTTGTTTGCATGTTTTACGTGGCTGCTATGGGTTTCTAGCAAGAACGTTTCTTAGCTACGCAAAACAACAACGTGATATGCCAATTGCTATTTACCCTTCATAAGGACCCTTTTCATCGAATCCGTTCCGACTAAAGTGGGAGAGACTGGCACCCGCTAGCCACCTTATGCACCAAGTGCATGTCGACCGGTGGAACCTGTCTCACGAAGAGTACGTGTAAGGTCGGTCCGCCGCTTCATCCCACAATACCGTCGAAACAAGATTGGACTAGTAACGGTAAGCATATTGAACAAAATCAACGCCCACAACTACTTTGTGTTCTACTCGTGCAAGAATCTATGCAATAGACCTAGCTCATGATGCCATTTGTTGGGGAACGTGGCAGAAATTCAAAATTTTCCTCGTGTCACCAAGATCTATCTATGGAGAAACCAGCAACGAGGGGAAGGAGAGTGCATCTACATACCCTTGTAGATCGCTAAGCGGAAGCGTTCAAGTGAACCGGGTTGAAGGAGTCGTACTCGTCGTGATCCAAATCACCGTAGATCCTAGTGCCGAACGGACGGCACCTCCGCGTTCAACACACGTGCAGCCCGGTGATGTCTCCCATGCCTTGATCCAGCAAGGAGAGAGGGAGAGGTAGAGGAAGACTCCGTCCAGCAGCAGCACAATGGCGTGGTGGTGGTGGAGGAGCGTGGTGATCCAGCAGGGCTTCGCCAAGCACCGCGGGAGAGGAGAAGGGAGAGAGGTAGGGCTGCGCCAAGGAGAGGTCAAACTCATGTGTGGACAGCCCTCAAGACCTCAACTATATATAGGGGAGAGGGATGGGGGTGCGCCCCCTCTATGGTTTCCACCCCAAGGGGTGCGGCTGCCCCAATCCCATCTAGGGTGGCGGCCAAAGGGGGGTGAGGGAGTACTGGATTAGGGGGTGTCCGGATAGCCGGACTATCATCATCAGCCGAACTATCATTGGCCGGACTATCATCATCGACCGGACTCCAAGACTATGAAGATACAAGATTGAAGACTTCGCCCCGTGTCCGGATGGGACTTTCCTTGGCGTGGAAGGCAAGCTTGGCGTCTGGATATGTAGATCTCCTACCATTGTAACCGACTCTATGTAACCCTAGCCCTCTCCGGTGTCTATATAAACCGGATGGCTCTAGTCCGTAGGACTCGAAGAACAACAACCCTTACAATCATACCATAGGCTAGCTTCTAGGGTTTAGCCTCCTTGATCTCGTGGTAGATCTACTCTTGTAAACATCCACAATATCAATATCAATCAAGCAGGACGTAGGGTTTTACCTCCATCAAGAGGGCCCGAACATGGGTAAAACATCGTGTCCCTTGTCTCCTGTTACAATCCGCCTAGACGCACAGTCCGGGACCCCCTACCCGAGATCCGCCGGTTTTGACACCGACATTGGTGCTTTCATTGAGAGTTCCTCTGTGTCGTCACCGATAGGCGTGATGTCCTCTTCAATCGACAACGACGCAGTCCTGGGTGAGACTTTTCTCCCCGGAAAGATCTTCGTATTCGGCGGCTTCGCACTGCGGGCCAACTCACTTGGCCATCTGGAGCAGATCGAAAGCTACGCCCCTGGCCGTCAAGTCAGGTTTGGAAGCCTAAACTTGACGGCCGATATCCGCGGGGACTTGATCTTCGATGGATCTGAGCCACAGCCGAGCGTGCCGCGCTGTCACGATGGGCATGACCTAACTCTGCCGCCGGACAGCACCTTGAGGTCGACACGAATCCGCTCCGACCTATATTCCGGAGCCGATCGCTCGGATCGAGGACGGATGGCTGGACACCGCATCGGGAGCTGCAACTTCTACGGCGATGGAGCCGAACACTTACCTTGTCCTGCATAAGGCCCATGACTCGAGGCGCCGGACTCTGCGCGGACTCAACCTCCTGCGCCCCGCCAATCGAATCCGATTGGCGCAGATCATGGAATTCACCGCTGCGGACATCTTTCAGCACTTTCGCCCTTCGGCGATATCATAAATTCATCAAGCATCTCTCGCTATCCGAGAGCCCTGGCGAACTACGGCCGGATGGTTGGGACACGACGAAGAAGAAATTCAGAGCCCACCCACCACCCACTTCAGAGCCACCGTCGACGATTTAACCGACGTATCGACTACGACTCAAGACATCGACGGTATGGACGACGATGCCGGAGACTACCAAGAACCAGTGCCTACAGACACCGGAAGACCACCTCGTCATACGACATATACATGGTGGACACCCCAAAAGATGGGGACGGCGAAGAAGCAACGGCGGCCGATTCCTTAAAGAAACAGCCCAAGCGCCCGACGTCGGTGGCGCGCTCTAAATCCGCCACGGCAAGAATGGAGATTCCGCATAGGAGATAATAACACCCCGTAAAGTGCGAAGACAACTCCCTCCAAAGACGATCCAGCGCAGGAGGAGGCAAGCAAGCCCTCACGAGAGGCGGCGAGCGAAGAGGTAGAGGATGACAATTACTTACCTCCCTCCGGAGATGAGGCAAGCCTCGACGACGCAATTAATTCGTGTGCTCGAGGATCCCGTCGAACAAGAGCGTTTTAGACGCAGGCTAATAGCCACGGCAAACAGCCTAAAGAAAAAGCAGCAACAGCTTCAAGCTGATCAAGACCTCTTGGCCGACGGATGGACCGAGGTCCTCGCGTCAAGAGTATGAACTCGAACGCCCCCAAAAGTTACCCAAAACGCAAGTTGCTCCCCGATTAGAGGAGGAAGCGTACAAACCTGCATCACCAGCGCTGTCTACGGCAGACCGACCACCTCGTGGCATGCGAGAGAGGCGTGCAAGCCCTCCACCAAAACCGCACCCGGCATCGCTCAAAAAGCATGAAGCCACGGGGAACGCGCGGACTTGCGAGATATATTGGAGGACAAGGCAAGACAATCCAGATCTATCTATGGATCACGTGGGCGCCCCAAGACCCACGCGAATACCGTCGCGCGGATACAACTACTGGCCGGGCGAACACAGCAGCATAACGCTCCCTCGAGCTACGTCGTGATATTGCTCAATCTGAGGCGCCAAGACACCCACTATGCTTCACCGACGAAGTAATGGATCATCAAATCCCTGAAGGGTTTAAACCCGTTAATATCGAATCCTAAGATGGCACAACAGACCCCGCGGTTTGGATTGAGGATTATCTCCTCCATATACATATGGCCCGCGGCGACGATCTTCACGCCATCAAATATCTCCTGCTCAAGCTAAAAGGACCAGCTCGGCATTGGCTTAACAGCCTGCCCGCAGAGTCAATTGATCTTTGGGAAGACACGGAAGCCGCATTCCTCGACAACTTCCGTGGCACGTATGTTCGACCACCGGACGCAAATGACCTAAGCCACATAATCCAGCAGCCAGACGAACCGGCCAGGCAATTCTGGACACGGTTCTTAACAAAGCATGACCCGCTTCTGTGCGGGAGAGGATAGCTGGCTAGCTCGCAGTAACAACCTCAGCAAAAACGCTGGCAGTCCGGATACCAAGGACCGCAATGGCAGGTTGCGTCGAAACAAAAACAAACGCCGCGTAACGGGCGACAAATGAGGGATCTGGCGGTCAACGCCGGATTCCGAGGCTCCAAGCCCGGTCAACGGAAGAAGCCATTCAAGCAGCTAACCACACAACAGAGATTGTTGGGTATTCAAGCAGGCAGGAAAATTAATCGCTGAAAACAGTGACAAGGGGCTACACAGCGATGACGAGGAAGAGACCCGGCCGCAGAACAACAGAGGACAAAAGGGATTTCCCCCTCAAGTTCGGACGGTAAACATGATATACGCAACGCATATTCCCAATAGGGAGCGGAAGCGTGCACTAAGGGACGATACGCGATGGAGCCATCGCCCCAAAATTCAACCCATGGTCCTCTTGCCCGATCACTTTCGATCAAGAGACCATCCGACCATATCCGCCATGGCGGATTCACCGCATTGGTTTTAGACCCAATCGTCGATGGATTTCACCTCACGAGAGTCCTGATGGACGGCGGCAGAGCTTCTGAACCTGATTTATCGGGATACAAAGTCGCAAGATGGGCATATACCCTTCAAGGATTAAACCTACAAAGACAACCTTCAAAGGCGTCATACCGGTGTCGAGGCCAATTGTACGAGCTCGCTTACATGGAAGTGGTCTTCGGATCCCGGATAATTTCGAAGCGAGGAGTTAATCTTTGACATAGTCCCATTCCGCAGCGGCTATCACGCTCGCTTTCGGACGAACCGCGTCCGCAAAAAATTCAACGCGTGCCACATTATGCATACCTTAAGCTCAAGATGCCAGCCCTCGTGGAGTCATCACGGTCAATGGAAACACGGCGCTCCCTCCGAGCGGAGGAACATACAGCGGCTCGTGGCGTAAATACTGAGCAGCCTTTTAAGGCAATTCTCGAGTCCGGCCGTTAAACGACCGGACACGGCCAAACGCAGCCGGAGCAATATCAACCAAGACCCCCTGGCACGTTCCGAGCACGCGTAGGAATGCGGAATCAACCCCAGCCCTCGCAAAATTGTAAGACAAACTCTCTGCGTACATAATTACGCCTTGGAGATACCATGGGCATAGGGGAAAGGCACAACCACAACAGACCAGTGCGGTTCGACCACACCAGGGCTCCCAAGTGTCGCTTTTTTCTTTTATTTCTCTCTTTTTTATACAGAACTTTGTCCGTGGCGAACCTGGCGAACTCATGATGCAACAGCCAGGAAGGACAAAGGCGCGATTTAACACTTAGGTGGTCTCCATCACGAGCATTAAATTTGTTAAATACAACATTCCGCTGCCTACCCACGAGGGAGACGCCTTTAATTAAATCCTATCCCTTGCTTTCCGCACTATTTGTATCATTCCGCACTCATAGCATATCTTCTCGAATAAAATGCAACACTTTTTTCCCATAATTGCATTACCTTATATATATGTTCACTTATGACACGTTGCACCCGTACATTTTGGTACGGCCAAATACACCAGGGGCTGATGTTCTCCGCATTATGGTGTGATAAATTCCGAACACTTTCACAAGTGCGGCACCCAGAACTTATAACATTATATGAATCGGCTCCAAATCATATCTTGGGTCAATAGTTGGGTTTGCCCGGCTCCCATGTTTGGCACCTTACGTTCCGTTCTATCGGCTAAGGTAGCACTGGTAGAACCACTGCGATTGCGCCCCGGTTGAGCCGGGTTAACGCCTCAGTGGAGAAAGCTAAAACTGACTGTCATGATAAGGCGAGAGACTGGTCGCTGTTCGAGAGGTCCTTTCGGGTCCTTAAAGACCTCGCCGCTTGAGCGAAGTTCGGATAATGTCCGATGAAGGCGTGGATAGCGCCCTAATTCGTCCTCCGAATACTAGGGGCTTCACCAAATTTAAAATTATAGAATTCTATGGCTAAGTGAGAGTGTTCAAGCACTATAAGTCCGGTTGCCTTGTTCGTTGTGTTGAGCGCCTCGATGGACCCAAAATGGGAACTAGAGTGCTCAAGTTTATCCCAACACCCCAGCACTGTGGCATGGGGGCTGAAGCCGACGACTTGCCATCTCTCAGATTTAATAAACGGCCGCATGAAGGTAATATTTTAAATTAACAAGCGTTGCTTAGCGATATGAACAAATTTTTCAGCGCAGGATAACACATTGCGAATTTACTCAATAATTACATCCTGGGCACTCATCCGCAATCTTGCGGGCACCCTTCAGACAGTCTTATAGTACATTTCGGGCGACGATATTCCTTGCCGCTGGCGGCGCTGTCGAGATTAGCTTCTCCGCATCCAGCTTGCCCCAATGCACCTTTGCGCGGCAAGGGCCCGACGAGCACCTTCAATACAAAGCGGGCGCTTGATAACCTCCACCCAGGGCACGATCCACCAGCCGTCGCCGCGAGGCAAGTAGCTCCTGCATGGCCTCTCCGAGCCACAACCGACTATGAGGCCCTTCATGGCCTGCTCGGCCACCTTGTGAAGCTCGACCAACTGCTTCACTGGTCGCTAGGGGCACCGGATGGCCGGCCTCAAAGATATCGAGACCAAAGACCTTCTCCGTTGAGCTCCCTCCTCGGCTCGGTAGAATCTGGCGCATCGACACGCCATGAGGCAGATCTGCAAACGCCTCGAGAGCTCCGAATTCGGGTAAGTAACACGTAATTTACATTCACATGCTTGCTTTGCATGAAAAATGCCTTACCCGCCGCTATCTTCCTCATCAACTCAATCTCTGAAGGGACTTATGGGCATCGGCCTTGGCAGTTTTAGGCACTTTCGAGAGCGAGGCAAGCTCGGACTCTCGAATCTTTGAGTCACGCTCCAAACTCTCATGCTTTTCCATGAGAGCCAGGAGCTCTTGCTGAACCACCGCCACCCGCGCCTCTTGCTTTTCTCGCTCTGCCTGCCTGCGTGGCGCATTATGTTCGGCGTCATGACACGGCCTCCTTCGTGGTCGCCACCTCGTTCGTGGCCCCTGCAGTACCCATGTTATCCTTGTTATTTTTTGTTGCAACCTAAATCCTTTTCTGTAAGGTACAAGTTCAAAGTGGTGTTACTCACCTTCTTTGTCCTGAGCTGCTTCCTAGCGCTGCCGAGCTCTTGTTCGGACCGCTCGAGCTCTGCTTCAAAGCACCGACCTCCAGCCAAGGTCGGGCAGAGGTCAGCAGCGCCTCGCAACCCATATTGACATAATTTTTTAGCAACCCTGCGTATATCTTCTTTTTTTTCAGATCCTCAGTCCGGCTTTTCTTTCCGAACACCGAACCGAGCATCAGGGGCTACTGTCTATGCGGTATTACATTGCATATTTTTAACTTCTTACCTCAAAGCCTGATAGAAGGCTACTGCAGGCTTCGGTCAGCCCGCTCTTGGCGAGCTGCACCTTCTGAATCACCGCACTCATAATAGTGCGGTGTTCTTCCTCGATGGAAGCGCTCTGCAGCGCCTCCAACAAATTGCCCGGCGCCTCCGGTTGGATGGAAGCCGCCGGCGTCACGGTCTTGCCCTTCGTTCGAAGGGGCCGCCGGCCGGACTCCGGAACCACTGCGGGTTCTGATATGGAGTCCGGCGCAAAGTCCGGGAGGACGCCTTGTGGCGCCTCCGGAGCCTCCCCCTGATGGGTCCCTTCTTGGGATCCCACCTCGGCGTCCTCGGTGTCGCGAGGGGTGGAGGCGGTCGGGATGGAGTCTACATCCGACGGAGCCAACGACCCGCTCGATGAAGCGGGGAGATCATCACTGGCCGGACTACATGCAGCATGCGGCATTAGAATGACACTATGTGACGCAGAAAAAGAAATTATAAATCATTCAGGAATCCGGATACTTACGATCTCGCGGAGGCTGGCCCTTGAAGGCCATTCTTCCTCGCCAACGTTGATGTTGGCGGAGCTGTCCTTCCCTCTTGACCCTTCGGCCTCCCCTGGGGAAGCCTTCCTCTTCCTCTCTCCCTCCTCTGGGAGAGAGTCCTCTTTCTCCTCCTCGTTTTCGGGGGAGGAGTCCGCCCCGGAGTCGTCGGACACCTGAAAACGGGAACTCTTTCGAGCACCCGTGGCCTCCTTCTTGGCCTTCTTCTCCGGCACCACGTGCGGTGCCGGAACCAGCAGCCTCGCTAGACGAGCGTCTACTGGATTTTCTGGCATAGGAGCCGGGCAGATAATCTGCTCCGCCTTCCTCATCCAGTCCTGTCAAAGGAAAAGGGGAAATTAAAACCTGCATAGAGTCAAACTATGAAAAGCAAGTGTCCCGTAAAGGGGTAGAATCACTTACCTCGTTGGCTTGGCGCTCTGGCGAAATCCGCGATCTTGATCCGGATGCGGGGCTTCGCGCCCTTGAACAACACCCTCCAGCGCCTTCAGACGTCGTGGTCAAGAGCCCGCTCAGCGCTGGTGCTGTTCCGGATCGAACTCCCACAGATTGAATGCCCGCTCTTGGCATGGGAGAATCCGCCGGACGAGCATGACTTGGACCACGTTAACCAGCCTGAGCTTCTTCACCAGCTTCTGGATACAGGCTTGGAGTCCCGTCAGCTCCTCCAACTACCCCACAGCAAGCCCTTCTCTTTCCGGAGGTGAGCTGCGTGGGATACCAGATCTGAACTGGGGCCGCCGCCCATGTAGGGTCACGCGGCTCGGTGATATAGAACCACCCCGATTGCCACCCCTTGACGGATTCCACGAAGGCCCTTCAACTAAAGGACATTGGGCATCTTGCCCAACATGGCGCCTCCGCACTCCGCTTGAGTGCCCTTCACTACCTTCGCTTGACATTGAAGGTCTTGAGCCACAAGCGAAGTGGGGCGGATGCAGAGGAAAGCCTCGCACCCACGATAAACGCCGAGATGTTGAGGATGAAGTTCGGCGCCAGATCATGGAAATCCAGGCCGTAGTAGAACATGAGCCCCGGACAAAGGGGTGAAGTGGAAAGCCCATCCACGGAGGAAGTGGGAAGAAAGACGACCCTCTCATGGGGCCTGGGGTGGGGATGAGCTGCCCTCGTCGGGCAGCCGGTGCGCTGATGTCGCCGGAGAGGTATCCGCGCAGCAGTTTGGCGATGTTCTCCTCCTTAACGGTGGAGGCCAACCATTTACCTCCCGCCTGGACATGGTCGGAGAAGGTTGAGATGAGATGCGAACTTGGGCGCTGGAGCTCGAAAAGTGGAGATGGATAAGCAAAGGAGGAAGAAGGCGAGGTGAGAAGGTGAATCCTTATCCCTTATATGGGCGGGCGAAGTCACGCGTCCCCACCGACCTGGTAAAACTCGCTTATCTCCCAGCGTCACCATCAATGGCGCGTTGGGTTACCCACGTCCGTATTGATGAGAATCCGGATTAAGGGAAACACGATCTCTGCTCGACAAGACGTGCCAAGGAAACCGCTTCGCTAAAACGCTACCGAGGTGGTAAAGTAAAAACAATTCAAGTAATGGCTTGGTAGTGGTGTGACGTCATGCCACAAAAACGCCGCAGATTGAACTTGTGTATATATTATTCTCTCTACGGTGGAATGTGGAATTTATTTTGCGAGCGGACACTATCCCGGTGTTCACAATCTTCTATCATTTGAGGAGGAACCCTCCTTGCAATGCCAAGCAATATACACGCCGGACTTATCGTCATTGAAGCCTGGTACAGGGGCTACTAAGGGAGTCCTGGATTAGGGGGTGTCCGGATAGCCGGACTATCATCATCAGCCGAACTATCATTGGCCGGACTATCATCGTCGACCGGACTCCAAGACTATGAAGATACAAGATTGAAGACTTCGCCCCGTGTCCGGATGGGACTTTCCTTGGCGTGGAAGGCAAGCTTGGCGATACGGATATGTAGATCCCCTACCATTGTAACCGACTCTATGTAACCCTAGCCCTCCCCGGTGTCTATATAAACCGGATGGCTCTAGTCCGTAGGACTCGAAGAACAACAACCCTTACAATCATACCATAGGCTAGCTTCTAGGGTTTAGCCTCCTTGATCTCGTGGTAGATCTACTCTTGTAAACATCCACAATATCAATATCAATCAAGCAGGACGTAGGGTTTTACCTCCATCAAGAAGGCCCGAACCTGGTAAAACATCATGTCCCTTGTCTCCTGTTACCATCCGCCTAGACGCACAGTCCGGGACCCCCTACCTGAGATCCGCCGGTTTTGACACCGACAGGGGGGAGAGGGGAAACTTGCCCCCCAAGTTAGGTGGGTGTGCCCCCTCCCCCAACCCTAGGCGCCTTGGGCCCTTGTGGGGGAGGGGGGCGCACCAGCACACCTGGGGCTAGTCCCCTCCCACACTTGGCCCATGCACCCCTCTGGGTCCGGTGGCCCCACTTGGTGGACCCCCGGGACCCTCCCGGTGGTCCCGGTACGTTACCGATAAAACCCGAAACTTTTCCTGTGACCAAAACAGGATTTCCCATATATAAATCTTTACCTCCGGACCATTCCGGAACTCCTCGTGACGTCCGAGATCTCATCCGGGACTCCGAACAATATTTGGTAACCACATACAAACTTCCTTTATAACCCTAGCGTCATCGAACCTTAAGTGTGTAGACCCTACGGGTTCGGGAACCATGCAGACATGACCGAGATGTTCTCCGGTCAATAACCAACAGCGGGATCTGGATACCCATGTTGGCTCCCACATGTTCCACGATGATCTCATCGGATGAACCACGATGTCAAGGACTCAATCAATCCCGTATACAATTCTCTTTGTCTAGCGGTATTGTACTTGCCCGAGATTCGATCGTCGGTGTCCCGATACCTTGTTCAATCTCGTTACCAGAAAGTCTCTTTACTCGTTCCGTAACACATCATCCCGTGATCAACCCCTTGGTCACATTGTGCACATTATGATGATGTCCTACCGAGTGGGCCCAGAGATACCTCTCCGTCAACCGGAGTGACAAATCCCATCTCGATTCGTACCAACCCAACAGACACTTTCGGAGATACCTGTAGTGCACCTTTATAGCCACCCGCCATTGTTGTGACCTTTGGTACACCCAAAGCATTCCCTCGGTATCCGGGAGATGCACAATCTCATGGTCTAAGGAAATTATACTTGACATTATAAAAGCTTTAGCATCCTAACTACGATCTTTGTGCTAGGCTTAGGATTGTCTTGTCCATCACATCATTCTCCAAATGATGTGATCCGTTATCAACGACATCCAATGTCCATGGTCAGAAACCATAACCATCTCGTTGATCAACGAGCTAGTCAACTAGAGGATTACTAGGGACATGGTGTTGTTTATGTATCCACACATGTATCTGAGTTTCCTATCAATACAATTATAGCATGGGTAATAAACGATTATCATGAACAAGGAAATATAATAATAAATAATTTATTATTGCCTCTAGGGCATATTTCAACACAGGCTCAGTTACACTTGAAGTGGTCTTCGGATCCCCGGATAACTTCCGAAGCGAGGAGTTAATCTTCGACATAGTCCCGCTCATGCGGCTATCACGCCTTTGCTTCGGACGAACCGCATTTGCAAAGTTCAATGCGGTGCCGCTTTCACGATATCTCGGGATCAAGATGCAGGTCCTCGAGGAGTCATTACGGTCAATGGAAACATCGAGCGCTCTCTCCGGACGGAGGAGCATCTGCGTGCCCTCGCGGGAAGTACAAAGCAGCCTCTTAAGGCAATTCTCGAGTCCGGCTATTAAACGTCCGGACACCGCTGCGCACCGGAGTAACCTACAACAAGACCGCTGGCACGCCCGAGCACGCGCATAGCAATGCGGCCCAAACCCCAGCCATCGCGAAATTGCGAAACCAGTACTACGCGTATATAATTACCTCCGGAAATACCATGGGCATAGGGGAAGGGGCACGACCACGGCATGCCCAGAATGCGGCTCAACCGCACCAGGGGCTCCCGATTGTGTCATTCTTTTCTTTTCTTCTTTCTTTTTTTACTTTCAGGATTCCGTTCACATGAAGCCCTGTCCGACAGTAGAATTGCCGAACACACGATGCAACAGCCAGGGAAGCAGAAAACTACGTCGAGTGTCCAGGTGGTCTCTATTACGTGCATTATACCTGTTTTACATACCATCCCGCAGCTTACCCCTGGAGGGGGACATGTTAAAAAGTACCGTCCCTTGCTTATCGCACTATTTGTATCGTTCTGCTCTTAGTGCAGCCCTTTTGAATAAACAATACATAGCTTCTGCCTATATATATGTTCAGTTATGACATTGTGCAACCGTACACTTTGGTACGGGCAATACACCAGGGGCTTAAGTACCCCACAATATGGTGTGATAAGTCCGAACACTTTCACAAGTGCGGCACCCCGAACTTATAGCATTATATGCATCGGCTCCGAATCATGTCTTGGGTCAATAGTTGGGTTTGCCCGGCTCCCATGTTTTGGTACCTTATGTTCCGTTATATCGGCTAAGGTAGCGCTGGGAGAACCACTGCGATTGTGCCCGGTTGAGCTGGATTAAGCACCTCGGAGAAAGCTAAAACTGACCGTCATGATAGGGCGAGAGTCGGTCGCTGTTCGAGAGGTTTTCGAGTCCCAAAGACTTATGCCGCTTAGAGCGAGGAGTCGGCATTGTCCGCCTAGGCATGGATAGCGCCTGAACTCGGTCTTCCGAATACTGGGGCTTCACGAAATTTAAAATTATAGAATTCTATGGCTAAGTGAGAGTGTTCAAGCATTATAGTCCGGTTGCCTTGTTCGTTCGTTGGCGCCTCCTCAAGGACCCAAGAATGGGAACAACAGCGCTCAAGTTTATCCCGAACACCCCAGCACTCGTGGCATGGGGGCTGAAGCCGACGACTCGCCATCTCTCAAATTTAATACACGGCCGCACAAAAGGAAATATTTTAAATTCAAAAGTGTTGCTTAGTGCATATTAACAAGTTTTCAGCGTACAGGATAACAAATGCGAGTCTACTAAAAAATTACATCTTTGGAGCATTCACCCGCTATAAGGCGGGCACCCTTCAGGACGCCCTCATAATACATTTAAGGCTTGCGATGCTCCTTGCCCGGTGGTGGTCCGTTCGTCACAAGCTTCTCAGCGTCCATCTTGCCCCGGTGCACCTTAGCACGGGCAAGGGCCCTACTGGCACCTTCGATGCAGACAGGCGCTTGACGACTTCAACCCATGGACAAAGGCCCACCAGCCGCCTCACCAGCCCAAGTAGCTCCTGGCATGGCTTCCTTAGGCCACAGCCAACTATGAGGCCCTTCATGGCCTGTTCGGCCACCTTATGGAGCTCGACCAGCTGCTTGAACTGGTCGCTAAGGGCACTGGTGTCCGCCTCAAGATCTTGAGACTAGAACACCTTCTCCGTCGAGCTTCCCTCCTCGGCTCGGTAGAATGCGGCAGCACCGGACACACTGCGGGGCAGATCTACGAATGCCCCTAGAGAGCTCCGGATTCGGGTAAGTAACAGATAATTCACTTTCACATGCTTCCTTTGCATAAAGAATGCCTTACCCGCCACTATCTTCTTCATCGCCTCAATTTCTTGGAGCTCTTTTTGGGCTTCGGCCTTAGCGGCTTTGGCGCTCTCAAGGGCCGAGGCGAGCTCGGACTCTCGAGTCTTTGAGTCACACTCCAAACTCTTGTGTTTTTCCACGAGAGCCTGAAGCTCTTGCCGCACCTCCGCCACCCGCTCCTCCTGCTTCTCTCGCTCGGTGCGCTCCGCGGCCGCATTGCTTTCGGCCTTGGACACCGCTCCCTTCAGGGTCGCCACCTCGTTCGTGGCCCCTGCAATATTCACGTTATTCCTGTCATTTTTTGCAACCACATCTTTTAAATACTCCCATAAGGTATTACTTACCTTCCTTGTCCTTGAGCTGCTTTTTGGCAAGGCCGAGCTCGTTCTCGGACCGCTCGAGGCTCTGCTTCAATGCATCAACCTCCATGAGTCTCAGGCGGTAAAGGTCAGCAGCGCAGCCTGCATTCCCATATTGACATACTTATGTTAGACTCCTGCGTATATCTTTTAGATCATCAGTTCGGCTTTTTCTTTCCAAACACCAAACTGAGCATCAGGGGCTACTGTCTATGCGGTAATATTTTTACATATCTTAAATACATACCTCAAAGCCTGTTAGAAGGCTGGCACAGGCTTCAGTCAGCCCGCTCTTGGCGGACTGAACTTTCTGGATCACCACACTCATAACAGTGCGGTGCTCCTCATCGATGGAAGCGCCGTTAAGCGCCTCCATCAAATTATCCGGTGCCTCCGGCTGGACGGAGGTCACCAGCGTCACAGTCTTGCCCTTCTTACGAAGGGGTCGCCTGCCGGACTCCGGAACCACTGAAGGTTCCGGTACGGAGTCCGGCACAGGGCCGGACTTAAAGCCCTTCGGGGTTTTATCCCCTTTGCGCCCGGAGTCCGGGAGGTCGCCTTGCGGCGCCTCCAGGGCCACCTCCTCCTGGTTGGGCCCCTTTTGTGACTCCACCTCGGTGTCATCCGCGGCGGGAGGAGACGATTCGGTCGGAAGTGAGGTGCTATTCACATCCGACGAATCCAGGGAGCCGCTCGTCGAAGCGTCGAGCCCGTCCTTGGGCGGGCTGCATGGTTATATTCGGCGTTAGAAGATGTTGTGCGACAAATGAAACGCCATGAGTTATTCTGGTGTCCGGACACTTACGATTTCGCTAGGGGCTTGGTCCTCGGTGGCCACTCCTCTTCGCCGTCGTCGGCGTTGGTGGCTTAGTCCGGAGGAAGGGTCCTTCCCTTCTTGGACCCTCCGGCCTCCCCAGTTGGGGCGGCCTTCCTTTTCGTCTCTCCCCCCGCTGGGGGAGAGGACTCTTTTTCCTCCTCCTCCTCCTCTTTGCGGGAGGAGTCCGCCTCGGAGTCATCGGACGATGAGTCCGACAACACCTGGCGCCGGGAACTCCTTCGAGTTCCCGTGGCCTTCTTCTTGGCCTTCTTCTCCGGCACCACGTAAGGTGCCGGAACCAGCAGCCCCGTCAATCGGGCGTCCGCTGGGTCTTCTGGCAAGGGAGCCGGACAGTTAACCTGTCCGGACGTCTTCTGCCAGTCCTGTCAAAGGTGAGGGAGTTTTAGATCCCGCATAGAGTCAAACTATGAAAAAAGAGTCCCGTAAAGGGTAAAATAGCTTACCTCGCTGGCTTGATGCATGAGCTGAATCCGCGATCTTGATAGCGGATGCGGAGCCTCGGCGCCTTGAACATCACCTTCCGTGCATCTTCGCACGTAGTGTCAAGAGCCGGCTCAAGGTTCGTGCTGTGCGGATCAAACTCCCACAAGTTGAAGGCCCGTTCTTTGGCATGGGAGGATCCGCGGATGAGCATAACCTGGACTATGTTGACAAGCTTGAGCTTCTTGTCCACCAGGTTTGGACGCAGGTTTGGAGTCCGTCAGCTCTTCCGAATTACCCCACGCCAGCCCGTCTCTTTCCATGAGGTGAGCCGTGTAGGGAAGCCAGATCGAATTGGGGACGCTGCCCATTTAGAGTCGCGGCTCGGTGATGTAGAACCACCCGATTGCCACCTTTATGGTCTCCACGAAGGAGCCTCGAGCCATAGGGGCGTTGGCCATCTTGCCCACCATGGCACCTCCGCACTTTTGCTTACGGCCGCCCACTACCTTCGGCTTGACATTGAAGGTCTTCAGCCATAAGCCGAAGTGGGGCTGGATGCAGAGGAAGGCCTCGCACACGATGATGAACGCCGAGATGTTGAGGGTGAAATTCGGGGCCAGATCGTAGAAATCAAGGCCGTAGTAGAACATGAGCCCCCGGACAAATGGGTGAAGTGGAAAACCTAGTCCGTGGAGGAAGTGGGGGAGGAACACCACCCTCTCATGGGGCCTGGGGGTGGGGATGATCTAACCCTTGTCAGGGAGCCGATGCGCGATGTCGTCGGACAAGTATCCGGCCTTTCGCAGCTTTTTGATGTGCCCCTCCGTGATGGAGGAGGCCATCCACTTGCCTCCCGCTCCAGACATAGTTGGAGAAGGTTGAGGTGGGATGTGCGGACTTGGGCGCTAGAGCTCAAGTGCGTGGAAATGGATGAGCAAAGGAGGAAGAAGGCGTGTGTGAAAAAGTGGATCCTTATCCCCTTATATGGAGGGACAAAGCTATGCGTCCCCACCGGCCTGATAAAACTCGCTTATCTCCCAAGCGCCATAATCAATGGCGCGGTTGGGTTACCCACACCCATATCGATGAGAATCTCGGAATAAGGGGACATGATCTCTGCTTTGACAAGACGTGCCAGGGAAACCGCCTCGCTAAACGCGCTGAGGTGGGACAGTGAAAACGATTCGTATAAAGGCTTGGCCGTGGTGTGATGTCACGCTGCGGAATACGTCAACAGATTGAGTTTGTGTAAATAGTATTCTCTCTACGGTGGTATGTGGAACTTATTTTGCAGAGCCGGACACTATCCTTGTGTTCAAAATCTTCTATGAAGAATTCGGAGGAGGAACCCGCCTTGCAATGCCGAAGACAATATGCGCGACGGGCTCGTCGTCATTGAAACCTGGTTCAGGGGCTACTGAGGGAGTCCTGGATTAGGGGGCGTACGGATAGCCGGACTATGACCTTTGGCCGGACTCCTGGACTATGAAGATACAAGATTGAAGACTTCGTCCCGTGTCCGGATGGGACTTTCCTTGGCGTGGAAGGCAAGCTTGGCGATACGGATATGTAGATCTCCTACCATTGTAACCGACTCTGTGTAACCCTAACTGAGGGAGTCCCGGATTAGGGGGTGTCCGGATAGCCGGACTATAGCCTTCGGCCAGACTCCTGAACTATGAAGATACAAGATTGAAGACTTCGTCTCGTGTCCGGATGGGACTTTCCTTGGCGTGGAAGGCAATCTGGGCGATACGGATATGTGATCTCCTACCATTGTAACCGACACTGTGTAACCCTAACCCTATTCAGTGCCTATATAAACCGGAGGGTTTTAGTGTTGGTGAACGTTGCAGAAAATAAAAATTTTCCTACGGTTTCACCAAGATCCATCTATGAGTTCATCAAGCAACGAGTGCATCTACATACCTTTGTAGATCGCGAGCGGAAGCGTTCAAGTGAACGGGGTTGAGGGAGTCATACTCGTCGTGATCCAAATCACCGATGACCAAGTGCCGAACGGACAGCACCTCCGCGTTCAACACACGTACGGAGCGGATGATGTCTCCCGCACCTTGATCCAGCAAGGAGGAGGGAGAGGTTGATGAAGATCCAGCAGCACGACGGCATGGTGGTGGATGCAGCAGGTTCCGCAGAGCTTCACGAGCTTCGCGAGAGGGAGAGGTGTAGCAGGGAGAGGGAGGCGCCAAGGCTTCAGTGCGGCTGCCCTCCCTCCCTCCCTTTATATAGGCCCCAGGGGGCGCTGGCCCCGAGATGAGATCTCCCAAGGGGGCGGCGGCCAAGGGGGAGGCTTGCCCCCCAAGGCAGTGGGCCCCACCCCTAGGGTTTCCAACCCTAGGCGCAGGGGGCCCAAGGGGCACCAGCCCACCAGGCTGGTTCCTCCCCACTTCAGCCCACGGGGCCCTCCGGGATAGGTGGCCCCACCCGGTGGACCCCCGGGACCCTTCCGGTGGTCCCGGTACAATACCGGTGACCCCTGAAACTCTCCCGATGGCCAAAACTGCACTTCCTATATATAATTCTTTACCTCCGGACCATTCCGAACTCCTCGTGACGTCCGGATCTCATCCGGACTCAACAACTTTCGTTTGCTGCATACTCATATTCATACAACCCTAGCGTCCACCGAACCTTAAGTGTGTAGACCATACGGGTTCGGAGACACGTAGACATGACCGAGACGGCTCTCCGGTCAATAACCAACAGCGGGATCTGGATACCCATGTTGGCTCCCACATGCTCCTCGATGATCTCATCGGATGAAACACGATGTCGAGGATTCAAGCAACCCCGTATGCAATTCCCTTTGTCAATCGGTATGTTACTTGCCCGAGATTCAATCGTCGGTATCCCAATACCTCGCTCAATCTTGTTACCGCAAGTCACTTCACTGCATCCGTAATGTGATGATCCCGTGACCAAAGACTTGGTCACTTTGAGCTCATTATGATGATGCGTTACCGAGTGGGCCCAAGGATACCTCTCCGTAATACGGAGTGACAAATCCAGCCTCGATCCGTGTCAACCCAATGACACTTTCGGAGATACCTGTAGTGCACCTTTATAGTCACCCGCTTACGTTGTGACGTTTGGTACACCCAAAGCACTCCTACGGTATCCGGAGTTACACGATCTCATGGTCTAAGGAAAGGATACTTGACATTGGAAAAGCTCTAGCAAACGAACTACACGATCTTGTGCTATGCTTAGGATTGGGTCTTGTCCATCACATCATTCTCCTAATGATGTGATCCCGTTATCAATGACATCCAATGTCCATAGTCAGGAAACCATGACTATCTATTGATCAACGAGCTAGTCAACTAGAGGCTTATAGGGACATGTTGTAGTCTATGTATTCACACGTGTATTACGATTTCCGGATAATACAATTATAGCATGAATAAAAGACAATTATCACGAACAAGGAAATATAATAATAATCCTTTTATTATTGCCTCTAGGGCATATTTCCAACATTTAGTCCGTAGGACGAACAACAATCATATCATAGGCTAGCCTCTAGGGTTTAGCCTCTCTGATCTCGTGGTAGATCTACTCTTGTACTACCCATATCATCAATATTAATCAAGCAGGAGTAGGGTTTTACCTCCATCGAGAGGGCCCGAACCTGGGTAAAAACATCATGTCCCTTGTTTCCTGTTACCATCCGCCTAGACGCACAGTTCGGGACCCCCCTACCCGAGATCCGCCGGTTTTGACACCGACATTGGTGCTTTCATTGAGAATTCCTCTTGTCTTCGTCTTTAGGCCAGATGGCTCCTCCGATCATCAACAACGATGCGCTCCAGGGTGATACCTTTCTCCCCGGACAGATCTTCAGATTCGGGCGGCTTTGCATCGGGCCAATTCGCTGGCCATCCGGAGCAGATCGAAGCTACGCCCGCCATCGTGTCAGATTTGGAATTTTGAACTACACGGCTGATATCCGTGGAGACTTGATCTTCGACGGGTTCGAGCCACAGCCAAGCGCGCCGCACTGTCCCGAAGGGCATGATCTATCTCTGCCGCCGGACAGTGTCCTGGAGGCCGCACCAGAGTCCACTCCGACCTTTAGCTCGGTGCCGACCGCGCCGATCGAGGATGGGTGGCTGGACACCGCCTCGGGGGCTGCGATCTCCACGGCGGTTGAGCCGTACACCTACCCCGTCCTTTGCGAAGCTCGTGACTCCAAGGCGCCAGACTCCTCTCCAGACTCCGAGCCCTCCGCGCCCCCGCTAATCGAATCCGATTGGGCGCCGATCATGGAATTCACTGCCACGGACATCTTTCAGCACTCGCCCTTTGGCGATATCCTGAATTCAATAAAGTCTCTCTCTTTATCAGGAGAGCCCTGGCCGGATTATGGTCAGGAAGGTTGGGATGCGGATGACGAAGAAATTCAAAACCCACGCACCACCCACTTCGTAGCCATTGTCGATGATTTAACCGACATGCTCGACTTCGACTCCGAAGACATCGACGGTATGGACGACGATGTATGGGAGGAGCATGAACTAGCACCTATAGGGCACTGGAGAACCACCTCATCTCACGATGTATACATGGTGGACACACCTAAAGGAAGCGACAATGAGGAACAATGGGACGCTACGAGGGATCGCTCCATCGAAAAGCAGTCAAAACGGCGACGTAAGCGCCGCTCAAAGTCCCACCTCCACAAAGACAACAGCCATACAGACCCAGCTATAGAGCAGGGTGAACCGGTGGACGACGAACATGCTATCAAGCAACCGTCCGAACAGTTGAATCTGGATAAACAACCCGTCCACGGCGAATATAACAGTCCGGACGAGGTCACACCGGACAAGTTGCTGGAGCAGAGGAACCTCCACAAAAGGCTCGTCATCACAGCACGCAGCCTGAAAAAGCAGAAGCGGAAGCTCAAAACAATGGAAGATGCACTCAGAATCAGATGGAGCAAAGTACTCAATACCAGAGACAAATACGGCGACAGTCGCCGAACAAAGAGATACCCAAAGCGAAAACTACTGCCCGAATTTGACGAGGAAGCCGTAGAGCCCCCACAATCAAAAAACAAGGAGGCCACCCAGTCGGATGGACGACCCCATGGCAAGCAGAGAGCGGCAAACGGCGCCGCACACAAGCCGACACGCAAACCGTACAAGGATTCACATCAAAAAGATGGCCCAGTTAGATCTATCTACGGGCCAAGAAAGCAAGCTCTAGTAAGCAAGGCAACACATCAAGTATCCGAACATCATGGTACACCAAAATATAGGGTGCCGCACACCCCTATGTTTCACTGATGAGGTGCCGGATCATGAATTTCAGCGGATTCAAGCCCGTAAACATAGAGGCATACGACGTAACAATGCACTCGAGTTCGGATTGAGGATTACATCCTCCATATACACATGGCTAGAGGAGATGATCTCCATGCCATAAAATACTTACCCCTCAAGATCAAAGGGCCAGCCCGACATTGGCTTAAAAGCCTTCCCTAAAACACCATTGGAAGTTGGGAAGAGCTCGAGGATGCCTTTCGGGCAATTTTCAAGGGACCTATGTCCGACCTCCGGATGCCGACGACTTAAGTCACATAGCTCAACAGCCAGGAGAGTCAGCCCGGAAATTTTGGAACAGATTCCTTACTAAAAAGAACCAAATAGTCGATCGCCTTGACGCCAAGCCTAAGCAGCTTTCAAACACAACGTCTCGAGATTTAATGGCTCGCCGACACCTCGCCAAGAAAAGCCAAGAACAATGGCCGCATTAACAAGTTCTCATGACCCGCTTTTGCTGGAGAGGATAGCTGGCTAGCAAGATGCAGCACCAGCGACCCAAGTACATCCGAAATCAGGGATGGAAACGGGAAACCACGACACGGCAAGGACCAGCGTCGGTCTAAGGGAAACAGCCCGAAGAGCACGGCAGTTAACTCCGGATTCAAAAGCTCTCGGCAGAATCATAAAAAGCTACCCCTTAAGGATAACAGGGACGAGCTCTCTAACTTAAACAAAATCTTGGACAAGATATGCCAAATCCACAAGATTCTGTGAAGCCTGCAAACCACATCCACAGAGATTGTTGGGCCTTCAAGCAGTCCGGCAAACTCAACGCCGAACACAAGGGGCTCAACACACCAAGCAAGGACGATGATGAACCCCAAAAGCAGAGCACCGGAAAACAAAAGAATTTCCCACAAGAAATCAAAACAGTGAACTCAATTCATGTGACAAAAGGGAAAAACAGAGCGACACCCATAGAGCTACGCGCCATACGGCCTATCCCAGAGGAGTCCGGCCAGTGGTTGTTCAGACCAATCATCTTTGACCATCGGGATTACTCTAGAAGTATACGGAATGCAGGTTGGACTGCCTTGATATTAGATCCGATAATTGGCGGACTCCAATTTTCACAAGTCTTAATGGACGGTGGCAGTGATCTAAACCTGCTATATCAGGACACAATCCGCAAAATGGGGATAGGCCCAACCAAATTTTGCCATAGCAACACTTCCTTTCAAGGGGTAATTCCAGGCCCATATGCCCATTGTACGGGCTCTCTACTGCTAGAAGTTGTGTTCGGCTCAACCGACAACTTCCGCCGCGAAAAGTTAATCTTCCACCTCGCCCCATTTACAAGTAGCTATCAAGCACTATTGGGACGCGAAGCTTTTGCCCGCTTTAACGCAATACCGCATTATGCATCCCTTACACTTAAAATGCCCGGTCCACGTGGCATCATCTCATTAAAGGGAAACATCGAGGGTTCCTCGAGTCCGGAAAATTGTGCGGATGCCTTGACAGCCCCACAATAAACCGCCTCACCAATACAAGCTCTTAGACAGGTCGGCCGACTTGGACACGGCCGGACGAGTCCGGCGACACATACAAGGGCTCGCTAGATGCACACCCCGCATAAGGGGCTCCGATCCACAACAAGAGAATAAAGCTCAATTTTGTTCATTCTTCGAATTGTACTTTGTTTATATAATATAACGACATTTTCGCACGATCTTTTCAACTAAGTTCCTCTCTTTACAGATGAACATCGTATACACCCGCCCAGATACGGCACAACGGAGACACAAAGCAGACGCAGAGGGACCCATGGCAAGGATTCTTTTCAGACTAAGACCCCAGTAAACCTTTTTACTGTCTCTTGTTGACACACATCCCCGGTTTCTTGCTATAACCAAGGAGGAGGCTGGAATTTTGGCATAGGCCACGCCAGAATTTCGCTGCACTGACACTGTGGGCTTTTTACCAAGGGCGATTGTTCACCTGCTTTCATAAAGACCGAATACCTTAGGGAGTGTTCGCGCCTCGAAAGTTAGGCCTTATATGCATCAGCTCCGAATCATGTCTTTGGTCAAATGTTGGGTTTGTCCGCCCTGTGTTTTGCTGCCTTACGCTCCGCCCTATCGGCTAATGCGGCACCGGAGAACTATCGCGATTGTTCCCCGGTTCGCCAGGGAGCACCTCAATAGAGAAAGCCAAAACTGACTGTCATGATATAGCGTGAGACTGGTCAACCACTGATGACCCGCTGGAATCTTTAGAATTCCTCCGATTGACGAAGGGCCGCTTCTCGGCCAGCACATACGCCGCCTTTAATTCGGTGAGCGCGGTGCCCTAAGGGCTATATAGTAGCCCCACCGTCAACTCCTATGGCTAAGTGAAAGTGATAAAGCATTATAGTCCGTTGCCTAGTTTGCTGCGCTTATCACCTCCTTTGTAGGACCAAGACGCTGGATCAAGTGTGAAAATGCTTTTTCTGCAAATACCCCCGCATTATATGCGTGGGGGCTGAAGCCAAAGACTGCCATCTTTCAAGTTATATACACATATACATTAACGGCCGCACAGGAGGTATTTTTAATTCTTGAAAGCACAAGTATAAAAAGCTTTTATATTTCATCGAAACATTGTTTCACAATAATACATGTTATTCGAACATAACATCCTTCGAAAGCATCAAGTCTCTATTAAACGAAGCGCTCAAGAACTTCCGGAAAATAGTGCTCGATAGGTACTCGCTTCCGTCTCAATCTTGGGATGCAACATCGGTGGCCTTCATCTCCGCCAAGATGTCTTGACACGGGCAAGAGCCATCCGTGCACCTCTATGCATGCTGACCGCCTCATTGCTTTGATATGCGGCACCGCACCAAGGAACTGCTGCACCAAGCCAAAATAATTCTTCGGCTCGAGCCTTTTCGGCCACAAATAAGTGACGACATTCTTCATGGCAAGTCCGGACAACCTATTCAGCTCCGCCCATTCGGCCAAACGATCGGTTAATGGAAGTGGACGCTCTGGACTACGTAACTGCGACCAAAACAGCTCTTCCATCTCGTGATCCTTTTGATCTCCGAAGTGTTCGGCCGCGTCCACGACACTCGCCGCCAAGTCCAGATAAGCATCCGCACTACTCCATAGCCGGTCCAACTGAGCATATTTAAGATCCGTGAACTTCCTATGCAGCAGAAAGGGCTTTCCAGCCGTGATATCTCCGGCCTGACGTAGCTCCTCCTTCATAGCTCTCATCGCAGAGCGAGCATCCTTGGCCTCGGTGGTGGCCTTCTTCAGGTCCTCTTGCTCCACTTGACCTTCTTTTGCAAGAAGCTCGCAGCGGTCGGTAGCATTCTTCAACTTCACGGCCATCTCGGCCATTTCCTTCACGCTTCGGCAGTGAGCAGCCTGTTCGGCTTTTAGCTCTTCGGCCGCCTTCAAGGCAGCCGCATCACTTCTCCTGGCCTGCTCCTTGGCTCGGGCAAGCTCCGCCCGAAGATTCTCCATGGCAGCGGCACCATCTGCATCAAGCATACATGTTGTAAGGCACGGGCATCAAGCTCCCTTACTAGGTGTCCGCGGAGAAACTGCATACCTTGTGACTCGTCCAGCCACTTGTTGACAAGCGCGATGTCGGGATCCGCCACGTCAAGTTGCCGCTTGAGTTCGGCAAATTCATCAGTCCGGCTAGCCGTCGGACGCCCTGCCACCTACATAGGAAGGGCGACATATTATAGTTGGGATTATGATCCTCGGCACGCTGTCATTTTTGACAACGCACCGAGTCTCATGGGCTACTATCTACACGGGACGCATCTTATATGCGAACCGCCAAAAGGTACATCATTGCACGCACCTCAAAACCCGTCAAGAAACTCCCGGGCGGCCTCGCATAACCCGCTTTCGCTGATCGAAATCTTTTCAATCACCGCATCCATCAATGCACGGTGATCTTCGAGATAGACACTCGCCCGAGCAGATCCTTCAACTCCTCCGACCGTGCACCAGGAAGTGCCGGACTCGTCCGATGGCCTTTTTCGAAGGCCGGACACGGAGGGCTCCGAGGGGCCCTATGACCGCACTCCACCTCTGCCGGATTCGGGAAACCTCCGCGACGACACTCGGGATCGTCCGCCTCGCTAGGCGGTACGGCAGGGGAGGCGTTCGCTCTCCATCATCTCCGACGAAGATCCTCAAGACGAGCTCCGCGAGAAGGGCTGAGATCCGAACTACAAGGTAAAATTTCGTCATCTTCGTAAATAAAACAGGGATGTCTTTTATTTTATAAACTCCCTCTCTACTTACGGCTCACCGGAGGGCTGATCTCCTTGGGGAAACAATGCGGCGGGGCATCTTCCGCGCAGGACCCTCTAGCGAAGATTTCTTCCCCGCTTTGAGGCCTTGGTCTCCGTGATCTCTAGAGGCGGTCCTCTTCTCCTTGGATGGAGGGATTATCGATCCTCCTTTGTTGATAACCTCCTTCATGGAGGCAGTAGTTTCCTTGTTCCCCTTCGCTTTCTTCTAAAGGCATAGCCTCCAAAGATCTTGGTTAACACGGATCCGCGTGGTCTCGTGAAGGGGGCCGACACCGATCAGTTTTGCTTTTGCTATCCACTCCTGTGTAAGGGACAACTCTTTTAAGGGCAAGTTTATGATAAATATACAGATAGCGTGTCCGGGTACGGGACTACTTACTTGAGCATCTGGGCGGTTGCAGCTCAGACCTACGTCCTTGGTCAAATCCGGACACATTGCTTGTGATCCGAAGAACAATTTGTACATCTCCACGGGCGTTGCACCCATGAAGTGTTGAATAGCTCGTGGTCCCTCCGGATTGAACTCCCACAGGAGGAGCGGGCGACGTTTGCAGGGCAGGATGCGACGAATCAGCATGACATGCGTTACTACAACCAGATTGATCTCTCTCTAGGAGGTCTCGAATACGGCCCTGCAACAAGGGCACGTCCTTGGACGGCCCCCAGTCAAGCCCTTTATTGACCCATGACACCATCCGCGGTGGAGGTCCCGAGCGAAAGGCGGGTGGCACCACCCATTTGGTGCCCCTGGGAGCTGTGATATAAAACCACTCTTGTTGCCATAGACCGAGCTCCTTTTGAAAAGAGCCCTCGGGCCATGAAGCGTCAGCATTCTTACTTATAACAGCCCCTCCGCACTCTGCCTGTTGCCCCTTGGTCATCTTCGGCTCCACCTTGAAGGTTTTGAGCCACAATCCGAAGTGTGGGGTAATGCGGAGGAAGGCTTCACATACGACGATGAACGACGAGATGTGGAGGATGGACTCCAGATCCAAGTCATGAAATTCCAGCCCGTAATAAAACATGAGCCCCCTCACGAAGGGGTCCATCGGGAAACTTAGTCCCCGAAGGAAGTGAGACGTGAACACCACTCTTTCACCGGGCTTAGGAGTGGGAATAACCTGCTCTTGAGCAGGCAGCCTATGCGA
This sequence comes from Aegilops longissima, assembly GCA_021605205.1. NCBI lineage: Eukaryota > Viridiplantae > Streptophyta > Magnoliopsida > Poales > Poaceae > Aegilops > Aegilops longissima. Next base: position 594,430,826 of record CM038677.1, read on the forward strand.
GATTTCGCCAGTTAGATACCTGGAATCTCTTAGCTTTAGGACGTCTTCTTCCGTGACGGAGGAAGGCATCCACCGGCCTTGGAGGTCGGAGCCGGACATCACCGAAGGTCCGAAGCGCCTGAATCTGGAGCTTTGGGTGTTGGAACTCGAAGCGAGGGGCGGATTCGATGGAGATTGAGAAGAAGGAGCGGGGCCTTGGTCTCTTTATAAAGAGGTTGAATACCAGGAGCCCTCCCGTGACCGTTCGGGACTCACCTTTGATAGAGGAGGCGTGCCAACGAGCACGATTGGGTTACCCACGCCCGTATTGATGAGAATCCCGGAATAAGGGGACACGATCTCTGCTTTGACAAGACATGCCAAGGAAACCGACTCGCTAAACGCACTGAGGTTGGGCAGTAAAACAATTTGAATAAAGGCTTGGCCGTGGTGTGATGTCATGCTGCGGGATACGTCAGCAGATTGAACTTGTGTAAATGTTATTCTCTCTACGGTGTTATGTGGAACTTATTTTGCAAAGCCGGACACTATCCTTGTGTTCAAAATCTTCTATGAAGTATTCGGAGGAAGAACCCTCCTTGCAATGCCGAAGACATTATGCGCGCCGGACCCGTTGTCATTGAAGCCTGGTTCAGAGGCTACTGAGGGAGTCCCGGATTAGGGGGTGTCCGGATAGCCGGACTATAGCCTTCGGCCGGACTCCTGGACTATGAAGATACAAGATTGAAGACTTCGTCCCGTGTCCGGATGGCACTTTCCTTGGCGTGGAAGGCAAGCTTGGCGATACGGATATGTAGATCTCCTACCATTGTAACCGACTCTGTGTAACTCTAACCCTATTCGGTGCCTATATAAACCGGAGGGTTTTAGTCCGTAGGACGAACAACAATCATACCATAGGCTAGCTTCCAAGGTTCAGCCTCTCTAATCTCGTGGTAGATCTACTCTTGTACTACCCATATCATCAATATTAATCAAGCAGGAGTAGGGTTTTACCTCCATCGAGAGGTCCTGAACCTGGGTAAAAACATCGTGTCCCTTGTCTCCTGTTACCATCCACCTAGACGCACAGTTCGGGACCCCCCTACCCGAGATCCGCCGGTTTTGACACCGACACTAACCCTCTTCGGTGCCTATATAAACCGGAGGGTTTTAGTCCATAGGACAAACAACAATCATACCATAGGCTAGCTTCTAGGGTTTAGCCTCTCTAATCTCGTGGTAGATCTACTCTTGTACTACCCATATCATCAATATTAATCAAGCAGGAGTAGGGTTTTACCTCCATCGAGAGGGCCCAACTCGGTAAAACATCGTGTCCCTTGTCTCCTGTTACCATTCGCTTAGACGCACGATTCGGGACCCCCTACCGAGATCCGCCAGTTTGACACCGACACCTCCCTCACAGATCGACCGCTAAGGAAAGAAGCAAATATGCCCTCAATTATCCAAGCTCCGGCCTTCATGGCCAACGTGTTGACAGGAGTTGATCTTGCTTACTCTCGGATATCTTGGAGTATACTGCCCTAAGCCTCGGCCCGGTTTGATGTGCAAATAAACAGAAGATGTGAAAGACCCTCTACGGCATATTGAGACCCAGCTGACAGACGATTAAGTTATTAAGGTTGTTAAGAGGATGTTAAACGAACTAGAAGCTGCTTGCGCCCAAACCGGCCTGGCTCCCTTTTCTGCCATTAACAAACCGCCAGCCGTAAGCCTCATATCTTATGCCTTTATAAAATCTGACTATGTTTAAGTACTCTTTGTTGATATTAATATCTTTCAAACAAGGTGATGATCCATTTTGGAGAAGGAAGACTCCACAAGAGAAACCGGTGGCAATAACCCGGCCCAAGACCAAAGTTGTGAAGAAACCAGCAAATAGAAAGAAAACCACTGCCTCCTCCGATCCACCAGCTGACGATGATGTGGGTAACCCGGGTCTTGTGGTAGAACTTGACTCACTTGGTCTATTTTTTACACACCTTATTGATAATGATTATTGCCGTGATGATGTCAAGCTAGTCATGCTGATGTTGTAGAGGTAATCGCCTTTCTTCCGATTCAAACCCTTTACCTTCAAGAAAATCCGGCGAGCAAACCGAAAAGTTAAATTTTCTCATCCTCTTGATTACTTGGATCGAACTTTCTTATGAAGACACAACAGCATGAAGCTCGTCAAGCAACCCGCACAGACAATGCCGGTAGTCACCTCCACCGGTTTACCGAACAGTCCGGTTCGAAACGCCGCTCGAGGTCTCTAACTGCTTGGCCAATGCTTATCCTAAAGCGGGTTGCATTCACAACCTCTTAATCCATCTCTCCGATTATTAGGTGACTTCTCATTCTTCCTCTAACGAGTCGACAGCACCCAACTCCCACCGCCAAGACAAAGGCTTGGGTGAGCCATATTCTCGATAATGTTGTTTGGTATACCACTTTCAATGTTCATTGACTGATCCGCCTTCTTCCTTTCAGGGCTAAGCCTAGGCCAAGCAAGAAAGCTCGCTCGACAAAGCGGCGAAGACGATGCTCCCGAACCGACCCAAATACCAAATCCCGAGGAACACATCCAGAGGATATGTCGACCGACCCACCATTGCAAGATCATGATGTTATCGTTGAAGAGGCACATGTTGATACCACGGTCCTTCAAATCAACCCACGAGTCCCGCTCAAACCGACAAGACAATGAGTCCACCAAAGCATACGGATAAACCGCGACCCGGGCGGACCGGGCGGAGCCAAGGATGACGATGTTGTTATTCGGCTTTGGCCATTCCGAGCCAGTAATCCTGTCGCTTTGTCCAAGCACACCGCAAAGGATGAATTTATCGCGTTTGGTAAAGGCAAGGGAATGCCGATTTGGCAACTTATGCCGCTTTGAATCCCTAAGATCTTCATTCCGGTTATCTCGAACCGTTATATACCAGTCGTGATTATGAAGCCGGTCCGGTAAATATGATGAAGGACAAATATGAGTTAAATTCCATGACACTGCTTGTATATTTCAACTGTCACTCTAATAGCCCCCAAGTGACGGTTTTAAGATGTGAACTTAAATCGACTTCCTAATACAATCTCGAGCAAAGCTGTACTTTTGGGAGAGTAGTTTCAAGGGCCGGTTCAACTTAATGTAGTTAAACCGGAACTTTTATATCATAAGAAATCCAGTATCCCTCAAGGACAAAGCAATTAGGCATTAGCCCCCAAGTGCCAAACTGAATACTTGTATTGAGCTTGGGACTTTATATTGAATTTGTAGGATGAAAAGCAAATATGCATTAGCCCCCAAGTACAAGGACAGAACTTCTTATGGGGTTGGTACTTCAACTCTGCTCCTTAAGCTTTATCCAATGATTATCTGTATGTAGGCTGATCTGAGCAAGAAAGAAAACCAAATCACTCATCTCCAAGACAACCTGAAATCCCAGCAAGCTGAAACCTCCAAAGCAAAGAATGAATTAACCAGCGCTTTAAGCGCGATGGAAAAGCTTAAGGAGGGCTTCAACAAAGAGCGGGCGGATTGGGCCACTGAAAAGGCCGCTTTAACTCAATGGGCAGAACATGCTGAAGCTGCCCTTAAACCGGTGGTGGATGAACTGACCAGTGTAAAGCGGCAAGTGCATGCCATGACCGCCGCTGTCTTTGGTAAGACTTTTTTTATTTCTGACATAATGAAGCTTTCTCATGTAATTGACGGTTTATTAACACTTTGAATGATATAGGGACACGCATTGGCCACTTGGGATCAGATGTGTGGAAGAAATTGAAAGCCTCTTATACATTGATAGAACAGCTCTATGCTGGTGCGCAGCGGATCATCAGCACCGCTTCTCATAACAACGCGGCACCGACCTTGATCCAGGACACCCTTAAAAGTTTGTCAATGCTTCCTCCCGGTTTGAAGAATTAAAGAAATCTGCTGCTAGAACCGGTGCCATAAACGCCTTAATCCGGGCCAAAGCGCGGGTGCCGGATTTTGATCCTGGTGAAGCGGCGCAGGGCTTCCCAAGCTTGAAGGAAGACGGGGCAGAATTCAGTGAAGAGGATCTCCGAACGATAAACCGGGAAGTGCGCCCTTTGGCTTGCCAATTGGTTGAAGAAGCAAATTTGTCTCACTATCAAGCCCAATATGATGGAGAAAATAAACGAGTGCCTGCACCGATTCCTGAAGCGGAGAACCTTATATCGCCAATCTGTAAGCATACTTACGCTCCTGATATTGAACCGTCGTCGCTGATCAATGATGACGCCGTGTTCCAAGCATTAATGGGAATCGACTGGACAACTGTTGATTTCCAGCCGCTGGGTAGGGAATCAGAAGTTGAAGCGACGCAGAATGACCCGCAACCATCATGCCAAGCTGGCGATCAAGCATAAACCGGAGGCCGGTTTACATTAATGCTTCCTTATGTTATGCAGAAAAACAATTATCTTATCTGGGCACCGTGTTGCCTTGTAATAGACTAGCTGCCACATTTTGTGTTGATATGCCTTCGTGCATATTTATTGCAACTTATGCTTCCGTTGAATCACCAATGCTAAACTGATGTCCGTGGCAAAAAGCTTAAAACGCCATTGTGGTTGTATAACCAAAGCGGTCATCATATCTATGTATGTGAAATCAAAGTTAATACCTTAGATTTAAACATATAACAAAATATGGGAATGTATGATACCTGCCATCGTAGGGCATGAAGCTGGCTGTGCCAATCTTGAAGTGGAGTTGTGAGAAACCCGCTCTGCTGAAGGAGAAAACAGTTCCTGTGTATATATGGTCGGTTTATCAGGTAAACCGTTCCGGGTTACGATGAACACTGGCGTTACTCCATAATAGGATGTTTATCAAAAATCAAACCGGGCAAAAGTGTCTCCGGATGAAAAACAAACCTTGCCCCGTCAACTGACAGTCGAATCGGTTTAATAATTGTCGGTTTAAGAACACAACAAGAGAAATATGCAAAAAGACAAACAAAGACAAAGACAAAATCTTTTGCAAAAGAGGTTGTTTGAGCCGATCAGGTGGCATTACCATGGTCGGACACGGCCAAGCCCCCAATAGGCGAAGCTATGGTTCATGTCAGCCAGGTCCCCAAATGATGCAAAGGCATTACGCCGATCAAGAGGTGTAGCGATTGTTGGGTTCACCAAAGCCCCAAGTGATTCTGTGGCCTTAGGCCGATCAAGAGGCGTGATCGATTCAGACGTGACCAAGTCCCTGTGATCTCAGGGCTTTCGCCTATCAAAAGGTGTTGCATTGGTTTGGACACCACCAAGCCCCCAAGTGACATGATATAAAGCTTTGTTAAAAGCTAACTCAAGGGGTAAACCGAGACCGCTTTAAGATAAAAACTCCGCTTAACCACTCATGATGTAAAAATAATCGAGACCCGCTTAGCTAAGACTCCGTTTATTGTATTGATCATAATATATACATTGTCATAATATGTACATAAGTAGAGCCTATGGCTCAAGTATAGTAGGGCCGAAGATGAGCTATGTTCCACAGCCTGTTGGTCTCCTCCTCTGATGTACGTGAGTCTTATGCTCTCAAATATCAATCAGACAGTACGACCCATTGTACAGATTCTTGTTGACCACGAAAGGTCCCTCCCAAGGTGGGGATAGCTTGTGCATATCAGTTTGGTCTTGGATGAGTCGGAGCACCAAATCTCCTTCTTGAAAGGTTCTGGTTCTAACTCGCGATCGTGATAACGATTAAGATCCTGGCCGGTAGATCGCCAAACGGGCAGCTGCAATGTCACGCCCTCATCCAACAGGTCCAAAGCGTTTGCCGTGCTACCTCGCTGTCCGCTTCAACATAAGCTGCTACACGAGGTGAATCATGACGGATATCATCGGGAGAACCGCCCCGCCCATAGACCATGAAGAATGGTGTGTATCCCGTCGACCTGTTGGGCGTGGTATTGATGCTCCATAATACGATGGTAACCTCAACCCAACAACCCGCGTCCGCTGCAAAGGAACCATAAGCTGGGGTTTGATGCCTCGAAGATCTCTTGGTTAGCTCTTCTGCTTGGCCATTGGACCGTGGGTGAGCCATCGATGAAACGCTGTCGGATGTGCTCACGCTCACGTAACTCCTTCATAGCACCCTTAGACAGATTGGTACCATTATCGAATGATACCGTGGAAAGACAAACCGAAAATCACCTTTTAATGAATTGAACCGTCGTGGCTGCATCACACTTGCCGACGGGCCCGCTTCTACCCACTTTGTAAATTTGTCAACCGCCACCAAAAGGTGGGTCTTCTTGTCCTCTGACCGCTTGAAAGGCCCAACCATATCCAGCCCCCAAGTCGCAAACGCCAAGTAATTGGAATCATCCTCAATTCTTGAGCCGCACATGAGCTGCCTTGAGAACTTCGACAGCCGCCACATCGCCTAACCAGGTCATCCGATCAGCATGAGCAACAACCAATAGAAAACCATGACGAAACGCCTTAGCCACTAGAGATTTTGAACCGGCGTGGTGACCACAATCTCCCTTGTGGATTTCGCGCAAGATCTCACAACCTTCCTCCGGTGACACACAACGTTGAAACGCTCCTGATACACTGCAATGATGCAACTCGCCATTGACAATAGTCATGGACTTGGATCGCCGGATTATCTGTTTGGCCAGCGTCTCATCCTCTGATAACTCGCCCCGGTTCATGTATGCAAGATAAGGAACTGTCCAATCCGGAATGACATGCAGAGCCGCCACCAACTGAGCCTCCGGATCAGGAATAGCCAAATCTTCTTTGCTAGGGAGCTTGACCGACGGGTTATGCAGAACATCTAAGAAGACATTAGGCGGGACCGGTTTACGCTGAGAGCCCAGCCGGCTTAAAGCGTCCGCCGCTTCATTCTTCCGTCTATCCACGTGATCCACCTGATATCCCTTGAAGTGGCCTGCAATAATATCCACCTCGCGACGGTATGCTGCCATGAGCGGGTCCTTAGAATCCCAAGTGCCAGACACTTGTTGGGCCACCAGGTCTGAGTCACCAAAGACTTTACTCGGCTGAGATTCATCTCCTTAGCCATCCGGAGATCATGGAGTAAAGCTTCGTACTCAGCTGCATTGTTAGTACAAGGGAACATTAAGCGGAGAACTAACAGAACTTATCACCTCGTGGGGAAGTTAACACGACTCCAGTCCCCGAGCCCTCCAATTGCCTGGACCCATCAAAATGAATAGTCCAATAGGGGTGATCTGGCTTTTCTTCAGGTGCTTGTAGCTCCGTCCAATCATTGATGAAATCCACAAGTGCTTGAGATTTGATCGCCGTCCGAGGCACGTATTTCAAACCGTGCGGCCCAAGCTCTATAGCCCACTTGGAAATCCAGCCAGTTACCTCCCTGTTTTGGATTATATCTCCCAAAGGAGCAGAGCTGACCACTGTGATGGGATGTCCCTGAAAGTATTGCTTAAGTTTCCGGCTTACCATGAAAACTCCATACACCAGCTTCTGCCAATGCGGGTATCTTTGCTTGGACTCAATAAGCACCTCGCTGATATAGTAAACCGGGCGCTGAACCAGATATTCCTTGCCCGCCTCCTTGCGCTCTACCACAATAGCTACGCTGACTGCACGAGCATTAGCTACCACATATAGTAGCAAAGGTTCTTTGTCAATCGGAGCAGCAAGAACATGTGGATTGACTAGCTCCCGCTTTAAATCATCCAATGCTTTATCAGCGGCTGGACTCCAGACAAAGGGATCTTCTTTCTTCAGCATCTGATACAAAGGGATCGCCTTCTCACCGAGGTGGCTGATAAACCGGCTCAACACGGAAATCCGGCCTGCCAAGCGCTGGACATCATTGATACATTTTGGTTTAGCCAGAGAGGTGATAGCTGTGATCTTCTCCGGATTAGCCTCAATTCCCCTGTGGGACACCAGAAAACCCAATAACTTGCCTGCCGGTACACCAAAAACACACTTGGCCGGGTTGAGCATCATCTTGTATGTCCGTAGGTTATCAAAGGTTTCCTTCAAATCATCAACCAGAGTCTCCTTTTCCCTTGACTTAACCACAATATCATCCACATAGGCATGTACATTACGGCCGATCTGCTTATGAAGGCAATTTTGTACACACCGTTGATAAGTTGCCTGAGCACTCTTGAGCCCAAAGGGCATAGATACACATCAGAAGGCTCCAAAGGGGGTTATGAACACTGTCTTCTCTTGGTCCTTAACTGCCATCTTGATCTGATGATAACCAGAATATGCATCCAGAAAACTCAAACGCTCACAACCCGCCGTAGCATCAATAATCTGATCGATGCGGGGGAGGGCAAAAGGATCTGCTGGACAAGCCTTATTAAGATCTGTGTAATCCACACATATCGCCAGTGTGCCATTTTTCTTAAGGACCAGACCGGATTAGCCAGCCATTCAGGATGGAACACTTCAACAATAAAGCCAGCCGCTAAGAGCCTGGCCACCTCCTCTCCAATAGCTTTGCGCCTTTCTTCGTTGAACCGCGGAGAAACTGCTTCACCGGTTTGTACTTAGGATCAACATTAAGAGTGTGCTCAGCGAGTTCCCTCGGTACACCTGGCATGTTAGAAGACGTCCATGCAAAAATGTCCCGGTTCTCAAGGATGAACTCGATGAGCGCGCTTTCCTATTTCGGATCCAAATTGGTGCTGATACTAAACTGCTTGGACGAATCGCCAGGTACAAAGTCAACAAGCTTAGTCTCAGCTGCCGGTTTGAACTTTAAAGCTGGATCATGCTCTGTGGTTGGCTTCTTCAACAGAGTCATGTCCGCCGAATCAACATTATCCTTGTAGTACTTCAACTTTTCTGTGGCACAAACCGACTCTGCATAGGCCGCATCACCTTCTTCACACTCCAAGGAAATCTTGCGACTTCCTTGAACGGTTATGGTCCCCTTGTGAACCGGCATCTTGAGCTGTAGATAAATATAACAGGGCCGTGCCATAAACTTGGCATAAGCCGGCCGCCCAAATAAAGCGTGGTACGGGCTCCGGATCTTAACCACCTCAAAAACCAATGTTTCTGACCTGGAATCATGATCATCTCCAAAGGCCACCTCCAGAGCTATCTTGCCAATGAGATATGCTGACTTACCAGGTACCACACCATGGAATACCGTATTGGATGGTTTAAGATTCTTGTCTGTTAGCCCCATACGACGGAAGGTCTCATAGTATAAGATATTAATGCTGCTTCCTCCATCCATGAGCACCTTGATGAACTTATAACCTCCCACCTGAGGTGCCACCACCAACGCTAGCTGTCCCGAATTGTCAACCCGGGGAGGGTGATCCACTCTGCTCCATATGATTGGCTGTTTGGACCAGCGTAAATAACGAGGCACGACCGGTTCAACAGAATTCACTGCTCGCTTGTGAAGCTTCTGGTCTCGCTTGTCTAAGCTAGTGGTGAATACATGATATTGCCCGCTATTCAACTACTTTGGATTGCTCTGATAGCCCGACTGCTGCTGCTGGTTGTAACCACCCTGGCTATTCTGATTGTTTTGATTGTTATGTCCACCCTGATCTCCATTGAAGCCTGAACCGGCATTTCCTCCACCGTGACCCGGCCCATGGAATCCGGATCCCGAGCCACCACCTGATCCATGATCATACCGGAAAGCATTAGAATTTTTGAACTCCTGCATAATATAGCAATCCTTCCAAAGGTGGGTGGCTGGCGTCTCCTTCGTCCCGTGCTTTGGACAGGGTTGGTTTAATAGATAAGTCAGGCGGTCCGGATTGGGGTATGGAGCTCCACCGCTATTTGGCGGTTTACCCTTCTGTCGTTGGCCACTATCCTGCGTGCTAGTATTAGCCACAAAGTCCATGCTGCCATCCGCTTTACGCTTGCCTCCTTTACCATGACCTGCTGTGTTGTGTTGCTGCCCCTTGGAGTTGCTGTTCTTCTTTCCCTTCCCTGTCTTGTCATCATCAGACTCAGGATCCTTGGTACCATCAGAATCAGCATACTTCACTAACGCAGTCATGAGGGTCCCCATATCGTTACAATGGCGCTTCATCCGTCCCAATTTCAACTTTAGAGGTTTAAACCGACAGTTGCTTTCCAAAGTTATAACCGCGGAGTCGGCGTTGATACGATCTGATGAGTGCAAAATTTCCGGGACTCGGCGTACCCAGCGGGTTGTTGACTCTCCTTCCTCCTGGACACAGACCACTAAGTCCACTATCGACATGGGCTGCTTAAATGTATCCTTGAAATTCTGGATAAATCAGGCTCGCAACTGGGCCCATGAACTGATAGAATTGGCTGGTAAGCTCTTTAACCAAATACGGGTTGTCCCTTCAAGCATCATGGTGAAATACTTTGCACATGCCGCTTCATCTACGTCAAGCATCTCCATCGCCATCTCATAGCTCTCTACCAATGCTTCCGGAGACAAATCGGCCGTGTAATTTGGCACCTTGCGCGGGCCCTTGAAATCCTTGGGCAGGTGCACATTGCGTAAAGCGGGGACAAGACAAGGCACTCCCAAATAACTAGAAGTAACTCATGGCTCGATCGAGGTGGTTGGACGAACCGACGTAAGCTGACGAGCCTCATGTTGCGCTGCTAACTCAGCATCCCTTCGTGCTCGGGCCCGGTCCACCACTTCCTGAGCATCACCCGCCGGGTTATGGCCACGGGGCGCTTCACGGTTCCGTGCATTACTAGATACGTCTGGTTCATCCATCCGCCTGCTGTAACTCCGGCTTGGACGGGGGGTGGAATGAATTCGGTCATGGCTATATGAATATGCTCCTGCTGAACCAAGGCTGTTCAAAGAAGTTCCTTAACCCGGCGCGTCTCCACCGCTTGCGGAGAATCACCTTCAATCGGGATGGCCTCCAGCCGTGAAGCAGCGGCGATAAGATTGTCCATTGGATTGGAATAATGACCTGGAGGTGTCTGGACAGGCTGAGGTACGATATTATTCTGGCGAGGCGGCTCCATCAGGCGAGGCTGAACCGGCGTACCCGGCCCAGGTACCTCCGCCCGGTTTAGCCACGGCGGATTACTAGTCCCTGCTCCTGGGGTATTGAAGAGGTTTCTGGCATCGAAAACCATCGGCAGGCGAGGCCGATGCTTCTTTTTCAGGACTTCATGCGACGCGTTCTGGTCCAGCATAAGCCTATAGGCTCACGATCAAAGAGGCCGCCCGCGCCATCCTGTTGCTCTCGGCTGCCAGGTCGGCCTTGGCCTGAGTGATCTGTTCCCTCACCTTTGCAATTTCCGCGTTGTGGGCGTCCTGATCCGTCAGGTTAGCCTCCACCATAAGCACAGCCAACGCATCAAACAAATCAGATAAAACTTGAGCCGGTGGGCGCACAGAGCCTCCTGCCCCGGCCGCTGCCGCCGCTGCTGATCCGGAGAACATTGTTGCTGCACTCGAAGAGTGGACCGCCGCCTGCGTACCGGCCATGAATATTCCAACCCGGTTGGGCAGATCAGAGGGGTCCGGAATACTATCACCATCGGAACAACCCCCAATCCGGCCATCTTGTAACTGATACAATGATTCGGTTTCTCCGGTCGAGGACTCGTCGCCGGAATAAACGATGGTCTCGCTACCAGACTCCGATTCACTATCATATTCTCCTCCGTGGATGACTCCCACAAAAGCACGCTTCATGGCCGGTTTACCCTGGGCAGATCTCGCACGCTGAGCCGTTTCGACGAGGTCGGTGCAGATGTCCGGCTCAGGGCCCGGTTCACCGATCTTGCCAATGAAGACGTGTATGCCACCAAAGGGGACCCGGTACCCGTACTCAATCGAGCCGGCCTCGGGGCCCCAGCCTGAATCGTCGATGTAGAGCTTGCCGCGACGACTCTTGGTCATCCGGCCCACAGCGTAATCCTTTAGTCCTTCGAAGTTGCCCTCCAAGAACTTGAAACCATCGTGCGATAGCCCCACGGTGGGTGCCAACTGTCGTGGTTTTGTCACGGAAGATGTCCTCATGAAAGGACTTAGTCGTGGAGCCATCGCTACGGGTTAGCTTGAAGGGGTTAAAGCGGACACAAGGACACAAGAGAGTTTATACTAGTTCGGCCCCTTCGATGAAGGTAAAATCCTACGTCTAGTTGTGATGGAATTGATGGGGGTTTCGATGACTAGGGAGCAAACAAGCTTTGCCTAAGTCTCGAGTTGTTCTCTGTCCTCATGAATCGCCGCCGGGTCGTCCCCTTATATACATGGGTGACGCCCGTCGGTTTGCAGAGTCCCGAGACCGGCTCATAGACGTGTCCGGTTCGGTCTCTAGTATTTCTAACTTACAACACAAGTTACATACCCACGCCGGCTTACGGCTACAGGCCTTAAACCGGCTACTGGCCTTAAGCCCTCATCTGCCTACTTGGGCTTTAATATACTCAACTACTACTGAAGTTAACCCGGCCTGTCCTGGCCGGTTTACGCCCAGTAGTAATATCCCCAACACAATCCATATATGGCTCTCATAATAGATTCAAAGGTAATTTAATTTTCTTTCTAGTAAAGTGTTCCATGCCTTTCCTTAACGGAAATTGGAATCTGATATTTCCATCTTTCATGTTAATAATTGCACCAATCGTTCTATGGAAAGGTCTACCAATAATAATAGGACATGTAGGATTACAATCTATATCAAGAACAACGAAATCTACGGGCAAATAATTCCTATTTGCAACAATAAGAATGTTATTAATCCTTCCCATAGGTTTCTTAATGGTGGAATCCGCAAGGTGCAAATTTAAAGAACAATCATCAAATTCACGGAAACCTAACACATCACACAAAGTTTTGGGAATCATGGAAACACTAGCACCCAAATCACATAAAGCATAGCATTCATGATCTTTAATCTTAGTTTTAATAGTAGGTTGCCACTCATCATAAAGTTTTCTAGGAATAGAAACTTCTAGCTCAAGCTTTTCTTCATAGGATTGCATTAAAGCATCAACGATATGTTTAGTAAAAGCTTTATTTTGATCATAAGCATGAGGAGAATCTAACATGGATTGCAACAAGGAAACACAATCTATCAAATATAAATTATCATAATTAAATTCCTTGAAATCCAAATAGTGGGTTCATTGCTATGTAAAGTTTTGACCTCTTCAATCCCACTTCTATTAATTTTAGCATCAAGATCTAAAAACTCCGAATCATTGGGATGCCTTTTAATAAAGTTGACTCATCTCCAGTACCATATTTATCAAGATTCATATTGGAAAACAAAGATTTAATAGGAGACACATCAATCACTTTTAGATCTTCATCATTATTATCATGAAAACTAGAAGAACACGCTTTCACAAAGCAATCTTTTTTTGTCACGGCCAATATGCGACCCTATCCAAAAGGAACTCGACGGTCCCACCAAGGATAGACCCGCATATTGAAACGCTTTTGCAAGGTGGATATCCTTACAGCAACATTACATAATAGATGGGGATACATACATAAGGCACAAATGCCACAAGAATACATCAACATCATATACAAGATCAACATCCGACTACGGATGAAACATAAACAGAAACTCAAGCAATATCCACCACCTAGCCCAGTGACGACCGAACCTATCCCCGATCGAAGAAGCGTAAGAAGAACTCCAAAACAGTAACACTGCTCTCGCCAAGATCATCGCATAACCTGTACCTCCAACTGTTGGTGTAGTAATCTGTGAGCCACGAGGACTCAGCAATCCCATTACCATGGGTATCAAGACTAGCAAAGCTTAAAGGGAAAGGAAGGGGTAAAGTGGTGAGGCTGCAGGAGGGACTAAGCATATATGGTGGCTAACATACGCAAACGAGAGCGAGAAGAGAAACAAAGGAACAGTCGTCAACTAGTAATGATCAAGAAGTGATCCTGAACTCCTACTTACGTCAGACATAACCCAAGAAACCGTGTTCTCCTCTCGATCAACCCCGAAAAGAGACACTCACGGTTACGCACACGGTTGGTGTATTTTAGAAGAGTTTACTTCAAGTTTACTACAACCGGATATTAACAAATTCCCATCTGCCACATAACCGCAGCACGGCTCTCGAAAGTTTATACCTGCAGGGTGTCCCAACTTAGCCCATGATAAGCTCTCGCGATCAACGAAGGATATTCCTTCTCCCGGAAGACCCGATCAGTCTCGAATCCGGCTACAAGACATTTCGACAAGAATAAAACAAGACCAGCAAAACCGCTGGATGTGCCGACAAATCCTGATAGGAGCTGCACATATCTCGTTCTCGGGGCACCGGATTGTCCAAACTTCCGGTAGGCGAGCCCGAGTTGCCCCAGTACACCGGCGGTCGACGGTTTGGACCAGCACTCAGATTTGAGCACTAGCCCGGGGGTAAAATAAAGATGACCCTTGAGAGAGCGACTCCCAAGGGAAAAGTAGGTGGTGGTGAGGCAAATGGAAAACCAAGGTTGGGCCTTGCCGAGGAGTCTTATTCAAAGCGAACTGTCAAGGGGGTCCCATAAATCACCCAACCGCGTTAGGGACGCAAAATCCGGGAACATAATACCGATATGACGGAAACTAGGCGGCAAGAGTGGAACAAAACACCAGGCATAAGGCCGAGCCTTCCACCCTTTACCAAGTATATAGATGCATTAATAATATAAGAGATATTGTGATATCCCAACATAAACCTGTCCACCATGGAGCAATCTTCAACTTCACCTGCAACTAGCAACGCTATAAGAGGGGCTGAGCAAAAGCGGTAACATAGCCAAACAACGGTTTGCTGGGAAGGGTGACAAAGGTTAGAGGTTCATGGCAATTTGGGAGGCTTGAGCAGCAAGTGATAGGTAGCGCAGCATAGCGAAAGAACGAAGCAACTAGCACAGCAATGATAGTAATGAGATCCAAGGTGACGGTCATCTTGCCTGAAGTCCCGCAAGGAAGAAGAACGAGTCCATGAAGAAGACGAAGCCACGAAGATGAACCAAGCGTAGACGAACGAATCCTCACGACCGCAACGAAACGGGAACTATCGAGAAGAAGCACACAACATAGTAAACACACCACACAAGAACAAGGCATGATGCACAACAAGCATGATGCATGACACGGCTACATGAAGCTACTCATGGCGAGGGATGATGCAAACAAGAACAACACATCAAGGCAAGTTTAAATGAGGCCGGAAACAACATATAACAATTTCCGGTAAGTCCTCATATGCAAATTTAGAAATTGTTCCAGATCTGAATAAACATTATGTTCAAGTTGTTAAACAGCAAGTTAAGATGCACCAAGATGATCTACACGAAATTCTAGTCAAGTTACATATAAAGTTCATTAGATTCGAGCTACGCCTAGAAGATATGAGCAAAACAAGTTGAACATGGCATTGATGCTAAATGCATCCAAAGATCAATCAAACACCTCAAAAAAAGGATGCAACATGATAATATGAAAATACATGCAAAATCAAGCAAGTTTCATATAGAGCACACTCAAAACGGAGCAACGGATCAACACATGCACACTATACAAGTTTAAAGGACAAGCTGTCCAAAACAGCAACTAGGCATATTGCAAGCATCAAAACAACATGCTACATGACCTCAACGTGAAAACAAAAGGCATGGGCATGAATTACAGGTAAAGTATAACAAAACATGAACACTGAGCTATCTCCAGAAATCACTAGAACATGCTCAAACACACATGGCAAGATTGCAAATAATAACAGTTCAGACTTTGTGGAAAATAACATCAGGTTGCAATGTTTAGAGCTATCAAACAACATGCTACAGTAACTTATCATGGCAAACAAAGGCATGGAATGAACGTACTAATTGCATAGAACAAAAGTCCCTTACTGACCATAAGCCAAAAAGGATAAGAAGATATGATGGCACCCATGTAAACATGACAAGTTATATTACAGATTCATACATGGCAGGAACAACAATAAGTAGGCATGTTGGTGAGCTTGAACCACTCACCACAGAGCAATACATGGCATGACAAGGGAACCAACAGTAAGAAGATATGTTTATGAAGCTAAGCATGGCAAGATAAAGTTCATAGGGTGCATGGTTCACTAACAACAATCATGGCAACATTGAACTTAATGTTAACAGGCTGACAGCAACATTATTTAGCAATTTGAGAGCAAGATTACAACAAGCTAAAGCAGGCTATAAATGCAACCAGGGGCATGGATGGATAGAGCATGATATTTATAACAAAACATACTTAGTGAACATCTCCAGATTATGCATAAAATGACTTGTAGAAGCAGGTTAACATAGTATCATGATATAACAGAATCAGCCTAGGAAAAACAGCAACAACAAGTACCCTACTTAACAAGCTTGATGCACTCACTACAAGACCCACAAAAATACATGGATGGCACCCCTGTAAAGATGGCATGGCATAGTTCAAAACACATGTAGAGCTCATGCTCATAAGATGCACACATCAAATGCAACAAAAAAGACAAATCATCAAGTTATAACAGCTTCAGCAGGTCAACATCATATTGCACTCTTGCAACGATGATTCAGGCATCAATATGGACTCAAATGAACATGGCACAATGGAATGAAATGAACTACTCGTCGAGGCGAACAATTTGACATATTACACGCACGAAACGGAGCTACGGATGCAAAGATACAAGATGATGAACATGGCATGATTATATTGCAGATCTGGGGACTTAGGCGATTTTTACCTCCGCGAAAGTCAACGCGGGACGGAGGGATCCGGGATGTGGGGATGCCGCGTTTGGTTGGGCGAGGTGGTGGATCTGATCCCGATCCACGGACCTCGCCGGAGACGGGGCCGGAGGTGGCCGGAGATGCTCGGGGTCGGAGGAGACCGGAGATGCACGGGGAGGGGCTGGCCTGGCCGGATCCGGCCGGATCCGGCGCGAGGCGGCGGAGGACGGCGGAGGACGGCGGCGCTGCGCGGGCGGAGGCGGCAGCGGCCGCCGCACGGAAGGCGGGCGAGGCGGGCGGCGGCGCGAGGCGGAGGCGCCTCGGCGGCGGCGGGAGAGCGCTTCAGGTGGAGCGGGTCCCGGCGGCGGGCGGCCGCGCCGTGGCGAGAGACGGCGATGGGGCGAAGCGGCGCGACGTGGCCGGCGCGCGCGGCGGGCGAGATCTGGTCGGGCGGCGGCGCCGGGCGCGAGGCGGCGGCGGCTCGCTGGCCATGGGCGGGCCTGCCCCAGGCCCCACGGGCCCTGGCGGCGGGGAGGAGAGAAGGGAGCCGACGGGGATGACGTGGAGGAGCGGGGTTGGCTGGGCGCGGCGGCGGCGGAGTCGCAGACGCGTCCGGTGGCGGCGGAGGGCGATTTTTTAGGGTTTCGTCTGCGGATTCATCCACGAATTTCGGGGGGAGGGGCTTATAAATAGGTAGAGGGAGCTAGGAGAGTCCAAATGAGGAGCGGTTTTCGGCCAGGCGATCGTGATCGAACGACCGAGAGCATGGAGGGGATTTTGGTGGGTTTTCGGCCACTTTGGAAGGGGTGTTGGGCTGCAAGGAGAAGGAGGCTTTACGGTTACCCTGTTAACCGTTGGAGTACCAAACGAACTCCAAATGGCACGAAACTTGACAGGCGGTCTACCAGTGCTATACCAAGGCCGCTTGGCAAACCTCGGTCCATTCCGAGAACGTTTAATACCCGCACAAAAGAAGAGGCAAAAAGGGGCGCCGGGGGACATAGGAGTGCCGGATTGCAAAACGGACAACGGGGAAAATGCTCGGATGCATGAGACGAACACGTATGCAAATGCGATGCACATGATGACATAATAAAAATGCAGATGATGACATGGAAAAGTGCAACACGCAAGCACATGACATGGCAAGGACGGAAAATAACTGGCAAACACCTGGCGCATCGAATCCGGGGCGTTACAACACTCCTCCACTAACAAGAGATCTCGTCCCGAGATCTTAGGACCGAGACGGAAGGGAAAAGGGATGAGGTGAAACAAAAACTCAAGAGAAGAAGCAAAGAATTGAGAGCACTCGAGAAGAAGAGAGGAACGGCGAGAAAGGCGAGAATCGAAAGCTCACGGGATCAGATAGACTCTGAAACCACTCTGTTTAGAACGAGATAAGAAACGAATAAGACTGAAAGGATTTAGGCAGCACTCCGGCTGAACATGGAAGGAGTTGGAACTGAGTTTGACAAAATGGAACGATAGTTGACGAGAGGAACAACACAATGCCTCCGGAAGAATTGAAAGAATTGAATGCAAAGAACTTAGAAGGAAGGATTGAACGGAGTTGTTGAAAAATCACCAACGAAAGAATAAGATTGTTGTGGACTTATGGAAAACATCTCAAAATTATAAGGTGATAACCGAACACAAGCGGAAAAGATTGAATAGCTGAGAAGAACGAAGAGATGCAAAACTCCACTTCAGAAGAATACGGAGAATTAATTGCACTTCGAGACGCGAGAAGAAAAGATACTTGAACTCTGCCAACAAAATCTTGATGAACTCTTGAAAAATGAATTAAATCCTGAAGAACCACCATGAAGAACTCCGGTAACAAAAGGTGATGAGATAGAATGAAGGAGGAAAGAATAAGATGAGCCTTGCGATGATTTAGATAGAGGTTCCGATGAAAAGGCGGAGAAATTTGAACTCCGGAAAAGAAAAGATGAAAACACTTGGAACTAGAATTTATTCATTACGAACAAACTCCGAAGGAAGGGATTAATCACTTGGATGAAATAAGAATAAGATTTATTGTATGCTTATCCTTCATCAAATTAAATTGATGACAAGCAATGGATTTGGCATAATACTTATTCTCGTTGAAAAAGGATTAAGGGGAAACATAGCACAAAACTTGAGAAAGTCCTCATGAGCCAGCGGTAGGATTTGAGAGAACGAATGGATTGATATGCTAATGAAGGAAAATAATCTTGAAGGAACCATCGTGAAAATGAAAACAAACGAAGAAAAGAGAATGAAACGCCGGTAAGAATTAGAGCAAGCACGAAGATATTTGAGGGAATTTAGCGACAAGAGAACGAAGAGATCGTGAACTGATTGAAGAATACTTGAACGAAGCCCCGGAAGGATATTGAGATGAACGAAGGGGCACGGATGTAGAATAATTGGAGAACGGATTTGAAAACTTAGAACGAAGAAATATTCCAAAAAGATGACCTCCGGATGATCGAGATGGAAAGTAACCCCTGAAATACTCCGGATGATTTAAAAGAATTGCGCGACTGGAAACAATTTGATAGGATAACATCGAGCTAGCACCGCAAATCTTCGGGAGAACGGACAAGATTTAAGAGAAATTCTTCTTCGGTCTTCGAATGTTGAGAATGACGATGATAAACACCTTGAAGAATTAGAGAGATGCTCCGGGACAATGAATACTAGAAATGTTGATCCAAAGTTGAAAAGACTTTGAAAACGAACTCAGAGAAGGCATACGACTGATGGAATCCATACTTACGTCTTGCTCGAAAAAGAATTATGAATGGATCCAGAATAATTAGAAGAGTCAGGTAAGATCCTGGGAAAAGACATGTGGGTTAGGGCCCACTAGAAGAAAACACCGTTGGAAAGGATTATTGAACAGATAGACGATGCACCGGCACAATAGAAATATTCGAATGAGGTGATAACCTCGAATTAATTCAAACATAGACGAATCTCCTGAGATGTGTTGAACACTCCGGAAGGATAAATTGGCGAGAGGCGAACGATCAGGGAAAACACTTGATCCAAGGAAAAGAATGTGATCAACCCGATAAACTTGAATTGAATCCACCGGAAAAGAAAGAGATGAAGAATGACGAACGAGACGAGAATTCACCGGTTGAAATAATTGATGAAAACCTGAAGAGGCTCCGTACGAATGAAATTGATGCTCGAAACAGACTCAGACTCCGGGAAGAAAAGGGTGGGAGGGCGGGAAAACAAAGACAACTTGCAAGGGGAAACCCGATGAATAACTTCAAGAGGAAACACCGGTTGAACGAATGCAAATGCTTCACACGAGTGGGATGGATACTCGATTACGGACTCCGGCTCCGAGAAGGAAAAGGGTGGGCGGGTGGGAAAAGAAAACAAATGAGGATTGCACTTGGCAAAGATGAAGAGGCTCGAGTCAACTTGACGAGAAATGCACCGGATGAAAAGAGATGAGAACCAACGACCGAAAAAACCAGCTGCGTGATCCTAAAGAAAAATTTGAAGGGGAAGAGAAGTAATTCAAAACATCTACGTCAAGATTCCTCACCAGAGCGACGAAGGGGCTGAGGAGTAAAAAGAATTCCTACTCCCCGATATAACTAGACTCTGAAAACAGTTTTCTTCTAGACTCAACAACGGACAAACTACACGATCAATCAAGGGGGCTCCTAAGGTCGGTCGAGGCTCTGATACCAACTTGTCACGCCCAATATGCGACCCTATCCAAAAGGAACTCGACGGTCCCACCAAGGATAGACCTGCATATTGAAACGCTTTTACAAGGTGGATATCATTACATCAACATTACATAATAGATGGGGATACATACATAAGGCACAAATGCCACAAGAATACATCAACATCATATACAAGATCAACATCCGACTACGGATGAAACATAAACAGAAACTCAAGCAATATCCACCCTGCTAGCCCAGGCTGCCGACCTGGAACCTATCCCCTGATCGAAGAAGCAGAAGAAGAACTCCAAAACAGTAACACCGCTCTCGCGTCAAGATCATCGCATAACCTGTACCTGCAACTGTTGGTGTAGTAATCTGTGAGCCACGAGGACTCAGCAATCCCATTACCATGGGTATCAAGACTAGCAAAGCTTAAAGGGAAAGGAAGGGGTAAAGTGGTGAGGCTGCAGCAGTGACTAAGCATATATGGTGGCTAACATACGCAAACGAGAGCGAGAAGAGAAACAAAGGAACGGTCGTCAACTAGTAATGATCAAGAAGTGATCCTGAACTCCTACTTACGTCAGACATAACCCAAGAAACCGTGTTCTCCTCTCGATCAACCCCGAAAAGAGACACTCACGGTTACGCATTACGGTTGGTGTATTTTAGAAGAGTTTACTTCAAGTTTATCGCAACCGGATATTAATAAATTCCCATCTGCCACATAACCGTAGGCACGGCTCTCAAATTTTATACCTGCAGGGTGTCCCAACTTAGCCCATGATAAGCTCTCGCGATCAACGAAGGATATTCCTTCTCCCCGGGAAGACCCGATCAGTCTCGGAATCCCGGCTACAAGACATTTCGACAGTAATAAAACAAGACCAGCAAAACCGCCTGGATGTGCCGACAAATCCTGATAGGAGCTGCACATATCTCGTTCTTAGGGCACACCTGATTGTCCAAACTTCCGGTAGGCGAGCCCAGAGTTGCCCCTGGTGGCCACGGGCGGCTGACGGTTTGGACCAGCACTCAGGACGAGCACTGGCCCAGGGGGGAAATAAAGATGACCCTTGAAAGAGCGACTCCCAAGGGAAAAGTAGGTGGTGGTGAGGCAAATGGAAAACCAAGGTTGGGCCTTGCTGGAGGAGTCTTATTCAAAGCGAACTGTCAAGGGGGTCCCATAAATCACCCAACCGCGTTAGGGACGCAAAATCCGGGAACATAATACCGATATGACGGAAACTAGGGCGGCAAGAGTGGAACAAAACACCAGGCATAAGGCCGAGCCTTCCACCCTTTACCAAGTATATAGATGCATTAATAATATAAGAGATATTGTGATATCCCAACATAAACCTGTCCACCATGGAGCAATCTTCAACTTCACCTGCAACTAGCAACGCTATAAGAGGGGCTGAGCAAAAGCGGTAACATAGCCAAACAACGGTTTGCTGGGAAGGGTGACAAAGGTTAGAGGTTCATGGCAATTTGGGAGGCTTGAGCAGCAAGTGATAGGTAGCGCAGCATAGCGAAAGAACGAAGCAACTAGCACAGCAATGATAGTAATGAGATCCAAGGTGACGGTCATCTTGCCTGAAGTCCCGCAAGGAAGAAGAACGAGTCCATGAAGAAGACGAAGCCACGAAGATGAACCAAGCGTGAGCGAACGAATCCTCACGACCAAGAAAGCAACGGAACTATCGAGAAGAAGCACACAACATAGTAAACACACCACACAAGAACAAGGCATGATGCACAACAAGCATGATGCATGACACGGCTACATGAAGCTACTCATGGCGAGGGATGATGCAAACAAGAACAACACATCAAGGCAAGTTTAAATGAGGCCGGAAACAACATATAACAATTTCCGGTAAGTCCTCATATGCAAATTTAGAAATTGTTCCAGATCTGAATAAACATTATGTTCAAGTTGTTAAACAGCAAGTTAAGATGCACCAAGATGATCTACACGAAATTCTAGTCAAGTTACATATAAAGTTCATTAGATTCGGAGCTACGGCCTAGAAGATATGAGCAAAACAAGTTGAACATGGCATTGATGCTAAATGCATCCAAAGATCAATCAAACACCTCAAAAAAAGGATGCAACATGATAATATGAAAATACATGCAAAATCAAGCAAGTTTCATATAGAGCACACTCAAAACGGAGCAACGGATCAACACATGCACACTATATAAGTTTAAAGGACAAGCTGTCCAAAACAGCAACTAGGCATATTGCAAGCATCAAAACAACATGCTACATGACCTCAACGTGAAAACAAAAGGCATGGGCATGAATTACAGGTAAAGTATAACAAAACATGAACACTGAGCTATCTCCAGAAATCACTAGAACATGCTCAAACACACATGGCAAGATTGCAAATAATAATTCAGACTTTGTGGAAAATAACATCAAAGTTGCAATGTTTAGAGCTATCAAACAACATGCTACAGTAACTTATCATGGCAAACAAAGGCATGGAATGAACGTACTAATTGCATAGAACAAAAGTCCCTTACTGACCATAAGCCAAAAGGATAAGAAGATATGATGGCACCCATGTAAACATGACAAGTTATATTACAGATTCATACATGGCAGGAACAACAATAAGTAGGCATGTTGGTGAGCTTGAACCACTCACCACAGAGCAATACATGGCATGACAAGGGAACCAACAGTAAGAAGATATGTTTATGAAGCTAAGCATGGCAAGATAAAGTTCATAGGGTGCATGGTTCACTAACAACAATCATGGCAACATTGAACTTAATGTTAACAGGCTGACAGCAACATTATTTAGCAATTTGAGAGCAAGATTACAACAAGCTAAAGCAGGCTATAAATGCAACCAGGGGCATGGATGGATAGAGCATGATATTTATAACAAAACATACTTAGTGAACATCTCCAGATTATGCATAAAATGACTTGTAGAAGCAGGTTAACATAGTATCATGATATAATGTAATCAGCCTAGGAAAAACAGCAACAACAAGTACCCTACTTAACAAGCTTGATGCACTCACTACAAGACCCACAAAAATACATGGATGGCACCCCTGTAAAGATGGCATGGCATAGTTCAAAACACATGTAGAGCTCATGCTCATAAGATGCACACATCAAATGCAACAAAAAAGACAAATCATCAAGTTATAACAGCTTCAGCAGGTCAACATCATATTGCACTCTTGCAACGATGATTCAGGCATCAAGATGGACTCAAATGAACATGGCACAATGGAATGAAATGAACTACTTGTCGAGGCGAACAATTTGACATATTACACGCACGAAACGGAGCTACGGATGCAAAGATACAAGATGATGAACATGGCATGATTATATTACAGATCTGGGGACTTAGGCGATTTTTACCTCCGCGAAAGTCAACGCGGGACGGAGGGATCCGGGATGTGGGGATGCCGCGTTTGGTTGGGCGAGGTGGTGGATCTGATCCCGATCCACGGACCTCACCGGAGAAGCTCGCCGGAGACGGGGCCGGAGGCGGCCGGAGATGCTCGGGGTCGGAGGAGACCGGGGATGCACGGGGAGGGGCTGGCCCGGCCGGATCCGGCCGGATCCGGCGCGGAGGCGGCGGAGGACGGCGGCGCTGCGGGCGGAGGCGGCAGCGGCCGCCGCACGAGGCGGGCGAAGCGGGCGGCGGCGCTTCGAGGCGGAGGAGCGCCTCGGGCGGCGGGAGAGCGCCGGCGGAGCGGGACCGCGGCGGCGGGGGCCCGGCCGGGTGGCGGAGACGGCGATAGATGCGGCGAGGGGCGCGACGTGGCGGAGCGCGCGGCGGGCGAGATCTGGTCGGGCGGCGGCGCCGGGCGCGAGGCGGCGGCGGGCTCGCTGGGTCGGGCGGGCTCGCCACAGGGCCCGCGGGCCCTGGCGGCGGGGAGGAGAGAAGGGAGCCGGCGGGGATGACGTGGCGGAGCGGGGTTGGCTGGGCGCGGCGGCGGCGGACATGTCCGGCCGTCGCAGATGCGTCCGGTGGCGGCGGAGCGCGATTTTTTAGGGTTTCGTCTGCGGATTCATCCGCGAATTTCGGGGGGAGGTGCTTATAAATAGGTAGAGGGAGCTGGGAGAGTCCAAATGAGGAGCGGTTTTAGGCCACGCGATCGTGATCGAACGACCGAGAGCGTGGAGGGGAGTTTGGTGGGTTTTGGTCCACTTTGGAAGGGGTGTTGGGCTGCAAGGAGAAGGAGGCTTTACGGTTACCCGGTTAACCGTTGGAGTACCAAACGAACTCCAAATGGCACGAAACTTGATAGGCGGTCTACCGGTGCTATACCATGGCCGCTTGGCAAACCTCGGTCCATTCCGAGAATGTTTAATACCCGCACAAAAGAAGAGGCAAAAAGGGGCGTCGGGAGACATAGGAGTGCCGGATTGCAAAACGGACAACGGGGAAAATGCTCGGATGCATGAGACGAACACGTATGCAAATGCGATGCATATGATGACATAATAAAAATGCAGATGATGACATGGCAAAGTGCAACACGCAAGCACATGACATGGCAAGGACGGCGAATAACTGGCAAACACCTAGCGGTTCTTTCTTTGCGCTCATCAATGGAAATTCTCATGTCTTTGAAAGACTAATTGATATCATGCTTATGTGGAATAGATCTAAGTTTCAAAGAATCAACGTCAAGAGAAATTCTATCCACGTTCCTAGCCAACTCATCAATCTTCGGCAATTTTTCTTCAAGCAAAGCATTGAAATTGTTTTGCGAATTCATAAATTCTTTAACACTA
Source organism: Aegilops longissima (assembly GCA_021605205.1). Classification (NCBI taxonomy): domain Eukaryota; kingdom Viridiplantae; phylum Streptophyta; class Magnoliopsida; order Poales; family Poaceae; genus Aegilops; species Aegilops longissima. The sequence goes on from CM038677.1 coordinate 594,456,000, forward strand.
GTCTCAAAATCAGAGGGAGACTTACTAAAATTTCCATAAGAGTTGTTTTAAGAATTACCATAATTATTGGAGGAATTACTAGGGAACGGCCTAGAATTAAAGTTTCCTCTATACGCGTTATTACCAAATTTGTTCCTACCAACAAAATTCACATCTAAAGATTCATTATTATTCTCAATCAAAGTGCACAAAGACATATCATTAGGATTAGAAGAAACACTCTTATTAGCAAACAATTTCATAAGTTCATCCATCTTTCCACTCAAAACATTAATCTCTTCTATCGCATGAACCTTTTTACTAGTGGATCTTTCGGTATGCCATTGAGAATAATTAACCATAATATTATCTAGGAGTTTAGTAGCTTCTCCTAAAGTGATTTCCATAAAATTTCCTCCCGCGGCCGAATCTAAAAGATTTCTAGAAGCAAAATTCAATCCGACATAAATTTTTTGTACAATCATACATAGATTCAAACCATGTGTAGGGCAATTACGTATCATTAATTTCATGCTCTCCCAAGCTTGTGAAACAAGCTCATGATCAAGTCGCTTAAAATTCGTAATATCGTTTCTAAGAGAGATGATCTTAGCGGGAGGAAAATATTTAGAGATAAAAGCATATTTGCACTTATTCCATGAATCAATACTATTTTTAGGCAAAGAAGAGAACCAAGTTTTAGCACGATCTCTAAGTGAAAAAGGAAATAGCTTCAATTTAACAATATCATTATCCAGATCTTTATTCTTTTGCATATCACAAAAATCAACAAAGTTGCTTAGATGGGTAGCGGCATCTTCACTAGGAAGGCCAGAAAATTGATCTTTCATGATAAGATTCAACAAAGCAGCATTAATTTCACAAGATTCAACACCGTTAATAGGAGCAATCGGAGTGCTAATAAAATCATTGTTGTTGGTATTCGAAAAGTCACATAATTTAGTATTATCTTGAGCCATCGTGACAACAATCAATCCAACACACAAGCACACAAGAAGCAAACGAAAAGAAGCGGATGGAAAAAGGGCGAATAAAACGGCAAAGGTGAAGTGGGGGAGAGGAAAATGAGAGGCAAATGGCAAATAATGTAATGCGAGGGATAAGAGTTTGTGATGGGTACTTGGTATGTCTTGACTTGAGCGTAGATCTCGCCTTCAACAGCGTCAGAAATCCTTCTTGCTACCTCTTGAGCATGTGTTGGTTTTCCCTTGAAGAGGAAAGGGTGATGAAGCAAAGTAGCGTAAGTATTTCCCTCAGTTTTTGAGAACCAAGGTATCAATCCAGTAGGAGACTACGTGCAAATCTCCTAGTACCTGCACAAACAATCAAGAACCTTGCAACCAACGCGATAAAGGGGTTGTCAATCCCTTCATGACCAATTGCAAAAGTGAGATCTGATAATGATAATAAGATAAATACTTTTGGTATTTTTGTTGTATAGATTGGAAAGTAAAGATTGCAAAATAAACGGCGACAGAAATTGGCTAGTTGATGGGAAACTAATATGATATAAAATAGACCCGGGGGCCATAGGTTTCACTAGTGGCTTCTCTCATGATAGCATATATTATGGTGGGTGAACAAATTACTGCCGAGCAATTGATAGAAAAGCGCATAGTTATAAGAATATCTAGGCATGATCATGAACATAGGCATCACGTCCGTGTCAAGTAGACCGAAACGATTCTGCATCTACTACTATTACTCCACACGTCGACTGCTATCCAGCATGCATCTAGAGTATTAAGTTCATAAGAACAGAGTAACGCATTAGGCAAGATGACATGATGTAGAGGGATAAACTCAAGCAATATGGTATAAACCCCATCTTTTTATCCTCAATGGCAACAATACAATACGTGCCTTGCTGCCCCTCATCACCGGGAAAGGACACATAAGATTGAACTCAAAGCTAAGCACTTCTCCCATTGCAAGAATGCTCAATCTAGTAGGCCAAACTAAACCGATAATTTGAAGAGACTTGCAAAGATATCAAATCATGCATATAAGAATTCAGAGAAGAACCAAATATTGTTCATAGATAATCTTGATCATAAACCCACAATTCATCGGATCTCGGCAAACACACCGCAAAAAGTATTACATCGAATAGATCTCCAAGAACATCAAAGAGAAATTTGCATTGAGAACCAAAGAGAGAGAAGAAGCCATCTAGCTAATAACTATGGACCCGAAGGTCTGTGGTAAACTACTCACACATCATCGGAGAGGCTATGGTGTTGATGTAGAAGCCCTCCATGATGGAATCCCCCTCCAGCAGATCGCCAGAAAAGGCCCCAAGATGGGATCTCACAGGTACAGAAGGTTGCGGCAGTGGAAAAGTGGTTTCGTGGCCCTGGATGTTTTCAGGATATAAGACTATATATGGGCGAAAGAAGTAGGTCAGTGGTGCTACGAGGGGCCCACAAGGGTGGGGGGGGGGGGGCGCCCTCCATCCTCGTGGCTGCCTCGTTGCGTCTCTGACTTCCACTCCAAGTCTCCTGGATTGCGTTTCTTCCAAGAAAGATCATCGCGAAGGTTTCGTTCCGTTTGATATTCCTTTTCTGCGGAACACTGAAATAGGAAAAAAAACAATTGGCACTGGGCCTCCGGTTAATAGGTTAGTCCCAAAAAATAATATAAAAGAGCATATTAAAGCCCATTAAACATCCAAAACAGATAATATAATAGCATGGAACGATAAAAAAATATAGATACGTTGGAGACGTATCAATGCTCCAGCCCCTTCTTTTGGCTTGCTCGACAGCATGGCCTCGTGTTACTGCTGCGATAGCTGGTTCATTTGCCTACGTTGGTAGCCGTACCAGTCGTTCATGTGCAAGGTTGGAAGGTAAGGATGTGTGGCTACTTCCTTCTCCAACTCGTAGGGTGCGTTGTGCGTGTGTGTTGACATAGCGGGGGCAGTGGCAATCGAGGGCTCCAACATGTCTACGAATGAGATGTGCGTGCTTGCAGCAGCTGGTGTGTTATGTGTGCGTGCTTCCTCTCTAAATATTTTAGCACTAAATTTTCTCTATATCTTGTACACTGCAGGGTATCAAGTAGAGATACACCACACATGTTCATCAACCGGCTGCACATGTGACATTCTATGAAGGTCTAATTCAGTTAGTTCTATACCAAATCTAATTCAGTTTAGATTTTTCTAATAGTTTGGTGTACCTATGTTCTCTAAATCAATCAATATAATCAAGTGTTCAACATGCATGCATTTTATTTTCTATCAAAATATACAGTGAATCAGTGTAACAAAGTGTGGTGAATAATTTCATCAAATAGGTCTTGGGGACATGATTTCTGTTAATGTATTAACATGGCGACTTGTTCTGCTTAGTGTTTTCTCCATAGGCATTTCTTTTTTGTCCTTGTTGTCTAGTGCAGCTCGGTGAATATATATACCAAAATTAGTTTAGTCTGTATCTAAGAAGAAAATTACATTATCTATGGTATGAACTTCATTGCTGCCTTGATGTCTTGTTCAAACCTGACTTCATAATATAGTTCTATAAATAATCATTTCGTTTTCCCTTCTTCTATGGGTTTGCAAGCTACTAGTTTAATTGATGCTGAGTTTTTTCCCTTATTACAGCAGAGGTGATGGATATGTACTATTCATGTACATAGAATTGCCATCTCAAGGAGCGATGGAAATGAAGATTGCGTTCTTTTATTTTAGATTACTAATAGATGGTATATTATTTCTCTTTATGCTTAGGAGTGTTCGATCTGCTACAAGTGCATTTGTTCAGTCTCAAAATTTCAGTGTTTTTACTAGCATATTCTCTATTTCTTGGTATTACTCACACCATGTCATTGGTGAAAGCCTACTAGAAAGAACAATAAATCAATGGTGTGCTACGTTAAATTAAAATGTTATGCGTACAACCAAAAATAAAGGGGAAAAAATGAGATATAGGTATATTCCCTTGAATTATTTACATTATACATTTTCATGTGAGGGCTCTTTAGAGAAAGCAACTCAGGTTCATTTAGAAAATCATGTTAATATATTTTTGCATATCATTAACAAAGTCTATATTAAACATTCTTAGCATGATATTAGTTTAGTCGGTTCATTGTCGTGTACCCTTTTTTGTAATACTTTCCCTTGTATTCATTTTATTGTAAAGACAATAAGCAGGAAGTGGCATGTATAAAATTTCATCTGCCAATGCTACAATATCAAAATTTCAAACAATTTAGGCTGAAAGTCCAGAGAAAATAGGCTTACTAATTTATTGTCAGCAAGTAAAGGTTGACTATGTAAAATATGTAGTTGAATTAGGAGAGGAAGAAAAGCACACCAAGTAAATGGGAGAATGCATTTTTTTCTTCCAACATATGTTATTGTTCTTCACAATTCCTGGGTCTAGTTAATCTAGATGTGAAGGTTAAGGTCTGAAAGCATGAGACTAAATCTGAACCATTATATTCATCTTTGTTCCAAAGTGCTTAACTGAAGTTTTCTGATGCTCGTGAATAGTTGGCCATAGTAAAGAGTTCTACTGTTAACATAATGAGATAACTAAGTGGATCATTTAAGTGCCTATAATGGTCTCCTTTTGGTGTTATTATTTTACGTGTAAAAAGCAAGTTTTTGGACATAAATTATCTTTAATTGATGAAGAAAGTATTCCTTCAGTATTACTATTTCCATGCTTTGTTAACTATGACTACATTTTATTGTATGGAACCAAGCACTCACAGGGTGCATATAAACTTGATTTTTGTTGCAATTGGTGAATATGAAATGATCTGACCATCCTTTGTTTTAACTTGATGCTGACCTTTCTATGTTTGTATGATAAAATGTCACATTTATAGAACATTTTTTAAACTTGTATCTGGTCATTTTTTAGTGTGCCTTGCCCACATTTTCATGGTACCTTAATATAGTAGTGCTGTCTAATCAGATGATTACTTTGAAATCAACCAATGTAATTACTATAGATTCATTTGGGAGCTGGCTGTTCTAACTTATTATAACTATAATTTTGTATCTGTTTTGGATTCTATGCAGGTTTGGCAGCTAGTCCATGTTATTGGAGATTGAAGTTTTTTAGCAGGAATTACCTGGGTCCATATTACTGCCCAAAAGCGGTGGCGTAGTGTTGGAGATTATAATCAGCTAGCATGACATTTTTTATCGAAGTTATGTTACTTGAAAATAATATGCTTATAGAGCTTTCTAGATATACTTGTGATATTAAGATCTCTTTTTGAAATCAGACTAGATTGTTGGAACTCTTTATGGCCATGTGAATAGATGCTATTTTTCGAATGAATATAGTTTCACTGTCATGTTGTAAATTGTGCTGCGAGAAAACATGTTGTACTAAAAAAGGGGTTAATGGGTTGGACAGAAAACAGGTTGGTAACGCGCAAGACCAAATAAACATCTAATGGGTTATTGGGCCAAAACCCTAATCCTAATTGGGCTGGTTAACATTTGGGCCATGTTGGCTTCCATGTCAGATCCATGTAGACGCCACGTCGCTTCCACGTCATGTAAATCGGTGACGGTTTGTTCCGTCACAGCCTAGTTTGGGCTTGGCGGGCCTGGGGCAGATCCATGACGGACAAGAACTGTCATGGAAGGTAGGATGTTAAATTATGACGTGATATACATGATGGATTTCAATCCATCATGGACATGCACACATTACAATTTTTGGTTGATCGGTGACGGACAAGGACCATCATGTATTAACAAATTTCTTGTAGTGGAGATGAACTAAGGTTTGAGATGAGATGGTGTTGTTGAAGATGTTGATGGAGATTGCCCTCCCCAAGATGGGAGAGTTGTTGGCGATGATGACGACGATGATTTCCCCATCCGGGAGGGAAGTTCCCCCGGCGGAATCGCTCCACCGAAGGGCAAAAGTGCTCCTGCCCAAGTTCCGCCTCGAGACGGCGGCGCTCCATCCCGAAAGTCCTCTCCTTAATTTTTTCTAGGTCAAAATGACTTATATACCAGAAGATGGGCACCAGAGGTGGGCCTGGGTGAGCACAACCCACCAGGGCGCACCTGGGCTCCCTAGCATGCCCAGGTGGGCTGTGCCCACCTGGTGGGCCCCCTCTGGTACTTATTGGCTCCAATATTCTTTATATATTCCATAAAAATTCTCCGTAAAGTTTCAGCTTGTTTGGAGTTGTGCAGAATAGGTAGCCTGACGTAGCTTTTCCAGCTGCATATTTCCAGCTACCGTAATTCTCCCTCTTTGTGTGTACCTTGCACATTATGAGAGAAAATGCACTAGAATTACTCCAAAAAACATTATTATGCATAAAAACATCATGAATAACAGTAGGAAACATGATGCAAAATGGACGTATCAACTCCCCCAAGCTTAGACCTCGCTTGTCCTCAAGCGAAAACCAAAATCGAAAAACATGTCCACATGCTTAGAGAGAGAGAGGTGTCGATAAAAACAAAATACGGACATAGAAGCATCATGTTGATTACCATAACAGCAACAAACTTGAACATATGACTCTTATCATAGAACGTTCATCATAGACTTCTCATGAATAAGTGACAATTCATCACACTATAGAAGTATAAAGCATAAACTCTATTAGAAACCAACAAACTATGTTCTCAGTTAACTTTGCAACTACAATGCATCATCTTTTCAGGAAGGGTCGCGTATCGGAGCCTTTAGGCAAGTACACATACTCAACCATCGTATAGTCTTCTATAATTGCTAACACTCACCACATACACATGAGCAAAACGTTTCAACCGGACACATAGAAAGATGGGGGCTTATAGTTTCGCCTCCTAACGTATTCACCTCAAGGGTGATGTTAACAATAATAATTCATGCTACCCATATTCAACTGGACATATGTGCCTAGATCTTTCCTCACCACATGATGCTTACCAAAGGAGAAAAATAAAAAGGAATATAGAGAAAAACTTTGACTCTTTGCATAAAAGCAAATACATAAAAGTAAAAGATAGGCCCTTCGCAGAGGGAAGCAGAGGTTGCCATGCACTTATTTGTTTGTATGCTCAATCCCTTAGTGCAAAAGAACGTCACGTTGTATTGCCCCTTGTGATGGCAACCTTTATTATGCAGTCTATCATTTTTATTCTTCACCATCACAAGTTCATACAACGCTCAATTTTCTCTTACACTAAATGATCTCTCAGTTTTAGAAGCAATTTTTATTGCCTTATTGCACGACAACTTACTTGAGGGATCTTGCTCAATCCCTAGGTAGGTATGGTGGACTCCTGAAAATAAAATTTGGGTTTAAGGATTTTTGGATGCACAAGTAGTATCTCTACTTGGTGCAGAATTTTTGGCTAGCAAAGATAGGGGGCAAGCACCACATGTTAAAGGATCTATGCCAATATAACTTCTATGTGAATATGAACAAACATAAATCATTAAGTTGTCTTCCTTGTCCAACGTCAACAATTTTGACATAATATTTTGATGGGCACTCACAATCACAAAAAATTTCTACGATAGTGTATTTATATGTGAATCTTCTCTTCCCTTATTAATTCTTTCATGAGTTGCATCATTGACCAATGCTATGTTTGTCAATCTCTAATAAAATTTCCTACTTATACTTTTCCTTATGTCGTGTCATCACCTACCATAACATTAGCATACGATCTTTTTCATTTATTTCCTTTCTTTTTATTGCAACATGAAAGTAAAGAAAGCAAAAACTCAAACTAAACATTATTATATATCTCGCACACGATTACAAGGATAGATCACTAAGCAAACTCTTGGAAAGAAAGGATCGAACTAAACTTTTATTCATCTAAAGCAAAAGATCAAACTAAAATAAGTAAAGGCAAAAGATAGTGGTGGTTATACGATACTGGGGCACCTCTGAAGGAAATATGCCCTAGAGGCAATAATAAAGTTTTTTTTATATTTCCTTATATCTTGATAAATATTTATTATTCATGCTAGAATTGTATTAACCGGAAACTTAGTACATGTGTGAATACATAGACAAATAGAGTGTCACTAGTATGCCTCTACTTGACTAGCTCGTTGAATCAAAGATGGTTAACTTTCCTAGCCACATACATGAGTTGTCATTTGATTAACGAGATCACATCATTAGAGAATGATGTGATTGACTTGACCCATTCCGTTAGCTTAGCACTTGATCGTTTAGTATGTTGCTATTGCTTTCCTCATGACTTATATATGTTCCTATGACTATGAGATTATGCAACTCCCGAATACCGGAGGAACACCTTGTGTGCTATCAAACGTCACAACGTAACTGGGTGATTATAAAGATGCTCTACAGGTGTCTCTGAAGGTGTTTGTTGGGTTGGCATAGATCGAGATTACGATTTATCACTCCGAGTATCGGAGAGGTATCTCTGGGCCCTCTCGGTAATGCACATCACTATAAGCCTTGCAAGCAATGCAAATAATGAGTTAGTTGCGGAATGATGTATTACAGAACGAGTAAAGAGACTTGCCGGTAACGAGATTGAATTAGGTATTGAGATGCCGACGATCGAATCTCGGGCAAGTAACATACCGATGACAAAGGGAACAACGTATGTTGTTATGCGGTTTGACCGATAAATATCTTCGTAGAATATGTAGGTGCCAATATGAGCATCCAGGTTCCGCTATTGGTTATTGAACGGAGACAAGTCTCGGTCATGTCTACATAGTTCTTCAACCCGTAGGGTCCGCACGCTTAACGTTCGGTGACGATCGGTAATATGAGTTTATGTGTTTTGATGAACCGAAGGTAGTTCGGAATCCCGGATATGATCACGGACATGACGAGAAGTCTTGAAATGTTCAAGAAATAAAGATTCATATATTGGAAGCCTATATTTTGACATCGGAATGGTTTCGGGTGAAATCGGGATTTTACGAGAGTCCCCGGGAGGGGGGGGGGGGTTACCGGAACCCCCCGGGGGTTAATGGGCCTCGATGGGCCCTAGTGGAGAGAGAGAGGGGCTGGCCAGGGCAGGCCGTGCGCCCCCTCCCCTTGACTCCGAATAGGACAAGGAAAGGGGGGGCGCCCCCCATGCCTTCCCCCTCTCCCACTCATTCCTTCACCCTCCTAGTGGGACTAGGAAAGGGGAGTCGTACTCCCACTAGGAGGAGGACTCCTCCTCTTGGCACGCCCTGCAAGGGCCGACTGGCCTCCCCCTTGCTCCTTTATATACGGTGGCAGGGGCACCCCAAGACACACAAGTTGATCAGTTGATATTTTAGCCGTGTGCGGTGCCCCCCTCCACCATAATCCACCTCGGTCATATCGTAGCGGTGCTTAGGCGAAGCCCTGCGTCGGTAGCATCATCATCACCGTCATCACATTGTCGTGCTGACGGGACTCTCCCTCGAAGCTCTGCTGGATCGGAGTTCGTGGGACGTCACCGAGCTGAACGTGTGCTGAACTCGGAGGTGTCGTGCGTTCGGTACTTGGGTCAGTCGGATCGTGAAGACGTACGACCACATCAACCACGTTCTCATAACGCTTCCGCTTACGGTCTACGAGGGTACGTGGATAACACTCTCCCCTCTCGTTGCTATGCATCACCATGATCTTGCGTGTGCGTAGGAATTTTTTTGAAATTACTACGTTCCCCAATAGTGGTATCAGAGCCAGGTTTATGCGTGGATGTTATATGCACGAGTAGAACACAAGTGAGTTGTGGGCGATACAAGTCATACTGCTTACCAACATGTCATACTTTGATTCGGCGATATTGTTGGATGAAGCGGCTCGGACCGACATTACGCGTACGCTTACGCGAGACTGGTTCTACCGACGTGCTTTGCACACAGGTGGCTGGCGGTTGTCAGTTTCTCCAACTTTAGTTGAATCGTGTGTGGCTATGCCCGGTCCTTCTGAAGGTTAAAACAACACATACTTGACAAAATATCGTTGCGGTTTTGATGCGTAGGTAAGAACGGTTCTTGCTCAGCCCATAGCAGCCACGTAAAACTTGCAACAACAAAGTAGAGGACGTCTAACTTGTTTTTGCAGGGCATGTTGTGATGTGATATGGTCAAGACATGATGCTATATTTTATTGTATGAGATGATCATTTATTGTAACAGAGTTATCGGCAACTGGCAGGAGCCATATGGTTGTCGCTTTATTGTATGAAATGCAATCGCCATGTAATTGCTTTACTTTATCATTAAGCGGTAGCGATAGTCGTAGAAGCAATAGTTGGCGAGACGACAACGATGCTATGATGGAGATCAAGGTGTCGCGCCGGTGACGATGGTGATCATGATGGTGCTTTGGAGATGGAGATCAAAGGCACAAGATGATGATGGCCATATCATATCACTTATATTGATTGCATGTGATGTTTATCTTTTATGCATCTTATTTTTCTTAGATCGACGGTAGCATTATAAGATGATCTCTCACTAGATTTCAAGGTATAAGTGTTCTCCCTGAGTATGCACCGTTGCAAAAGTTTGTCCTGTCGAGACACCACGTGATGATCGGGTGTGATAAGCTCTACGTTCACATACAATGGGTGCAAGCCACGTTTGCACACGCAGAATACTTGGGTTAAACTTGACGAGCCTAGCATATGCAGATATGGCCTCGGAACACTGAGACCGAAAGGTCGAGCGTGAATCATATAGTAGATATGACCAACATAGTGATGTTCACCATTGAAAACTACTCCATCTCACGTGATGATCGGACATGGTTTAGTTGATATGGATCACGTGATCACTTAGATGATTAGAGGGATGTCTGTCTAAGTGGGAGTTCTTAAGTAATATGATTAATTGAACTTTAATTTATAATGAACTTAGTCCTGGTAGTATTAGCATATCTATGTTGTAGATCAATAGCTCGCGTTTAGCTCCCATGTTTTATTTTTGATATGTTCCTAGAGAAAACTAAGTTTAAAGATGTTAGTAGCAATGATGCGGATTGGATCCGTGATCTTAGGATTATCCTCATTGCTGCACAGAAGAATTATGTCCTTGATGCACCGCTAGGTGACAAACCGATTGTAGGAGCAAATGCAGACGTTATGAACGTTTGGCAAGCTCGATATGATGACTACTTGATAGTTTAGTGCACCATGCTTAACGGCTTAGAACCGGGACTTCAACGACATTTTGAACGTCAGGGAGCATATGAGATGTTCCAGGAGTTGAAGTTAATATTTCAAGCAAATGCCCGGATTGAGATATATGAAGTCTCCAATAAGTTCTACAGATGCAAGATGGGGGAGAATAGTTCTACCAGTGAGCATATACTCAAAATGTCTGGGTATAACAATCACTTGATTCAACTGGGAGTTAATCTTCCGGATGATAGTGTCATTGACAAAATTCTTCAATCACTGCCACCAAACTACAAGAGCTTCCTGATGAACTATAATATGCAAGGGATGGATAAAACAATTCCCGAGCTGTTCGCGATGCTAAAGGCTGCGGAGGTAGAAATCAAGAAGGAGCATCAAGTGTTGATGGTCAACAAGACCACCAGTTTCAAGAAAAAGGGTAAAGAGAAGAAGGGGAACTTCAAGAAGAACGGCAAGCAAGTTGCTGCTCAAGTGAAGAAGCCCAAGTCTGGACCTAAGCCAGATACTGAGTGCTTCTACTGCAAAGGGACTGGTCACTGGAAGCGGAACTGCCCCAAGTATTTGGCAGATAAGAAGGATGGCAAGCTGAACAAAGGTATATGTGATATACATGTTATTGATGTCTACCTTACTAATGCTCACAGTAGCACCTGGGTATTTGATACTAGTTCTGTTGCTAATATTTGCAACTCGAAACAGGGACTACAGATTAAGCAAAGATTGGCTAAGGACGAGGTGACGATGCGCGTGGGAAATGGTTCCAAAGTTGATGTGATCGCAATCGGCACGCTACCTCTACATCTACCTTCGGGATTAGTTTTAGACCTGAATAATTGTTATTTGGTGCCAGCGTTGAGCATGAACATTATATCTGGATCATGTTTGATGCGAGACGGTTATTCATTTAAATCTGAGAATAATGGTTGTTCTATTTATATGAGTAATATCTTTTATGGTCATGCACCCTTGAAGAGTGGTCTATTTTTTATGAATCTCGATAGTAGTGATACACATATTCATAATGTTGAAGCTAAAAGATGCAGAGTTGATAATGATAGTGCAACTTATTTGTGGCACTGCCGTTTAGGTCATATTGGTGTAACGCGCATGAAGAAACTCCATTCTGATGGACTTTTGGAATTACTTGATTACGAATCACTTGGTACTCGCGAACCATGCCTCATGGGCAAGATGACTAAAACGTCGTTCTCCGGAACTATGGAGCGAGCAATAGATTTGTTGGAAATCATACATACTGATGTATGTGGTCCAATGAATGTTGAGGCTCGCAGCAGGTATCGTTATTTTCTCACCTTCACAGATGATTTGAGCAGATATGGGTATATCTACTTGATGAAACATAAGTCTAAAACATTTGAAAAGTTCAAAGTATTTCAGAGTGAAGTGGAAAATCATGGTAAGAAGAAAATAAAGTTTCTACAATCTGATCGTGGAGGAGAATATTTGAGTTACGAGTTTGGTCTTCATTTGAAACAATGCGGAATAGTTTTGCAACTCACGCCACCCGGAACACCATAGCGTAATGGTGTGTCCGAATGTTGTAATCGTACTTTACTAGATATGGTGCGATCTATGATGTTTCTTACTGATTTACCGCTATCGGTTTGGGGTTATGCTTTTGAGACGGCTGCATTCAAAATAGGGCACCATCTAAATCCATTGAGATGACGCCTTATGAACTGTGGTTTGGCAAGAAACCAAAGTTGTCGTTTCTTAAAATTTGGGGCTGCGACGCTTATGTGAAAAAGCTTCAACCTGATAAGCTCGAATCCAAATTGGAGAAATGTGTCTTCATAGGATACCCAAAATAGATTGTTGGGTACACCTTCTATCACAGATCTGAAGGCAAGATATTCGTTGCTAAGAATGGATCCTTTCTAGAGAAGGAGTTTCTCTCGAAAGAAGTGAGTGGGAGGAAAGTAGAACTTGATGAGGTAACTATACCTGCTCCCTTATTGGAAAGTAGTTCATCACAGGAATCAGTTCCTGTGACTACTACACCAATTAGTGAGCAAGCTAATGATGATGATCACATAACTTCAGATCAAGTTACTACTGAACCTCGTAGGTCAACCAGAGTAAGATCCGCACCAGAGTGGTACAGTAGTCCTGTTCTGGAGGTCATGTTACTTGACCATGACGAACCTACGAACTATGGGGAAGCGATGATGAGCCCCGATTCCGCAAAATGGCTTGAGGCCATGAAATCTAAGATAGGATCCATGTATGAGAACAAAGTGTGGACTTTGATTGACTTGCCCGGTGATCGGCAAGCCATAGAAAATAAATTGATCTTCAAGAAAAAGACGGACGCTGATAGTAGTGTTACTATCTACAAAGCTAGACTTGTCAAAAAAGGTTTTGACAAAGTTCAAGGTGTTGACTACGATGAGATTTTCTCACTCGTAGCAATGCTTAAGTCTATCCGAATCATGTTAGCAAATTGCCACATTTTATGAAATCTAGCAAATGGATGTCAAAATTACATTCCTTAATGGATTTATTAAAGAAGAGTTGTATATGATACAACTAGAAGGTTTTGTCGATCCTAAAGGTGCTAACAAAATGTGCAAGCTCCAGTGATCCATCTATGGACTGGTGCAAGCATCTCGGAGTGGGAATATACGCTTTGATAAGTTGGTCAAAGCATATAGTTTTATACATACTTGCGGTGAAGCCTGTTGAGGGAGTCCTGGATTAGGGGGTGTCCGGATAGCCGGACTACCATTATCAGCCGAACTATCATTTGCCGGACTATCATCATCGACCGGACTCCAAGACTATGAAGATACAAGATTGAAGACTTCACCCCGTGTCCGGATGGGACTTTCCTTGGCGTGGAAGGCAAGCTTGGCGATACGGATATGTAGATCTCCTACCATTGTAACCGACTCTATGTAACCCTAGCCCTCTCCGGTGTCTATATAAACCGGATGGCTTTAGTCCGTAGGACAACAATCACATCAACCCTTACAATCATACCATAGGCTAGCTTCTAGGGTTTAGCCTCCTTGATCTCGTGGTAGATCCACTCTTGTAAACATCCACAATATCAATATCAATCAAGCAGGACGTAGGGTTTTACCTCCATCAAGAGGGCCCGAACACAGGTAAACATCGTGTCCCTTGTCTCCTGTTACCATCCGCCTAGACGCACAGATTCGGGACCCCCTACCCGAGATCCGCCGGTTTGACACCGACATTGGTGCTTTCATTGAGAGTTCCTACGTGTCGCCACCGATAGGCTTGACGGCCTCTTCAATCAACAACAACGCAGTCCTGGGTGAGACCTTCCTCCCGGACAGATCTTCAGATTCGGCAGCTTCGCTCGCGGGCCAACTCCTTGGCCATCCGGAGCAGATCGAAGCTACGCCCCTGGCCGTCGAGTCAGGTTTGAAGTTTAAACTTCACGGACGATATCCGGGGACTTGATCTCGATGGATCTGTACCACACCGAAGCGCCCGCTGCTGTCACGATGGGCATGACCTAACTCGCCACGGACAGCACCTTGAGGTCGCACCGGATCCGCTCCGACTCATAGTCCGGAGCCGATCGCTCGAATCGAGGACGGATGGCTGGACACCGCCTCGGGAGCCGCAATTCCTACGGCGATGGAGCCGAACACTTACCTTGTCCCACGTAAAGCCCATGACTCCGAGGTCCCGGACTCCCTGCCGGACTCCGAACCTCCTGCGCCCCTGCCAGTCGAATCCGATTGGGCGCCGATCATGGAATTCACCGCTGCGGACATCTTTCAGCACTCACCCTTCGGCGATATCATAAATTCATTGAAGCATCTCTCGCTATCCGGAGAGCCCTAGCCGAACTACGGCCAGGACGGTTGGGACGCGGATGACGAAGAAATTCAGATCCCACCCACCACCCACTTCAGAGCTACCGGCGATTTATTTAACCGACATACTCGACTCGACTCAAGACATCGACAAGATGGATGATGATGCCGAGACTACCAAGAACCAGTGCCTACAGACACCGAAGACCACCTCGTCATACGACATATACATGGTGGACACCCCAAAAGATAGGGACGGCGAAGAAGCAGCGGAGGCCGATTCCCTAAAGAAACAACCCAAGCGCCGACGTCGTGGCGCCGCTCTAAATCCCGCCACGGCAAGAATGGAGATTCCGCACGGAGATAATAACACCCCGTAAAGTGCCGAAGACAACTCCCTCCAAAGACGATCCAGCGCCGAGGAGGTAGAAGCAAGCCCTCGGGAGAGGGCGGCGATTTAAGAGGTCGAGGATGACAATTACTTACCTCCTCCGGAGATGAGGCAAGCCTCGGCGACGACCAAATTCGTCGTGCCTGAGGATCCCGTCGAACAAGAGCGTTTTAGACGCAGGCTAATGGCCACGGCAAACAGCCTAAAGAAAAAGCAACAACAGCTTCAAGCTGATCAAGACCTACTGGCCGACAGATGGACCGAGGTCCTCGCGGCCGAAGAGTATGAACTCGAACGCCCCTCCAAAAGTTACCCAAAACGCAAGTTGCTCCCCCGATTAGAGGAGGCAGCATCACCAGCGCACAATACGGCAGACCGACCACCTCGTGGCCGCGATAGAGAGGCGTGCAAGCCCTCCACCAAAACCGTACCCCGGCATCGCTCTAAAAGCAGGAAGCCACGGGGGAACGCGCCGGACTTGCGAGATATATTGGAGGACAAGGCAAGACAATCCAGATCTATCTATGGATCACGTGGGCGCCCTACCACCCACGCATTTAACACCGCCACACCGGATACAACTACTCCGCCGGGCCGAACACAGCAGCATAACGCTCTCTCGAGCTACGTCGCGATATTGCTCAATCTGAGGCGCCAGACACCCACTATGCTTCACCGACGAAGTAATGGATCATCAAATCCTGAAGGGTTCAAACCCATTAATATCGAATCTTACGATGGCACAACAGACCCCGCGGTCTGGATTGAGGATTATCTCCTCCATATACACATGGCCCGCGGCGGCGCATCTTCACGCCATCAAATATCTCCCGCTCAAGCTTAGAGGACCAGCTCGGCATTGGCTTAACAGCCGCCGCAGAGTTAATTGATGTTTGGGAAGACACGAAGCTGCATTCCTCGACAACTTCCAGTGGCACGCGTATGCGACCACCGACGCAGATGACCTAAGCCACATAATCCAGCAGCCGACGAATCGGCCAGCAATTCTAGACATGGTTCTTAACAAAGAAAAATCAAATCGCCGACTCTCCGGATGCGAGAGGCACTCGCTGCCTTCAAACATAACATCCGCGACGAGTGGCTGGCCCGCACCTAGGACAGAGAAGCCAAATCCATGGCAGCCCTCACATCCCTCATGACCCGCTTCAGGCGGGAGAGGATAGCTGGCTCGCTCGCAGTAACAACCTCAGCAAAAATGCTGGCAGTCCGGATACCAAGGACCACAATGGCAGGTTGCGTCGAAACAAAAACAAACGCCGCATTAAATGGCGACAGCAATGAGGATACGGCAGTCAACGCCGGATTCCGAGGCTCCAAACCCGGTCAACGGAACAAGCCATTCAAAAGAACCACTCCGGGCCCGTCCAATTTGGACCGAATACTCGACCGCTCTTGTCAAATACATGGAACCCCCGAAAAGCCAGCTAACCATACCAACAGAGATTGTTGGGTATTCAAGCAGCAGCAAATTAATCGCTTGAAAAAAAGTGACAAGGGGCTACACAGCGATGACGAGGAAGAGACCCGGCCGCCGAACAACAGAGGACAAAAGGGATTCCCCCCTCAAGTTCGGACGGTAAACATGATATACGCAACGCATATTCCCAAGAGGGAGCGGAAGCATGCACTAAGGGACGTATACGCGATGGAGCCAGTCGCCCCAAAATTCAACCCATGGTCCTCTTGCCCGATCACTTTCGATCGAAGAGACCATCCGACCAATATCCGCCATGGTGGATTCGCCGCATTGGTTTTAGACCCAATCATTGATGGATTTCACCTCACGAGTCCTGATGGACGGCGGCAGCTGAACCTGCTTTATCGTGATACGGTCGCAAGATGGGCATAGACCTTCAAGGATTAAACCTACAACGACGACCTTCAAAGGCGCCATACCAGGTGTCGAGGCCAATTGTGCAGGCTCGCTTACATCGAAGTGGTCTTGGATCCCGGATAATTTCCGCGAGGAGTTAATCTTCGACATAGTCCCGCTCATGGCGGCTATCACGCTCGCTTTCGATTTAACCGCGTTTGCAAAATTCAACGCAGTGCCGCATTATGCATACCTTAAGCTCAAGATGCCAGGCCTCGTGGAGTCATCACGGTCAATGGAAACACGGAACGCTCCTCCGAACGGAGGAACATACAGCGGCTCTCGCGGCGAAATACAGAGCAGCCTTTTAAGGCAATTCTCGAGTCCGGCCGTTAAACGACCGGACACGACCAAACGCGCCCGGAGCAACATCAACCAAGACCACCTGGTGTTGCACAAGGGCACAACTCCCCTCGGCAACATGCACCACCCGGGGTTATCCGCTTCAGGCTTGAACAACTCCCGCAGCATGCCGTCAAGCTCCAAGGTAGTGAAATTCCAATTCAGACCTGGGCGTAGCCTCATGATGTCCGCCGCTCGAATTCCCAAGCAGGCCTCCTCTCTCCTGCAGGGCGCGATCGCGGCGAAGGAAGTCCGCGCTAACTGCTCCTACGGTAAGCCCTGCTTGCGGAGACGCAAAATCCTAGTCGTGGCAATCTTCAACTTGTCGTCCTCTGCGCCAAGTTGCTCCAATCGCTGCCACGAACTATGGGGGTCTGGCGCAGGGCAGTGAAAGGCTGTGGCTCCTCCTCTAAGATCCAACACTAGTCAGCTCTCCACTCCTCCCACTTGCTGCGCAACTCTCCGTCAAGATACGCTTCCTTCTTGCCGATCCTAGAGGTCCATGCAATTCCTCGTGGCGGCTCTCTCTCTCTGCTGGGTGAGAAGTAGTGGCGGAAAAGTGCGACATTTGGATGGACCCGACGAAGTTCTCGCAAAGGTGTCTGCGGCCATGGTGAGGATGGCATTGGGGTGAAGTCAAGGAGGCGGAGGCCATATGTGTTCATGACATCGCAGAAGAATTCAGAAAAGGGCGGGCAGAGCCCGCACCAGAAGAAAATCGCGAAGAAGGGGTACCCTCGTGCGGATGTGGCGGCGGAGATGACCCTCGTGCGCGGGTGCGCCCGGGTCTCCGTCGACCAGAAGAGGTAGTACAGCTCCCGTAGCTCCTTCCTGTTGAGCAGGGGATCGAAGAGGGCCCGCTCCTTCCGCAGCGCCGCGAGCCGCTGCGCCTCGGCCGATTTCACGCCTTTTCCCTTGTCGGCCTTCGGAGCCATAGGGAGAAGTGGTGGAGGAGGTCGACGGCGTTAGTGGCACCGGTGGCAATGGAGGGGGCGGAGCGTCGATCTCTTTGGGCTCGAGAAGAAAGGGGGAAGCGACGGGGGTTTTCCGATGTGACAGCGAGGGCAAGTGGGCGCCCTGCCCCTGTTCCCCCTGCTTATAAAGGGGGGAGGGGACGGGCGTTCCGATTTTTCCCATTAAAGAAAGCCCCACGATCTCCCCCACGACGCCACGTCCGGTGCGTGACATTCGTGGGAGACGTGGTGGGACCAAGGTGAATAACGGCGTAATCAAGACCATGTGTGCCCGTGCACTGTTTTGGGCCTGGCCCAACAGAGCTCGGCGCCGTGTGTGGCCCAGGCCCGGGGGCTCCTGTCCGTGTACTAGAGTAGCGGTACCCTAGTATCCCGAACTCGTGCACGGACAGTCGTAGCACCCCGCGGCAGGGCTGGCCCGATGACCACCAAGATCCTCAGCGGCTCCTTTGGAGCCATTCAAGAACAAAGTAATCAAGGCCCCGGCAAGAGGAGCTTGCCGGGAAGGCCACCGAGTATGAAGGAAACAAGGCCCGGCAAGAGGAGCTTGCCGGAAGGCTTGTGGGCGCCGAGCCCCCCTAAGCGACAAGGTTCCTGCAGCCGCGGCGCGCATACGGGCAGGCAACCTCTCTTCATCTCCGCTCCAGCTCACCCGCCAACGTGTCACCACGGGGCTCTCCCAAGCACGCGTGTCGACGGGCTGTGCAGCCAGCGAGGAGCAGCGATAAGCGGCGCTGACAAGCTACCATCGTGGCAAACAGAGGCGCACTTGACAGTCCTGTTATACTGTTCGGGCGATCGAGACGGGCATTGATGACTCTTGTCCCTTGCCGTCGAGTTAGGTATAGATTATCTGTACACCTGCATGAGCGGTGTACCAACCTATGTTTTACTATCTTACCCTTGTCTACTTGCCACATGTGGTGACCCCTTGTGCCTATAAAAGGAGGCCCAAGTGCAACGTAGAAAGGGTTCGGTCCAGCTCCGGCTTAGTTCATCATACTCATACAAAACCACACTCAGGCTAGGTCTTGTAGCTCCCATTGCTCCCTAGCAAGAACACAAGATAATCCACAAAGCAGCAGTAGGAGTATTATGATCCGCGCCGACGAGCAGAGGCGGCTCACCCGCGACACCACTGCTCAGGAGATGGCGCACATCGCCACGAGGTTGGAGGAGGCTGCAGAGGCTGTTGCCGCCGGCGTATTTGGGTTTACTGTCGAGGAGGCGGAGACGGCCGAGGCGGCAAGCCTCGCCGACCGAGAAGAGTTTGTCGGCGAGGAGGAGCAGCCCGAGCCCGACAACGAGCCGAGCGAGCCTGCCGGGAGCGCCTCTCCTCCGCCATCAAGTGGCCTGCCGCAGGGGGAGTCTGCTGCCCCGCCAAGGAGACGCCTCCGCAAGACTGGAGAAGTGGCGGGGGGGCATGCGGTCCAGCAGCCGCCTCGCCGTCCGACGCGCTCCATCAAGGCACTGCACGCCCGTGCATCGCAGTAGCAATGCGGCCCCAACCCCAGCCCTCGCAAAATTGCAAGACAAACTCTCAGACATAATTACGCCTGAGATACCATGGGCATAGGGGAAGGGCACAACCACAACAGACCCAGAGTGCGGTTCGACCACACCAGGGGCTCCCAAGTGTGTCGCTCTTTTTTCTTTTATTTTTCTCTTTTATACAGAACTCAGTCCAGCGGCGAACCTGCCGAACTCATGATGCAACAGCCAGGGAAGGACAAAGGCCGTGACGAACACTCAGGTGGTCTCCATCATGAGCATTAAATTTGTTAAATACAACATTCCGCGGCCTACCCCTGGAGGGAGACGCCTTTAATTCATCCAATCCCTTGCTTTCTGCACTATTTGTATCATTCCGCACTGATAGCATACCTTCTCGAATAAAATGCAGCACTTTTTGCCTATAATTGCATTACTTTATATATATATATGTTCATTTACGACATGTTGCACCCGTGCATCTTGGCACGGCCAAACACACCAGGGGCTTATGTCCTCCGCTTTATGGTGTGATAAAGTCCGCACACTTCCACAAGTGCGGCACCCCGAACTTATAGCATTATATGAATCAGCTCCGAATCATGCCTTGGGTCAATAGTTGGGTTTGCCCGGCTCCCATGTTTGGCACCTTACGTTTCCGTTCTATCGGCTAAGGTAGCACTGGGAGAACCACTGCGATTGCGCCCCGGTTGAGCCGGGTTAACGCCTCAGTGGAGAAAGCTAAAACTGAGACCTACGTCGCTTCGAGCGAAGTTCCGGATTATGTCCGATGAAGGCGTGGATAGCGCCCCAATTCGGTCTTCCGAATACTAGGGGCTTCGCCGAAATTTAAAATTATAGAATTCTATGGCTAAGTGAGAGTGTTCAAGCACTATAAGTCCGGTTGCCTTGTTCGTTATGTTGAGCGCCTCCTAGATGGACCCAAAATGGGAACAAGAGTGCTCAAGTTTATCCCAACACCCCAAAGACTGTGGCATGGGGGCTGAAGCCGACGACTTGCCATCTCTCGATTTAATAAACGGCCGCATGAAGGTAATATTAAATTAAACAAGCGTTGCTTAGCGCATATGAACAAAGTTTTCAGCGCGAGGATAACACATTGCGAATTCACTCAATAATTACATCCACAGGGCACTCATCCGCAATCTTGCGGGCACCCTTCAGACAGCCTTATAGTAAATTTCGGGCGTACGATGCTCCTTGCCCGCTGGTGGCGCGTCAGTGATTAGCTTCTCCGCATCCAGCTTGCCCAATGCACCTTTGCACGGGCAAGGGCCCGACGAGCACCTTGAATACAGGCAGAGCGCTTGATAACCTCCACCTGTGGGCACGATCCACCAGCCGTCGACGAGGCGAAGTAGCTCCCAGCCATGGCCTCTCCAGCCACAGCCGGACTATGAGGCCCTTCATGGCCTGCTCGGCCACCTTGTGAAGCTCGACCAGCTGCTTCACTGGTCGCTAGGGGCACTGGATGGCGGCCTCAAAGATATCGAGACCGAAGACCTTCTCCGTTGAGCTCCCTCCTCGGCTCGGTAGAATGCGGCGGCATCAGACACGCTGCGAGGCAGATCTGCAAATGCCCCTGGAGAGCTCCGAATCCGGGTAAGTAACATGTAATTTACATTCACATGCTTGCTTTGCATGAAAAATGCCTTACCCGCCGCTATCTTCTTCATCAACTCAACCTCCTGAAGGGACTTATGGGCCTCGGCCTTAGCGGTTTTGGCACTTTCGAGAGCTGAGGCAAGCTCGGACTCTCGAGTCTTTGAGTCACGCTCCAAACTCTCATGCTTTTCCATGAGAGCCTGGAGCTCTTGCTGAACCACTGCCACCCGCGCATCCTAGTTTCCTCGCTCAGCCCGTTCCGTGGCCGCATTGCGTTCGGCCGCAGACACGGCCTCCTTCAGGGTCGCCACCTCGTTCGTGGCCCCTGCAGTACCCATGTTATCCTTGTTTTTTTGTCGCAACCTAAATCCTTTTCTGTAAGGTACATATTCAAAGTGGTGTTACTCACCTTCTTTGTCTTGAGCTGCTTCTGGCGGCCGAGCTCTTGCCCGGACCGCCGAGCTCTGCTTCAATGCACCGACCTCCGCAGCCAAGGTCGGCAGAGGTCAGCAGCGCAGCCTGCAACCCATATTGACATAATTTTTAGCAACCCTGCGTATATCTTTTTAAGATCCTCGGTCCGCTTTTCTTCCAACACCGAACCGAGCATCGAGGCTACTGTCTATGCGGTATTACATTGCATATTTTAACTTCTTACCTCAAAGCCCGATAGAAGGCTATTGCAGAGCTTGGTCAGCCCGCCTTTGGCGAGCTGCACCTTCTGAATCACCGCACTCATAATAGTGCGGTGTTCTTCCTCGATAGAAGCGCTCTGTAGCGCCTCCAACAAGTTACCCGGCGCCTCCGGTTGGACGGAAGCCGCCGGCGTCACGGTCTTGCCCTTGGTTCGAAGGGGCCGCCGGCCAGACTACGGATCCCACCTCGGCGTCTTCGGCGTTGCGAGGGGTGGAGGCGGTCGGGATGGAGTCTACATCCGAAGAAGCCAACGACCCGCTCGATGAAGCAGGGAGATCATCACTGGCCGGACTACAGGCAGTATGCGGCATTAGAATGACACTATGTGACGCAGAAAAAGAAATTATAAATCATTCAGGAATCCGGATACTTACGATCTTGCTGGAGGCCTGGCCCTCGAAGGCCATTCTTCCTCGCCAACGTTGATGTTGGCAGAGCTGTCCGGGGGAATAGTCCTTCCCCTCTTGGATCCTCCGGCCTCCCGGTTGGGAAGCCTTCCTCTTCCTCTCTCCCTCCTCTGGGAGAGAGTCCTCTTCCTCCTCCTCATTTTCGGGGGAGGAGTCAGCCCCGGAGTCGTCGGACACCTGAAAACGGGCACTCTTTCAAGCACCCGTAGCCTCCTTCTTGGCCTTCTTCTCCGGCACCACGTGCGGTGCCGGAACCAGCAGCCTCGCTAGACGAGCGTCTACTGGATTTTCTGGCATAGGAGCCGGACAGGTAATCTGCTCCGCCTTCTTCACCCAGTCCTGTCAAAGGAAAAGGGGAAATTAAAACCCGCATAGAGTCAAACTATGGAAAACGAGTGTCCCGTAAAGGGGTAGAATCACTTACCTCGTCAGCCTGGTGCTGCGAGCGAAATCCGCGATCTTCAGTCGCGGATGCGGGGGCTTCGACGCCCTTGAACGGCACCTTCCAGGCGCCTTCGTACGTTGTGTCGAAGAGCTTGTTCAGCGCCTGGTGCTGTTCCGGATCGAACTCCCATAGATTGAATGCCCGCTCTTGGCATGGGAGAATCCGCGACGAGCATGACTTGGACCACGTTAACCAGCCCGAGCTTCTTCACCAGCTTCTTGATACAGGTCCGAGTCCCGTCACTCGTTCAAACTGCCCCACAAAGAAGCCCTTCTCTTTCCGGGAGGTGAGCTGCGTGGGGATACCAGATCTAAACTCGGGGCCGCCGCCCATTTAGGGTCACGCTGCTCGGTGATGTAGAACCACCCGATTGCCACCCCTTGACGGATTCCACAAAGGCCCTTCGAACCAAAGGACGTTGGGCATCTTTCCCAACATGGCGCCTCCGACTCCGCTTGAATGCCCTTCACTACCTTCGCTTGACATTGAAGGTCTTGAGCCTAAGCAAGTGGGGCTGGATGCAGAGGAAGGCCTCGCACACGACGATAAACGCCGAGATGTTGAGGATGAAGTTCGGCGCCAGATCATGGAAATCCAGGCCGTAGTAGAACATGAGCCCCCGGATAAAGGGGTGAAGTGGAAAGCCCAGTCCGTGGAGGAAGTGGGAAAGAAAGACAACCCTCTCATGGGGCCGGGGGGTGGGGATGAGCTGCCCCTCGTCGGGCAGCCGGTGCGCGATGTCGCCTGAGAGGTATCCGGCGCCGCGCAGTTTGGCGATTTGCTCCTCCTTAAAGGTGGAGGCCAACCATTTACCTCCCGCTCCGGACATGGTCGGAGAAGGTTGAGACGAGATGCGCGAACTTGGGCGCTGGAACTCGAGTGCGCGGAGATGGATAAGCAAAGGAGGAAGAAGGCGTAGGTGAGAAGGTGAATCCTTATCCCTTATATGGGCGGGAGAAGTCTTACGCGTCCCCCACCGGCCTGGTAAAACTCGCTTATCTCCCAAGCGTCACCATCAATGACGCGGTTGGGTTACCCACGCCCGTATTGATGAGAATCCCGGATTAAGGGGAAACACGATCTCTACTTCGACAAGACGTGCCAAGGAAACCGCTTCGCTAAATGCGCTGAGGTGGTAAAGCAAAAAACAATTCGAGTAGTAGCTTGGTAGTGGTGTGACGTCATGCCACGGAAAACGTCAGCAGATTGAACTTGTGTATACATTATTATTCTCTTTTCGGTGGAATGTGGAATTTATTTTGCAGAGCCGGACACTATCCTGGTGTTCCCAATCTTCTATCATTTGGAGGAGGAACCCGCCTTGCAATGCCAAGCAATATACACGGGACTTATCGTCATTGAAGACTGGTTTAGGGCTCTTGAGGAGTCTGGATTAGGGGTGTCCGGATAGCCGGACTACCATTATCAGCCGAACTATCATTTGCCGGACTATCATTTGCCGGACTATCATCATCGACCGGACTCCAAGACTATGAAGATACAAGATTGAAGACTTCACCCCGTGTCCGGATGGGACTTTCCTTGGCGCGGAAGGCAAGCTTGGCGATACGGATATGTAGATCTCCTACCATTGTAACCGACTCTATGTAACCCTAGCCCTCTCCGGTGTCTATATAAACCGGATGGCTTTAGTCCGTAGGACAACAATCACAACAACCCTTACAATCATACCATAGGCTAGCTTCTAGGGTTTAGCCTCCTTGATCTCGTGGTAGATCCACTCTTGTAAACATCCACAATATCAATATCAATCAAGCAGGACGTAGGGTTTTACCTCCATCAAGAGGGCCCGAACCTGGGTAAACATCGTGTCCCTTGTCTCCTGTTACCATCCGCCTAGACGCACAGTTCGGGACCCCCTACCCGAGATCCGCCGGTTTTGACACCGACACCTGTATTTACAAGAAAGTGAGTGGGAGCACTACATCATTTTTGATAAATATATGTGAATGACATATTGTTGATTGGAATTAATATAGAATTTTCTGGAAAGAATAAAGGAGTATTTGAAAGGAGTTTTTCAAAGAAAGACCTCGGTGAAGCTGCTTACATATTGAGCATCAAGATCTATAGAGATAGATCAAGACGCTTGATAAGTTTTTTCAATGAGTACATACCTTGACAAGATTTTGAAGTAGTTCAAAATGGAACAGTCAAAAAAAGAGTTCTTGCCTGTGTTACAAGGTGTGAAATTGAGTAAGATCAAAGCCCGACCACAGCAGAAGATAGAAAGAGAATGAAAGTCATTCCCTATGCCTCAGCCATAGGTTCCATAAAGTATGCCATGTTGTGTACCAGATCTATTGTATACCCTACACTGAGTTTGGCAAAGGAGTACAATAGTGATCTAGGAGTAGATCACTGAACAACGGTCAAAATTATCGTTAGTGGAATAAGGATATGTTTCTCGATTATGGAGGTGACAAAAGGTTCGTCGTAAAGGGTTACGTCGATGCAAGTTTTGACACTGATCCAGATGACTCTAAGTCTCAATCTAGATACATATTGAAAGTGGAAGCAATTAGCTAAAGTAGCTCCGTACGGAGCATTGTAGACATAGAAATTTGCAAAATACATATGGATCTGAATTTGGCAGACCCATTGACTAAACTTCTCTCACAAGCAAAACATGATCACACCTTAGTACTCTTTGGGTGTTAATCACATGGCGATGTGAACTAGATTACTGACTCTAGTAAACCCTTTGAGTGTTGGCCACATGGCAATGTGAACTATGGATATTAATCACCTGGTGATTTGAACTATTGGTGTTAAATCACATGGCGATGTGAACTAGATTATTAACTCTAGTGCAAGTGGGAGACTGAAGGAAATATGCCCTAGAGGCAATAATGAAGTTGTTATTTATATTTCCTTATATCATGATAAATGTTTATTATTCATGCTATAATTGTATTAACCGGAAACTTAGTACATGTGTGAATACATAGACAAACAGAGTGTCACTAGTATGCCTCTACTTGACTAGCTCGTTGAATCAAAGATGGTTAAGTTTCCTAGCCATAGACATGAGTTGTCATTTGATTAACGGGATCACATCATTAGAGAATGATGTGATTGACTTGACCCATTCCGTTAGCTTAGCACTTGATCGTTTAGTATGTTGCTATTGCTTTCTTCATGACTTATACATGTTCCTATGACTATGAGATTATGCAACTCCCGTTTACCGGAGGAACACTTTGTGTGCTACCAAACGTCACAATGTAACTAGGTGATTATAAAGGTGCTCTACAGGTGTCTCCAAAGGTATTGTTGAGTTGGCGTATTTCGAGATTAGGATTTGTCACTCCGATTGTCGGAGAGGTATCTCTGGGCCCTCTCGGTAATGCACATCATTATAAGCCTTGCAAGGAATGTGACTAATGAGTTAGTTGTGGGATGATGCATTACAGAACGAGTAAAGAGACTTGCGGTAACGAGATTGAACTAGGTATTGAGATATCGACGATCGAATCTCGGGCAAGTAACATACCGATGACAAAGGGAACAACGTATGTTGTTATGCGGTTTGACCGATAAAGATCTTCGTAGAATATGTAGGAGACAATATGAGCATCCAAGTTTCGCTATTGGTTATTGACCGGAGACGAGTCTCGGTCATGTCTACATAGTTCTTGAACCCGTTGGGTCCGCACGCTTAACGCTCGATGATGATCGGTAATATGAGTTTATGTGTTTTGATGAACCGAAGGTAGTTCGGAATCCCGGATGTGATCACAGACATGATGAGGAGTCTCGAAATGGTCGAGACATAAAGATTGATATATTGGAAGCCTATATTTGGACATCGGAATGGTTCCGGGTGAAATCAGGATTTTACCGGAGTGCCGGGGGGGTTACCGGAAGCCCCCGGTGGTTAATGGGCCTTGATGGGCCCTAGTGGAGAGAGAGAGGGGCCGACCAGGGCAGGCCGCGCGCCCCTCCCCTTCAGTCTGAATAGGACAAGGAAGGGGGGTGCGCCCCCTTGCCTTCCCCCTCTCACACTCCTTCCTTCCCCCTCCTAGTGGGACTAGGAAAGGCGAGTCCTACTCCCACTAGGAGGAGGACTCCTCCTCTTGGCGCGCCCTGCAAGGGCCGGCCGGCCTCCCCCCTTGCTCCTTTATATACGGGGGCAGGGGGGCACCCCAAGACACACAAGTTGATCAGTTGATATTTTAGCCGTGTGCGGTGCCCCCCTCCACCATAATCCACCTCGGTCATATCGTAGCGGTGCTTAGGCAAAGCCCTGCGTCGGTAGCATCATCATCACCGTCATCACGCCGTCGTGCTGACGGAACTCTCCCTCGAAGCTCTGCTGGATCAGAGTTCGTGGGACATCACCGAGCTGAACGTGTGCTGAACTCGGAGGTGCTGTGCGTTCGGTACTTAGATCAGTCGGATCGTGAAGACATACGACTACATCAACCGCGTTCTCATAATGCTTCCGCTTACGGTCTACGAGGGTAGGTGGACGACACTCTCCCCGCTCGTTGCTATGCATCACCATGACACAACAACCAAAATATGTGCATACCCATTAGAGGAAGGAAAAGGTCCCATGTAATCAAATCCCCGAACATCAAATGGTTCAACAGCAAGTGAATAATTCATAGGCATTTCTTGACGCTTACCGATATTACCTATTATTTGGCCTTCATCACAAGATAAGACGAACTTACGGGCATCCTTGAAGAGAGTAGGCCAATAAAATCCAGATTGCAATACCTTGTGAGTAGTTCTATCTCCAGCATGATGCCCACCATAAGCTTCGAAGTGACATTTCCGTGGGATTTGTCCCTGTTCATGCTCAGGTACACATCGTCTAATAATACCATCTACTCCTTCTTTATAAAGAGGTGGGTCATCCCAAAAGTAATGTCTTAAATCATAGAAGTGTTGGGGAACGTAGTAATTTCAAAAAAAATCCTACGCACACACAGGATCATGGTGATGCATAACAACGAGAGGGGAGAGTGTTGTCCATGTACCCTTGTAGACCGAAAGCGGAAGCGTTAGCACAACGCGGTTGATGTAGTCGTACGTCTTCACGATCCGACCGATCCAAGTATCGTACGTACGACACCTCCGAGTTCAGCACACGTTCAGCTCGATGACGTCCCGCGAACTCCGATCCAGCAGAGCTTCACAGGAGAGTTCCGTCAGCACGACGGCGTGATGACGGTGATGATGTTGCTACCGACGCAGGGCTTCGCCTAAGCACCGCTACTATATGACCGAGGTGGAATATGGTGGAGGGGGCACCGCACACGGATGTAATAGATTAACAGATCAACTTGTGTGTTCTAGGGTGCCCCCTACCCCCGTATATAAAGGAGCAAGGGGAAGGCAGCCGGCCAGGAGGAGGGCGCGCCAAGGGGGGAGTCCTACTCCCACCAGGAGTAGGACTCCTCCTTTTCCTTGTTGGAGTAGGAGAGGTAAGGAAGGAAGAGTGGAGGAGAAGGCAAAAGGGGGACGCCGCCCCCTCCTTGCCCTGGCCGCCCCTCCTCTTCTCCCACTAAGGCCCATGAGGCCCAATTAACTCCCCGGGGAGTTCAGGTAACCCCCCGGTACTCCGGTTTTCTCCAAAATCACTCGGAACACTTCCGGTGTCCTAATAGAGTCGTCCAATATATTGATATTTACATCTCGACTATTTCGAGACTCCTCATCATGTCCGTGATCATATCCGGGACTCCGAACTACCTTCAGTACATCAAAACACAAAAACTCATAATACCGATCGTCACCAAACTTTAAGCGTGCGGACCCTACGGGTTCGAGAACTATGTAGACATGAACAAGACATGTCTCTGGTTCTTAACCAATAGCGGAACCTAGATGCTCATATTGGCTCCTACATATTCTATGAAGATATTTATCGGTCAAACCGCATAACAACATACATTGTTCCCTTTGTCATCGGTATGTTACTTGCCCGAGATTCGATCGTCGGTATCTCAATACCTAGTTCAATCTCGTTACTGGCAAGTCTCTTTACTCATCCCATAATGCATCATCCTGCAACTAACTCATTAGTCACATTGCTTGCAAGGCTTATAGTGATGTGCATTACCGAGAGGGCCCAGAGATACCTCTCCGACAATCGGAGTGACAAATCCTAATCTCGAAATACGCCAACTCAACAAGTACCTTCGGAGACACCTGTAGAGCACCTTTATAATCACCCAGTTACATTGTGACGTTTGGCAGCTGATACGTCTCCAATGTATCTATAATTTTTGATTGCTCCATGCTATATTATCTACTGTTTTGGACCATATTGGGCTTTATTTTCCACTTTTATATTACTTTTGGGACTAACCTACTAACTGGAGGCCCAGCCCAGAATTGCTGTTTTTTTTCCTATTTCAGTGTTTCGAAGAAACGGAATATCAAACGGAGTCCAAACGGAATGAAACCTTCAGGAACGTGATTTGCTCATCAGATAAGATCCAAGAGACTTGGACCCTCCGTCAAGAAAGCCACGAGGCAGTAATGAGGGTGGAGGGCGCCCCCCTAGGGCATGCCCCCTGCCTCATGGGCCCCTCGAAGCTCCGCCGACATACTCGTTCCTCCTATATATACCTCACGCACCCCAAGCGATCGAATCTGAGCCAAAACCTAATTCCACCGCCGCAACTTTCTCAGATCCACGAGATCCCATATTGGGGCCTGTTAGGAGCTCACGGGAAGGGAATCCACCACGAATGGCTTCTACATCATCATCGTAGCCCCTCCGATGAAGTGTGAGTAGTTTACCTCAGACCTTCGGGTCCATAGTTAGTAGCTAGATGACTTCTTCTATCTTTTTGGATCTCAATACAATGTTCTCCCCCTCTCTCGTGGAGATCTATTCGATGTAATCTTCTTTTTGAGGTATGTTTGTTGAGACCAATGAATTGTGGGTTTATGATCAAGATTATCTATAAAAAATATTTGAATCTTCTCTGAATTCTTTTATGTATGATTGGTTATCTTTGCAAGTCTCTTCGAATTATCAGTTTGGTTTGGCCTACTAGATTGGTTTTTCTTGCAATGGGAGAAGTTCTTAGCTTTGGGTTCAATCTTGCGGTGTCCTTTCCCAGTGACAGTAGGGGCAGCAAGGCACGTATTGTATTGTTGCCATCGAGGATAACAAGATGGGGTTTTTATCATATTGCATGAATTTATCCCTCTACATCATGTCATCTTGCTTAAGGTGTTACTCTATTTTCTTGAACTTAATACTCTAGATGCATGCTGGATAGCGGTCGATGAGTGGAGTAATAGTAGTAGATCAGGCAGGACTCGGTCTACTTGTCTCGAACGTGATGCCTATATACATGATCATACCTAGATATTCTCATAACTATGCTCAATTATGTCAATTGCTCAACAGTAATTTGTTCACCCACCATAGAATACTTATGCTCTTGAGAGAAGCCACTAGTGAAATCTATGGCCCCCGAGTCTATTCTCATCATATCAATCTCCAATCACTTTATTATTGCTTTGCTTTTACTTTTGCCTTTTATTTTACCTTGCATCTTTATATAAAAAATACCAAAAATATTATCTATCATCTCTATCAGATCTCACTCTCGTAAGTGACCGTGAAGGGATTGACAACCCCTAATCGCGTTGGTTGCGAGGAGCTATTCACTTTGTGTAGGTACAAGGAACTCGCGCGTGGCCTCCTACTGGATTGATACCTTGGTTCTCAAAAACCGAGGGAAATACTTACGCTACTTTGCTGCATCATCCTCTCCTCTTCGGGGAAATCCAACGCAGTGCTCAAGAGGTAGCAAGAAGAATTTCTGGCGCCGTTGCCGGGGAGTCTATGCAAAAGTCAGCATACCAAGTACCCATCACAATCCCTTATCTCCCGCATTACATTATTTGCCATTTTCCTCTCGTTTTCCTCTCCCCCACTCCACCCTTGCCGTTTTATTCGCCCTCTCTTTTCCGTTTGCCTTTTTCTCGCTTGCTTTTTGTTTGCTCATGTGTTGGATTGCTTGCTTGTCGCGATGGCTCTACCTAGTTTTGGTAATCTCCACCTTAAAAGATTAGAAGAGATCGAAAGCAAGAGATTTATGGTTTTGCAATTTGAGCATAATAATTTCTTCAGAAACGAGCTTAAGGAACAAAAAAGTTTTATGAGTTACATGAATAAAGAGTTCGATGATATGTCTAAAGAATTTGATGGTATAAGATCTCAAATTGCTCGTCTTGAGAAGTTGACTGCTGAAATTTCGGATAAGCAGGCTACCTTAGTCAATAAGATGGCCGCTAAACCGAATCCCTATGAAAATCAAGATGAAGATCTAAAAGTTATTGATGTGTCCCCTATTAAATCTTTGTTTGCAATATGAATCTTGATGAAACTGAATATGACCCACCTTTACCTAGAAGGCGTTCCAAAAATTCGGAGTATTTAGATCTTGATGATGAAATTGATAAAAGTGGGATTGAAAAGAATAAAACCCTAGATGTTGCTAAACCCACTATATTGGATTTCAAGGAATTTAATTATGAAAGTTGCTCTTTAATTTATTGTATTTCCTTGTTCAATCCATGCTAAATTCTCCTCATGCTTATAGTCAAAATAAAGCGTTTACCAAACATATTGTTGATGCCTTGATGCAATCTTATGAAGAAAAACTTGAGTTGGAAGTTTCTATCCCTAGAAAAATTTATGATGAGTGGGAACCAACTATTAAAATTAAGATTAAGGGTCATGAATTTTATGCTTTATGTGATTTGGGTGCTAGTGTCTCCACTATTCCCAAAACTTTGTGTGATTTGATAGATTTCCGTGATTTTGATGATTGCTCTCTAAACTTGCATCTTGCGGATTCCACTATTAAGAAACCTATGGGAAGAATTAATGATGTTCTTATTGTCGCAAATAGGAATTATGTGCCCGTAGATTTCATCGTTCTTGATGTAGATTGCAATCCTTCTTGTCCTATTATTCTTGGTCGACCTTCCCTTAGAACGATTGGTGCAATTATTGATATGAAGGAAGGGAACATTAGATTCCAATTTCCATTAAAGAAAGGCATGGAACACTTCCCTAGGAAGAAAATAAAACTACCTTATGAATCTATCATGACAGCCACTTATGGATTGCCTACCAAAGATGGCAATACCTAGATCTATCCTTGCTTTTATGCCTAGCTAGGGGCGTTAAACGATAGCGCTTGTTGGGAGGCAACCCAATTTTTTTGTTTTTTTGTTTTTGTTTCTGTTTAGGAATAAATAATCCATCTACCTTCTGTTTAGATGTGGTTTTATCTTTTAACTAGTGTTTGTGCCAAGTTAAACCTATAGGATCTTCTTGGATAATAGTTATTTGATGTTGCTGTAATTTCCTGAAACTTTCTGTTCACAAAAACAATTATTAAAATTCACCAGAACGTTATAAAATAGTGATTCCAATTTCTGCTGATCAATAAACAAATTTCCTAGGTCTTCCTATTTTGTCTGAATTTTTGGAGTTCCCTAAGTTTGCGTTAGTTACAGATTACTACAGACTGTTCTGTTTTTGGCAGATTCTCTTTTTCGTGTGTTGTTTGCTTATTTTGATGAATCTATGGCTAGTAAAATAGTTTATAATCCATAGAGAAGTTGGAATACAGTAGGTTTAACACCAATATAAATAAATAATTAGTTCATTACAGTACCTTGAAGTGGTCTTTTGTTTTCTTTCGCTAACGGAGCTCACGAGATTTCTGTTGAGTTTTGTGTTGTCAAGTTTTCAAGTTTTGGGTGAAATCTTTTGATGGATTATGGAAAAAGGAGTGGCAAGAGCCTAAGCTTGGGGATGCCCATGGCACCCCCAAGATAATCCAAGGACACCAAAAGTCAAAGCTTTGGGATGCCGCGGAAGCCATCCCGTCTTTCGTCTACTTCCATCGGTAATTTTACTTGGAGCTATATTTTTATTCACCACATGATATGTGTTTTGCTTCGAGCGTCTTGTATGATTTGAGTCTTTGATTTTTAGTTTTCCACAATCATCCTTGCGGTACACACCTTTTGAGAGAGCCATAAATGAATTGGAATTGGATAGAATACTCTATGTGCTTCACTTATATCTTTTGAGCTTTATAGTTTTGCTCTTTGTGCTTCACGTATATCTTTTGAGATTTATAGTTTTGCTCTAGTGCTTCACTTATATCTTTTAGAGCACGGTGGTGGATTTGTTTTAAAGAAACTATTGATCTCTCATGCTTCACTTAGATTATTTTGAGAGTCTTAAATAGCATGGTAATTTGCTTAATAATAATAATATGCTTGGTATTCAAGATTGGTAAAACTTTCTTTTGAGTGTGTTGAATACTGAGAAAAGTTTGATACTTGATAATTGTTTTGAGATATGAAGATGGTGATATTAGAGTCATGCTAGTTGAGTAGTTGTGAATTTGAGAAATACTTGTGTTAAAGTTTTTGATTCCCGTAGCATGCACGTATGGTGAACCATTATGTGATGAAGTCGGAGCATGATTTATTTATTGATTGTCTTCCTTATGAGTGGCGGTCGGGGACGAGCGATGGTCTTTTCCTACCAATCTATCCCCCTAGGAGCATGCGTGTAATACTTTGCTTTGATAACTTCCAGATTTTTGCAATAAGTATATGAGTTCTTCAAGACTAATGTTGAGTCCATGGATTATATGCACTTTTTCCCATCCTTCCACCATTGGTAGCCTCTTTAATACCACGCTCCTTTCGCCGGTATCATACACCCACCATATACCTTCCTCAAAACAGCCACCATACCTACCTATCATGGCATTTCCATAGCCATTCCGAGATATATTGCCATGCAACTTTCCACCGTTCCGTTTATTATGACACGCTCCATCATTGTCATATTGCTAGCATGATCTGTAGTTGATATCGTATTTGTGGCAAAGCCACCATTCATAATTCTTTCATACATGTCACTCTTGATTCATTGCATATCCCGGTACACCGCCGGAGGCATTCATATAGAGTCATAATTTGTTCTATGTATCGAGTTGTAATTGTTGAGTTGTAAGAAAAATAAAAGTGTGATGATCATAATTTTTAGAGCATTGTCCCAAGTGAGGAAAGGATGATGGAGACTATGATTCCCCCACAAGTCGGGATGAGACTTCGGACGAAAAATAAAAAAAGGGAAAGAAAAAAGAGGCCATAAAAAAGAGAAAGGCCCAAATAAAAAAATGAGAGAAAAAGAGAGAAGCGACAATGTGACTATCCTTTTACCACAGTTGTGCTTCAAAGTAGCACCATGATCTTCATGATAGAGAGTCTCTCATTTTGTCACTTTCATATACTAGTGGGAATTTTTCATTATAGAACTTGGCTTGTATATTCCAATGATGGGCTTCTTCAAAATGCCCTAGGTCTTCGTGAGCAAGCGAGTTGGATGCACACCCACTTAGTTCCTTTTGTTGAGCTTTCATATACTTATAGCTCTAGTGCATCCGTTGCATGGCAATCCCTACTCACTCACATTGATATCTATTGATGGGCATCTCCATAGCCCGTTGATACGCCTAGTTGATGTGAGACTATCTTCCCCTCCTTTTGTCTTCTCCACAACCACCATTCTATTCCACGTATAGTGCTATATCCATGGCCCGCGCTCATGTATTGCGTGAAGATTGAAAAAGTTTTGAAAATGTCAAAAGTATGAAACAATTGCTTGGCTTGTCATCGGGGTTGTGCATGATTTAAATACTTTGTGTGGTGAAGATAGAGCATAGCCAAACTATATGATTTTGTAGGGAGTAACTTTCTTTGGCCATGTTATTTTGAGAACACATAATTGCTTTGTTAGTATGCTTGAAGTATTATAATTTTTATGTCAATATGAACTTTTGTATTGAATCTTTCGGATCTGAATATTCATACCACAATTAAGAAGATTTACATTGAAATGCCAAGTAGCACTCCTCATAAAAAATTCTCTTTTTATCATTTACCTACTTGAGGCCGAGCAGGAATTAAGCTTGGGGATGCCTGATACGTCTCCAACGTATCTATAATTTTTGATTGCTCCATGCTATATTATCTACTGTTTTGGACCATATTAGGCTTTATTTTCCACTTTTATATTACTTTTGGGACTAACCTATTAACCGGAGGCCCAGCCCAGAATTGCTGTTTTTTGCCTATTTCAGTGTTTCGAAGAAATGGAATATCAAACGGAGTCCAAACGGAATGAAACCTTTGGGAACGTGATTTGCTCATCAGATAAGATCCAGGAGACTTGGACCCTCCGTCAAGAAAGCCATGAGACGGTCACGAGGGTGGAGGGTGCCCCCCCTAGGGCGCGCCCCCTGCCTCGTGGGCCCCTCGAAGCTCCACCGACGTACTCCTTCCTCCTATATATACCTACGTACCCCCAAACGATCAGATACGGACCCGAAAACCTAATTCCACCGCTGCAACTTTTTGTATCCACGAGATCCCATCTTGGGGCCTGTTTCGGAGCTCCGTCGGAAGGGGAATCCACCACGGAGGGCTTCTACATCATCACCATAGCCCTCTGATGAAGTGTGAGTAATTTACCTCAGACCTTTGGGTCCATAGTTAGTAGCTAGATGGCTTCTTCTCTCTTTTTGGATCTCAATACAATGTACTCCCCCTCTCTCATGGAGATCTATTCGATGTAATCTTCTTTTTGCGGTGTGGTTGTTGAGACCGATGAATTGTGGGTTTATGATCAAGATTATCTATGAACAATATTTGAATCTTCTCTGAATTCTTTTATGTATGATTGGTTATCTTTGCAAGTCTCTTCGAATTATCAGTTTGGTTGGGCCTACTAGATGGGTTTTTCTTGCAATGGGAGAAGTGCTTAGCTTTGGGTTCAATCTTGCGGTGTCCTTTCCCAGTGACAGTAGGGGCAGCAAGGCACGTATTGTATTGTTGCCATCGAGGATAACAAGATGGGTTTTTTTTATCATATTGCATGAATTTATCCCTCTACATCATGTAATCTTTCTTACGGCGTTACTCTGTTTTCTTGAACTTAATACTCTAGATGCATGCTGGATAGCGGTCGATGAGTGGAGTAATAGTAGTAGATGCAGGCAGGAGTCGGTCTACTTGTCTCGGACGTGATGCCTATATACATTATCATACCTAGATATTCTCATAACTATGCTCAATTATGTCGATTGCTCAACAGTAATTTGTTCACCCACCATAGAATACTTATGCTCTTGAGAGAAGCCACTAGTGAAATCTATGGCCCCGGGTCTATTCTCATCATATCAATCTCCAATCACTTTATTATTGCTTTGCTTTTACTTTTGCCTTTTATTTTACCTTGCATCTTTATATCAAAAATACCAAAAATATTATCTATCATCTCTATCAGATCTCACTCTCGTAAGTGACTGTGAAGGGATTGACAACCCCTAATCGCGTTGGTTGCGAGGAGCTATTCGCTTTGTGTAGGTACAAGGGACTCGCGAGTGGACTTCTACTGGATTGATACCTTGGTTCTCAAAAACTGATGGAAATACTTACACTACTTTGCTGCATGATCCTCTCCTCTTTGGGGAAATCCAACGCAGTGCTCAAGAGGTAGCAGTAGCACACAAAGTGTTCCTCCGTTAAACGGGAGTTGCATAATCTCATAGTCATAGGAACATGTATAAGTCATGAAGAAGCAATAGCAACATACTAAACGATCAAGTGCTAAGCTAACAGAATGGGTCAAGTCAATCACATCATTATCCTAATGATGTGATCCCGTTAATCAAATGACAACTCATGTCCATGGCTAGGAAACTCAACCATCTTCTATTAACGAGCTAGTCAAGTAGAGGCATACTAGTGACACTACGTTTGTCTATGTATTCACACATGTATTATGTTTCCGGTTAATACAATTCTAGCATGAATAATAAACATTTATCATGATATGAGGAAATAAATAATAACTTTATTGTTGCCTCTAGGGCATATTTCCTTCAGTCTCCCACTTGCACTAGAGTCAATAATCTAGATTACACAGTAATGATTCTAACACCCATGGAGTTTTGGTGTTGATCATGTTTTGCTCGTGGAAGAGGCTTAGTCAACGGGTTTGCAACATTCAGATCCGTATGTATCTTGAAAATCTCTATGTCTCCCACCTGGACTTGGTCCCGAATGGAATTGAAGCGTCTCTTGATGTGCTTGGTCCTCTTGTGAAATCTGGATTCCTATGCCAAGGCAATTGCACCAGTATTGTCACAAAAGATTTTCATTGGACCCTATGCACTGGGTATGACACCTAGATCGGATATGAACTCCTTCATCCAGACTCCTTCATTTGCTGCTTCCGAAGCAGCTATGTACTCCACTTCACACGTAGATCCTGCCACGACGCTTTGTTTAGAATTGCACCAACTGACAGCTCCATCATTCAATGTAAATACATATCTGGTTTGTGATTTAGAATCGTCCGGATCAGAGTCAAAGCTTGCATCGACGTAACCATTTACGACTAGCTCTTTGTCACCTCCATAAACAAGAAACATATCCTTAGTCCTTTTTAGGTATTTCAGGATGTTTTTGACCGCTGTCCAGTGATCCAATCCTGGATTACTTTGGTACCTCTCCGCTAGGCTAATAGCAAGACACACATCAGGTCTGGTACACAACATTGCATACATGATAGAACCTATGGCTGAAGCATAGGGAACATCTTTCAGTTTCTCTCTATCTTCTGCACTGGTCGGGCATTGAGTTTGACTCAACTTCGCACCTTGTAACACAGGTAAGAACCCTTTCTTTGCTTGATCGGTTTTGAACTTCTTCAAAACTTTGTCAAGGTATGTGCTTTGTGAAAGTCCTATCAAGCGTCTTGATCTATCTCTATAGATCTTGATGCCTAATATGTAAGCAGCTTCACCGAGGTCTTTCATTGAAAAACTCTTATTCAATAATCCTTTTATGCTATCCAGAAATTCTATATCATTTCCAATTAGCAATCTGTCATCCACATATAATATCAAAAATGCTACAGAGCTCCCACTCACTTTCTTGTAAATACAGGCTTCTCCAAAAGTCTGTATAAAACCATATGCTTTGATCACACTATCAAAACGTTTATTCCAACTCCGAGAGGCTTGCACCAGTCCATAAATGGATTGCTGGAGCTTGCACACTTTGTTAGCTCCCTTTGGATCAACAAAACCTTCCGGTTGCATCATATACAACTCTTCTTCCAGAAATCCATTCAGGAATGCAGTTTTGACATCCATTTGCCAAATTTCATAATCATAAAATGCGGTAATTCCTAACATGATTCAGACAGACTTAAGCATCGCTACGGGTGAGAAAGTCTCATCGTAGTCAACTCCTTGAACTTGTTGAAAACCTTTTGCAACAAGTTGAGCTTTGTAGACGGTAACATTACCGTCAGCGTCAGTCTTCTTCTTGAAAATCCATTTATTCTCTATGGCTTGTCGATCATCGGGCAAGTCAACCAAAGTCCACACTTTGTTCTCATACATGGATCCCATCTCAGATTTCATGGCCTCAAGCCATTTTGCGGAATCTAGGATCACCATCGCTTCTTCATAGTTCGTAGGTTCGCCTTGGTCAAGTAACATGACCTCCAGAATAGGATTACCGTACCACTCCGGTGCGGATCTTACTCTGGTTGACCTACGAGGTTCAGTAGTAACTTGATCTGAAGTTTCATGATCAATATCATTAGCTTCCTCACTATTTGGTGTAGGTGTCACAGGAACCGGTTTATGTGATGAACTACTTTCCAATAAGGGAGCAGGTACAGTTACCTCATCAAGTTCAACTTTCCTCCCACTCACTTATTTTGAGAGAAACTCCTTCTCTAGAAAGGATCCATTCTTAGCAACGAATGTCTTGCCTTCGGATCTATGATAGAAGGTGGAACCAACAGTTTCCTTTCGGTATCCTATGAAGACACATTTCTCCGATTTGGGTTCGAGCTTATCAGGTCGAAGCTTTTTCACATAAGTATCGCAGCCCCAAACTTTAAGAAACGACAACTTTGGTTTATTGCCGAACCACAGTTCATAAGGTGTCGTCTCAACGGATTTCGATGGTGCCCTATTTAACGTGAATGCAGCCGTCTCTAAAGCACAACCTCAAAACAATAGCAGTAAATTAGTAAGAGACTTCATAGATCGCACCATATCTAGTAAAGTACAATTACTTCGTTCGGACACACCATTACACTGTGGTGTTCCGGGTGCGTGAGTTGTGAAACTATTCCGCATTTTTTAAATGTAGACCAAACTCGTAACTCAAATATTCTCCTCCACGATCAGATCGTAGAAACTTTATTTTCCTTTTACGATGATTTTCCACTTCACTCTGAAATTCTTTGAACTTTTCAAATGTTTCAAACTTATGTTTTATTAAGTAGATATACCCATATTTGCTCAAATCATCTGTGAAGGTGAGAAAATAACGATACCCGCCGCGAGCCTCAATATTCATCGAACCACATACATCAGTATGTATGATCTCCAACAAGTCTGTTGCTCGCTCCATTGTTCCGGAGAACAGCGTTTTAGTCATCTTGCCCATAAGGCATGGTTCGCAAGTACCAAGTGATTCATAATCAAGTGATTCCAAAACTCCACCAGTATGGAGTTTCTTCATGCGCTTTACACCAATATGACCCAAACGGCAGTGCCACAAATAAGTTGCACTATCATTATCAACTCTGCATCTTTTGGCTTCTACATTATGAATATGTGTATCACTACTATCGAGATTCAACAAAAATAAACCACTCTTCAAGGGTGCATGACCATAAAAGATATTACTCATATAAATAGAACAACCATTATTCTCATATTTAAATGAATAACCGTCTCGCATCAAACAAGATCCAGATATATTGTTCATGCTTAACACTGGCACCAAATAACAATTATTTAGGTCTAAAACTAATTAATCTCGAAGGTAGATGTAGAGGTAGCGTGCCGACGGCGATCACATCGACTTTGGAACCATTTCCCGCGCATCGTCACCTCGTCCTTAGCCAGTCTTCGCTTAATCCATAGTCCCTGTTTCGAGTTGCAAATATTAGCAATGTAACCAGTATCAAATACCAGTGCTATCATGAGCTCTAGTAAGGTACACATTAATAACATGTATATCACATATACCTTTGTTCACCTTGCCATCCTTCTTATCCGCCAAATACTTGGGGCAGTTCCGCTTCCATTGTCCAGTCTGCTTGCAGTAGAAGTACTCGATCTCAGGCTTAGGTTCGGACTTGGGTTTCTTCTCTTGAGCATCAACTTGTTTGATCTTCTTCTTGAAGTTCCCCTTCTTCCTTTGCCCTTTTTCTTGAAACTGGTGGTCTTGTTGACCATCAACACTTGATGCTCCTTCTTGATTTCTAGCTTCGCAGCCTTTAGCATTGCGAAGAGCTCGGGAATTGTCTTATCCTTCCCTTGCATATTATAGTTCATCACGAAGCTCTTGTAGCTTGGTGGCAGTGATTGAAGAATTCTGTCAATGACATTATCATCCGGAAGATTAACTCCCAGTTGAATCAAGTGATTGTTATACTCAGACATTTTGAGTATATGTACACTGACAGAACTATTCTCCTCCATCTTGCAGATGTAGAACTTATTGGAGACTTTATATCTCTCAATCCGGGCATTTGCTTGAAATATTAAGTTCAACTCATAGAACATCTCATATGCTCCATGACGTTCAAAACGTCGTTGAAGCCCTGGTTCTAAGCCGTAAAGCATGGCACACTGAACTATCGAGCAGTCACCAACTTTGCTCTGCCAGACGTTCTTAACATCGTCAGTTGCATCTGCAGCAGGCCTGGCACCCTGCGGTGCTTCCAGGACATAATTCTTCTATGCAGCAATGAGGATAATCCTCAAGTTACGGACCCAGTCCGTGTAATTGCTACCATCATCTTTCAACTTTGCTTTCTCAAGGAACGCATTAAAATTCAACGGAACAACAACACGGGCCATCTATCTACAATCAACATAGACAAGCAAATACTATCAGGTACTAAGTTCATGATAAATTCAAGTTCAATTAATCATATTGCTTAAGAACTCCCACTTAGATAGACATCCCTCTTATCATCTAAGTGATCACGTGATCCAAATCTACTAAACCATGTCCGATCATCACGTGAGATGGAGTAGTTTTCAATGGTGAACATCACTATGTTGATCATATCTACTATATGATTCACGCTCGACCTTTCGGTCTCAGTGTTCCGAGGCCATATCTGCATATGCTAGGCTCGTCAAGTTTAACCCAAGTATTCTGCGTGTGCAAAACTGGCTTGCACCCATTGTAGATGAACGTAGAGCTTATCACACCCGATCACCATGTGGTGTCTCGGCACGACGAACTTTGGCAACGCATGATCATGGTGATGGATAGCAACGAGAGGGGAGAGTGTTGTCCACGTACCCTTGTAGACCGAAAGTGGAAGTGTTAGCACAACGCAGTTGATGTAGTCGTACGTCTTCATGATCCGACCGATCCAAGTACCGAACGTACGGCACCTCCGAGTTCAGCACACGTTCAGCTCGATGGCGTCCCGCGAACTCCGATCCAGTAGAGCTTCACAGGAGAGTTCTGTCAGCACGATGGCGTGATGACGGTGATGATGTTGCTACCGACACAGGGCTTCGCCTAAGCACCGCTACGATATGACCGAGGTGGAATATGGTGGAGGGGGGCACCGCACACGGCTGGAATAGATCAACAGATCAACTTGTGCTTTCTAGGGTGCCCCCTGCCCCCGTATATAAAGGAGCAAGGGGGAGGCAGCCGGCCAGGAGGAGGGCGCGCCAAGGGGGGAGTCCTACTCCCACGGGGAGTAGGACTCCTCCTTTTCCTTGTTGGAGTAGGAGAGGGAAGGAAGGGAGAGAGGAGGAGAAGGAAAAAGGGGGGCGCCGCCCCCCTCCTTGTCCAATTCGGACTAGAGGGGGAGGGGGCACGCGGCTGCCCTGGCCGCCCCTCCTCTTCTCCCACTAAGGCCCATGAGGCCCAATTAACTCCCGGGGGGTTCCGGTAACCCCCGGTTCTCCGGTTTTCTCCAAAATCACTCGGAACACTTCCAGTGTCCGAATATAGTCGTCCAATATATCAATATTTACGTCTCGACCATTTCGAGACTCCTCGTC
Organism: Aegilops longissima; assembly: GCA_021605205.1. Lineage (NCBI taxonomy): Eukaryota > Viridiplantae > Streptophyta > Magnoliopsida > Poales > Poaceae > Aegilops > Aegilops longissima. The sequence continues at coordinate 594,498,354 of CM038677.1, forward strand.
ATGTCCATGATCATATCCGGGACTCCGAACTACCTTCGGTACATCAAAACACAAAAACTCATAATACCGATCGTCACCAAACTTTAAGCATGCGGACCCTACGGGTTCGAGAACTATGTAGACATGACAGAGACACGTCCCCGGTCAATAAACAATAGCGGAACCTGGATGCTCATATTGGCTCCTATATATTCTATGAAGATCTTTATCGGTCAAACCGCATAACAACATACGTTGTTCCCTTTGTCATCGGTATGTTACTTGCCCGAGATTCGATCGTCGGTATCTCAATACCTAGTTCAATCTCATTACCGCAAGTCTCTTTACTCGTTCTGTAATGCATCATCCCACAACTAACTCATTAGTCACATTGCTTGCAAGGCTTATAATGATGTGCATTACCGAGAGGGCCCAGAGATACCTCTCCGACAATCGGAGTGACAAATCCTAATCTCGAAATACGCCAACTCAACAAGTACCTTTGGAGACACCTGTAGAGCACCTTTATAATCACCTAGTTACATTGTGACGTTTGGTAGCAGACAAAGTGTTCCTCCGGTAAACGGGAGTTGCATAATATCATAGTCATAGGAACATGTATAAGTCATGAAGAAAGCAATAGCAACATACTAAACAATCAAGTGCTAAGCTAACGGAATGGGTCAAGTCAATCACATCATTCTCCTAATGATGTGATTCCGTTAATCAAATGACAACTCATGTCCATCGCTAGGAAACTCAACCATCTTCGATTAACGAGCTAGTCAAGTAGAGGCATACTAGTGACATTATGTTTGTCTATTTATTCAAACATGTATTATGTTTCCGGTTAATACAATTCTAGCATGAATAGTAAACATTTATCATGATATGAGGAAATAAACAATAACTTTATTATTGCCTCTAGGGCATATTTCCTTCAAGAAGAATTTTTTCTTTTGTTGGTACGTGAAACTAGGTGGTAAATATTTAGAAACAATGTAATTAGCATAGTCAGCATACCAAAGAGTGTTATGAGCAACATTTATTGTAGCTAACTGCTCATCAGTAAAACTATCATCAATAGGTAGTGGGTCATCAAGCACATTTTCAAGCCTAGACAAGTTATCAGCTACGGGGTTCTCAGCTCCTTTTCTATCAGTGATATGTAAATCAAATTCTTGTAGCAAGACAACCCATCAAAAAAGTCTAGGTTTAACATCTTTCTTTTCCATAAGATATTTGATAGCAGCATGATCGGTGTGAACAATTACTTCTGAATCAACAATGTAAGATCTAAATTTATCACGAGCAAACACCATTGCTAGGAATTCCTTTTTAGTAGTAGCATAATTTTGTTGATCACTATCTAGAGTTTTACTAGCATAATGAATAACATTCTGTTTCTTATCAACTCTTTTAGAACAACACCAATAGAATAATCACTAGCATCACACATAATTTCAAAAGGCAAGTTCCAATCAGGTGGCTGGACTACAGGTGCAGAAATTAAGGATTTCTTGAGTGTTTCGAAGGCTTCTAAGCAATCATCATCAAAACAAAAGGAACATATTTTGCAAAAGATTTGTAAGAGGCTTAGAAATTTTAGAAAAGTCTTTGATAAATCTCCTATAGAAACTAGCATGACCTAGGAAACTACGAATACCTTTGATATCTTTAGGGCATGGCATTTTCTCAATTGCATCAACCTTAGCTTTGTCCACTTCAATACCTCTTTCACAAATTTTATGGCCCAAAACAATACCTTCATTAAGAATAAAGTGGCACTTCTCCAAATTCAAGACAAGATTTGTTTGCTCGCATCTCTACAAAACTCGATCCAGATTGCTTAAACAATCATCAAAATACTTCTCATAAACGGAGAAGTCATCCATGAAAACCTCAACAATCTTTTCACAAAAGTCAGAGAATATAGCAGCCATACATCTTTGAAAGGTAGCAGGTGCATTGCATAAACCAAAAGGCATACATCTATAAGCATAAGTTCCAAAGGGACAAGTGAAAGTGGTCTTTTCTTGATTGGGTTGAGAAACTAGTATTTGTGAAAAACCAGAATATCCATCAAGGAAGCAAAAATGTGTGTGCTTAGATAATATTTCTAGAATTTGATTAATAAAAGGCAGTGGGTAATGATCTCTTCTAGTTGCTTAAATTTTCTAAAATCAATTACCATTCTATACCCTGTAACAATTCTTTGAGGAATAAGTTCATTATTATCATTAGGAACAACAGTAATACCTCCTTTCTTAGGGACACAATGAACGGGACTTACCCATCTACTGTCAGCTATAGGATAGATTATACCTGCTTCCAGAAGTCTTAAGATTTCCATTCTTACCACTTCCTTCATTTTTGGATTTAACCGATGTTGGTGATCAACAACGGGTTTAGCATCAGGTTCCATATTAATCTTGTGCTGACATAGAGTGGGACTAATGCCCTTTAAATCATCAAGAGTATATCCAATAGCAGCTCGGTGCTTCCTTAGAACTTTCAATAATCTTTCTTCTTCATGTTCTGAAAGGTTAGCACTGATATTAACAGGATATATCTTCTTTTCATCAAGATAAGCATATTTCAAAGTGTCAGGCAATCGTTTTAATTCAAACACAGGATCACCTTTAGGTGGAGGAGGACCTCCTAGAGATTATAGGCAAATTGTGTTTAAGCAGAGGACGTTGTTCAAAAAAAATCGTATGTATTCCATTTCTTTCATGCATATGTAGATCATTTTCATGGTCTAGCAAATATTATTCTATTGGATCAGTAGGTGGCACAACAATAGAAGCAAGACCAATTATGTCATCCTTACTAGGCAATTCTTTTTCATGAAGCTTTCTACTAAACTTGGAAAAATTAAACTCATGAGACTCATCACCAAAACTAACACTGATAGTTAGTTTCTCACTGTTTATTTTAGCATCGACGATGTTCAAGAAAGGTCGACCAAAGATAATGGGACAAAAGTCATCTTGTGGGGAACCAAGAACAAGAAAATCAGTAGGGTATTTTATTTTCCCACACAAGACTTCAACATCTCTAACAATCCCCATTGGTGATATAGTATCTCTATTAGCAAGTTTAATAGTAACATCTATGTCTTCTATCTCTGCGGGTGCCATGTAGTTCATAATTTCTTGATATAAAGTGTAAGGAATAGCACTCACACTAGCACCTATGTCACATAAACCATGATAACAGTGATCTCCTATTTTAACTGAGACAACGGGCATGCCAACAAAAGGTCTATGTTTATCCTTTTTATCAGGTTTAACAATTCTAGTAGCTTCATTACAGAAGTAAATAACATGCCCATCTATATCTTCTTCCAAGAGATCTTTAACCATAGCAACACTAGGTTCTACTTTAATTTGTTCATCAGGTTTAGGTGTTCTAATATAACTTTTGTTGACCACAGTAGAAACTTTAGCATGTTCCTTTTTCCTAATAGGGAAAGGTGGTTTCTCAATATAAGTAGTAGGAACAACTGGATCAACATTATAAATAATAGTTTCTTCTTTAGCTAGTACCGGTTCTTTAATTTCTTCTTTAATAGGTGGGTGATATTTAAACCACTTCTCTTTAGGGAGATCAACATGAGTAGCAAAAGATTCACAAAAGGAGGCTATTGATACGTCTCCAACGTATCTATAATTTATGAAGTATTCATGCTATTATATTATCAACCTTGGATGTTTTATATGCATTTATATGCTATTTTATATGGTTTTTGGGACTAACCTATTAACCTAGAGCACAGTGCCTGTTTATGTTTTTTCCTTGTTTTTGAGTTTTACAGAAAAGGAATATCAAATGGAGTCCAATTGACGTGTCAATTTTTGACGATTTTTTATGGACCAAAAGAAGACCTCGGAATAAAAGAGTTGGGCCAGAGGAGTCTCGGGGAGTCCACGAGGGTGGGGTGCGCGCCCACCCCCCCAGGTGCGTGGGCCTACCTCGTGGACGACTCGGGCACCTCCTTGACGTGAGACCGACGCCAAAAATTCCTATAAATACAGAAACCTCCCGAAATTAACCTAGATCGGAAGTTCCGCTGCCGCAAGCCTCTGTAGCCACGAGAAATCAATCTAGGCCCTCTCTGGCACCCTGCCGGAGGGGGCCATCATCACTGGTGGCCATGGAGGAGTATCCCGGAGAGGCCATTATCGCCATGAAGGCCAAGGACCAGAGGGAGAACCTTTCCCCATCTAGGGGGGAGGCCATGGAGGAGGAAGCACAAGGGGGAGAACCTCTCCTCCTCTCTCTTGGTGGCACCGGAGTGCCATAGAGAGGGGAATCATCACCGCGGTGATTGTCTTCATCAACATCACTATCACCATCACCATCATCATCTCTTTTACGCGATCCACTCTCCCGCACCCCACTGTGATCCCTACTTGAACATGGTGCTTTATGCCACATATTATGATCCAATGATGTGTTGCCATCCTATGATGTTTTGAGTAGATATCCTTTGTCTTTGGGTTGATTGATGATCTAGATTGGTACGAGTTGTATATTTTATTCTGGTGCTATCCTATGGTGCCCTCCGTGTCACGCAAGCGTGAGGGATTCTCGCAGTAGGGTGTTGCAATACGTTCATGATTCGCTTATAATGGGTTGGTGAGCGACTGAAACACAAACCCGAGTAAGGGGGTTGTTGCGTATGGGAATAAAGAGGACTTGATGCTTTAATGCTATGGTTGGGTTTTACCTTAATGATCTTTAGTAGTTGCGGATGCTTGCTAGAGTTCCAATCATAAGTGCATATCATTCAAGTAGAGAAAGTATGTTAGCTTATGCCTCTCCCTCATATGAAATTGCAATGACGACTGCCGGTCTTGTTAACAATTGCCTAGCAAAATTCTGCACACCAATCCATCATTATTCCACACTCGCTATTTATAATATTTAGTATTATATTCTAACTTTATGATAGAAGCACATACTTTTATGTTTTAGCTCTTCGATACCATACAAAGTTATCCTCTTCATACCCACAACGTAGTTTTATTTCTCGTTGCTAGTTGGAAGCAAACGTCCGGTGTACGTAGAGTCGTATCAGTGGCAGATAGGGCTTGGGAGAATATTGATCTTAACTTTAGCTCCTTGTGGGTTCGACACTCCATACTTATCACTTCCACCTTTGGAAAATGCTACGATGATTCATTGCACTTGGGGATTATCAAGCTCTTTTCTGGCGCCGTTGCCGGGGAGCAATAGCGTGGGTTTGATATTCTCGTGTGTGCTTGTTTGCTTTCTTCACTAAGTAGATTTTGTTTTTCCTTTTTGTTTCTGTTTAGTTGTGGGTGAAACATATGATTTTTTTCAAAAGAATGAAAATACAAAAAAAATTACTTGCCTCTCATGCCTAAAAAGTTTTTCAAAAAAAAGAGAAGTGATTGGAAAGTTATGCAGTGAAGAAGTGAGGGTCGACCTTGGGCACTTGTGTTCATGCTCACGGAAGCAATTTAGAATTTTTCATGGAAGTTTCTCTGTAAATAATTATCCCCTTGTGTATATCCATTGTATTATAAAAATAATGTGCCAAGCTTTGGTTTTAGGATGATTAGATTGCTTGTTTACTATGTGCAGTACAAAAACAGAAACTTTGGCTGTAGTGCGTGAATTTACATTTTTTACTGGAAGGTCAAATGGGTCTGGAACTTTTTGCAAATTACTTCTGTACAAATTTTTCAAATTTTCAAATTTATTGCATAATTGTTGTAGTTACAAAAGTTTACTAAACCTCCAGATTACTACAGACTGTCCTGTTTTAGACAGATTCTGTTTTCTATGTGTTGATCGCTTATTTTGATGAATCTGTGGGTAGTATCGGGGGGTATGAACCATGGTGAAGTTGGAATACAGTATATATAGTTCTAATATGAAATTGGAATGAGTTTGAAACAGTACCTAAAGGTAGTTATTTGCTTTAGTATACTAACGGATCTCACAAAGTTTTTGTTAAGTTTTTGTGGATGAAGTGTTCGAAGAACGAGGAGTTACCGATGTGAGAAGAATAAAGAGAGGCAAGAGTTGAAGCTTGGGGATGCCCAAGGCACCCCAAGTAAATATTTCATGGATACTCAAGCATCTAAGCTTGGTGATGCCCCGGTGGGCATCCCATCTTTCTTCTTCAACAATTATCGGTATACCTCGGTTTTTGTTTTGTTCACATGATTTGTGTCCCTTGTGTTTTCCTTTTTCTTTAAGAACCATGCTAGTATGAGATATATCTTCATCAATTTATAGAATGATCGATGTGCTTCACTTATATCTTTTGAGTATGATCTTATAGAATTGCTCTTTGTGCTTCACTTAAATCTTTTGAGTATGGTTTTATAGAATGCTTCGTGTGCTTCACTTATACATTTTGAGCCTGGATATTGGTTAGTATATATTAATTGTAGAATGCTCCATGAACTTCACTTATATCTTTTGGAGTATGAACAATACTATCATCTAAAGTGGGTTTGGAAGAGTGTGAACTTTAGGGATTAGTGATCCCACTATTCCGAATGAGAAGAATTTTGCTTATGTGGAGAGTAGAAAAATTTCTATGCTTGTAGATCATGAAAAGAATGATTTATGTGATGGTTATATTGTTGAATTAATTCATCATGCTAATGAAAATTATTATGAGGGAGGAATATATGCTTGTGGGAGTTGCAATAATATCAAGTTTCCTCTCTATGTGCTTAAAGTTTTGAAGTTATACTTGTTTTTCCTTCCTATGCTAGTTGATTCTTGTTCGTGTAAATTATGTGTTCACAAAATCCCTAGGCATAGGAAGTTGGTTAGATTCAAATGTGCTAGTCATATTCTTCATGATGCTCTCTTTATGTTTCAATTCTTATCTTTTATGTGAGCATCATTGAAATCATCATGCCTAGCTAAAAGGCATTAAAGAAAAGCGCTTGTTGGGAGACAACCCAATATTTACCCTTACTGTTTTTGTGTGTTTACATGATTAAGTTACTGTATTAATCATGTTTTATAGCTTTTGTTTCAATAAAGTGTCAAGTAAGACCTTTGCGAAGACTTGGGTGAAAGTTAATGTGATCTTGCTATAAAAAAACAGAAACTTTGCGCTCACGATATTAGCTACCATATTTTACAGAAGAGTGCTTTTGAGTTGATTATTTTTGCAGAAGATTAATAGAAAAATTCCTCACGTCCATAAATTTATTTCATAATTTTTGGAGTAGTATAAGTATGGTTGCTGTTCATATCATTACAGACTGTTCTGTTTCTGACAGATTCTGTTTTCATTGCATAGTTTGCTTGTTTTCTAGTTTCTATGGCTTATATTTCTCAATATAAATTGTAGAAATGATATGGTTCAGTATACATTGTGTGGAAACAATTATTAACCTTGTCTTTGACAGTACCAAAGCTAATGGTTTACTTTTTTATCATACTAACCTATCTCACGAAGTTCCGTTAAGTTTTGTGTGATTGAAGTTTTCAAGCTTTGGGTGAGATATCGATATGAGGAGAATAAGGAGTGGAAATACCCTAATCTTGGGGATGCCCAAGGAACCCCAAGGTAATATTCAAGGAAGACTCAAGCGCTTAAGCTTGGGGATGTCCCGGAAGGCATCCCCTCTTTCGTCTTCAAAACTATCGATATACCTTACTCGGAGCTATATTTTTATTCGTCACATGATATGTGTTTTGCTTGGAGTGTATTTTCAATTTTACTTGCTGTTTGAATAAAGTCATTGGATCTGAATTATTAAATGAAAAATTATCCTCCCATGGCTAGTAAATTATTTGACTACTCAGTGTCGTTCACTATTATCTTTTGGAGTAGTTTGTCATTTACTCACGTGCTTCACGTATATCCTATGGGTAAATGGTTCAAAAATTCAATGTCATAAATCTGAATTTATATATGTTTCATATGCTTATACCGTGGGGAGTAATGACTTCACATAGAATAAGTATAGGTAGTAAACTTATTGAAAGTTAGCAAACGTAGAATTGGTCACTTGAACAATTCATGAAAGAATATTGAAGGAAGAGAGATTTCACATATAAATATACTATCTTGGACATCTTTTGTAATTGTGAGCACTCATTAAAATATGACATTCTAAAAGTTTGATGTCGGACAAGGAAGACAACGTAATGAGTCATGTTTTCTTATATCCGAAATAAAGTATATTGTCTTGGATCATCCAACATGTTGAGTTTGCTTTTCCCCCTCATGCTAGCCAAATTCTTTGAACCAAGTAGAGATACTACTTGTGCTTCCAAACATCCCTTAAAACAAGTTTTGCCATGAGAGTCCACCATACCTACCTATGGATTGAGTAAGATCCTTCAAGTAAGTTGTCATCGGTGCATGCAATAAAAATTTCCCTCTAAATTGTATGATCTATTAATGTGGAGAAAATAAGCTTTATACGATCTTGTGATATGGAAGAAATAAAAGCGACAGACTGCATAATAAAGGTCCATATCATAAGTGGCAATATAAAGTGACGTTCTTTTGCATTAAGATTTTGTGCATCCAACCTTAAAAGCGCATGACAACCTCTGCTTCCCTCTGCGAAGGGCCTATCTTTTACTTTTATCTTCTACCTTATGCAAGAGTCATGGTGTTCATCACCTTTCCTTTTTAGAGTTTTTCCTTTGGCAAGCACGTTGTGTTGGAGCGATCCGGATATATATATATATATATATATCTACTTGGATGTAGGTTTTCATGAGTTATTATTGTTGACATTACCCTTGAGGTAAAAGGTTGGAAGGCGAAACTATAAGCCCCTATCTTTCTTTGTGTCTGATTAAAACCTTGAACCCATAAATATCACATGAGTGTTAGCAATTGTGAAAGATTAAATGATAGTTGAGTATGTGGAGTTTGCTAAATCAGAGCTCTGACATAGACCCTTCCTGAAAATAAGATGAATTGCGATTGTTTGATGACTAAGAATATAGTTTGTTAGTTTCAAGAAAGTTTATGATCTATACTTTAACACGTGAATAGCTTGTTACTTGATCATGAAAAGTTTTATGAAGATGAGCCACTGATATGACATATAATGATGCTAGAAAAAGTGATTGGAACTATCATTGATCAAAATTGTGCACTTTCTAGCATTCACACTTCATAAATTATTTCTTTTATCATTTACCTACTCGAGGACGAGCGGGAATTAAGCTTGGGGATGCTGATACATCTCCAACGTATCTATAATTTATGAAGTATTCATGTTATTATATTATCAATCTTGGATGTTTTATATGCATTTATATGCTATTTTATATGGTTTTTGGGACTAACCTATTAACCTAGAGCCCAGTGCCAGTTTCTGTTTTTTCCTTGTTTTTGAGTTTTACAGAAAAGAAATATCAAACGGAGTCCAATTGACGCGCCAATTTTTGACCATTTTTAATGGACCAAAAGAAGACCCCGGAGTAAAAGAGTTGGGCCAGAGGAGTCCCGGGGCGTCCACGAGGGTGGGGGCGCACCCACCCCTCTGGCGCGTGGGCCTACCTCATGGACGACTCGGGCACCTCCTTGATGTGAGACCGACACCAAAAATTCCTATAAATACAGAAACCGCCAGAAATTAACCTAGATTGGAATTTCTGCCACCGCAAGCCTCTGTAGCCACAAGAAATCAATATAGGCCCTCTCTGGCACCCTGTCGGAGGGGGCCATCATCACCGGTGGCCATGGAGGAGTATCCCGGAGAGGCCATTGTCGGTGTCAAAACCAGCGGATCTCGGGTAGGGGGTCCCGATCTGTGCGTCAAGGCCGATGGTAATAGGAAGCAAGGGACACAGATGTTTACCCAGGTTCGGGCCCTCTCGATGGAGGTAAAACCCTACTTCCTGCTTGATTAATATTGATGATATGGGTAGTACAAGAGTAGATCTACCACGAGATCGTAGAGGCTAAACCCTAAGAGCTAGCCTATGATGGTATGAATGTAATTGTGATCAGCCTTCTAAGGACCAACCTCTCCGGTTTATATAGACACCGGAGAGGGCTACGGTTTACATGGAGTCGGTTACAAGGAAGGAAATATAATATCCGGATCGCCAAGCTTGCCTTCCACGCCAAGGAAAGTCCCATCCGGACACGGGCCGAAGTCTTGAGTCTTTTATCTTCACGCTTCAATAGTCCGGACGTTGTACACAGTCCGGCCGTCCAGATACCCCCTAATCCAGGACTCCCTCAGTAGCCCCTGAACCAGGCTTCAATGACGATGAGTCCGGCGTGCAGTATTGTTTTCGGCATTGCAGGGCGGGTTCCTCCTCCGGATACTCCAAGGTAATTATCGAACACTTGAACCATGTCCGGATCCACAAAATGATCTTCAAATGCCACCGTAGAGAGAATGGTATTTCACAAATGCAATATGCTGACAACTTTTTAGGCAACACGACATGTCATTACGGTCGGGTCATTATTCGAACCGTTTTCCCACAACTAGCCACAGCGCATATTGCGAGGCGGTTTCGTTGACACGTCTTGTCAAATCAGAGATCATGTCCCCTCATTACGGGATTCTCATCAATACGGGTATGGGTAATCCCACCACATCATCAATCGTGTCGCTTGGGAAGCAAGCGATTTCCAACGGGCAACTGGGGAGGCGCACCGCTTTCGTCGCCTCTATAAAGGGATAAGATTTCCCCATTTTTACCCATGCCTTCTTCCTCCTTTGCCCACTCTTGCCCCCTCGAGCTCCAGCGCCCAAGCCCAAGTCTTCTCCGCACAGCTAAACATGTTCGGAGTAGGAGGCAAGTGGGAGGCTTCCACCGTCAAGGAGAAGCATATAGCAAATCTTCGGGCGCCGGATACTTGGCCGCAGACATAGCGCACCGGCTACCGGACGCTGGGCAGGTCATCCCGACCCCGGGACCCCATGAGAGGGTCGTGTTCGTCGCCCACTTCGTCCGTGGACTGGGGTTTCCACTTCACCCCTTCGTCCGCGGGCTCATGTTCTACTACGGGCTAGATTTCCACGATCTAGCCCCAAATTTCATCCTCAACATCTCGGCGTTCATCATCGTATGCGAGGCTTTCCTCCGCATCCGGCCTCACTTCGGCCTGTGGCTGCAAATCTTCTGCGTGAAGCCAAATATTGTACGCGGCCAGCAAGCGGAGTGCGGAGGGGCCATGGTGGGCAAGATGCCTAACGTCACCTGGCTGGACGGCTCCTTTGCGGAGATCGTAAAAGGGTGGCAATCGGGGTGGTTCTACATCACCGAGCCGCGCGGCGCCAACTGGGCGGCGGCCCCCGAGTTCCGATCCGGAGCCCCCATGCAGCTCACCTCCTGGGAAAAGAAGGGCCTGACTTGGGGTGAACCTACAGAGCTGGCCGGACTCCAAACCTGCATCAAGAGCATGAAGGACAAGAACATCAAGCTTGTCAACGTGATCCAGGTCATGCTCGTTCCCCGGATTCTGCCGTGCCAAAGGCGGGCATTCAATCTGTGGGAGTTCTTCCCGAACGAACACCAGACGCTTCAGAGGCTCTATGGCATGAAGCACAAAGACGCGTGGAAGGAGTTGTTTAAGGCCTCCGAAATACCTCCTCCTACATCTGAGGACCGCGGACTTCATGCAGCGCGGCCCCCATGTCCGGTGAGTTTTGGGACTACCACCGGGTTCGGTTTTTTCCCAATACATTCATGGGGGAGTCTTAAGTATTTGTGTATATTTGCCTCGGGATTATGTGAAGACAGCGAAGCGGATTGACTGTCCGGCTCCGTTGCCAGAAGATCCAGCTGATTCTCTCCTGACGGAGATGCTAGTCCCGGCACCCTACAAGGTGCCGGTGAAGAAGGCCGAAAAGAAGGCCCCGGGGACCAGGAAGGTTCTCCGGCGTAAGGTTGCGTCAGAAGCCTCGTCCAAAGACGACGAGGCAGACTCCTCCCACGAAGGGGAGGAGGAAGAAGAAGAAGACGCCCCATCCGGAAAGGATGAGGGGCCCGGAGAGGCGGGCCAGGGGGCCGGAAAAGGCCCTCGGCGCAAGGCCGTTATACCCCTGTCGTCCGATGACGACAAGACAGATTCCTCTCGCAGAGGCGGGGGGAATCAAGAAGAAATTCCACCTCCCCGCACTAGGGGGGAGAAGAAGAGAAAAGCCGCCCCGGAGGGGAAGGCTGGGACGCCCAAGAAGGGAAAGACGTCCCTTCCGGACTACTCCACCACGACCGCCCACAGCGAGGAAGGGTGGCTGCCTAGGGGAAAGCCCCTGGCGCGATCGTAAGTGTCCGCACTCTACCGTGATTTTATTTCATAGTTGTTTAATAACGCCGAACATATATGCAGTCCGGCCTGGGCTCATCCGGAGGTGTCGTCTTCGGATGGGTCTCTGAGCGCTTCAGAGATGAACTCGCTCCCGACGGCCACCACTCCTCAGCCTGCGGATGACACGGAGGTGTTGTCCCAAAGGTTCCCTGAGCAGGGGGAGGTGACCCTGGAGACGCCCCAAGGCGGAATTCCAAGTGTCGGACATGCGGGGTTCAAGATCCCCGCGGATCGCGTCGATGAGAGCCATGGCCAGCTGGGCTCTCAGCCGAACACAATTCCAGAACCTTCGATGGTTCCGGACTCAGGCGGACGACCCCTCGTTAGGGAGGGCGAGCCTTCTGTGTCGCGGACTTCCGCTGCGCATGAGGCGCCGGACTGTCTTCTGGAAGCGCTTCGCGGCGCTTCCCTGGATGAAGGGCACCATACTCTTATGAATACGGTGATTCGGAAGGTTTCGTCCGCCAAAAGCGGACTAACCGAAGCTTGCACCAGCCTCCTAACAGGCTTCGAGGTAAGTAATAAATATGTGCAAAATTGCCACCCGATAGGTAGTAGCCCTTGATACTCTGTTTGGTGTTCGGAAAGAAAAGCCAAACGGAGGGTCAACTATAATCAGCAGGAGTCTAATAATAAGTATTGTTGTGAATAAGCAGGATGTGCTGCTTGCTGCTGCTGCCCGTACTGCCGAGGTTGCCGAACTGAAGCGGGACCTGGAGCAGGCGCAGGGAGAGCTCGGCCTCACGAAGAGGCAGCTCAAGGAGAATAAAGGTAAGCGATTCCCCGTTCGTATGTATTTGAAGAAGATAGGCAAAATTGGTCAGTCTATAACAGGGGCCACCGCCGAAGTGGCGTCCCTGAGGAAAGCACTGTCCGAGGCCGAAAACAAAGCGGTCTTGGAATGCAAGGAGCGCAAAAAGCAAAGTGCTAGGGTAGGCGAGGTACAGCAAGAGCTCTAGGACCTCGGCAAGAAGTGCGAGTCCGTGGAGCATGATCTGAAGATGAAGGAGGCCGAGCTTGCGAAGGCCCTTGTAAATTTGAAAGATGTCAAGGCCGAAGCCGAGAAAGCACAGCAGGAGATCCAGGAGGCCAAAAAGATAGCAGCGGGTAAGAAATTCTTTATGCAAAGCAAGCATGTGGAGGAGGCGTTTCTTTTACTTACTCGAATTCGGAGCTCTCCAGGGGCATTTGCAGATCTGCCACGCAGCGTCTCAAACGCTGCGGAGTTCTACCGTGCCCAGGAGGGGAGCTCAACGGAGAAGCTATTCTGGTCCCAGTATGCTGGGGCCGATCATCCGATGCCTCTGAGCGACCAACTTAAGCAGTTGATCGAACTCCACAGGGCGGCCGAACTGGCTATGAAGGACTTCATAGTCAGGATGTGGCTTGGTGAACTCCTGCCCAGTAGCTACTTTGGCCTGATCAAGCGGATGGTGGATGCCTGCCCGCGACTTGAAGTGATCAAGCGATCCATTTGCATCGAAGGTGCCCGCCGAGCCTTTGCCCGCGTCAAGGTGCATTGGGGTAAGTTGGATGCGGAGAAGCTGGTCAAGGACGGGCCACCGGAGGGCAAGGTGCATCGCCATCCCGAAATGTACTACGATGGCATGATGAAGGGTGCTCATCTCGTCGCCGATGAGTGTACCAAGGACACCATTTTGGAATGAATTCACTTCTGTCATGTTTGTAATTAAAGACGAAGTTACTTGCGCTATGTAGCGCTTTTGTTATTTAAAATATTACCTTCTATGCGGTTGTTTATAAAATTCTGGAAGTAGGCCAGTCGTCGGCTTCCTCCCCCATGTAACTAGTACTGGGGTGTTCCTGGAAAACCCGAACACTCTTTATCCAAATGTTTGGTCCCTTAAGGAGGTGTCCGGTGCGGCGAACAAGGCAATCGGACTATGCGGCTTTATAACTTTCACTTAGCCATAGAAGTCTACAATTTTAAATTTCGGCGAAGCCCCTAGAATCCGGAAGGCCGAATCGGGGTGCTATACACGCCTAGATCGGACGAAGCCGATTTATCGCCTAAAGCGGAAAATCTTTAAGGATTTTAAAACCTCTCGAACAGCGACCAGCTCTCGCCACATCATGCCGGTCAGTTTTCGGCTTTCTCTACTGAGGTGCTCGTCCGGAAGAACCGGGACACAATCGTAGTAGTTCTCCCTGCGATACCTTAGCCGATATAACGGAACGTAAGGCACCAACACAAGGGAGTCGGGCTATCCCAACTGGAGACCCAAGACATGATTCGAAGCTGATGCATATAGTGCTATAAGTTCGGGGTGCCGCACTGTTGAAAGTGTTCGGACTTTAGCTGCCATATTACAGGGCGCCATGAGAAGCCCCTGGCAAACTGACCGCACCAAGGTGTACGGATGCAATATCAAATAAACATTTTATGAGAAAAAAATGCTCAAATAAGAATAATAAGCTGACGCTATATATAATCTCCCATTGGCGAAAAATACGTTTAAGCATACGTTTACAATGGATGCGTTAAGCAGAGATAAAATAGGACTATTTAACATGTCCTATCCAGGGGCAGGCTGTGTTCAGATAGATAAAGCAGGTATAATGATCGTAAATAGATTCCACTTGGGTATTTCCTTCTGTGCACAATGTCTGTTGCCTCCTTGGATGTCTCTCCCCTATAAGTCCGGCAAGTCGGCTCTTCCGAGGATGCTGCACTAACGCGGTGTCCTGAAAGGTAAGATGGAAAGAGTATGAAGGTATTTCGCGGTTACCCGCACTATTGACTGAGTCATTAATGCGCCTCCGCCTATGCCCATGGTATCTTGAGTGCGTAATTGTGTACGCGTGCACGAATGCTGCTTTGGAGGGGCTTGAGCGGAGGCTGGACTGCTAATCACGCTCTTGGCGTTCCTGATGATCCTGTTGCGGGGTGCTCCGGACTCGCTTGACGGTGCTTGAAGTTGTTGCCGGATTGGTTTGTCGGAGTAGGCCGCATTGTACTTCTGCCGCGAGGGCTGCCGTATGCTCCTCTGTTCGAAGGGAGCAGTCCATATTTCCATTGACAGTGATGACCCCGCGCGGTCCTGGCATCTTGAGCTTGAGGTATGCATAATGTGCTACCGCATTGAATCTAGCGAATGCGGTTCGTCCGACCAGTGCGTGGTAACCACTGCGAAAAGGGACGATGTCGAAGATTAACTCTTCGCTCCGGAAGTTGTCTGTCGGGGAGAACTGATCATGTCCCACAAACACCTATGGGACCTGGGTCCCTTGAGGTTCGGAGGGGGGCGGAGATTGCACAAAGAGCGGATCGAGGCGATGCACACGAGCGGACTTACCCAGCTTCGGAGCTCTCCGGAGAGATAATACTCCTACTGCTGCTTTGTGGATTATCTAGTGTTCTTGCTAGGGAGCAATGGGAGCTACAAGACCTAGCATGAGTGTGGTTTCGTGTGAGTATGATGAACTAAGCCGGAGCTGGACCGAACCCTTTCTACGTTGCACTTGGGCCTCCTTTTATAGGCACAAGGGGTCACCACATGTGGCAAGTAGACAAGGGTAAGATAGTAAAAACATAGGTTGGTACACCGCTTTGTACAGTGTACAGCAATCTATACCTAACTCTGACGGCAAGGGACAAGAGTCATCAATGCCCGTCTCAGTCGCCCGAACAGTGTAACAGGGACCGTCAAGTGCGCCTCCGTTTGCCACGATGGTAGCTTGTCAGCGCCGCTTATCGCTACTCCCCGCTGGCTGCACAGCCCGTCGACACGCGTGCTTGGGAGAGCCCGTGGTGACACGCTACGGGTGAGCTGGAGCGGAGATGAAGAGAGGTTGCCCGCCCGGCAAGCGCCTTGCAGCGGCAGAACCTTGTCGCGCTTTGGGGCTCGGTGCCCACCAAGCCTTCCCGCAAGATCCCTTGCCGGGTCTTGTTTTCTTCGCTACCGGTGGCCCTCCGGCAAGCTCCTCTTGCCGGGCCTTGTCTCTTCATCTTGAGTTCTCCTCTTGCCGGGTCTTGTTTTCCGAAGGGTCATGGAGGGACTTGGCGACGCCCGCAAGGCTTGCCACGGGACGCCATGCATCGCCGTGCAGACAGGTTCGGGTACTAAGGTACCCCTACTTTAGTACACCGACAGAGCCCCGGTCTGGGCCATACACGGTGCCGAGCGCCGTTGGGCCAAGCCCAAAACAGGGCACGGCACGCTGCCTGGGTCCAAACCAAATCCACTCAGATCCGCGCTTCCCCGTGAACGGCACGCGTCAATTGCGGTGTCGTGGGGAAGTGGGCGGCATGCGAGGTCGCCTCATCCGTCAGCCTCGGTTCGCATCCCCGCCACGTGGTTCCCATGCTCTTGGGGTCGCGGACGGTGGAAGTGGGAAATCTGGGCGTTCTGGCAGAGGCAGCAGGTCGGCCCCGATTCCCTGCTCTTCCTATGCCTTGATTCATCGAGCGGGCGGCCAAGCCCCCACCTTGCTTCTTTAAGAAGAGCGGAAGGGAGCGCAGAAGCCCGCACTCTCCCATCTCTTCCTTTCTCAGCCGCCTCCCCTTTCTCTCATTCGTCATGGAGAAAGGGAACCTTGGTTCTTCGTCGGTGGCGGCGAGGGTCGCCGCTAGACAGCGCACCCTCCCAACCCCACGCCCGGGCGGCAGAGCCAGCCACAAGGGAAGAGGGAGGGGCGAGGTCGTGGACGAGGTCGAGGCGCTGGGAAGAAGCGGGCGGGCGGCGTCGTCTCCGCCTCCGCCGGGCGGTTCCCCTCCCGGGCGGTCCATACAGGGACGACCTTGCGAAGTTCTTCGTCGAGCTGCGCGCCGGGCGCCTCGTCGCCGCCTCGCTTCCAGCTCCGTTCATGAAGCGCGATGGAGTCGGATCCGCCGAGACATCGAGATCTGCACATGAGGGGCTGGGATCAGCGCACGCGAGTCCGCGTTGTATTCCCAGCCCCTAATGTGATGTATCTTGATCGTGGGTGGAAGACGCTCACCCGCATCCACAGCCGATGAGCGGGTTTACCCTCCATTTTAAGTTAATGGAGGGTGATCTCCTCTCCGCCAAGGTCTTCGGGATCTCGCACTTTCGGGCGAAGTGCTGCGTGGATAGCTCCTCCGACAGCGAAGATTCCTCGAGCGAGAGTGACGAGGAGGAGAGCGACAGCGACGACGAGGGTAGCGGGCCCGATTAGTTGTCGGCGCCGCTTCACGCGCCACCGGCGACCCCATCATCCGCGTGCCGGCTCCTTGAACTCCCCGGTCGCCTCCTTGGGCGATCGCGAGGGAGGCTGCGGAAGGGGAAGAGGGATGGCGACAAGGTCGTCAAATCGAGTACGAGGGCGTAGTGCCTCGGCGCAGTCCGACGTCCTGCCGCCTGCCTCGAGCCCCGCTTCGGCGCCGCCGTCTCCGTTAAGCCCTCGGAGAGCCCTGGATGTTCCCTTGGTGCCTTCGGCACCTGTAGCTTGCCTAGGCGCTCCTTTTGCCCTTCTCGCCTCCTTGACCTACCTCAAGAGAGGGACAGGAAAAGGATTACGGGCATCTTATTTTTTAATTTGTAAGCCTTCGGCCTTATCCGCATTTAAAACTTGTAATCCTCTCTTTCATGTTTTTCACTCTCCACGGACTGTATCCGAGTAGGATGTTTTAATGAAAAAGGATGCTTGAAAAGGGACGAAGGTTTATCTGACACCGCAGCCCCGGCAACTCGGCTTGCCGCAGCCCCGGCAACTCCGGCTTGCCGGGCTTGGGTGCCGCGCCCTTCTTCTCCTCTTATTTGTTATTTCAGTTCTAAGAACAATTTAGCCAATGCCGCAATAAGTTATTTTTGTAATATAACTTTATTCGGGCAATATTTGCTATGTTACTTCCTTTACTCGACTCTTGGCTTTGTATGTTACTGCCCCACGCTTTTCAGGAAACTTGCGGTGCAGCACCCTTGCCGCGAGCGCCGAAAAGCGAACTTCAGCAGCTTCGTCAAGGGTCGCTACCGACAAGCAACCTTGTCGCGACTAGCCGCAGCTCACTTAAGTTGTTGAGCGGACTCGAAACAAAGTAAGGGCGCGACCAGTCACGATTTGGTTCCTTCGCGCACAGGTTTTCCATACAAAGCGTGGTCGTTCAAGGAAAATAACTTTAAAAAGTCGAATGTTCAAGCTTTGGCATCTTAGCTTTTCCGTCGTTCGCTTCCCGGCAAGGCGAAACTAGGTCACTGCTGCGCACCAGTACTCAAAGCCCCGACAGCGAGGAAAGGGCCGAGGATGTCGAGCCACCGTGACCGAAAATGGCCAGGATAAAGGGATCGTCCCGGAGAGCTTGAGCTGGTTGATGAATCTGTTTGGAATGGAACCGCACGCTTCACACTTTGTTACTTGTGCGCTTGCATCTGGAGGGCTTCGCCGAAAGAAACCTTGCCGGAACGCTTTGCCGCAAGTGTTTTGCGCCAATGTGGTGACCACATATGCCTCCATGTATCTCTCGCCAACAGCTCCTCGTCCATCTTCCCGCAAATACACTTCAATTTCACACCGTTGAGTCTTCTTACATGCAGGATGTTGTCAACAAACTGGTACATACTTGACTGCCGGGCTACTCTTTCCGCTTCTTCTTGCTCTTCGGGAAGTTCTCCTGTCTGAAGGAAATGGACGATTTGCTGTGCCCATGCTGGAGCCTGCGGCTCGACAGCAAGGACTAAAGGCTCATCTATCACTATGGGAACATCAGCTTCTGCGGCAAGAACCTGTGGGTCTGCCGGAGCTTGATGATCCCCGGCAAGCTTGCCGGAGCGAAACTTGTCGGGAGCGTTTGCTTCAACGATACAAACTGCATGGTTTGTCGGAGCAAACTGCTCATCAGTGATATTTGCGGTGTTTTTAGGGACTTTCTTGGCGGCGGCTTGGTGAGCTCTGCGGAAAGTAGTCGCCGAAACCAATTTTCTTTTCTTGCTCTGTCCATTGATGGTGTTACGGTTGGCTGAGTTAGCTTGAGCACAAAATTCCTGGTTCCACAGTAACTTAAGTGCGGCACATTTGGAGAGGCCATCAGCTATATCATTCGAGCTCTTGGAACGTGTTCCATTTGCGAGCCTTCAAAGTGCTCTTCTAGCTTTCTCACTTCATCAACGTAGGCTTCCATCAACGGACTCTGGTAATCTTTCTTTACTTGGCGGACGACAAGTTGCGAGCCCCCCCTGACAATGAGCTTCTTGATCCCAAGGTCCACCGCAATCCTGAGACCGGCAAGCAAACCTTCATACTCTGCAGTATTATTTGTTGCTTGTTCCTTGGGAAAGTGCATCTGGACTATGTACTTGAGGTGCTCTTCGGTGGGTGCGATAAGCAGCACGCCGGCACCGGCGCCTTGCAGCGAGAAGGCACCGTCAAAGTACATCAGCCACTCTTTATTTGCCTCCTTGACGGGGATGCTCGTCTCCGGAATCTCTTCATCTTGCGATGGCGTCCACTCAGCTATGAATTCCGCCAATGCTCTGCTCTGGATAGTTGAAGTGCTTTCGAACTTAAGACCAAAGCTTGACAGTTCCAGTGCCCACTCGACAATCCTGCCGGTTGCTTCTGGATTTTGCAATATCCTCTTCAGCGGAGAGCGAGTGACAACTGTTATCTCGTGTGCTTGGAAGTAATGGCGCAGCTTTCTCGAGGCCATGAGGAGGCCGAAAAGCAACTTTTGCACACCAGAGTACCTTGACCTGGCCCCTTGCAGAAGGGAACTGACAAAGTAGACTGGGCGCTGCACCATCTTTTTCTGTATCTTGTCGCAACCCTGCGCTGATCTTTTCTTGTCGGGACCAGAGCTTGCGGTGAAGCCCCACTTGTCGCTGGATGCCATCGCCTCGGTTGCGGCTCATCATCCGCCTCTCTCCGCTACTAACGCAGCACTAACCACTTGGTTGGTCGCTGCTATATACAGCAGCAACTTCTCTTGTGGCCTAGGTGCGACAAGTATTGGAGCGGAGGACAGGTATCTCTTTAAGTCCTGCAGCGCAGCCTCCGCTTCGGGAGTCCATTTCATTGGACATGCCTTTTTCAAAATCTTGAAAAACGGCAGGGCGCGTTCAGCAGACTTAGAGATGAACCTGCTGAGAGCAGCCACGCAACCGGCGAGCCTTCTGACATCCTTGACGCGCTTTGGTACTTCAATCTGCTCAATGGCCTGGATCTTGTCGGGATTGGCTTCAATTCCCCGCTGAGACACAAAGAACCCGAGAAGCTTGCCGGAAGGGACTCCAAACGCGCACTTCTCGGGGTTGAGCTTGAGGTTGATCTTGCGCAGATTTGCAAATGTCTCATCCAAATCCTGAATCAGAGTTGCTTTGTCCTTGCTTTTGACCACTATGTCATCCATGTAGGTTTCTACATTTACGTATCTCGCAGCTCAAAGGCATCATGGACTACTCTTGCAAAAGTTGAACTAGCATTCTTTAAACCGAAGGCATCCGTATGAAGCAATCGTGCCACATGGTGTAATGAATGCGGTTTTCTTCATCCTCTTCGCCATGAAGATCTGATGATATCCTGAATATGCATCAAGAAACGGCAGATCACATCCAGCCGTGGAGTCAACAATCTGGTCGATCGTGGCAAGGAAATGGGTCTTTGGGACAAGCTTTATTAACATCGGTGAAGTCAATACAAAGTCTCCATTTCCCATTAGCCTGCGATACATAACTATCGGATTGGCTAACCACGTGGGGTGGAGGACTCCTCGACAAGCCCCGCTGCTTCTAACTTCTTGATTTCTTCGCTATGAACTCTTGGCGCCCACCGCTGCTTCCTAACTTTTTGCTTGATGGGCGCGCGTGAGGACAAACAGCTAGGTGGTGCTCAATTACTTTCACAGGAACACCGGGATGTCGGATGGTTGCCATGCAAACACATCGACATTCGCCCGAGAAAGCAACGAGCTCGCCTTCCTATTTAGGATCAAGCGTGGCAATCGATGGTGAAGGTACCACCAGTGCCGCCCTCCTTGGCGGGCACCTTCTTGGTCTTCGCGGAGCTGCCATTGTCTTCTTGTACTTGCGGTGGAGCTCGATGGTGCGTCCTCGACGGTAGCGCAGCACCAAGAGGTGCGCTTGCCGAGTGAGCATCGAGCTCTTGCGGACTTGGTGGTTTCTTCTTCCCCGGAGCTTCAGCGGCAAGTGGTTTGCTATCTGCGGCGGCTGCTGCATCCCGGTAAATCTTGTCGGCGCAGATAAGTGCATCCTTCTTGTCGCCATGGACAGAAATGACGCTTATCGGGCCGGGCATATTGAGTAGGTTGTAAGCATAATGAGAGGTGGCCATGAACTTGGCAAGTGCTGGACGGCCAAGTATGCCATTGTAGGGCAATGGGAAATCGGCAACGTCAAACGTGACCCTCTCAGTTCTGAAATTGAGCTCGCTGCCAAACGTTACCGGCAACGTGATCTTCCCTTTGGGCTTGCTCCTTCCTGGGTTGATTCCTTGGAAAGTACCAGTTTCTTCGAGCTCGCTGTCAGGGATTTGAAGCTTATGGAGCACTGCAGAAGAGATTAAGTTCAGGCCGGCCCCGCCGTCAACCAACATCTTCATGACCTTGAGGTTGCGGATGGTTGGTGAGACCAACATCGGCAAGCACCCGACCACAGTGATGCGATCTGGGTGGTCCTCAATGTCAAAGATGATGGGCGTGCTGGACCACTTCAGAGGTTTGCGCGACTCTATGGAGGGTTCTGCTGCATTCACCTCACGCATCCATTGCTTGAGTTGGCGGTGCGAGGTATGCAGAGACGCACCACCGTCAACGCAAAGGACCTCCGCTGCCTTTTAAAACTCCTGCTCATCAGCTTCATCGTCTTCCATGTCCTCGTCATCTTCATCTTCATCTTCTTCCTCGTCGCGACCGCGGGGAGGTCTGTCTCCTTGCCGCTCCTTGGCCTTGCCGCGGCGTCCTCCCCGACCGGGTCTCTTCTTACTTGCTGCACCTGCACCTTCTTGGGCTTTCTCCTTGTCTCGCCGCTCGTATTCAGCTCTTTGTAGCTCAACAAGCTGCTCGACTTTCTTGCAGCTCTGGAGATCGTGGCCCTTGGTGCGGTGGATTTTACAGTACTGCTTGTTGGAGCTGTCAGGCTTGTCGGCGGCCGCCACAGCTTGGCGGTCGGCGTCAACGGCAACCTCCTTGACGGAGCCACCAGCCTTGGCTTTGTTGGCGGCACCATCCTTGCCGGACTGCTCGACAACTAGTACTTCTTGGTTTTTCTTCCTCCTGTTGTTTCGCCACGGCTCTTTCTTGCAGGGCGATCTCCTCACTTGTCGACTCTGCTCCCACATTCTCTCCGGGAGTCTTCTTCCTTCTTCAGCGTACACACTTGTCGGCCAGTATGTGAGCTCACTGACGTCTTTCACTTTGCACATCGCCATCTCCTCCCTCATCCTGCGGTTTCGTACATTTTGATGAAATGCACTGATCACCGCGGCAGGGTGGACGTCTGGGATGTTGTAGTGCACTCGACTGAATCTCTGGATGAACTTGCGCAGGGACTCTCCCTCCTTCTGGGCAAGCAGGTGGAGGTCACTCTCCTAGCCATGAGGCTTGTGGCCGCCTGTGAAGGCGCCAACAAACTGGTGGCACAAATCTGCCCAAGAGGAAATAGAGCCGTCCGGCAAGTGCATGAGCCAAGATCTGACGTTTGGCTTGAGCACCAGGGGAAAGTAGTTGGCGAGGATCTTGTCGTCTCGTCCCCCCGCGGCCTGCACCGCGATGGTGTAGATGCTGAGGAACTCCGATGGGTGTGTCCTGCCATCATACTTTTCTGGCACATCTGGTTTGAAGTTTTTCTTGTCGGGCCACCGGACTTGCCGCAGCTCACGAGTGAACGCAGGGCAACCTACCGCGTACGGTAAGTCGCCTAGTTCCCCTGGCGCATGCATATCGACAGTGGGCCCGGCGCGTTGGTCAGATTGACGGCGCGCTTCTCTTCGGCGCTCGATACGAGTTCGAGCGTCTTCTTCTTGCCGTTCTCGGAGAACTTGACGCTGGTCGCGACGAGCTCGCGGATCCGACGACGCTGTGGAGTCGCTGTCGAGGTGGATCCGGCGAGTCGGCGATCTTGGTCTTCGGGAAGGGGAGTGCACGGTGGCTGCACCCCCGCAAGTCTCGTCGCCATCAGCTCGCGCCTTGCCGCCTTGCCGCGGCTGCGAGGCACTCGGTTGCATGGGGGCGTCGCCGTTAAGCGAAGCCGATGAGACTCTGACTTGTGGCCCTCCATTCGTCGACCTTGTCGGCCATTGGAGGGTAATCTAGAAGTAGTTGTGCTCTTGCCAAGGCTTCTGCAGGTGTGGTGGGTGGCAATGGCGTTCGTAGCGAGGAACGGGAGGTGCTCGGACTCCTAACCAAGTTAGGAGGAGCAGCATCCCGCCCGAGCGACCGTACTCCACTCGTACCAGCATGCTGAGGTGCATGCGGGTCTCGAGGGCGTCGGGATCCTCCAAATTGGCCTTGATCCAACGAGCGTATGATGCCGCGAGCATCATGACGCTGTCGGTCCCGCGCCTCCTGCGAGGGACGCGCAGTGCGACTTCGACGCCGACGCTTTGTGCTGCCTTGTCCTTGGACTGGCGGCATTGTGGGTTCTCTCGACGACGCTGGTTCCTCCGCCAGCGTTTCCCCACCACCGACAGCTCCGGTGGTGGTGGGTTCCACGCGGACGGCTCTGCTGCTGCCGAAGACTTCTTCTTCGGCGCCATGTTGACAAAGATGTTGATGAAGTTGCTCGTGTGACCGCTGGATCGGGTTCACACAGCCTCGACGCCTTCTACAGCGGGCGCCCGAGATGTCGGGGAAGGCGATCGTGTCCCACGAACACCTATGGGACCTGGGTCCATTGAGGTTCGGAGGGGGTGGAGATTGCACAAAGAGCGGATCGAGGCGATGCACACGAAGCGGTTACCCAGCTTCGAGCTCTCCGGAGAGATAATACTCCTACTGCTGCTTTGTGGATTATCTAGTGTTCTTGCTAGGGAGCAATGGGAGCTACAAGACCTAGCCTGAGTGTGGTTTCGTGTGAGTATGATGAACTAAGCCGGAGCTGGACCGAACCCTTTCTACGTTGCACTTGGGCCTCCTTTTATAGGCACAAGGGGTCACCACATGTGGCAAGTAGACAAGGGTAAGATAGTAAAAACATAGGTTGGTACACCGCTTTGTACAGTGTACAGTAATCTATACCTAACTCTGACGGCAAGGGACAAGAGTCATCAATGCCCGTCTCGATCGCCCGAACAATTATAACAGGGACCGTCAAGTGTGCCTCCGTTTGCCACGATGGTAGCTTGTCAGCGCCGCTTATCGCTACTCCCCGCTGGCTGCACAGCCCGTCGACACGCGTGCTTGGGAGAGCCCGGTGGTGACACGTTGGCGGGTGAGCTGGAGCGGAGATGAAGAGAGGTTGCCCGCCCCGGCAAGCGCCTTTGTAACGCCCCCGATGCGGCTATATCTCCCACGTGTCGAGGCACGACTTAGAGGCATAACCGCATTGAAAGCAATGTCGCAAGTGAGGTAATCTTCACACAACCCATGTAATAAATAAGGAAAGGGATACATAGTTGGCTTACGATTAGCCACTTCACACAAGATTTAAATAAACATCCATCATTGAGTACACTCAAGGTCCGACTACGGAACCAAAATAAAAGAAGATACCCCAAATGCTACACAGATCCTCGATCGTCCCAACTGGGCACCACTATCGATCATCTGGAAAAGACACATAGTAACGACCACGTTCCTCGTCGAACTCCCACTTGAGCTCGGTTGAATCACCTGCACCGGCCTCATCGGAACCTGCAAGCTGTGTTTGGAAGTATCTGTGAGTCACGGGGACTCAGCAATCTCACACCCGCGAGATCAAGACTATTTAAGCTTATAGGAAGGACAGAGAAGTAAAGTGGAGCTGCAGCAAGCGGCTAGCATATATGGTGGCTACTTCGCAAAAGAGGGCGAGAAGAGGAGCAAAGCACGGTCGTGAAACTAGTAGCGATCAAGAAGTGATCCTGAACTACTTACGTCAGACATAACTCCAACACCGTGTTCACTTCCGGGACTCCGCCGAGAAGAGACCATCACGGTTACACACGCGGTTGATGTGTATTTTAATTGAGGTCAACTTTGGGTTATCTACAACCGGACATTAACAAATTCCCATCTGCCTCATAACCGCGGGCACAGCTTTCGAAAGATATTACCCTGCAGGGGTGTCCCAACTTAGCCCATTATAAGCTCTCACGGTCAACGAAGGATATTCCTTCTACCGGGAAGACCCGATCAATCTCGGAATCCCGGACTACAAGACATTTCGACAGCAATAAAACAAGACCAGCAAAGCCGCCCGATTGTGCCGACAAATCCCGATAGGAGCTGCACATATCTAGTTCTCGAGGCACATCCGGATGAGCAGTCCATACAACTAAAACCGGACCTCAAGTTGCCTTGAGGGGCGCCGACAGGGCTCTAGTTCGGGCCAGCACTCGAAGGAGCACTGGTCCGGGGTTAAAATAAAGATGACCCTCGGGCTCGCGAAACCCGGGGAAAAGGCTTAGGTGGCAAATGGTAAAACCAATGTTGGGCCTTGCTGGACGAGTCTTGCTGGACGATTTTGCTAGGGTTTCGGGGGAATGATCCGGGATTTTCGGGGGAGGTGTTTAAATAGGCATAGAGGGAGCTAGGAGAGTCCAAATGAGGTGTAGTTTTCACCCACACGATCGTGATTGAACGACGGAGAGCATGGAAGTGACTTAGGTGGGTTATTGGGCTGTTTTGGAGGGGTGTTGGGCTGCAACTTAAAAGAGGCCTTTGCGAGAGTGCGGTTAACCGTTGGAGTACCAAACGAGCTCCAAATGACCCGAAACTTGACCGGTGGTCTACGGGTGGTATACCAAGGCCACTAGACAAACCTCGGTCCATTTCGAGAAGGTTTAGTACCCGCACACGGAAAAACGTAAAAGGGACCGCCGGGAGAGATAGGAGTGCGGATTGCAAAACGGACAACGGAAAAAATGCTCGGAAACATGAGGCGAACACGTATGCAAATGCGATGCACATGATGACATAATATAAAATGCATGACATAGACAAAATGCAAAAGAAGAAAACCCAACCACGGAGGGAACATCATATATCAATGCGAAAATGGCAAGAGTTGGAGTTACAAATATGGAAAGTTACTTCGGGTGTTACAACACTCCACCACTACAAGAGGATCTCGTCCCGAGATCTAGGACTGAAAGAACTCCGGATATTCAGAACGGAGGTGATCCTCGCGCTCCCAAGTAGCTTCTCGGTCGGAATGGTGTGACCACTTCACTTTCAGGAATTTGATTGACTTGTTGCGAGTCTTGCGCTCGGTTTCTTCAAGAATAGCAGCGGGTGCTCATGATAAGAGATCTTCTTGAAGGTCAATCTCTTGAAGTTGATAGTGCGTTCAGAGTCTTGAAGCACTTGCGAAGCTGTGACACGTGAAACACATCGTGCACGCTTGCAAAGTTGGGTGGAAGCTCAAATTGATAGGCGAGATCGCCTCTTTTCCCAATGATCTTGAAAGGACCCACGTATCTAGGGGCAAGCTTCCCTTTGATACCGAAGCGACGAGTGCCTTTCATTGGAGAGACGCGGAGGTAGACATGGTCTCCGATTTGAAAAGCCACATCACGGTGCTTATCATCATAATAGCTCTTCTGGCGCGATTGCGGCTTTGAGATTCTCACGAATGACTTGGCACATTTCTTACGCTACGTGATCAAGTCATTGCCAAGAAGTTAGCGTTCACTGTCTCGCACCAATTGAGAGGAGTACGCACTTTACGCCATAGAGAATTTCGAATGGGGCCCTGCCGAACTCGCTTGGAAGCTGTTGTTATAGGAGAACTTCGGCATATGGAAGACAATCTTCCCACTTCATACCGAAAGAAATGACACAAGCCCGAGCATATCTTCAAGAATTTGATTTACTCGCTCAACTTGGCCACTTGTTTGAGGATGGAAAGCTGTCTTTGAAACGAATGTTGGTGCCCATGGCCTTACGAAAAGAATCCCGAACTTGGAGGTAAAGATGCTGCCACGGTGCTGAAGAGATCACTTGTGGAATTCCGTGCAAGGAGACAATCACGAGGTGTATAGCTCGCCAACCGAGCTGCTGTGATGGATTCTTTGATAGGAAGAAAATGAGCCACTTTAGTAAGCTTGTCAATGACAACGAAGATAGCATCATTTCCACGCTTGGACTTTGGAAAGCCAGTCACGAAGTCCATTTCAATATGATCAAACTTCCATTCCGGAATAGCAAGAGGTTGAAGGAGACCAGCTGGTCTTTGGTGTTCTGCTTTCACTCTTCTGCAGACATCACACTCATTCACGAATTGAGCAATTTCTCGCTTCATTCGAGTCCACCAATAAGACTGCTTGAGATCATGGTACATCTTGAACTTCGGGATGAATGGATAGAAGCGAATTGTGAGCCTCGTTCATAATGACTTTTCTCAGATCACCCTTAGGAACCACAATCCGGTCCTCAAAGAACAGAGTGTCTTTGTCATCAACGTGGAAGCACTTGTACTTGGAAATGCCCTTGTCGATACCACGTTTCACCTTTTTCACCATGGTATCCGAAGTTGAGCCTCACGAATCTGATCTTCCAAAGTAGGAGAGACTATGAGGTTGGCAAGAAAGCCTTGAGGAACAACTTGAAGATTCAACTTGGGAAAGTTTCACGAGATCCGGTGAAAGGGCTTGAGGATTAGGCATTGCGATAAGCTTTCCTGCTCAAAGCATCTGCAATGACATTGGCTTTGCCCGGAGTATATTCAATACTTGGGTTGTACTCTTGAATCATTTCGACCCATCGAGTCTGCCTGAGGTTGAGGTTGGGCTGAGTGAAGATGTACTTGAGACTCTTGTGATCGGTGAAAATGTCCACTTTCCTTCCCAACAAGAGATGTCTCCACGTAATCAATGCATGAACAACTGCCGCCAACTCAAGATCGTGAGTGGGGTAGTTCTTCTCGTTGGGCTTCAACTGGCGAGAGGTATAAGCCACAACTCTCTTCTCTTGCATTAACACAGCACCGAGACCTTGAAGAGAAGCATCACAAAACACTTCAAATGGCTTGGATTCATCAGGAGGAGTCAAGACAGGAGCTGTGACGAGTTTCTCTTTGAGGGTATTGAAAGCAACGTCACACTCGGGAGACCAGACATACTTCACATGCTTCTGGAGGAGGTTGGAAAGAGGCTTTGCAATCTTGGAGAAGTTCTCAACGAATCTTCGGCAATAGCTTGCAAGACCAAGAAAACTACGGAGCTGCTTGACATTCTGAGGAGGTTCCCAATTCACAATTGCGGACACCTTCTCGGGATTAACAGCGATGCCCTTGGCGGAGATGATATGACCAAGATAAAGCACTTCATCAAGCCAAAATTCACATTTGGAGAACTTAGCATAGAATTGATACTCTCTGAGCTTGTCTAGCACCAATCGCAAATGTTTGGCATGATCCTTCTTATTCTTGGAGAATACCAAAATATCATCGAGATAGACCAAGACGAATTCATTGGTGTAGGGGTTGAATATGAAGTTCATCATCCGAGAGAATGTTGGAGGAGCATTGACGAGGCGAAAGACATGACGGTATATTCATAAGAACCAAAGCTTGTTCGAATCTTGTCTTGGGAATATCTTGTTCACGAATCTAATCTGATGATACCCCATCTGAAGGTCAAGCTTGAGAACACAGTAGCACCTTTGAGTTGCTCGAAAAGCTCATTGATGTTGGGAAGTGGATACTTGTTCTTGATTGTCTTCTTATTCAATGGGCGGTAATCGGCGCAAAGTCGGTCCGTGCCATCCTTCTTCTGGACAAAAGAACACCACAACCCCAAGGAGATGAACTCGGTCCGATCAAACCAGACGCTCTTGTTCATCGAGCTGCTTCTTCAATTCCTTCAGCTCATCGGGACCAAGCTTGTAAGGATGCTTGCAAGCGGGTTCAATGCCGGGCTCAAGATCGATAACAAACTCAAGCGGCGATGAGGAGGCATACCGGAAGCTCTTACGGAAAGACATCTTGGTACTCACAAGCGATCGGAATCGAGAGATAGCATTCAGTTCGCCCTTCTCATTGAGAGAAAACAACCGAATGGTTTCATCATGAAGCGGCATAGATGATCACATCATTAGAAGAGTGAGTAAATTGAATTTCCACAGCAGCACAATCAAGCTGAGCCTTGTCTTGATAAAGCCATCCATTCCGAGAATAAGATCAATATCCGAGTCACCAAGAACAATTGGTTTAGCCAGAAATCTATAATCGCCCATCTTGATAGAAACATCCGGAACCAACACTCGAGAAGTCATCTCCTTAGCCGGAGAACTTGTAACGCCCCCGATGCGGCTATATCTCCCACGTGTCGAGGCACGACTTAGAGGCATAACCGCATTGAAAGCAATGTCGCAAGTGAGGTAATCTTCACACAACCCATGTAATAAATAAGGAAAGGGATACATAGTTGGCTTACGATCGCCACTTCACACAAAGACTTAAATAAACATCCATCATTGAGTACACTCAAGGTCCGACTACGGAACCAAAATAAAAGAAGATACCCCAAATGCTACACAGATCCCCGATCGTCCCAACTGGGCACCACTACTGATCATCTGGAAAAGACACATAGTAACGACCACGTTCCTCGTCGAACTCCCACTTGAGCTCGGTTGAATCACCTGCTTGGCCTCATCGGAACCTGCAACTGTGTTTGGAAGTATCTGTGAGTCACGGGGACTCAGCAATCTCACACCATGAGATCAAGACTATTTAAGCTTATAGGAAGGACAGAGAAGTAAAGTGGAGCTGCAGCAAGCGGCTAGCATATATGGTGGCTACTTCGCAAAAGAGGGCGAGAAGAGGAGCAAAGCACGGTCGTGAAACTAGTAGCGATCAAGAAGTGATCTGAACTACTTACGTCGACATAACTCCAACATCGTGTTCACTTCCGGACTCCGCGAGAAGAGACCATCACGGTTACACACGCGTTGATGTGTATTTTAATTGAGGTCAACTTTGGGTTATCTACAACCGACATTAACAAATTCCCATCTGCCTCATAACGCGGGCACGGCTTTGAAAGATATTACCTGCAGGGTGTCCCAACAAGCCCATTATAAGCTCTCACGGTCAACAAAGGATATTCCTTCTACCGGAAGACCCGATCAATCTCGAATCCCGGACTACAAGACATTTCGACAGCAATAAAACAAGACCAGCAAAGCCGCCCGATTGTGCCGACAAATCCCGATAGGAGCTGCACATATCTCGTTCTCGTGGCACATCCGGATGAGCAGTCCATACAACTAAAACCAGACCTCAAGTTGCCTTGAGGGGCGCCGCAGGGCTCTAGTTCGGGCCAGCACTCGAAGGAGCACTGGTCCGGGGTTAAAATAAAGATGACCCTCGGGCTCGCGAAAACCAGGGGAAAAGGCTTAGGTGGCAAATGGTAAAACCAATGTTGGGCCTTCTGGACGAGTCTTATTCAAAGCGAACTGTCAAGGGGTCCCATAAATCACCCAACCGTGTAAGGAACGCGAAATCAAGGAACATAACACGGTATGACGGAAACTAGGGTGGCAAGAGTGGAACAAAACACCAGGCATAAGGCCGAGCCTTCCATCCTTTACCAAGTATATAGATGTATTAAATATAGCAGATATATATATTGTGATATCCCCAACAAGTAATCATGTTCCAAAGAGGAACAACATCTCCATGTTCAACAAGGAACAAACTTCACTTCACTGCAACTAGCAACGCTATAAGAGGGCTGAGCAAAGCGGTAACATAGCCAAACAACGGTTTGCTAGGAAAAGGATGGTTAGGGGCTGACATGGCAATATGGGTGGCATGATATAGCAAGTGGTAGGCATCGCAGCATAGGCATAGCAAAAGAGCGAGCAACTAGCATAACAAAGATAGAAGTGATTTCGAGGTATGGTCATCTTGCACGCAATGTTCTCGAGTTGTCGAAAGCTTGATCCTCGGCGTGCTCAACAGGTTCCTCGTTCACGTACTCGTCTCCGGCTCTACCCAAAGCAACAACACAAACAAAGGAACCACAATAAATCACGGTGCAATGCACAATCAACATGATGCAAAACATGACATGATATGCGGGATGTGATATGCAATGCGTATGTGCGCTCCGGAAGGTAAATGATGAACCAGGTATCAACTTGGCAAACCAAGTATGCCACTGGAAAGATGAGATGATTTCGGTTGAAATCGATATAAAGATCACCGGAATCGGATGCACGGTTTGGAAATGACAAGCAAAACAAGAATGGCGCAAATCTGCCATTAACAGCATGATGCCACTTAACAAGCAACTATTAATTAAG
Source organism: Aegilops longissima (assembly GCA_021605205.1). Classification (NCBI taxonomy): domain Eukaryota; kingdom Viridiplantae; phylum Streptophyta; class Magnoliopsida; order Poales; family Poaceae; genus Aegilops; species Aegilops longissima. The sequence continues at coordinate 594,530,021 of CM038677.1, forward strand.
CTACTGCACCCAAACGTATCAACAAAGCACATGGCAGTGATCTACACAAGATGCTCGACAAAAGATGAGCACTGAGCTACGGCTAGTTCACATCATAACAGGTTAAAACAAGCATGGCAAAAGTGCACAAAATATCAGGCTGGACATGGCAAAAACAGCATCGGGTTGCAATGTTCAGAGCAAGAAATCTACATGCTACAGGAACTTAAAATAGCAAAACATGGCATGGCATGAATCTACTCAAAGCATAGATCAAAAGTCCCTTACTGACCATAAGCCAAAAAGGACTAGAAAATATAGTAACATCCATGTCAATATTGAAAGTTTCGTTAACAGATTCAGCAACATGACATGTCAAAAACTGATAACGAGTAGGCATGTTTACAAGCTCAATGCACTCACTACAGAGTCTTATATGATAAACTAAGCATACATACATCAAGAAGACATGGTATAGAAGACATACATGGCAAGAACAATAACATAGCATAAATGGATCAACCACAACAAGCTAGGCAAAATTGAATAACATGTATACAATCTGCCAGGAAACATTTGATAGCAAAAGTAGAGCTCGATTGACTCAAGCTATGGCACTCCAAAATTGCAAACAAGGGCATGGATGGATAGAGCAATACATGCTTTACAAAACACCCTAACTGAAGTATCCCAAAATATGCATAGATCTCTTGGTATCATCAAGTTAACATGGCATCAAAATCAGCTAAAACAGGGCTGAAATCAGCAACAACAGGACACCTACTTTGCATGCTTGTGCTAGTCACCACATAGATCACAAAAATACATGGCATATACCCCTGGAAATATGGCATGGCATATTGCAAAACACGTGTAGGACTCAAATTCATAGGGTGCACACAATAATCATGGCAAAAATAACAAAAGTGCAAGTTCTGTTACGAAACAGAAACTAACAACACATAGCACTCTTTCAACAGCATTTCGGGCATCAAGATGAGCTCAAATGAAAATGATGCAGTGAGATGAAATGATCTACTCTTCGAGACGAACATTTTGACATATTATACGCGCAAAATGGACCTACTGATGCAAAGATATACTCGGTTGAAAATGCAACAAAAACATTGGATGCAAAAGACTTAGAGAAGAAAAGGGGAGGGAAGAGAGTCAACGCGCACGTGGCCCGAGGCCGGATCGGATCGGGCGGGGCGGTGGAGGAGCGACTCGCCGGAGGGGGAGGTGCGGCCGTCGGCGGGCAGTGGAGGAGGCGCCGCCCAGCGGATCCGATGGCGGCGCGCGCCGAATCCGGTGGCGAGCTCGCGCGGATGGGCGCTTGGCGGGCGGCGACGAGGGACCGGACGGCGCGCGGAGGTCGGCGGCGGGAGGCGGCGGCGACCGGCGGGCGGCGCGGCAGGCGGGCGGAGCGCGGCGGCGCGCGCGCTGGGCGGCGGCGCTGACCGGCGACGGCGCGGCGCGGGGCGCGGCCGCTGCGGTGGGCGGGCGGGTTTCGCTGGCCAGCGGGCAGCGGGCGGGCGGCGCGGACAGGTGGCGTCCTGCCACTGGCTGCGGGGCGGCGGCGATGTGTCCGCGCCAGGCGGACACGTCCGGCGGCGAGGAGGACGATTTGCTAGGGTTTCGGGAATGATCCGGATTTTCGGGAGGTGTTTAAATAGGCATAGAGGGAGCTAGGAGAGTCCAAATGAGGTGTAGTTTTCGCCCACGATCGTGATTGAACGACGGAGAGCATGGAAGTGACTTAGGTGGGTTATTGGGCTGTTTTGGAGGGTGTTGGGCTGCAACTTAAAAGAGGCCTTTGCGAGTGCGGTTAACCGTTGGAATACCAAACGAGCTCCAAATGACCCGAAACTTGACCAGTGGTCTACGGGTGGTATACCAAGGCCACTAGACAAACCTCGGTCCATTTCGAGAAGGTTTAGTACCCGCACACGGAAAAACGTAAAAGGGACCGCCGGGAGAGATAGGAGTGCCGGATTGCAAAACGGACAACGGAAAAAAATGCTCGGAAACATGAGACGAACACGTATGCAAATGCGATGCACATGATGACATAATATAAAATGCATGACATAGACAAAATGCAAAAAGAAGAAAACCCAACCACGGAGGGAACATCATATATCAATGCCGAAAATGGCAAGAGTTGGAGTTACAAATATGGAAAGTTACTTCCGGGGTGTTACAGCCTTGCCGCGGCAGGAACCTTGTCGCGCTTGGGGGCTCGGCGCCCACCAAGCCTTCCCGGCAAGATCCCCTTGCCGGGGTCTTGTTTTCTTCGCGCCCTGAGTGGCCCTCCCGGCAAGCTCCTCTTGCCGGGGCCTTGTCTCTTCATCTTGAGTTCTCCTCTTGCCGGGGTCTTGTTTTCCGAAGGGCCGCGTAGGGTCTTGGCAGACGCCCGGCAAGGCTTGCCACGGGGACGCTGCGACTGCCCGTGCACAGGTTCGGGGTACTAAGGTACCCCTACTTTAGTACACCGACATTGTCCGGGGATCCGAAGACCACTTCCAGTGTTATAGAGCCCGTACAGCGGGCCTCTACTCCAGGAATTACACACTTCAAGGTGGTTTTAGTGGGCTTAATCCTTGAAGGGTCAATGCCCATTTTGCGCACTGTGTCCTGATAAAGCAGGTTCAGGCTGCTGCCGCCGTCCATAAGGACTCGCGTGAGGTGGAATCCGTCGATGATTGGGTCTAAGACCAATGCGGCTGAGCCGCCATGACGGATGCTAGTAGGATGATCCTTACGATCAAAGGTGATCGGACAAGCTGACCATGGGTTGAATTTGGGGGCGACTGGCTCCATCGCATAGACGTCCCTTAGTGCCCGCTTCCGTTCCCGCTTGGGGAAGTGCGTGGCGTAGATCATGTTGACCGTTTTCACCTGGGGGGTGGGGAATTTCTTCTGTCCCCACGTGTTCGGACGTCGGGGCTCCTCGTCATCGTCGCTGTGCAGCCCCTTGTCCTTGTCATCGGTGTTTATCTTGCCGGCTTGTTTGAATACCCAGCAATCTCTATTGGCGTGGTTGGCTGGCTTGTCCGGGGTGCCATGAATTTGGCACGAGCGCTCCAGTATGCGGTCTAGGCTGGACGGTCCCTGATTATTTCTTTTGAACGGCTTCTTCCGCTGACCGGGCTTAGATCCACTGAATCCGGCGTTGACTGCCGTGTCTTCAGTGTTGTCGCCATTGTTCTGTCGCTTATGTCTGTTACGCCGTGGCTTGCCGTTATTGTCGCGGCCATCCGAATTGCCAGACTATGGCGTAGTGCTGCTGCAAGCCAACCAACTGTCCTCGCCCGTGCAAAAGCGGGTCATTAGTGTTGTGAGAGCTGCCGCGACTTGGGTTTTTCCTGGCCAAGGTGTCGAGCGAGCCACTCGTCACGGATATTATGCTTGAAAGCCGCCAGGGCTTCGGCGTCCGGACAGTAAACTATTTGGTTCTTTTTAGTTAGGAACTGAGTCCAGAATTTCCTGGCTGACTCTCCGGGTTGTTGAGTAATGTGGCTCAAGTCATTGGCGTCAGGTGGTCACACATATGTGCCCTGGAAGTTATCGAGGAATGCGTCTTCCAGGTTTTCCCAACTGCCAATGGAATTTGCTAGCAGGCTGTTTAGCCAGTGTCGGGCTGTTCCTTTGAGCTTAAGGGGAAGATACTTGATGGCATGTAGATCGTCTCCGCGGGCCATGTGAATGTGGATAAGAAAATCTTCGATCCATACTGCGGGGTTTGTTGTTCCATCATATGGTTCGATGTTTACGGGTTTGAACCCTTCTGGGAATTCATGACCCATTACTTCGTCAGTGAAGCAGAGGGGGTGCGCGGCGCCTCTGTGCCGGGCTATGTGGCTACGCAGGTCGAATTGCTCTGTGTGGCTATATTCGGCCCCGCCGGACTTGTTGAAGGTGTGTCCGGTGTGAGGGTTGTCTTCGTGTGCCGAGGCGCGCCCCCGCGATCCGTAGATCGATCTTGGCTGTCCTGTTTTGTTGCCCCGGGCCGTAGTGTGTCGGCGTGGGGGTGTTGGCTGGTATGCGGACTGGTATGCCGTTTTATCCCGTCCACGAGGTGGCCGGTCAGCCGTATGGTGCTCGAGTCCGTATTCCTTGGCTGCCAGGACTTCAGTCCATCTGTCTGTGAGCAGGTCTTGATCAGCTTGGAGTTGCTGCTGCTTCTTTTGTAGGCTCCTCGCAGTGGCTATAAGCCGACGCTTGAAGCGCTCCTGCTCTACGGGATCCTCCGGAACGCCGAACTCGTCGTCGCCGAGGCTAATCTCGTCTTCGGAGGGGGGCATGTAGCTGTCCTCCTCCGGGTATTCGTCCGTCGCCTGTTCTTCCGGGATGACCTGCTCATCCTCCTGTTCGGCCTGCTCGAAGGTGGGCTGATCAGGGTTGTATTCTTCTTCGGCACCATTCGGATTGTTTTCGTCTCCTGGGACGGTATTACTATGGCGGGGCTTGGAGTGGCGCCGACGACGCCCATTCTTTGCTTTTTTCCCTGAGGTTTTATCCTCCGTTGCCTCGTCGCCATTTGTTTCCTTCGGAGTTCCCACCATATATATATATCATAGGAAGAGGTGGTTGTCCACCGCCTAGTGAGCGGTAGCTCATGTTCTTCTCCTGCATCGTCGTCCATACCGTCAATGTCTTCGGAGTCGAAGTCCAGTACCTCGGTTAAATCATCGACCATGGCAATGAAGTGGGTGGTGGGTGGGCAACGAATTCCTTCATCGCCTACTTCCCACTCGAGCCGGACATAGTTCGGCCCCGAGCCTCCTGACAAAGAGAGAGACTTTAATGAGTCCAACATGTCGCCAAAGGGCGAGTGCTGGAAGATATCCGCAGTGGTGAACTCCATTACCGGAGCCCAACCTGGCTCGGCTGGCTCAGAGTCGCGGATCGAACCCTCGTCCCGACATCTAATCCGGGGTCCAGAGTCACAGGTCACCACAGAGGTAAGACCCGTGTTCGGCTCCATCGCCGATGAGTGCGCGACCTGCGGGGCGGGGTCCATCCCTCCTTCCTTAGACTGCGCAGCCTGCTCCGGATTTAGGTCCGAGGATACTACGGGGGTGATACCCCGAGCTTCGTCCGACGGCAGGTCTAAGCCATGCTCGTCGTGACTGTTCGGTGCTCCTGGCATAGGCCCAAATCCATCGAAGATCAAGTCTCCGCGGATGTCCGCCGTGTAGTTCAGTTTTCCGAATCTGATCTGGTGGCCAGGGGCATAGCTGTCGATCTGCTCTAGGTGGCCAAGCGAGTTGGCCTGCAGTGCGAAGCCGCCAAACATGAAGATCTGTCCGAGGAGAAAAGTCTCGCCCTGGACAGCGTCGTTGATGATGATCGAAGGAGCCATCCAGCCTGACAGCGACGGTCACAGAGGAACTCTCAATGAAAGCACCAATGTCAGTGTCAAAACCGGCGGATCTCGGGTAGGGGGTCCCGATCTGTGCGTCAAGGCCGATGGTAACAGGAAGCAAGGGACAGAGATGTTTACCCAGGTTCGGGCCCTCTCGATGGAGGTAAAACCCTACTTCCTGCTTGATTAATATTGATGATATGGGTAGTACAAGAGTAGATCTACCACGAGATTGTAGAGGCTAAACCCTAAGAGCTAGCCTATGATGGTATGAATGTAATTGTGATCGGCCTTCTAAGGACCAACCTCTCCGAATTATATAGACACTCTGGAGAGGGCTAGGGTTTACATGGAGTCGGTTACAAGGAAGGAAATATAATATCCAGATCGCCAAGCTTGCCTTCCACGCCAAGGAAAGTCCCATCCGGACACGGGCCGAAGTCTTGAGTCTTGTATCTTCACGCTTCAATAGTCCAGACGTTGTACATAGTCCGGCCGTCCGGATACCCCCTAATCCAGGACTCCCTCAGCCATCATCGCCATGAAGGCCAAGGAACAGAGGGAGAACCTTTCCCCATCCAGGGGGAGGCCATGGAGGAGGAAGCACAAGGGGGAGAAACTCTCCTCCTCTCTCTTGGTGGCACCGGAGTGCCATCGAGAGGGGAATCATCACCGCAGTGATCGTCTTCATCAACATCACCATCACCATCAACATCCTCATCTCTTTTACGCGGCCCACTCTCTCGCACCCCACTGTAATCCCTACTTGAGCATGGTGCTTTATGCCACATATTATGATCCAATGATGTGTTGCCATCCTATGATATTTTGAGTAGATATCCTTTGTCTTTGGGTTGATTGATGATTTAGATTGGTACGAGTTGTATGTTTTATTTTGGTGCTGTCCTATGGTGCCCTCCGTGTCGCGCAAGTGTGAGGGATTCCCGCTATAGGGTGTTGCAATACGTTCATGATTCTCTTATAGTGGGTTGGTGAGTGACTGAAACACAAACCCGAGTAAGGGGGTTGTTGCGTATGGGAATAAAGAGGACTTGATGCTTTAATGCTATGGTTGGGTTTTACCTTAATGATCTTTAGTAGTTGCGGATGCTTGCTAGAGTTCCAATCATAAGTGCATATGATCCAAGTAGATAAAGTATGTTAGCTTATGCCTCTCCCTCATATGAAATTGCAATGACGACTACCGGTCTTGTTAACAATTGCCTAGGACAATTCCGCACACCGATCCATCATTATTCCACACTCACTATTTATAATATTTAGTATTATATTCTAACTTTATGATAGCAGCACCTACTTTTATGTTTTAGCTTTCCGATACCATACAAAGTTATCCTCTTCATACCCACAACGTAGTTTTATTTCTCGTTGCTAGTTGGAAGCAAACATTCGGTGTATGTAGAGTCGTATCAGTGGCAGATAGGGCTTGAGAGAATATTGATCTTACCTTTAGCTCCTTGTGGGTTCGACACTCCATACTTATCACTTCCACCTTTGGAAATTTCTACGATGACTCACTGCACTTGGGTATTATCAGCTACTATCTCAGAGTCAAGTCCATATCTAGTGCTAAACTTTTGAAAGGCACCGGTATTCATAAAAGATTTAACACAATCATACTTAAGCTTAATACCTGACTCTTTACCTTTGTCGAGTTCCCAATCTTCAGAGTTGCGTTTAATTCTTTCTAGAAAACCCCACAGGAATTTGATAGTCTTCTTTATAAAAGAGCCAACACAAGAAGTATCAAGCATGGATCGATCATTATGAGAAAGACGAGCATAAAAATTCTGGATAATTATTTCTCTTGAGAGCTCATGATTGGGGAATTAATATAACATTGACTTAAGCCTCCCCCAAGCTAGAGCGATACTTTCTCCTTCTCGAGGCTATGCAATTCCGATCATGATGAACTAGATGCATAGGATAATTTTTTGGTGGAACTCCAATTTCAACCGATTCCAATTCCAAGATCCAATATCATCGCATGGCCTATACCATGCCAATGCTTTTCCCTTCAAAGATAAAGGGAAAATATTCTTTTAACTTCGTCTCCGGGTAAACCTGCAAGCTTAAACAGTCCACAAATTTGTTCCACATATATCAAGTGCATATCAGGATGTTCGGTTCCATCTCCTGCATAAGGATTAGCTAGCAGTTGTTCTATCATACCCGAAGGAATTTCATATTAAATATTTTCAGTAGGTGCAGTAGGTTGAGTGGTAGCTAATTGTGGTTCCGATCGAGGTGAAGATACCCCGAAAAAAACCCTCAAAGGATTGTTTTCCATAGTAACAAGTGACAGTAAATCTCAGCACATTATATAAATGTTTCCTTACCAAATTCCACTTACTGAAGGCGCTTCACTCCCCGGCAACAACGCCAGAAAACAGCCTTGATGATCCACAAGTATAGGGGATCAATTGTAGCTCTTTTCGATAAGTAAGAGTGTCGAACCCAACGAGGAGCAAAAGGAAATGACAAGTGGTTTTCAGCAAGGTAATGTCTGCAAGTGCTAAAATTGCAAGTAACAGAGTAGTTTTATAGCAAGGTAATTTGTAATGAGCAAGTAACGATAATAGTAGAAAAAGTGCAGCAAGGTAGCCCAATCCTTTTGAGGCCAAACAGTCTCTTATAATAGGCAAAGTGTTCTTGAGGGAACAAGGGAATTTCATCTAGTCACTTTCATCATGTTGATTTGATTCGTGTTCGCTACTTTGATAATTTGATATGTGGGTGGACCGGTGCTTAGGTGTTTTTCTTACTTGAACAAACCTCCTACTTATGATTAACCCTCTCGCAAGCATCCGCAACTATGAGAAAAGTATTAAGAATAAATTCTAACCATAGCATTAAACTTTTGGGTCCAATCGGTCCCTTACGGAATAGCCCATGAACTAGGGTTTAAGCTTCTGTCACTCTCGCAACCCATCATCTAATAACTACTCCACAATGCATTCCCTTAGTCCCAAATATGGTGAAGTGTCATGTAGTTGACGTTCACATGACACCACTAAGGGAATCACAACATACATACTATTAAAATATCAAACATATATCAAGTTCACATGATTACTTGCAACATGATTTCTCCCGTGACCTCAAGAACAAAAGTAACTACTCACAAATGATAATCATGCTCAAGATCAAAGTGGTATTAAATAGCATAATGGATCTGAAAATATAATCTTCCACCAAATAAACCATATAGTAATCAACTACAAGATGTAATCAACACTACTAGTCACCCACAAGCACCAATCTATAGTTCCGGTAACAAGATTGAGCACAAGAGATGAACTAGGGTTTGAGATGAGATGGTGTTGTTTGAGATGTCGATGGAGATTGCCCTCCCCAAGATGGAAGAATTGTTGGTGATGATGATGACGATGATTTCCCCCTATGGGGGGAAGTTTCCCCCGCAGAATCGCTCCGTCAGAGGGCAAAAGTGCTCCTGCCTAAGTTCCGCCTCGAGACGGCGGCGCTCCGTCCCGAAAGTACTGTCCTTATTTTTTCTAGGTCAAAATGACTTATATACGAGAAGATGGGCACCAGAGGTGGGTCTGGGTGAGCACAACCCACCAGGGCGCGCTTGGGTTCCCTGGTGCGCCCAGGTGGGTTGTGCCCACCTGGTGGGCCCCCTCTGGTACTTATTGGCTCCAATATTCTTCATATATTCCATAAAAAATCTCCGTTAAGTTTCAGCTTGTTTGGAGTTGTGCAGAATAAGTAGCCTGACGTAGCTTTTCCAGGTCCATATCTCCAGCTGCCGGAATTCGCCCTCTTTGTGTGTACCTTGCATATTATGAGAGAAAAGGCATTAGAATTACTCCAAAAAGCATTATTATGCATAAAAACATCATGAATAATAGTAGGAAAACATGATGCAAAATGGACGTATCACTCATGGCGGCTCTCATTAAGTATGGAGACTCCAATGATATCAAGGACCCGGGATCTAATGATGAGAAATCCAACAAGGATAAAAAGAGTGGCCATGGTAAGGATCAGTAACAGAACATGGCAGGGCATAATGGCAACAACCAGGGTAATGGTGGTAAGCACAGACACCCTGACGGCCGGTCAGATCTGGTGGCTAACACCAACACTCGGTATAAGAACCAGCGCCGCAATGGTAATTGTAAGCTGCCCTTTGGCGGTGCAAAGCCTTTTAATCTTGAGGCGGCGCTTAATGACCCGTGCCCGAAGCACAGTCTTCCTAACAAGCCATACACTCATTCTTCGAAGGATTGTTGGATTATGCGAGAGTTCAAGAATTATAGCCTCAATCAGAATCATGGGAATAATAATGGGCCGCCCAGCGGGTCAGGATCCGGTTCACAGGGGTCTGGCTTTGGTGTCGGCGGCTCAAAATCTGGCTATCAAGGTCAAGGTAACCCGGGTAGTTATAACCAGCAGTCTGGTCAGGGTAACCAGCAACAAGGTAATCAGTCAGGATATCAGAGTAAACCAAAGCAACACAATGGTGGCTATTTTCACCACAAGTCTTTGCAAACGAGATCAGAAGGTTCATAAGCGGGCGGTTCATATGGTAGAGCCAGCTATTCCGCAGTATTTGAGATGGTCTGAGCACACGATATCGTGGAGCAGGGCGGATCACCCGCCTCGGGTTGATAACCCGGGTCATTTAGCCCTTGTGGCCGCCCCCAGGTTGGTGGATATAAATTTATTAAGGTGCTTATGGACGGTGGCAGCAACATCAACATCCTGTACTATGACACTTTTTGGCGGATGAATTTAACTAACAAGGATCTTAAGCCGTCTTCATAGTCTTCTATGGCTTGGTGCCTGGTAAGTCGGTGTATCCTGTCGGGAAAATTGCCCAGGAAGTAGCCTTTGGTGATGACTATGATTACAGAGCAGAGACACTGTAGTTCGAAGTGGTCAAAAATCAAGAGTTCGTATCATGCTTTATTTGGACGGCCCTCTTATGCTAAGTTCATGGCTCGCCCTTGCTATGTCTATTTATAGCTCAAGATGCTAGGGTGAAAGGGTACAATTACGGTCCATGGTGATCGGAAACTCGCTTTGGTATGTGAGGAAGGAGACGCGTCTTATGCAGAATCAGCTTGTGCTACCGAGGAGCTTAAGTTTTACAAGGATAATGTTGACCCGGCTGATATGACCCCTCTGAAGAAGCCCACCACTGAGCAAGACCCTTTGTTGAAGTTTAAGTCCGCTGATGATACCAAGCAAGTTGATTTTGTCCTTGGCGACTCATCTAAGCAGTTCACTGTGGGGGCTAATATGGATCCTAAATAGGAAAGCACACTCATCGAGTTCATCCGTGAGAATAATCTTTGCATGGGGACCTTCTGACATGTCGGGTGTACCAAGAGAATTCGCTGAGAACACTCTTAATGTGGATCCCAAGTTTAAGCCGGTCAAACAGTTCCTCCGTTGTTTCAATGAAGAGTGACGTAAGTCTATTGGAGAAGAGGTACCCCGACTCTTGGCAGCTAGGTTTATCGTGGAAGTTTTTCACCCTGTGGTTGGCTAACCCTGTGCTTGTACTCAATAAGAATGGCACACGGCGTATGTGTTTTGACTACACAGATCTCAACAAAGCTTGTCTAGCTGATCTGTTTTGTCTCCCCTGTATCGACCAGATCATTTATGCAATGGCGGGTTGTGAGAGTTTATGATTCCTGGATTCTTATTCTGGTTATCATCAGATCAAGATGGTAGTTAAAGACCAAGAGAAGACGTCCTTCATCACACCTTTTGGGGCTTTCTGCTATGTTTCTATGCCTTTTGGGCTCAAGAGTGCCCAGGTGACTTATCAACGCTCTGTTCGGAATTGTTTTCACAGACAGATTGGGCGCAACATTCATGCTTATGTGGATGATATTGTGGTCGAGTCAAGGAAGAAGGAGACTCTTCTTGATGATTTGAAGGAAACTTTTGACAATCTCCGGGTGTACGAAATGATGCTTAACCCGTCCAAGTGTGTCTTTGGTGTGCCTGCAGGTAAACTGCTAGGGTTTCTGGTTTCAGAACGGGGCATCGAAGCTAACCCAGAAAAGATTAAAGCCGTCACTTCACTTTCTATGCCGGTGTGTGTTAATGATGTCCAGCGTCTGGCGGGTTGTATTGCGGCTTTGAGCTGGTTTATAAGTCGCCTAGGAGAGAAGGCAATTCCTCTATATCAGATGATGAAGAAGACAAACCACTTTGTCTGGAGTGATGCTGCTGATCAAGTGTTTGAGGATCTCAAGAAGCAGTTGGCTGAGTCGCCCGTCCTAGCTGATCCTATCGACAAAGAGCCTTTGCTCCTGTACGTGGACGCTAATAACAAGGTGGTCAACATGGTAGTTTTTGTAGAGCGCAAGGAGATAGGAAAAGAGTACCTAGTCCAGCGCTCGACTTACTATGTCAGTGAGGTCTTGACTGAATCCAAGCAAAGGAACCCACACTGGTAGAAGTTGGTGTTTGGGGTGTTCATGGCAAGTTGCAAGTTGAAACATTATTTCCTTGGGCATCCTATTACAGTGGTCAGTTCTGCCCCTTTGGGGGATATTATTCAAAATAGAGAAGCCACTGACCGGGTTGCTAAGTGGGCAATCGAGCTTGGACCTCATAATTTGAAGTATGTGCTAAGAACAGTCATCAAGTCTCAAAGTTGTGGTGGATTTCATCAATGATTAGACAGAGTTGCAGACGCCGGAGGAGAAACCTAACAACACATATTGGACAATCCACTTTGATGGTTCCAGGCAGTTGGAGGGCTCGGGGGCTGGAGTTATTTTGACTTCCCCACGAGGTGACAAATTCTGCTATGTTTTAAGGCTAATGTTTCCTTGTACTAACAATGCAACGGAGTATGAAGCTCTGCTTCATGGGCTTCGCATGGCTAAAGAAATGAATTTAAGCCGGGTCAGGTGCCTGGGCGACTCATATCTCGTGCCGCAGCAAGTCTCCGGCAACTGGGACTCTAAAGACCCACTCATGGCGGCTTATCACCGAGCGGTTGATAATATTCCAAGACATTTTAAGGGTTATCATGTGGATCACCTTGATTTACAGAAGAACGAGGCAGCTGATGCACTGTCCCGGCTTGGGTCTCAACATAAGCCGGTGCCCCCTAATATATTCCTCGATGTGTTACACAATCCTTCGGAAATTACCATCTGAAGAAGACCTTGCTATCCCTGACCCGGAGGCGCAGTTGGTGGTGGCTCTTCATGCTATTCCTGACTGGACATTGCCTTAATCTGGCCTATATGACTCAGGGCGAGTTACCAGAGGATGAAACTTTAGCATGACAGATCACTAGGAGGTCTAAGTCTATGACTATTGTCAATGGCGAGCACCAATACAGTGTGACAGGCGTGTTTCAATGTTGTGTTTCTCCTGAGGAGGGCAGTGAAATTTTACGAGAGATTCATGAAGATGATTGTGGTCATCATGCCAACTCAAAATCTTTGGTGGCTAAAGCTTTTCGTCATGGGTTTTACTGGTTGACGGGTCATGCTGATGCAGAGGATATTGTTGGCAAGTGTGATGGGTGTAATTTTTTTTCTAGACAAGCTCATGTGCCGGCTCAAGAATTGTGGATGATCCCAATAACTTGGCCATTTGCGGTTTGGGGGCTTGATATGGTTGCACCGTTCAAGAGGTCTAAGGATAAGAAGAACCACCTTCTGGTGGCGGTTGGCAAGTTTACCATGTGGATTGAGGCAGAGCCAGTTAGCAAGTGTGATGCGGAGACTGCAGTTTCGTTTGTTAAAAAGCTGATCTTCCATTTTGGTTACCCTCATAGTATTATCACTTATAATGGCACTAGTCTGTCCAAAGGTGCTATGAAGAAGTTTTGTCAAAGAGAGCATATTTGTATTGATGTTTCCTCAATGGCCCATCCACAGTCTAATGGTCAAGCAGAACGAGCTAACCAAGAAATTTTGAGAGGCATTAAGCCCTGACTTATGGTTCCTTTGGAGCGGACGCCGGGTTGTTGGGTTGAAGAGCTTCCTTCAGTCCTCTGGAGTATTAGAACCACCCCCAACAGATCAACGGGCTATATGACTTTCTTCATGGTTTGGCATAGAGGCGGTTCTCTCAAGCGATATCTGTCATGACTCGCCTAGGGTGGCGGCTTATGTTGAAGCTGATAACGAGATGACGCACCAGAATGCACTTGATGCTTTGGATGAAGAATGTGATCTTGCAACAGCCCGATCAGTGATTTATCAACAAGACCTGCGTCACTATTATAGCCGCAGAGTTAGAACTCGGGCATTTCAAGAGGGGACTTAGTGCTCCGACTGATTCAAGATTAGGCAGGCATGCATAAGCTGTCCCCGCCTTTGGAAGGACCTTTTGTGGTTAGCAAGAATCTCAACAATGGCTCGTACTATCTCATTGATATACGTGAGCGCAAGAAATCACATACTTCCACTTTAAAAAAACCACTTTCGTGATGATACGTGTTTGTCACAGTAGGCCACGTTTTCTGTCATGCATATACATCCATGACGATTTTATGATAGAATCAAGATAGTCATACATGTGCTGTCGTAGAAGTGTTCCATGACATTACCAAAATTATCATCACAGAAGTGTCCACTTCCACGACGATAAATCGCGCGTCATAGAAGTGCTTTCTGAAGGAAATATGCCCTAGAGGCAATAATAAAGTTGTTATTTATATTTCCTTATATCATGATAAATGTTTGTTATCCGTGCTAGAATTGTATTAACCGGAAACTTAGTACATGTGTGAATACATAGACAAAACAGAGTGTCCCTAGTATGCCTCTACTTGACTAGCTCGTTAATCAAAGATGGTTATGTTTCCTGACCATAGACATGTGTTGTCATTTGATGAACGAGATCATATCATTAGAGAATGATGTGATGGACAAGACCCATCCGTTAGCTTAGCATTATTTTCGTTACAGTTTCATTGCTACTGCTTTCTTCATGACTTATACATGTTCCTCTGACTATGAGATTATGCAACTCCCGAATACCGAAGGAACACTTTGTGTGCTATCAAACGTAACAACATAACTGGGTGATTATAAATATGCTCTACAAGTGTCTCCGATGGTGTTTGTTGAGTTGGCATAGATCGAGATTAGGATTTGTCACTCTGTGTATCGGAGAGGTATCTCGGGGCCCTCTCGGTAATGCACATCACTATAAGCCTTGCAAGCAATGTGACTAATGAGTTAGTCACGGGATGATGCATTACAGAACGAGTAAAGAGACTTGCCGGCAACAAGATTGAGCTAGGTATGGTGATACCGACGATCAAATCTCGGGCAAGTAACATACCGATGACAATGGGAACAACGTATGTTGTTATGCGGTTTTACCGATAAAGATCTTCACAGAATATGTAGGAGCCAATATGAGCATCCAGGTTCCGCTATTGGTTATTGACCGGAGATGTTTCTCGGTCATGTCTACATAGTTCTCGAACCCGTAGGTCCGCACGCTTAACGTTCAATGACAATTTGTATTATGAGTTATGTGATTTGATGACCGAAGTTTGTTTGGAGTCCAGGATGAGATCACGGACATGACGAGGAGTCTCGAAATGGTCGAGAGGTAAAGATCGATATATTGGAAAGCTATATTCGGACATCGGAAAGGTTCCGAGTGATTCGGGTATTTTTCGAACTACCGGAGAGTTACGGGAATTCGCTGGGGGAAGTAGTGGGCCTTAATGGGCTATACGGGAAAGGAGAGAAGGGCCTCAAGGGGTGGCTGCGCGCCCCCCAAGGCAAGTCCGAATTGGACTAGGGAGGGGGCGGCGCCCCCCCATTCTTTCCTTCCTCCTCACCTACTCCTTCCCTCTCTCCCCTCTTGGAAAAGGAACTGGACTCCAACTAGGATTGGGAATCCTAGTTGGACTCCCCCTATAGGCGCGCTCCTCCTAGGCCGGCCTCCTCCTCCTCCCTCCTTTATATACGTGGCCAAGGGGGAACCCCAAAGCAGAACAGACAATTGTCTTAGCCGTGTGCGGTGCCCCCCTCCACAGTTACACACCTCAGTCATATCGTTGTAGTGCTTAGGCGAAGCCCTACGCCGGTAACTTCATCATCACCATCGCCACGCCGTTGTGCTAACGGTACTCTCCCTCGTCCTCAACTAGATCAAGAGATCGAGGGACGTCATCGAGCTGAACGTGTGCTGAACGCGGAGGTGCCGTACGTTCGGTACTTGGATCGGTTGGATCGCGAAGATGTTCGACTACATTAGCCGCGTTACTAAATGCTTCCGCTTTCGGTCTATGAGGGTACGTAGACACACTCTCCCTGTTCGTTGCTATCCTTCTTCTATATAGATCTTGCATGATCATAGGTAGATTTTTGAAATACTACATTCCCCAACAGTGGCATCAGAGCTAGGTATATGCGTAGATGTTATATGCACGAATAGAACACAAAGAGTTGTGGGTGATAATAGTCATACTGCTTACCAACATGTCATACTTTGATTCGGCGGTATTGTTGGATGAAGCGGCCCAGACCGACATTACATGGCCGCGTTCATGAGACTGGTTCTACCGCCGTGCTTTGCACACAGGTGGCTAGTGGGTGTCTGTTTCTCCATCTTTAGTTGAATCGAGTGTGACTACGGCCGGTCCTTGTTGAAGGTTAAACAACACACTTGACGAAAAATCGTTGTGGCTTTCGATGCGTAGGTAAGAATGGTTCTTGCTAAAGCCCGTACCAGCCACGTAAAATTTGCAACAACAAAGTAGAGGACGTCTAACTTGTTTTTGCAGGGCTTGCTGTGATGTGATATGGTCAAGACGTGATGATATATAAATTGTTGTATGAGATGATCATATTTTGTAACAGTTATCGGCAACTGGCAGGAGCCATATGGTTGTCGCTTTATTGTATGAAATGCAATTGCCATGTAATTTCTTTACTTTATCACTAAGCGGTAGCGATAGTCGTAGAAGCAATAGTTGGCGAGACGACAATGATGCTTCGATGGAGATCAAGGTGTCAACCCGGTGACGATGGTGATCATGACGGTGCTTTGGAGATGGAGATCAAAGGCACAAGATGATGATGGCCATATCATATCACTTATATTGATTGCATGTGATGTTTATCCTTTATGCATCTTATTTTGCTTAGTACGACGGTAGCATTATAAGATGATCTCTCACTAAATTTCAAGGTACAAGTGTTCTCCCTGAGTATGCACCGTTGCTATAGTTCGTCGTGCCGAGACACCACATGATGATCGGGTGTGATAAGCTCTATGTTCACATACAACAGGTGCAAGCCAGTTTTGCACACGTAGAATACTCGGGTTAAACTTGACGAGCCTAGCATATGCAGATATGGCCTCGGAACACTGAGACCGAAAGGCCGAGCGTGAATCATATAGTAGATATGATCAACATAGTGATGTTCACCATTGAAAACTACTCCATCTCACGTGATGATCGGACATGGTTTAGTTGATATGGATCACGTGATCACTTGGATGATTAGAGGGATGTCTATCTAAATGGGAGTTCTTAAGTAATGTGATTAATTCAACTTTAATTTTTCATGAACTTAGTCCTGATAGTATTTGCATAACTATGTTGTAGATCAATAGCTCGCGATATAGCTCCCCGTTTATTTTTTATATGTTCCTAGAGAAAAACTATGTTGAAAGATGATAGTAGCAATGATGCGGACTAGGTCCGTGATACGAGGATTATCCTCATTGCTGCACAGAAGAATTATGTCCTTGATGCACCACTACATGACGGACCTATTGCAGGAGCAAATGCAGACATTATGAACGTTTCGCAAGCTCGGTATGATAACTACTTGATAGTTTAGTGCAGCATGCTTTATGGCTTAGAACCGGGACTTCAAAAACGTTTTGTACGCCACGGAACATATAAGATGTTCCAAGAGCTGAAATTGGTATTTCAGACTCATGCTCGAGTCAAGAGGTATGAGACCTCTGACAAGTACTTTGCCTACAAGATGGAGGAGAATAGCTCAACCAGTGAGCATGTGCTTAGATTGTCTGAGTACAACAAACCGCTTGAATCAATTGGGAGTTAATCTTCCAGATAAAATAGTGATTGACAGAGTTCTTTAGTCACTATCACCAAGTTACTAGAACTTTGTGATGAACTATAATATGCAAGGGATGACGAAAACGATTCCCGAGCTCTTCGTGATGCTGAAATTGACGAAGGTAGAAATCAAGAAAAGCATCAAATGTTGATGGTTGACAAGGCCACTAGTTTCAAGTAAAAGGGCAAAGGGAAAGAAAGAGGAACTTCAAATAAGAATAGCAAGCAAGTTGCTGATCCCATGAAGAAGCCCAAAGCTAGACCCAAGCCTGGAACTGAGTGCTTCTACCGCAAAGGAAATGGTCAGTAGAAGTGGAACTGCCCTAGATACTTGGCGGATAAGAAGGATGGCAAAGTGAAAGAAAATATATTTGATATACATGTTATTGATGTGTACTTTACTAGTGTTTATAGCAACCCCTCAGTATTTGATACTGGTTTAGTTGCTAAGAGTAGAAACTAAAAACAGGAGTTGCAGAATAAACGCAGACTAGTTATGGGCGAAGTGACGATGTGTGTTGGAAATGATTCCAAAGTTGATAAGATCACCATTGCACACTCCCTCTACCCTAGAGATTAGTGTTGGACCAAAATAAAAGTTATTTGGTGTTTGCGTTGAGCATGAATATAATTAGATCATGTTTATTGCAATACGGTTATTCATTTAAGTCAAAGAATAATAGTTGTTCTGTTTACATGAATAAAACCTTCTATGGTCATACACTTAATATAAATGGTTTATTCTCGATCGTAATGATACACATATTCATAATATTGATGCCAAAAGGTGCAAAGTTGATAATGATAGTGCAACATATATGTGGCACTGCCGTTTAGGTCATATTGGTGTAAAGCGCATGAAGAAACTCCATGCTGATGGGCTTTTGGGATCACTTGATTATGAATCACTTGATGCTTGCGAACCATGCCTCATGGGCAAGATGACTAAGACTCCATTCTTCGGAAAAATGGAGCGAGCAACAGACTTATTGGAAATAATACATACTGATGTATGCGATCCGATAAGTGTTGAGGCTCGCGACGGGTATCGTTATTTTCTAACCTTCACAGATGATTTGAGCAGATATGGGTATATCTACTTGATGAAACTTAAGTCTGAAACATTTGAAAAGTTCAAAGAATTTCAGAGTGAAGTGGAAAATCATCGTAACAAGAAAATAAAGTGTGTACGATCTGATCGTGGAGGCGAATATTTGAGTTACGAGTTTGGTCTTCATTTGAAACAATGTGAAATAGTTTCGCAACTCACGCCACCTGGAACACCACAGTGTAATGGTGTGTCCGAACATCGTAACCATACTTTATTAGATATGGTGCGATCTATGATGTCTCTGACCTATTTACCACTATTGTTTTGGGGTTATGCATTAGAGACAACTGCATTCACGTTAAGTAGGGCACCATCTAAATCCGTTGAGACGACACCGTATGAACTGTGGTTTGGCATGAAACCTAAGTTGTCGTTTCTTAAAGTTTGGGGTTGTGGTACTTATGTGAAAAAGCTTCAACCTAATAAGCTCGAACCCAAATCGGAGAAGTGCGTCTTCATAGGATACGCAAAAGAAATTGTTGGGTACACCTTCTATCACAGATCCGAAGGCAAGATCTTTGTTGCTAAGAATGGATCCTTTCTAGAGAAGGAGTTTCTCTTGAAAGAAGTGAGTGGGAGGAAAGTAGAACTTGATGAGGTAATTGTACCTTCTCCCAAATTGGAAAGTAGGTCATCATAGAAATCAGTTCCATTGATTCCTACACCAATTAGTAAGTTAATTATGATGATCATGAAACTTCTGATCAAGTTACTACCGAACCTCGTAGGTCAACCAGAGTAAGATCCGCACCAGAGTGGTACGGTAATCATGTTCTGGAGGTCATGTTACTTGACCATGACGAACCTACGAACTATGAGGAAGCAATGATGAGCCCAGATTCCGTGAAATGGCTTGAGGCCATGAAATCTGAGATATAATCCATGTATGAAAACAAAGTGTGGACTTTAGTGGGCTTGCCCAATGATCGACAAGCCATTGAGAATAAATGGATCTTCAAGAGGAAGACGGACGCTGATAGTAGTGTTACTATCTACAAAGCTCGAATTTTCAAAAAAAGTTTTCGACAAGTTCAAGGTGTTGACTACGATGATATTTTCTCACTCTTAGCGATGCTTAAGTCTGTCTGAATCATGTTAGCAATTGCCACATTTTATGAAATCTGGCAAATGGATGTCAAAACTGCATTCCTTAATGGATTTCTTAAAGGAGAGTTGTATATGACACAACAAGAAGGTGTTGTCAATCCTAAAGGTGCTAACAAAGTGTGCAAGCTCCAGCGATCCATCTATGGACTGGTGCAAGCATCTCGGAGTTGGAATATATGCTTTGATGAGTTGATCAAAGCATATATAGTTTTATACAGACTTGCGGTGAAGCCTGTATTTACAAGAAAGTGAGTGGGAGCACTACATCATTTCTGATAAGTATATGTGAATGACATATTGTTGATCTGAAATAATGTATAATTTTCGGTAAAGCATATATAAAGGAGTATTTGAAAGGAGTTTTTCAGAGAAAGACCTCGGTGAAGCTGCTTACATATTGAGCTTCAAGATCCATAGAGATAGATCAAGACGCTTGATATTTTTTTTCAATGAGTACATACCTTGACAATTTTTTGCAGTAGTTCAAAATGGAACAGTCAAAGAAGGAGTTCTTGCCTATGTTGCAAGGTGTGAAGTTGAGTAAAGACTCAAAACCCGACCACGGCAGATAATAGAAAGAGAATGAAAAGTCATTCCCTATGCCTCAGTCATAGGTTCTATAAAGTATGCTATGCTCTGTACCAGACCTATTGTGTACCTCACCATGAATTTGGCCAGAGGGTACAATAGTCATCTAGGAGTGGATCACTGATCAACGGTCAAAATTATCCTTTGTGGAATAAGGAAATGTTTCTCGGTTATGGAGGTGACAAAGAGTTCGTCGTAAAGAGTTACGTCGATGCAAGATTTGACATCGATCTGGATGACTCTAAGTCTCGATCTAGATACATATTGAAAGTGGGAGCGATACGCTAGAGTAGCTCCATGCAGAGCATTGTAGACATAGAAAATTTGCAAATTACATACGGCTCTGAATGTGGCAGACCCGTTTACTAAACTTCTCTCACAAGCAAAACATGATCACTCTTTGGGTTTTAATCTCATAGCGATGTGAACTAGATTATTGACTCTAGTAAACCCTTTGGGTATTAGTCACATGGCGATGTGAACTAATCACATGGGGATGTGAAATATTGGTGTAAAATCACATGGCGATGTGAACTAGATTATTGACTCTAGTGCAAGTGGGAAACTAAAGGAAATATGCCCTAGAGGCAATAATAAAGTTGTTATTTATATTTCCTTATATCATGATAAATGTTTATTATTCATGCTAGAATTGTATTAGCCGGAAACTTAGTACATGTGTGAATACATAGACAAATCAAAGTGTCCCTAGTATGCCTCTATTTAAGTAGCTCGTTAATCAAAGATGGTTATGTTTCCTGACCATAGACATGTGTTGTAATTTGATGAACGGGATCACATCATTAGAGAATGATGTGATGGACAAGACCCATCCGTTAGCCAAGCATTATGATCGTTACAGTTTCATTGCTACTGCTTTCTTCATGACTTATATATGTTCCTCTGACTATGAGATTATGCAACTCCCGAATACCGGAGGAACACTTTGTGTGCTATCAAAAGTCACAACGTAACTGGGTGATTATAAAGATGGTATACAAGTGTCTTCAATGGTGTTTGTTGAGTTGGCATAGAACGAGATTAGGATTTGTCACTCTGTGTATCGGAGAGGTATCTCTGGGCCCTCTTGGTAATGCACATCACTATAAGCCTTGCAAGAAATGTGACTAATGAGTTAGTCACGGGATGATGCATTATGGAATGAGTAAAGGGACTTGCTGGTAACAAGATTGAACTAGGTATGGTGATACAGACGATCGAATCTCGGGCAAGTAACATACCGATGACAAAGGGAACAACATATGTTGTTATGCAGTCTGACCGATAAAGATCTTCGTAGAATATGTAGGAGCCAATATGAGCATCCAGGTTCCGCTATTGGTTATTGACCGGAGATGTGTCTCGGTCATGTCTACATAGTTCTCGAACCCGTAGGGTCAGCACGCTTAACATTCAATGACGATTTGTATTATGAGTTATGTGATTTGATGACCGAAGTTTGTTTGGAGTCCCAGATGAGATCACGTACATGACGAGGAGTCTCTAAATGGTAGAGAGGTAAAGATCGATATATTGGAAAGCTATATTCGGACATCGGAAAGGATCCGAGTTAGTCGGGTATTTTTCGGAGTACCGGAGAGTTACGGGAATTCGCCGAGGGAAGTAGTGGGCCTTAATGGGCCATACGGGAAAGGAGAGAAGGTCCTCAAGGGGTGGCTGCGTGCCCCCCATGGCAAGTCCGAATTGGACTAGGGAGGGGGCGGCGCCCCCTCTCTTTCCTTCCCCCTCTCCTACTCCTTCCCTCTCCCCCCTCTTGGAAAAGGAAGGGGACTCCAACTAGGATTGGGAATCCTAGTTGGACTCCCCCTATAGGCGCACCCCTCCTAGGTCGGCCTCCTCCTCCTCCCTCCTTTATATACGTGGCCAAGGGGGCACCCCAAAGCAGAACAGACAATTGTCTTAGCCGTGTGCGGTGCCCCCCTCCACAGTTACACACCTCGATCATATCATTGTAGTGCTTAGGCGAAGCCCTGCGCCGATAACTTCATCATCACTGTCTCCACGCCATTGTGCTGACAGAACTCTCCCTCATCCTCAACTGGATCAGGAGATCGAGGGACGTCATCGAGCTAAACGTTTGGTGAATGCGGAGGTGATGTACGTTCGGTACTTGGATGGTTTGGATCACGAAGACGTTCGACTACATCAACCGCGTTACTAAACGTTTCCGCTTTCGGTCTACAAGGGTACGTAGACACACTCTCCCCGCTCGTTGCTATGCTTCTCCTAGATAGATCTTGCGTGATCGTAGGTAAATTTTTGAAATACTACATTCCCCAACACTTTCGTCAAGGGTAACCGACACATGGCATCCACCGTAATGGGTCGCCGTTAAGCTATCGTGTTCTAGTTTGGACCAGATAACCCGTTAATAGCCCAGACCAAAGGGGATTTTCCACGTGTAAAATTCTCATTCGCCGGCAGATCCATATGTCGGCCCGGCGTTCGGACAGTTGTCATCCATCGAATGGACGGGACGCGCCTATGATACGTCAACACGTGTCTTGTCCCAACAATGGCCCATTCAGGTTAAAAGGCCGGGACTGTCAAAATAAGCGGGCCGGCCCATTAGCGGCTTACTTGAGTTAGGCCCATTCACAAGCACGACCCATACAAGTTACACAGAATCAGCCCATCAAAGGCCCATTCTACATTTGACAATTTCCAGCCCATCGTCAGTTTCAGCCCGTTACCGGTCCGCTACGTCCTTGGGCGCAATTACGACCCGAGCTTCTTTTAGCCTGTTAGCAGCACATTCTCAGTTCCATCCCGTTAACGGCCCGGAACGTCTTTCAGCCTTTTCTCGGCCCATTTTGCAGTTGGGCCAATTCTAGCCCATTGTGACTTTAGGCCTGTCCTTGGCCCATTCGGTAAATGGGCCAATTCCTAGACCATTTTGTCTTTCGGTCTGTTAACGGCCCGCACAACAGTTGGGATTTTGACTTTGGGTCCATTAGGGGCCCACATTCCGCAGGGAAAAATTTCAGCCCGACGCGACTTTCGGCCTGTTAAAAGCCTAGTTTGCAAATTGGGCCTCCTCTGGCCCATAACACTTTCGGCCTCTTATTGGCCCGTAAAGTAAAAGGGCCCAGACAAACTTGACATTTATTTCGGCATGCTAGAGGCCCGCATGCCATTTCCATTTATACGACCCTACCGAGCTTTCGGCCTGTTAACGACCTACTAAGAGCCGTTGTTACAGTGGGCCACATCATTTGGGATCCACTAAATATTATTTTGATCAGCCCAATTAAGGCCTGCTTTGACTACACATGTTTGTTCGTTTGTATGGCGTCCAGGAAATGTTTGGGCGTGTTGGTCCCCGTTTCAACGATATAGCATATTAAAAGAATTATCCTACTCTATACTATCGCCTCTAAAAAACATACACTGTACAATAAAAAGACTAAGGCATAGAAACATAGAATAATCCTACACTATACAATAAAGAAATTACAGCCGATTATACCCACTGGGCATTATAGTTCGGCACCAGTGATAATAAAGCATAGACAAACAGCAAATTACATACATTGGGCAAATAAAGCTCATACATCATGGACAGGCATCAACAGAACTTATCATTTGAACTATAATCTCTTTAGAAAATAGGATTGGCCGGATTCAGATAGCACAAATTTTAGTATGCAAAATCTCCAATTCCTTTGTGGTTACCTCAGTGTCTCGTTTCATTTTTTGACTCCTGCATCTAATACCTACAAGTCCAGTCTTAACTTGTTGATTGCACATTGAGAATCATGTACACGTTGTCTTGCCACCTCTAGTTGATGCTCGAGAACATCAACACATTCCAATTTCAGTCCATAATCATTTGGTAATGGCCATGCCGCACTGCTCGCAGATCTTTGTGTTGATGTCACTTCATCTTGAAATGTTTCTGTAAGTACACATGACTAGGGCAAAAATATAGTTACAACAGTGAAGCGAGCAAGACATACTATTTTGTACATGGCAAAACAGGACTAACAATAATGTTACGCGTCATGAAGCATAAGCAGGTGATATTTTAAAAATAATAAAAATGGTAGTCTGTGCAGCCCGCATACATGAATCTCTCTTAGCTCACCAGAGGAGCATGATGTTGAGGCCAAATCCAAAACACGAACAGGTTAGAAATTTAGACAGCATGTTGCGTATAAGTAAGCAAGCAGTTGGCCATTTTGTAGCTCAATTAAAGTATTAGGGAGCATATGAACAACAGAGGGATTCATACAAACCTACTACAGCAAGCAAAAGTATGCAATCATTAGCCTAGTATAAACTAGATTGTGAGCCTCATGCAGTAATAGTTGGTTAATAGACTTCAAAGCTTCAGGCACACTTCGCCAGAGTAATTAAATGGTAAGGCCTTTAATTATATCAACTAATAGTTATACAAGTACCCAACATCAGGCATCATTGTTTGAGCATCTCATTAACCGAGGACAAATAAAGCAATTGAAATGAGAAACTTAACTATGCGTGAAACAAACAAGCAATTGAACTGTTGAGTTGGCAGCATGCATACATGCACGCCTCAATAACATCCATGGCCTAGCTACATTTACTATATAAAGGAACAAGTAATGTAATATTGTTTGCCCCCTATGAAGTATCTCGACTAGTA
Source organism: Aegilops longissima (assembly GCA_021605205.1). Lineage (NCBI taxonomy): Eukaryota > Viridiplantae > Streptophyta > Magnoliopsida > Poales > Poaceae > Aegilops > Aegilops longissima. Next base: position 594,554,916 of record CM038677.1, read on the forward strand.
TGTAATCAATATCCTAGTAATGACAGGGAGGCTAAGATGTGAATATGCATTTGGTTATGACATTTATTACATCGACAACTCTACCATGGCAGGAAGCAGTTTCACATTGTTCACTACTATAAGATGTTTTAGATATTTAAAAGTAGACTACATCCGTAATGAGTGAACAGACACATTTGTCGGTGTTCTAGGAACGGTGGTCCCCAGACTTGCCTGCCTGCGGCCCACGGCGTGGCTGTGCTAGCAGGCCTGTACGGCCCATCTTCATCAACAAGACATTCAAGACCCTCGCGAGGGGCCAAGCCTCGTGAGGCGGACGATGCAAGACCTCCTCAGGAGCGGCCTCGCCAGGCAGGCTCGCAAGGGGCGGAGAGATCAAGGCAAGGCAAACATCACGAGGTTCTCGTGACGTGAGCCATGACGATCGAGACCAGGCGGGCGCCAGCGCGCGTAGTGTCCTTGTTTCCTCTTTGGTGCTAAGGAGGCAAGCGCAGGTGCGGAGTACCGAGGCATCAGGAAAAGGTTTCCATATTGGTGCAACGAGACCAGGACCAACATGATGGCAAGACGGAGGTCACCATGGAGCCCAAGGCGGCGTCACCTCCAGAGCCTTTTGCAGGCGAAGACCGCTTTTGTCAGGATAAGATGTACTAGCTGCCCCCTTTCAAATTGGTTGTTGTTGGCTCCCTTCCCGCTCAATATTTGGGGAGAGGACCAGGGCCTCTATAAATAGGACTAAGTTCGGCCACCGTTGTGCAACCAAAGTAGAAGGCAACTAAGCCTGAGCTGATCGAATCCTCACACGCACAAGTTCGCTAAGCACAAGAACACCTCAACCTCAGGAGGCTGTTCTTCTCCTTGTGTTGTTCATCATCAGCCCAAGAGGCAATCCACCACCACCACACTGGAGTAGGGTACACCACAACGGTGGCCGAACCAGTATAAATCTTGTGTCCCTTGTTTTATGAGTTCGTCGAGTTAGTCCGCGAGATCTTAGCAGAACTAGGACTTGGATCAGTAGGGGGGAAGTCTTCGTGCGCACCCAGTGTTCAAACCTTGAGGGTTTTGCCGGAACCCGTGATCCAACATTTCGCGCGCCAGGTAGGGGTGCGTCGAAGCTTCCTGTCCGTCGCTCTGTGTCCCGTTGCTCCATCGTCTCCTTGGCGGATGCTCACCGCGCTCGTGCTGAGCGCCGAGCTGCCCTCGCCGCCCACGTCGCTCAGACGGCTCCCATCGGCGGGCCACCTCGTCGTTCCCCGTGGCCTGCCGCCAACGCTGCCACCGGCCTGGCGGGGAACGAACAACAAGCATCCTCGCTGCACCCCTCGGTGCGGCGGTACGGCCGCACCGCCACTCCATCGCTGACCCCAGCCGGTTCGTCATCCCACGCTCGTCGTGCTCCCGTGGATGCGCAGGCTGCTCTGTGCATGGCGCGCGAGCTCCTGCGCTACCGCCCCGTCGACGACCACTACGAGGACTGGCTCGACTGCATCGTCGAGCTCGTTAGTGCCGCAGGGGGCTCCCCTGCACCGTCCCTCTCGCTGCCTCGCTCCCCGTAAGCCGCGGGTGGTGTGGCCCATGGAGCGCCTCCACCACCTCTGCCCCAAGATGGAGTCTTGGCGCCAAGGCGAGCGGCCCCACGACGCGACCTACCGCATCCCGCGCCCGTTCAAGAAGAAAGAAGCTGCCAAGGAGTCCCTCGGCCACGAGAAAACGCCCCTGCGCTCCCTGCGCCACCACGGCAAGACCTCGCGCTGCCTACAGTGGCGGTGCGCGGACCCCATCAAGGGCAAGCTCTCCACCAGCATCGAGTCCCTGTGACCACGGCAGGCTGCCGTGCCTTCACCCCTGAGCTGCGTAGCGTCGCCTGGCCTGGCAAGTTCAAGCCAGACCTGCCTACTCTCTATGACGGCACCCCCGACCCCGCGGAGTTCCTGCAGCTCTACGAGCTGAGCATCGAGGCGGCCAACGGCGACGAGAAAGTCATGGCTGGTTCCCCATGGCTCTCAAGGATGGCGCCCGCTCCTGGCTCCTGAACCTGCCCCCAGGCTCGATCTCCTCCTGGGACAAGATGCGCAACCGTTTTGTTGCCAACTTCCAGGGCACTCGCGACCGCGCGCCGGCCGCAGATGACCTGCGCCGCGTCAAGCAACAACCAGGAGAGACCCTCCAGAAGTACATCCAGCGCTTCAACAATGTTCGCCTTTAGATTCCCAAGGTGATGGACGAGGCAATCATCTCTGCGTTCTCTGATGGCATCCGTGACGTCAAGATGAAGGAGGAGCTCGCTATCCACGAGGAGCTATGCATGTCTCTGGAGTTGTTCAACCTGGCGACCAAGTGCGCTAGAGCTGAGGAGGGGCGCTTCTCCCTCCTCGAGCTCCCGGCTGCGGACCCGGAGGAGAAGAAAGCCAAGGCCAAGGACGTGAAGCATGAGGGAGCAGCCGTGCTTGCGGCGGAGCCAGACACGAAGCGCGGCAGGGACCAGCCCGAGTCATCCAAGAGCAGCCGACCGTTCTGCGCCTTCCATAACCTGCATAGCCAAAACACCAGCGACTGACAGGAGCTCAGAGCCATTTGAGAAGGATGCTTCGGTCGACGCCCCGAGCGCAATGACCGGGGCTGCGGCCGAGGAGGAGGACGTGGTGGCGGACGCTGGGACGACCGTGGCCCGCGCCAGGAGTGGCGCGACCGGCCTCGCGAGGACCGCTAGCAGGATCAGCCTCGCGAGGGCTCCTGGAGGGACCAGCCTCGTAAGGATTGTCCTCAGGGCAACGCCGGACTCCCTCTGCTGCCGCCACCACCAAGAAGGAATGACTACCACCATCAAGACGAGGGGGCTGGGGGCTTCCAGGAGCCGCGCGCTATCGCTTGCATCTTGGGCGGAGCTCAAGCCCCAGCCTCACAACGTATCTTCAAACAATTTGCTCGCGAAGTGAATGCAGTCCTCCCCAAGCTCGAGGCCACACACCCACTAGATGGTCCAAGTGCCCCATCACGTTCAGTTCGGCAGATCAACTCAAGTGCGCGGCTACCGCTGGCACCCTCCCAATGCTTTGTTCACCAGTCATCAGCAATGTGCAAGTCACCAAGACCCTCATCGACGGTGCGCAGGGCTCAACGTCCTGCCATCGACACGTTCGACAACCTCCAAGTGCCATATGACCAGCTTCAGCCCACCAAGCCTTTCTCAGGAGTGACCGACGGTTCCACCACGCCGATAGGGCAGGTCCGCCTCCCTGTCACCTTCGGAGAACACAACAACTACCGCACCGAGATCATCGACTTCGACGTCGCCTACATCCGCCTGCCATATAATGCGATCCTCGGGTACCCAGCCCTGGCCAAGTTCATGGCGGTGACCCATCACGGGTACAATGTCCTCAAGATGCCAGGAAGCAGTGGAATCATCACGGTCCCGTGCGAAGAAAGAGACGCGGTGTGCTCCCTCGAGCGTGCCTTCCAAGCTGCAGCAATCGACGACCCCGACAGCAAGGGCGAGCACCCTCCTGAGGCCACCCCCAAGAAGAAGAAGAAGCTGCACCATGCAGGGCCTCAGGCGAGCGGCGCCTCATCAGGATCGGCGCCAGCACCTGGGGCGCCCCCTCCATCGCATAGGAAAGCGCGCCCGGTGCCCCTCTCGGGCAGGGCTCGGGGGCTCTCTTCTGGAGGGCCTCATACTTTGCCAACATCACGAGGGAGGTGCTTGGGCACCACTTAGAGGCGTGCTTCATGGCACGTTTCCCTCAGGAGGACACAGGACAAGGAGCGCCCACCGCTCAGGAGTTCATCACCAAGACCACTCAGGAACTGCAAGACGCAAGGGCCCTGCGCGGCGGCCGCCGCTCACCAGGCGCAGCTCCCCATCCAGGCAAGGATGCCGGGCTGCGCGTCTGCATCGACATCCCAGGGCTCAACAGGGCCGCCTCTCAGGAGCCTTTCTGGCCTTCGCGCGTGGGATGATACAAGGGCCCACCTCACGGCTACGTTCGCATGCCTTTGGGCCTGCCGAGCGTGGCGACCGCCTATCAGTGCAACCCGCAGAGCACCCTGGCGGATCAGGAGGCCAGGCACCATGCTGTGCTGACGAAGATGGAGACGGTCCTCAAAGAACCACCTAGACCCCCGGAGCCTCCCGAGGCTCAGGGCCCCAGTGGATCATGAGGAGCAACCCCTTCGCCGTGTACCTTCAGCTACCCCAACTCTCCTTCATCGACAGAACCAGGTAACATTTTCCAAGTTTATTTAGCTGGGAGCGCCCCGAGGGCTGCATCATTCCCAGGCCGCGTGGGTCCGCCCCCTGTGGCATGTATCCCTTTTTATGTCTTTAGCTTACCTTGCTGGGGGCGCCCCTCGGGCTGCATCATCCCCAAGCCGCTCGGGCCTTACCCAGTGGCATGTATCTCCTCGCATTTACTTGAGCTAGTTTGCTTTCCATGCTTAACCTATCTATGACTATTACCTGCTCGATCATCACCCACCACGGGGGCTACTCACACCGGCACGGCGCTTGTGCACGGGTCCGTCCCTGCCGCGTCGACAAACCTGAGCGGTAGAGCTCTGGCTCGTGGCACGCCCCGCGCACGTCACCTCACCAGGCCCTCAGTCCCTTCATTTCCTCGCGGAGCAACCAGTGGCAGACTGGCAGCCATAATGGCAGACTGTGTTCCTCCTTGTGCTGGCTTGCAGGAATCTCATGGGGATAACAACAAACGGCACCGCGAGCTCCCACTTCTTCCATGTAATCTGCTTGCGCGTTAAAGGCGGGCTCCTGAGCATCGCGACTCAGGAGCTCTTACTGGCTCTCCAGCCCTCACCCCTGGCCTTGAACACAGCACGCGACCTGGCATACCAGCGGCCGCTGAGCTCGCTCGAGGGCCGGGACCCGAGGACGTAGAGCACGAAGGAGAGCGTGGGAGAGGGGGAGACTCATATGGGCCGACCTAGCTACGCTGCAGACGCCTACGCACGAGCCTGGCGCGTCACGAGGAGTCAACCCCGAAACGACAAGATAAGTCCCGCGCTCAGACCGGCTAATCGTTGGAGCCTAGGATTCGTGCTCGCCGCAGCCCTGTTGCGGCAGCGCCGCCTCCCTTTCCTACCTTACCACGGCTGCTTGAGCGCCAAAGGGGACCTCCTGAGCATCCTGCCTCAGGAGCTCTTACTGGACCTCGGGCCGCTCACCTCTTGGCCTTGACCAAGGCACGCGACCTGGCATACCAACGACAGTTGCAGCTTGCCTAGGGACCGGGACCTGTTAGCGTAGAGCAACAAGCCGTTGCAAGGTCGGAGAGGGGAGAACGAGCCTAAATAGGACATGCGTTCACAAATTTCCATAATAAGGATAACATCAACAAAATACATTACAGGCCCTTTACACGCCCCCAAGGGGTACTTCTTGATTCCTCGCAGGGAACAAAAGACGAGAACTTAGGAGAATCCTATCTACACGCCCCGCAGCCGACGCCATCATCAACAGTGGGCCATGGGAGGCCGGTGCCAACCCCATCCAGATCAGCGACGGCGGCGGCCAGACGCTGCAGCCTTGCTTCAGGCACGGCGAGAGCTCAGGGGCACGTAGCTGTCGTCGCTCGTCTCCGGAGTCTCGCAGAGCTCAGGAGAACCACTGGACTCCCAAGAGTCGCTGCTGCTAGAGAAGCCACGAGTGAAGCGCGCCTCATCCTGGTGCTCCCCTCCAGGGAAGCACTCCAAGCGGCGGCCCTCTGCGTCGAAGACATTGAAGAATAGCGTGGAGGCGCCATCATACTTGAAGTGGATCGCGAGGGCGCCCTCCGCATGGCAAACCCGCATGACCTCACCCCAGCTGCGGGTCATGAAGATCTTGCCGGGGGAGACCACTTCAACCTCTGCTCCGGTCGCTGGAGCGTTGCAGTCAGCATGCTGCAACCAGAGCTCAAGGGGTCCCCTCGGTGGCATCACGTCGGAGAAGAACCGCGGGAAGCAGATCCAAGAGCTCGGGGGCATCGCCGCCCACAGCAAAAGCTCACGCGAGGAGTCCGTGGTGTGGACTCCAGGAGCGGGGACGCGCGTTACTACGGCACGTCGATCTTGGCCACGGCGCGTGCGCTGACGCTCGTCGCTCCCTCCTCCTGAGCCATCGACTTGGGCATACAAGGGCAGCGGATACCCTGGAGGCGGTCGTTCGTACCAGGGCCTGGTCACCTCCGCCCTCACGACAATGTCGCGGCGGTGGACCGGCCTCTTCTTCGGCGAAAGCGGCCCTGGCTCATCGCGGGGAGCCTTTCCTTTCTCCTCGGCGGAGAATCTCCGGATCGGCGCCATTGGAGTCGGCGGTGGAGCAGAAGAAGAAGCAAGTGGAATGGGAAGAAATGGGCGACGGGGGCTCTGCCCCTCTCCTCATTTATAGCAGGAGAAGGCCAACCAGCGCCCCCCACGATCACAGGTAATGAAGGTTTTCCTTGCATGTCGCAGGGACTTGTCAAGTCGGGCAGTTGCTGAGGCAACATGGGGAAGCGGAGATGCCCACGTCCAATCAACCGCCATGCGTTGACCAAGGCCGCAGGCTATTGGGGGCCACGATGCTCCGCACTTGACCTTTGGCTTTGCCTCGAAGCCAAGCCCGAGCGCGCCTTGGGCCCGGGGGCTACTGTCGGTGTTCTGGGAACGAGGGTCCCTAGACTTGCCTGCCTGCGGCCCATGGCCTGTACGGCCCATCTTCATCAACAAGACATTCAAGACCCTCGCGAGACGGACGACGCAAGACCTCCTCAGGAGCAGCCTCGCCAGGCAGGCTCGCGAGGGGAGGAGAGATCAAGGCAAGGCAAACCTCGCGAGGTTCTCGTGACGTGAGCCATGACGATCGAGACCAGGCGGGCGCCAGCGCGCGCAGCGTCCTTGTTTCTTCTTTGGTGCTAAGGAGGCAAGTGTAGGCGCGGAGTACCGAGGCATCAGGCAAAGGTTTCCATATAGGTGCAACGAGACCAGTACCAACAGGAAGGCAAGATGGAGGTCACCATGGAGCCCAAGGCGGCGTCACCTCCAGAGCCTTTTGCAGGTGAAGACCGCTTTTGTCAGGATAAGTTGTACTAGTTGTCCCCTTTCAAATTGCCTGTTGTTGGCTCCCTTCCCGCTGAATATTTGGGGAGAGGACCAGGGCCTCTATAAATAGGACTAGCCACCACAGTAGAAGGCAACTAAGCCTGAGCTGATCGAATCCTCACACGCACAAGTTCGCTAAGCACAAGAACACCTCAACCTCAGGAGGTTGTTCTTCTCCTTGTGTTGTTCATCATCATCCCAAGAGGCAATCCACCACCACCACACTGGAGTAGGGTATTACACCACAACGGTGGCCCGAACCAGTATAAATCTTGTGTCCCTTGTGTTATGAGTTCGTCGAGTTAGTCCGCGAGATCTTAGCAGAACTAGGACGTGGATCGGTAGGGGGGAAGTCTTTGTGCACACCCCAGTGTTCGAACCTTGAGGGTTTTGCCGGAACCCGTGATTCGACAACATTAAAAGGTGTTTACATACATATGATTTACAAAAAGTTAGAACATCATATAGTAGTGAGTGGAGTGTTTTTTAATCAATGGCCCAATGACTGGGTTACAGGTGAAGAACCCTACGCAAGCACAATATCAGACAAATAGGATGTCCTGGTAATTGTAATACAGTGACTTACCTTAACTGGTTGAACACGCTCAGCGCTACTACTCCTTCTCTTGCGAGGCTCCTTCCTAACATCTTGTACTTGGAAATCCTCAATCTTACCTTCATTGCACCCCCTCTGCAAGGTGGCAAAACTAGTTATTGGTCTCCTTGGAAGATAAATATGCATACTTTCCAGTCTGTGAACAACACAAAAGGATGAGATTATAACAAAACAACACCACATAATGAAACATGCCACATCTCTTGCACACAATGAAATGAGCATTTACTATGTGTGCACTATGTAAAAACTAAACATACCTTCAAACTGGATCTCCACGTACTCTTGGAGAGCCTACTTTAGTGTACAACCAAACCTTTATGTCACCTATGAGTTAGACAAGCCCCCACTACAGTAGCCCTTAGTGTTTGAATCATTGACAAGCTCTGTTAGAGTGTTAGGTGAAGAACAACAAGTAAAGAAAGCAAACAGTCTTTGTATGGCTAGCTGATATAAACAAGCAATTGAATAGATGTGTGAGCAAATCTTACATATCAAGAAAAGAAGCAAAGAACGAGGCTTAAAGATCATCACTTGACTGACCAGATTTAAGGGGCATTTAAACATCATGTGCAACATATGAACTAACATAAACATTGCATATTTCAGATTCTATAATGAAATCCACATGTATTAGGTTATGCCATGTATGATGATGCCTAAATGTACACTATAGCAGGCAGGAGTGATTCATCATTGCACGCACAATTGAATTGCATGTTAAGGGCCAGTTCTATTCCGCCTTTTCAGAGCTTATTGTCAAAATAAGCCATAAAAGATGTAAAGAAGTCATTTTTGAGTTATGGGCTTGGGATTAACTTATTTTGCTTTGGAGGGGGGTGTTTCGGGTATAAGCTCACTAAAAATTGAAGGGAAGGGGAATAGTGAAATGACTCTGTATCTGCCTATATTACACTCAAAATGCCACTGCTCACACCCATGCCACATGTCACATCCCAGTTAGACCATGCATTAGGGTGTGCATCATGTTTAAGTTTCATTTGAATTTGAAATGGGGAAGGCAGGAAACCCCCAGAACACCCCCCCCCCCCTTAATTCAACTAGGGTTTACTAAAAATTATTTCAATGAACCTGAAATGCCCTTCAAAATGCTCATCATCTTTGCTTTAGTTCAGAGCCTATGTCAAAAGTGGTGCATCATTTTCTAGGTCATCCAAAGGTCCTTGGATTAATTCATAAGTTTTTGAACTTGAGCATTTCAAATTATATAAAATATTTAAATGTCCAAAAATTGCCAAACCAAAATGTTTCATGTTGGAAATATTCCAACAATGGACCAGGAGCATTTTGGTGAATTTTAAAACTGTTTTGGTATTTTAGAAAACTCCACAAAGTTGCAGAAAATTAGAAAAGATAAAACAGGAAGGACTTACCTAGCGCCTCCTACCCGCCCCACTGCCTGCCCAGCCAACAACAAGCCCAATGAGCTGCTTGGCTCGGCCAGCAGCAGCCAGTGCTTCGGCGGCGGGCACCGCATGGGTGCCACGCACCTGTCGCCGCCTCGCCGCTCCTCTCGCCCACCGCCGGCCGAGGATCGCCCTCTCTCTCCCCGAACCCCTGGACACCTCCTCTCCTCCCGGTTCCTCTCCCTCGTGCTCCCCGCCTTGGCCGACCTTGCCCCCCAAGACCATCGCCAGAATCGTGCTCCCCGCCGTTCGTGCTCCCCCTCACCTTGTCCAGGAGCTCCGCCGCACTCCACTACCCCGAACCAGCCTAGCCCCGCTCGCTCTAGTGCCCCGAGTCCACCCCACCGACCTCGACCGAGTTCGCCGTCGCCGGAGATCCCCTTCAACGCCGTCGTCGCTCCGGTCCGTCCCCGACCTCGAAGAGAGCTCCTACGCGTCGCCGTGAGCCCATCTACCTCCCCTTCCCTCTCTCTCTCGCTCTCGTGCAGCGTAGCAACCGAACCACGCTCACCCGCACCCGCCGCCGTGGAGCTCGTCGCCGACGCACTCCCGGTCACTCTCCGGCCACCCCATGGTGTCCATCACACTCACCGCACCCCATGGGGTCTAACCATGCACTCCCCGCACCTCACCGACCCCTCTAGCCCCAAGTTCGTCTTCGGCCGAACCCCGGCGGCCGCCTAGCTCGTCGCCGGCGCCAACTCCGGCCACCCCGACCCCAACCGGCTCCACCAATAGCCGCGGCTTGCTCCCAGCTACCCGTAGCCACCCTCCGCGGTTCATTTGGTCGCCGGAATCGCCAAAAGCACTTCCTCCGCCGCGTCGGGCTCGCCGGCGGCTAGTCGCCGGTGCAGCCGACGTGGACTTTGACCACGTGGGCCCTGGTTGACTCGACGAGTCAGCGATGATGGGGCCCACCACGCTAACTAAATAGGTTTAGTTTTAATTAAACATTAGTTAAGCTAATTACCCTGACACGCGGGACCCACTGTCAGGTTTGACCTGGACGTCTCTGTTGACCCTGACGTCATGCTGACGCATGGCTGACGCATTAACCTAATTTCTGGATTTATTCTAATACAAGAAATTCCGAATATAATTCAAATTTCAAATGCTTATAACTTTTATCTCAAATCCAAATGCAAAGATTTATATATGAAAATTTATCAGAAAAATCCATTCTATCCATTGGTACAGGTTTCATGCATGTTAAATCAAGTTAACCTTGCTGTTTAACCAGAATAAGATAATGCACCTTTAGGGCTATTTCAAATGAGCTATCATCTGAATCTTTGATTCAAATGAGTTCATCCCCTATTATTTCAGCTTGCATTAGGCCAACACACATCCATATTGCCATGTCATAGCATGCATCATATTGTTGCATATTGTCATGTGTGTTTACTTTCGGTATGCTTTTCGTGATAGGTTCTGCCCCCGAGGATAACCTCGACTATCCATCTGAAGGGCGTACTCTACCCCGCTCCATCGTGCAAGCAACTCATTGATCATTTCGATACAAACCCATGTTCTCGCTTCGCTCTCGTTTCTGCATTAAGACAACGCGATTCAAACTGTTGTGTGCTGCGGTAGCTGAACCCACTTCCTTTGCATGACTGTCATTGCCACAAGAACTAGATGAAACCCACTAGTATGTGTAGGAGTTGATTGAGCCATGTTTGTGATTCCTACCATGCTATGCTTGCTATGCTTAGAGTTGTGTCGATTACGGCTCATCGGGATGATGAACTGGAGTGAAAAGTTGTGTTGGATCGAGAGTGAAAGTGTTGAACACGTTTTGGTAAAGGTATTGATGAGAGGCCATGTAGGAGTACATGGTGGGTTGTTTCATTGAAGCCGATCCTGAGAACTGAGATCTGTGTTTGTGATCCATGAATTAGCTACTACCACGCATTGGGCCCGAAACCAATGGACCCTCTAAACTTCTTAACCACCCTTGTTCTTAGTCCGGAGTTGCAAGTAGTTTCGGTGTTTGTAGCATCTTTGGGGCCGCACGCAACGCTGACCTTAGGGGTGGGTTGTGTTGCGAGGCACGTGGGTCTGTGTACCGAAAGTGCCCGCTTGGTATCTCGGGAACCCTGCACACATCGTTCGGGGCTGTATGGGAAACCTCGGCCGGACTCCCTGCAGATGGAACCTGAATAGGCGATAAACCTGGACTAGGGACTTGAGTGTTTAGGTAGGCTGTGGCCGACACCCACGTTGGGCTTCCGCTTGAAGGTTGCCGAGTACATGTCGTGTAAATGGCGGTAAGTGGTGAGAGCGTGTGTGAAGAAGTACACCCCTGCAGGGTTTGATATGATCTATTCGAATAGCCGTGTCCACGGAGAAGGACTTCTGGGTTACCTATATCAGTTCATAGACAAGTAAATGGATACTACTAAAAGCCTCAAGATAAGTGTGAGTATCGTGGATGGCCCTCTCGTGGGATGACGAGAGAGGATCCACGGTGGAGTATTGTGATGGTGTTTAGTGGACTCGTGTACGACAAATGCTTTACAAAGTGGTGTCACGTAGGATAGCTTAGCCAAGAGTCAAAGCTGGCTTGCTGCAAATAACTCCACCACCTTCTTGAGAATGTGCATGTATGATAGGATTCTGTGGTAAGACTTGCTGAGTACCTCCGTACTCATGTTTGCTTAATTAATGTTTTTCAGAGGACAACACTACCCCCTCCGATGGATTCTATGTAGATCTCGACTTCGACGAGTGAGCTAGCCACCCAGGTGGTGATCTCAGACTTGTGAAGGGCCATTGTAGATACAAAGGCTCCAACAAGCTTTCTTTCTTTCTAGAGTCTGTACTCAGACTAGTTTGCTTCCGCATGTGCTTGTATGATTGTATGACTTGAGTGTTGGGTCATGTGACCCCTACGTATGAATATGTTATGTATGGCTCCTCGGGCCTCTTAAATAAAGTACTTGAGTTGTAGAGTTTTGTTGTGATGCCTTGTTGTATTTACTCATATCCGGCATATTGCGTGTATGATTGAAATGCTTGGTATGAGTGGGATCCGACAAACTAGTTGTTTATCCTTGGCAGCCTCTCACATGGGGAAATGTAGTCTCGTGCTTCGAGCGATAGTAGTCCGCTTCTGCCCGGTTCACGAGTCACCGCTAGCCCAAAGACTACCGCTTGGACACTTGATGGCGGCATGTGTTTCACCGTTCCTATGTCTGTCCCTTGGGAAATGTCACGCGGTGGTATTCGAGTCTGCCTAGCTGCTACAGCCGGGATACCGAGTCCTGTTAGCCAGTGCTACAGCCGAATATATCGTTGATGACCGACATGCTCGATGTGATTCATGTATGCCTGTCCCCATAGGTTAGCGCCGCTTTGGGTTCACGACTAGCCATGTCGGCCCGGGTTCTTGGTCATGTGGATGCTAGCGACACTGTCATATACGTGAGCCAAAAGACGCAAACGGTCCCGGGCCATGGTAAGGCGACACCCGTGGGAATACCGTGCGTGAGGCCGCAAAGTGATATGAGGTGTTACCGGCTAGGTCGACGTGACTTGGAATCGGGGTCCTGACACCACACCTGACCCTGAAGTAAAAACAAGCACGCAAGCATTCATTGCCCTGCCCGCTTGCATCTCCTCTCCCCTTTCCCTCTACCTCGATCCCCTACCTGCAGCGCTAGGGTTCCTCTAGCGAGCAGTCGCCACTGGTCCCATCTGGCCTGGTCCTCGATGATGCTCTGTCTAGCTAGGCTACATGGCCGGCGGGTAGGGACAAATCTCCCCGGCTGATCCTCCCTCTAGCGCTTCCGCTCATTCTCATGGTCTCCAGCATCTGCTCCGCTATGGTTCGTCCAACGCACTATTCCGGCGGGCGCCGCACAACTACGGCCGATGCCACACTGCGGCAGAAGGCACCTCGTTCCCCCTCCCCTCCTCCTAGGCCGTGGCCTTGAGGTGCTGTTGTTGGATGAACTCATCCAACAAGGTGAGGATCTCCTGTGATTTTTTGCCAAAATTTCATTCTGATCTGCTATACGATGAATTGCTATGAGCTGCTTCTGCTGCTGCTGCTATATGATGCATTGTTATGAGCTGCTCCTGCTGCTTCTATATGATGAATTGCTATGAGCTGCTGCTGCTATATGATGAACTGCTATGAGTTGCTGCTGCAGCTATATGATGAGTTGCTATAAGCTACTCTTGCTGCTACTATATGATGAATTGCTATGAGCTACTCCTGTTGCTGCTATATAATGAATTGCTATGAGATGCTCCTGTTGCTGCTATATGATGAATTGCTATGAGCTGCTGCTGGTATATGATGAATTGCACATTGCTGCTGCTGTATGATGAGTTGCTATGAGCTGCTGCTGCTATATGATGCTTTCAGGTGGTGCTACTATATGATAATAATAACCTGCCACTTGGACCATCGAATTTCAATAAATAATTGTTCTTCATTTAAATTTGGGTGATGCGTTCTTTGTTTAAATTAGGCAATGGGATCTCTATGGAAGACATTGACCAAAGTAGATTGTGCCAAGTAGATGGTATCTTTGTATTTGCATTTTGAACAAATATTGATGGTATGTTTTCCTATCATATTAATTACTGCATTGGGTTAAATTTGTGATGTTTGCAAGTCAAATTAATTTTCATATGGGCAGCAAAATGACAAAATATAATGCAATCTAGACTTTTCACTGATCATACCAAAGATAAGCTGAAAAGGCAGGCAATGAAAAGAACTGGCTGGCTTATTACCTGGAGCTTATATTCAAAGGCGCTTATTTTCTTAGGATAACTCGTAATAACCATCCCTAAGAAACTCGTCCAATAGAACTAACATACAAATAACATGTCACGACGATTGCAATGAGGCCCAATTCTTTTGCCAGATTCTCCCAAAATCTGACCCCTACCCAGATTCTCCCAAGATCTTTGAGCCCCATTTGTTTTACAATCCTATCTAGTTAGGGTCTAACTAGGTAGGATTCTAAAACAAAAGGGGTCAAAGATTCTAGGAGAAGCTAGAGAGGGGCAGATTCTGGGAGAATCCTGCAAAAGAACTGAGCCGGAGTGACCTACCATAGCACAATGTATAGGCTCACCGCTGCCTCTCCTATTTTTGCGATGTTCCATGAAATTGCCACATACATCTTGTAATTTTTCATTGTGTAACCCTATCTGCAAGTTGACACGGCTAATTTCATAAATCTCTACATGACATTGCATATCCCTTTTGCATATTTAAACCACCAATTAATGATTGTGCGTAGCATAAACTAGCCACGACTCTGTGTGCTGGACTAGCAGGCATTCTAAGGGAGCCTAATGTAGTGCACTGGAATTCCTGCATGCCACCTACAATTTTGTGTAATGTACTACCTCTGTTCCTAAATATATGTCTTTGTAGAGATTCCAGTATGGACCACATACAGATGTATATAGATGCATTTTTGAGTGTAGATTCACTCATTTTGCTCTGTATGTAACCTATAGTGGAATCTCTAGAAAGACTTATATTTAGGAACGAAGGGAGTACCATCTATGACATCTACATATCTAATTTAGAAACCAATAGTAGAAATCATTGTCTGCACAAAGGGATTACTGGTCGAAAATTCTAGCAAAGCACGCTGGCAGGCACACAACATTACAAGAGGGAGAGAGAGACGCACTATAAGATCATTGCAATGCCTCAGTCCAGGATCTTGGTTGGCCAAGCTGTTAGATCCAGAAGAAACATCGTCCTTGTAGTTTTTGCCAGCTGCATAACATGTAACAACGACCTGTTAGTATATTTGAAGTACATCGGGCAGGTGATGCTGGATGGGTTTAAAGGTGACAAGTACCTAGGCCATGGTGGGTGGTTGGCATCTTGCCAGACGGTGGGAATCAGGTTAGAAACATCAAGGGTGATGATGCTGCGCTGGCTGTCGGGGTCCAGTAAGGAGATCTAGAACCGTCGAGTAGGGTGTTTGTGGAGCGGCTCTGGTAGGGTGGAGTACGGTGTGAGCGAAGTGGATCTGAGGCCTTGGACGAGGGCATCAGTGAAGCTGCTCCAGTGGTTGGGTTCAGGATGGTGTCGACGATGTGGATATGCGGCCGTGGACGGGGCGCCAGAAGCTGCTCCGGTAGGTTGGACGAGGGAGCGACGAAGTGGATCTGAGGCCGTGGACTTGTGAGCTGGCAAAGTGGCCCCGGTAGGGTTGAGAATGGTATATGCGAAGCTACTCCGGTAGGGTTGACGATGGTGTCGGCGAAGCGGCTCCGGTAGGGTTGAGGAAGGTGTCGGCTAAGAGGATCAGAGGCCATCGACGGGGGCATCGGTGGGGCAGCTCCTAGGGGTGTGGATGAAGCGCCTCCGGTTGGAAGTACGAAGGAGCCGCTACAGATGCGCTGCGGTTGATGAGAGTTCCGATGAAGTAGATCCGGCGCCGTGGACAAGGCCGACACTGAATGGGCTGTGGTACAGTGGTGGATGAGTAGTCTACTTGTTTCTAGGGGAGGTGGGAGGGGTAGATGCGGCATGAGGCAGATCCGGCGAGGTGGGCGCCGTTAGCGATGAATGGGTTCTGCACGGTGGATGAGCTGTCTAGGGTTTCTAGAGGGGAGGGGTAGAAAGGCCGATGAAGTACGGATGGCGTGATGTAAGATGCTCTGGTGCTGTGGAGTTAGTCATTTTTGCGAGAGGGGGAGAGGAAATGGGGGTGCCGTGTGGTGGGGGAACCAGAAATTACCAAAGTAGCCCCGACGTATTATGTAAATGAGGGCCATATTGTAATCGTTGTTCTCCGTGCACCAAGGATAAAAGGGGAATTTTGCATGCTAAAGACTAGGTGGCGGAAATTTTAGAAGGAGGCGGGAGACTTTGCCGCCCGCGGGATCGTTCGTATCCAATTTCAACTAATTTTGGACAGTGCTAGCGGGAAGGTCATGCGAGACTGTGTACACGGGGCACACGTCAGCAGTTAATAACTGCTGTGAAGTCCACCCCAGAAAAAAGACAATAACTCGGGATGATACACCGATAACTTGGACGTTCACACGGACGCGGCCAATCGTACGGGTGTAGAGGCGCGTTCACAAAAAAAGGGATCAAACGCCCAGCCTATGTATTTCTCATGTAAATAGACAATTTAGTGCCATTGGTTATTTACTTTAAACATAATGCATTGACGTGCTATTGTAGAGGCGCACAAAAAGAAATGGATACTGTAGTCCCACAAAAGAAATGGATATTGTAGTCCGCTACATAAAAGTGTTACCTCATATGATTACATAGCCTCCATTTCATAAATTGCGTACCCATTGAATTCATATATGAATATTACATATATTACTTCATAATAGAACCTTAAATCATCCAATACTAATGAATTTGAGTGCAAGATTAACAATGGTGCATGTACATGATAGCTACATTGGTTGTTTGAAGAAACATCACTGTAACTTTGGCATGCACAATTGAAAAGGATTATTTAGAAGAAAAAATGTGATATGTGAGTGCCAATCTTTATAGCGTTGAATCGATATTGTATCTTTAGCCACGATACAAAGTAGATATTGATTTACATTCAAGCGATGCACGTCCACGATCGCTAGATAGTGATATGTGAATGAATTATGCAATCTCTCTCACATGCATACATATCTCATTTCTCCGTGGGCATTGGAATCACACACGCGCACTTCATGTATTTCTCTCCCTCCGTCAAGGTTAGAATTCGTCTTTCTACCCCGTCCTACAAGTCTCTCACACAGAAACACACATGCTCTCTCTGTCGAACACGCCCACCCACCGCCATTAGTGTCTCAAAGTATAATTATGTCTCTCACACATATGCCTAAGGTTAACTCGAGTCCCGGAACCATATGAATACATACAATGGGATTCCAGCAGAGCACCTTTTTTTCGAGATTTCGATCTCTCTCTCTCTCTCTCTCTCTCACACACACACACACACACAAACACACACAAACACACGCGTGTAGACATTGTTTCTCTCTTCATTTTTTCCGGCACTTGCATGGACACCGCTTGTTTATCTCCGTGATGCTTTAAGTATGCTTGGCACACATGCTATCTACCTATCCCTTAATATACATATGTGTCACACAAACTCCTTCTCCCTATATCTAAGTGTCACTGCCTCCCCCCCCCCCCACACACTACTAGAAAAAGGGCTACTAGTAGCATGGGTTTTTTGGCTATCAGTAGCGCTGGTGCCCGCGCTACTGCTACGACGCTACAGCTAAATTTTAGCAGTAGTGTGTTTTTACCCCGCGCTACACCTAGTTGTGATAGTAGTAGAATGGGTTGCACACGCGCTACTGCTAATAGCAGCAGCGCAGGATGCTGCCCCGCGCTACTACTAACTAATTAAGAATTTTTTAAATCCACAAATTCCATTTTATGCTTTTGAGCTATATACAATTCAATCAACATCTTAATTAACTGGACAGACAACACAAACGTTTGCTTTTGAGATGTATATGCTCCAAACATCAATTGATCACTTGCATTAACTAGTACATGGTGCATTGGATTGGAGATGAGCCGCAGCCACCGGCATCCAAGCTGCCTGATCCACTCGTCGTCCACGGATCCAAGCTAGGTAGGATGAGATCTACCACAAAAAAACACGTGGCTCCATTGTTAATTTTTCTATCACAGAGCATGAAGAAGAGTGAGACGGGAAGAAGAGGGGACTCACTATTGCTGGCCGGATGGGAGACAACCAGGACGGGGGATGACATGAGCTGTGGGGAGGGAGATGCTGAGTAGCGTGTCAGCCGCGTCCTCGCTGGTGGCGGACGTGTAGGTCACCCTGAGCTACTGCACAAGGAACAACATGACCCCCGCGCCAGCCAGCGGCCGGCGTCCGCACCTCGCGGACGGCTGGAGAAGTAGCATACCTCGCCGCTCTGAGCTGGCACTACTAGAAAAACCCCTACTAATGGCGCACCTAATATGGCTATTAATGGCGCATCTGTGATGCGCCATTAATAGCACGCCATTAGTAATTTTTACTAGCGCACCACCTGGTGCGCCATTAATATCTGGTATACTAATGGCGCACCATGGTCGCCATTAGTATGCCTCCCAGGGGCCATGTATACCCAGGTGCTTTGGCATACTAATGGCGCACCACCTCTGGATGCGCCATTAGTAAAAAAAATTTCAAATTTTCTTCAGAATTTTTTTGAATTTCTGTTTTTTTAAAAAAATTTAAATTTTTTTTATTTTAAAATTTTTCTTAATCTTAGTTCACTATGGCTTAATCTCGTGTCAATATGCTTAATCTCAGGTCAAATCGCACTCCGTGGTCAAACTTCCCGAAAGGTCACCCATCCTCACACTACTCCAGCCCAAGCACGCTTAACTTCGTAGTTCTATCCAACCCAAAGAACAGCTCACTTCACGTGCACTTGTTGATATATCTAGCATATCAATCTGTTATACCTTATTGATGTCTAGGACTTTGTTCATTTTCATGACTATGATGAAATTTTGAAAAATATTTCAAACTTCTCGATCATATTACGTATCATTTTTTGAAAAAAAAATAAAAAAAATTTCAAAACCAATTTTTTTTGAAATTTTTTGAAATTTTTTGCCGCTAGATCTTGAAAGCCCCGTAACCCCGTTAAATTTGGATGTAACTTTTCGAGTAGATGATTTTTCATATAAAAAACTTTTTCATCCGAGTTAGTATGCAAAAGTTATGCCCATTTTTACAAATTCTCGAGAGATTTTGCAAATGAAGTCGAAATTCATATTTGCAAATTTTCCCAACAACTAGACCACATATCACATGGGAAACTTATTTTCTTTTATTTTTTTGACATTTTCATCATTTTCTTTTATTTTTTTTAAACTGAAAAGGCGATCCACGGGGTGCATTCGGTGGAAGGTGGCCAGAGTTACTAATGGCGCACCGTGGGAGTGGTGCGCCATTAGTAGTTGAACTAGTAATGGCGCACCACCCCACGGTGCGCCATTAGTAACTGGCCACCTTCCACCGACGACGCACTGGAAGGTGGAAGGTGGCCAAGTTACTAATGGCGCACCGTGGGGTGGTGCGCCATTACTAGTTCAACTACTAATGGCGCATCACTCCCACGGTGCGCCATTAGTAGTTTTGAAAAAAAAAAAAAAATGATATTTTTTGATTTTTTTAAAAAACTTAGTAATGGCGCACCAAAGGAAAGTGCGCCATTACTAGTTAAAACTAGTAATGGCGCACCACCCAAGGTGCGCCATTAGTAACAAAAAAATTATGATTTTTTCCAAACTACTAATGGCGCACCACACACCAAAGCGCCATTAGTAATATATACTAATGGCGCACGAGACATGGTGCGCCATTAGAATATACTAATGGCGCACCACATCACAGGTGCGCCATTAGTAGCCATTCCATCTATAGCCCTTTTTGTAGTAGTGTGGGTGAGGGGAAACCTTGGCGGTGGCTGGATCTAGTGGTGGAGGAGGATGAGGATGCAGAGGCCAGATAAGGAGAAGATGTGGGGGAGGGAGAGACCGAGGCGACATGACACATTGGTATTTTATAAGTACACGGTTGTAGTTACAGAGCAGCCAGCGCCAAAATAGTAGTAGCGCGGCATGTTTCACCTGCGCTACAACTATAGCATGTCCGGGTGGTCTACTTAGTAGTAGCGTAGGATTTATAACCCGCGCTACTACTATCAACTTAGTAGTAGCGTGGGATTTATACCCCGCGCTACTACTATGGCTGATCCTGGGGGTACGGTGGGAATCACTTAGTAGTAGCGTGGGATTTATACCCGGGTTTATACCCCGCGCTACTGCTAATTAGCAGCAGCGCAGCCCATGTACCCCTCGCTACTGCTAAGTTTCTATCTATAAGGTATTTCCTAGTAGTGACACCCACACACACACACTTCCCGACACCGAAGGAGTAGGGTGACACCTCGATCTTGATACTAATCTATCTACTAGCTTCTCTCTCAAACACACACACACACACTACCCGACACTGAAGGAGTAGGATGGCACCTCGATCTTGATAGTAATCTATCTACTGGCTTCTCTCTCAAACACACACACATACACACACACTCGCTAGTTGTGCCTCTGTGCCTACGACGTGCACACTCTCGATACGTCTTTCTCTCCCACCACCCTCCTCCCAACAATGATAGCAGAAGGGTGACAACTCGATCTTGATCTTAATCTATCAATTGGTTTCTCTCTCTCTCTCTCTCTCTCTCTCTCTCTCTCTCTCTCTCTCTCTCACACACACACACACATGCGCGCGCTAGTTGTGTCTCTGTGCCTCGCTCACACACACTCGATACGTCTTTCTCTCTGTAGCCCCCTCGATACGTAGACTTCTCGTGTGCGCACAACTGTAGTGACGATGGCGCTGAACCCAGTGAGCCTTGTTTTTACTGCCCTCATGTGATAGTTTTCACCCTGTTTTCTGTTAATTAACGAGGCAACCTTTTCTTTGTTACTACTAGTGAATCTGAAATCATTCGGGGCCGACATAAAATATATCACTTTAGCCCAATTATCGCAGTAACTATTTTAAAAGAAACTAGCTAGATGTTTGTGTGTTGCATGGAACATCAAGATGCATTTGTATGAGTAGTTTATATTGTGAAAGAAAAGGATGAACGAGGGAAGGCCTTATTTGCAAATGTGGAGAGGGTGTGGGTATCTTTTTGGAAAATTGCCATAGTTTCCTTCCTATCTGTTATATATAAATCCGACGGCCTATATTGCAGGATGGCAGGCACACCATCAACACCAACTCTGATTTCTACTCCCTCCGTTCCTAAATATTTGTCGTTTTAGATATTTCAACAAGTGACTACATACGAAGCAAAATGAGTGAATCTACACTCTAAAATATGTCTATATACACATCTGTATGTGGTACTTGCTACCTCTTGAGCACTGCGTTGGATTTCCTTGAAGAGGAAAGGGTGATGCAGCAGAGTAGAGTAAGTATTTCCCTCAGTTTTTGAGAACCAAGGTATCAATCCAGTGGGGCCTTCTGGCAAGTCCCTCGTACCTACACAAAACAAATAGCTCCACGCAACCAACGCGATTAGGGGTTGTCAATCCCTTCACGGTCACTTACGAGAGTGAGATCTGATAGAGACGATAGATAATATTTTGGTATTTTTGGTATAAAGATGTAAAGTAAAATAAAAGGTAAAGTAAAAAGGCAAAGCAATAATAAAGTGTTGGGAGATTAATATGATAAAGATAGACCCGGGGGCCATAGATTTCACTAGTGGCTTCTCTCAAGAGCATAAGTATTTTACGGTGGGTGAATGAATTATTGTTGAGCAATTTACAGAATTGAGCATAGTTATGAGAATATCTAGGTATGATCATGTACATAGGCATCACGTCCGAGACAAGTAGACCGACTCCTGCCTGCATCTACTACTATTACTCCACTCATCGACCGCTATCCAGCATGCATCTAGAGGGATAAATTCATGCAATATGATAAAAACCGCATCTTGTTATCCTCGATGGCAACAATACAATACGTGCCTTGCTTCCCCTACTATCACTAGGAAAGGACACCGCAAGATTGAACCCAAAGCTAAGCACTTCTCCCATTGCAAGAAAAACCAATCTAGTAGGCCAAACCAAACTGATAATTTGAAGAGACTTGCAAAGATAACCAATCATACATAAAAGAATTCAGAGAAGATTCAAATATTGTTCATAGATAGACTTGATCATAAACCCACAATTCATCGGTCTCGACAAACACACCGCAAAGAGAAGATTACATCGAATAGATCTCCACAAGAGAGGGGGAGAACATTGTATTGAGATCCAAAAAGAGAGAAGAAGCCATCTAGCTACTAACTATGGACCCGAAGGTGATAACCCACAAGTATAGGGGATCGCAACAGTTTTTGATAAGTAAGAGTGTCGAACCCAACGAGGAGCTAAAGGTAGAAAAAATATTCCCTCAAGTTCTATCGACCACCGATACAACTCTACGCACGCTTGACGTTCGCTTTACCTAGAACAAGTATGAAACTAGAAGTACTTTGTAGGTGTTTTCGGAAAGGCTAGCAAGAAAATAAAGAGACCGTAAACATAAACTAGGGGTTGTTTAGATAAATACACAACTAAAGTAAATATAGCGAGTGTGGAAAAGTGGTGGTAGGAGTTGTGAAATTGCCCCTAAGCAATTGACTATGTTACTAGACCGGTAATCACTATTGCAATTCTATTTGAGGGAGAGGCATAAGCTAACATATCATCCCTTACTTGGAATTGTATGCACTTATGATTGGAACTCTAGCAAGCATCCGCAACTACTAAATATTCATTAAGGTAAAACCCAAACATAGCATTAAAGCATCAAGTCCCCTTTTATCCCATACGCAAACAACCTACTTACTCGGGTTTGTGTTTCAGTCACTCACGCAACCCACCGTAAGAAAATCATAAACATATTGCAAACCATACATCGGGAATCCCTCACGCTTGCGCGACACGGAGGGCACAATAGGACAGCACCAATAATAAAACATGCAACTCAAACCAATCATAGCAATTCATCAATCACCTATAGGACAATAGAAATCTACTCAGACATCATAGGATGGCAACACATCATTGGATAATAATATGAAGCATAAAGCACCATGTCAAGTAGAGGGTACAGCGGGTTGCGGGAGAGTGGACCGCTATAGATAGAGGGGGGAAGGTGATGGAGATGTTGGTGAAGATGACGGTGGTGTTGGTGAAGATCGCGGTGATGATGATGGCCCCCGGCAGCGCTCCGGTGCCACCGGAAGCAAGGGGGAGAGAGGCCCCCTTCTTCTTCTTCTTCTTCCTTGACCTCCTCCCTAGATGGGAGAAGGGTTTCCCCTCTGGTCCTTGGCTCCCATGGCATGGGAGGGCGAGAGCCCCTCCGAGATTGGATCTATCTCTCTGTTTCTGCGTTCTCTCCGGCTCTGTTTCACCGTTTCGTGTATATATGGAGATCCGTAACTCCGATTGGCCTGAAACCTTCACCGTGATTTTTTTTCTGAAAATTAGCTTTCTTGCGGAAAAAGAAGAGCGTCAACCGCCTTACGGGTGGCCCACGACAGCCCAGGCCGCGCCCAGGGGGGAGGGCGCGCCCCCTGTCTCGTGGCCACCCCGTACATCATTTCGCGTTGATTCTTCCTCCAGAAAATCATAAATATTCCAAAATAATTCTCCGTCTGTTTTTATCCCGTTTGGATTCCGTTTGATATTGGGTTTCTGCGAAACAAAAACATGCAATGATGAGAACTGCACTTGAGCAATCGGATCAATATGTTAGTCCCAAAAAATAGTATAAAAAGTTGCCAAATATATATATAAGTTGAAGAATATTGGCATGGAACAATCAAAAATTATAGATACGACGGAGACGTATCAGCATCCCCAAGCTTAATTCCTGCTCGTCCTCGAGTAGGTAAATGACAAAAAAGATAATTTTTTATGTGGAATGCTACCTAGCATAATCTTGATAATATGTCTAATCATGGCATGAATATTAAGACACGAGTGATTCAAAGCAATAGTCTATCATTTGACATAAAAATAATAATACTTCAAGCCTACCAATAAAGCAATCATGTCTTTTCAAAATAACAAGGCCAAAGAAAGTTATCCCTACAAAATCATATAGTCTGGCCAAGCAATTGTTTCATAATTTTTACGTTCTCAAACCTTTTCAACTTTCACGCAATACATGAGCATGAGCCATGGACATAGCACTATAGGTGGAATAGAATATGATGGTGGAGGTTGTATGGAGAAGACAAAAAGGAGAAGATAGTCTCACATCAAATAGGCGTATCAACGGGCTATGGAGATGCCCATCAATAGATATCAATGTGAGGAGTAGGGATTTCCATGCAACGGATGCACTAGAGCTGTAAGTATATGAAAGCACAAACTGAAACTAAGTGGGTGTGCATCCAACTTGCTTGCTCATGAAGACCTCGGGCATTTGAGGAAGCCCATCATCGGAATATACAAGCCAAGTTCTATAATGAAAATTCCCACTAGTATATGAAAGTGAAAGCATAGGATACTCTCTCTATGAAGAACATGGTGCTACTCTGAAGCACAACTGTGGTAAAAGGATAGTAACATTGCCCCTTCTCTCTTTTTCTCTCATTTTTTTATCTTTTGTTTGGTGGGCTTCTTTGGCCTCTTTTATTTTTTTGTAAAGTCCGGAGTCTCATCCCGACTTGTGGGGGAATCATAGTCTCCTTCATCCTTTCCTCACTGGGGCAATGCTCTAATATTGATGATCATCACACTTTTATTTACTTACAACTCAATATCTAGAACAAAAATATGACTCTATATGAATGCCTCCGGCGGTGTACCGGGATGTGCAATGATCTAGCGTAGCAATGACATCAAAAAAACGGACAAGCCATGAAAACATCATGCTAGCTATCTTACGATCATGCAAAGCAATATGACAATAAATGCTCAAGTCATGTATATGATGATGATGGAAGTTGCATGGCAATATATCTCGGAATGGCTATGGAAATGCCATGATAGGTAGGTATGGTAGCTGTTTTGAGGAAGATATAATGAGGCTTATGTGTGACAGAGCGTATCTTATCACGGGGTTTGGATGCACCGGCGAAGTTTGCACCAACTCCCGAGGTGAGAAAGGGCAATGCACGGTACCGAAAAGGCTAGCAATGATGGAAGGGTGAGAGTGCGTATAATCCATGGACTCAACATTAGTCATAAAGAACTCACATACTTATTGCAAAAATCTATTAGTCGTCAAAACAAAGTACTACGCGCATGCTCCTAGGGGGATAGATTGGTAGGAAAAGACCATCGCTCGTCCCCGACTGCCCCTCATAAGGAAGACAATCACTAAATAAATCATGCTCCAACTTCATCACATAACGGTTCACCATACGTGCATGCTACGGGAATAACGAACCTCAACACAAGTATTTCTACTAATCCACAACCACCCACTAGCATGACTCTAATATCACCACCTTTATATCGCAAAACTATTGCAAGGAATCAAACATATCATATTCAGCGATCTACAAGTTTATGTAGGATTTTATGACTAACCATGTGAATGACCAGTTCATGTCATCTCTCTAAAAAGATATAAGTGAAGCAAGAGAGTTTAATTCTTTCTACAAAATATATGCCCACGCTCTAACAAATATAAGTGAAGCAATAGAGCATTCTACAAATGGCGGTTTTCTATGTAAGAGAAACAGGCAATCCAAACTTCAAATGATATAAGTGAAGCACATGAAGCATTCTATAAAGCCACACTCAAAAGATTTAAGTGAAGCGCAATGAGAATTCTATAAATCAACCAAGGACTATCTCATACCAGCATGGTGCATAAAAGAAAAATGAAAACTAAATGCAAAAGACGCTCCAAGACTTGCACATAATGCATGAACGAAACGAATTCGAAAACATACCGATACTTGTTGAAGAAAGAGGGGATGCCTTACGGGGCATCCCCAAGCTTAGAAGCTTGAGTCTCATTGAATATTTACTTGGGGTGCCTCGGGCATCCCCAAGCTTGAGCTCTTGCCTCTCTTCCTTTTCCTCATATCGAGACATCCTCGATTAGACACTACATCCACACAAAACTTCAACAGAAAACTCGGTAAGATCCGTTAGTATAATAAAGCAAATCACCACTCTAAGTACTGTTGCAAACCAATTCATATTTTGTTTTTTCATTGTGTCTACTGTAACATAGCTTTTCCATGGCTTAATCCACTGATATAAATTGATAGATTCATCAAAACAAGCAAACTATGCATCAAAAACAGAACAGTCTGTAGCAATCTGAACATCCACCATACTTATGGTACCCCAAATATTCTACCAAAATTAGGAAAAATAAACAATTTGTATAGAAAGACAGTGCAAAAAGAATCAGAACCATTTGACGTTCCGGTAAAAAATTAAAATTCTCGCACTACAGCCAAAGTTTCTGTCCTGCACCGCACAAACCAACAAGTATTGTAAACATCCTAAAGGCAAACCTTGGCACATTATTTTTATAATAAAATGGAATTGTACAAGGGGATAATTATTTTTTATGAAAAGTTTATGTAATCAAGATTCACAAAGTTTCCGTGAGCATGAACAAAGTTCAAGGAGCTCTCCCACTTCAACAATGCTTGTCTTTCTCACTTTCACCTTCCTTTTTGAAAAGTTTTAGGTTCCCCTCTTTATTTTTTTTGTTTTTAAACTATATGAAAGCACTCAACAGAAATAAATGACTCTCTAAAACTTCCGGGTTGTCTCCTTGGCAGCGCTTTCTTTAAAGCCATTAAGCTAGGCATTTAGTGCTCAAGTAATGGATCCACCCGGATACCAAGGTATATCAAAGCCAATCTTAATTAACAAAGATTTGTAATTTAGTAGTGAGCACAAAGTAACATATATCATGCAACAATGAAGTCTAACTCTCTTCCTATGCATCGGCATGTCATAAAAGAACAATTCATGCACACATAGTAAAGGCCAATGCATGGTATAAACAGTTTCTTGCAATTCTATCGTATTGGAAACATAGAGAGGTGGAGATATAGTTCCTCTCTCATAATAATTGCAAGTAGGAGCAGCAAGCACGTGCATATTACATTCATCAAAATCATCATGTGCAATGGTAAAAGGCAACCCATCAATATAATCCTTAATAAGCACAAACTTCTCCGATAAAGTGTAGTAGGGAGAATTCAAAAATATAATAGGACTATCATGCGTGGGTGCAATAGCAACAATTTCATGTTTAACATACGGAACTATAGCAAGTTAATATCCATAAGCATAATTCATATTGGCATCTTGGCCACAAGCATAGCAAGCATCATCAAAAAGGGATATTTCAAGAGAATCAACGGGATCATAACAATCATCGTAGCAATCATCCTTCGGTAAGCATGAAGGGGAATTAAACAATTTATGAGTTGAAGAGTTACTCTCATTAGAAGGTGGGCACGGGTGATCAATCCACTCTTCCTCCTTTTGTTCTTCGCTCTCCTCATCATCTTTTTCATCCAATGAGCTCACAGTTTCATCAATTTCTTCTTCCATAGCTTCCTGCAAAATATTAGTCTCTTCTTGAACAGTGGAGACTTCCTTCATAAAAGCATTAATATAGTAATTGTATTCATAATTTTCATAGCAATATCTAAGTATAGCAAGATTTTCACGCCTACAAACTGCATCATCAAAATCATCAAACGCTTTAAACATAGATTCAATCTCATAGGCACCCATAAAAGCAACAAATTCTTCTATTTGTTCCACATCATAGTAGTCATATCTACCATTAGCATAAGAAGCCAAGGTTTCATTATCATTGAATTTGCATGAAAAGGGAAGGTGTGGATCCTCCACCCTAGAGCAACAAGTATAATCATGCATCACACATAATTGACGAGCATACCAACGCAAAATAATAAATTGATCCCATAATAGTTTCCCTTTGTGTGTCGAGCGATAATCCCTAAAGTATTCACGTTGATCCAACGTGTCTCCCATTATAAAGTTGAATGGGGCTTTCTCAGGATTATCAAAGTAGTACACAATATCTTTCGCAAAATGAGAATCGAGGGTTTTGGGAGTTACCCCATCCTCATGAGTAGAAAGTACAGCTAATTTTTTTGGTATTTTGCGTTCCATATCCATAACTAAAGATAGAGAACAACTTAGAACAACAAATAAAAATTACTTAGTGATAAAGCAAACAAGCACACACGAGAATATTCACCCCACGCTATGACTCCCCGGCAACGGCGCCAGAAAAAGGTCTTGATAACCCACAAGTATAGGGGATCGCAACAGTTTTAGAGAAGTAAGAGTGTCGAACCAAACGAGGAGCTAAAGGTAGAACAAATATTCCCTCAAGTTCTATCGACCACCAATACAACTCTACGCACGCTTGACGTTCGCTTTACCTAGAACAAGTATGAAACTAGAAGTACTTTGTAGGTGTTTTCGGAAAGGCTAGCAAGAAAATAAAGAGAGCATAAACATAAACTAGGGGCTGTTTAGATAAAGACAACTAAAGTAAATATAGCGAGTGTGGAAAAGTGGTGGTAGGAGTTGTGAAATTGCCCCTAAGAAATTGACTATGTTACTAGACCAGTAATCACTATTGCAATTCTATTTGAGGGAGAGGCATAAGCTAACATATCATCCCTTACTTGGAATTCTATGCACTTATGATTGGAACTCTAGCAAGCATCCGCAACTACTAAGGATTCATTAAGGTAAAACCCAACCATAGCATTAAAGCATCAAGTCCCCTTTTATCCCATACGCAAACAACCTACTTACTCGGGTTTGTGTTTCAGTCACTCACGCAACCCACCATAAGCAAATCATAAACATATTGCAAACCCTACAGCGGGAATCCCTCATGCTTGCGTGACACGGAGGGCACAATAGGACAGTACCAATAATAAAACATGCAACTCAAACCAATCATAGCAATTCATCAATCACCGATAGGACAATAGAAATCTACTCAGACATCATAGGATGGCAACACATCATTGGATAATAATATGAAGCATAAAGCACCATGTTCAAGTAGAGAGTACAGCGGGTTGCGGGAGAGTGGACCGCTATAGATAGAGGGGGGAAGATGATGGAGATGTTGGTGAAGATGACGGTGGTGTTGGTGAAGATCGCGGTGATGATGATGGTCCCCGGCAGCGCTCCGGCGCCACCAGAAGCAAGGGGGAGAGAGGCCCCTTCTTCTTCTTCTTCTTCTTCTTCTTCTTCTTCTTCTTCTTCTTCTTCTTCTTCTTCTTCTTCTTCTTCTTCTTCTTCTTCTTCTTCTTCTTATTTTTCTTCTTCTTCTTCTTCTTCTTCTTCTTCTTCCTAGACCTCCTCCCTAGATGGGAGAAGGGTTTCCCCTATGGTCCTTGGCTCCCATGGCTTGGGAGGGGCGAGAGCCCCTCCGAGATTGGATCTATCTCTCTGTTTCTGCATTCTCTCCGGCTCTGTTTCACCGTTTCGTGTATATATGGAGATTCGTAACTCTGTTGGACTGAAACCTTCGCCGTGATTTTTTTCCGAAAATTAGCTTTCTTGCGGCAAAAGAAGAGCGTCAACCGCCTTACGGGTGGCCCACGAGAGCCCAGGCCGCGCCCAGGGGGGAGGGCGCGCCCCCCTGTCTCGTGGCCACCCCGGACAACGTTTCGCGTTGATTCTTCCTACAGAAAATCATAAATATTCCAAAATAATTCTCCGTCTGTTTTTATCCCGTTTGGACTCCGTTTGATATTGGGTTTCTGCGAAACAAAAAACATGCAACAGACAGGAAGTGGCACTGGGCACTGGATCAATATGTTAGTCCCAAAAAATAGTATAAAAAGTTGCCAAAAGTATATAAAAGTTGAAGAATATTGGCATGGAACAATCAAAAATTATAGATACGATGGAGACGTATTAGAAGGTCTGAGGTAAACTACTCACACTTCATCGGGGGGGCTATGATGTTGATGTAGAAGCCCTCCGTGGTGGATTCCCCTTCTGGCGGAGCTCCGGAACAGGCCCCAAGATGGGATCTCATGGATACAGAAAGTTACGGCGGTGGAATTAGGTTTTTGGCTCCGTATTTGATCGTTTGGGGGTACGAAGGTATATATAGGAGGAAGGAGTACGTCGGTGGAGCAAAGGGGGGCCCATGAGGCAGGGGGCGCGCCCTAGGGGGGGCGTCCTCCACCCTCGTGGCCACCTCCCTTCTTTCTTGACGTGGGGTCCAAGTCTCCTGGATCATATTCGGCGAGAAAATCACGTTCCCGAAGGTTTAATTCCGTTTGATATTAGTGTTTCTTCGAAACACTAAAATAGGCAAAAAAAACAGCAATTCTGGGCTGGGCCTCCGGTTAATAGGTTAGTCCCAAAAGTAATATAAAAGTGGAAAATAAAGCCCAATATGGTCCAAAACAGTAGATAATATAGCATGGAGCAATCAAAAATTATAGATACGTTGGAGACGTATCAGGCATCCCCAAGCTTAATTCCTGCTCGTCCTTGAGTAGGTAAATGATAAAAGAAATAATTTTTGATGCAGAGTGCTACTTGGCATAATTTCAATGTAATTCTTCTTAATTGTGGTATGAATATTCAGATCCGAAAGATTCCAGACAAAAGTTCATATTGATATAAAAATAATAATACTTCAAGCATACTAACTAAGCAATTATGTCCTCTCTAAATAACATGGCCAAAGAAAGTTCATCCCTACAAAATCATATAGTTTAGTCATGCTCCATTTTTGTCACACAAGAATGCTCTCATCATGCACAACCCCGATGACAAGCCAAGCAATTGTTTCATACTTTAGTAATCTCAAACTTTATAAATCTTCACGCAATACATGAGTGTGAGCCATGGATATAGCACTATGGGTGGAATAGAATATGATGATGGGGGTTATGTGGAGAAGACAAAAAAAAGAGAAGGTCTCACATCAACGAGGCTAATCAATGGGCTATGGAGATGCCCATCGATTGATGTTAATGCAAGGAGTAGGGATTGCCATGCAACGGATGCACTAGAGCTATAAATGTATGAAAGCTCAACAAAAGAAACTAAGTGGGTGTGCATCCAACTTGCTTGATCACGAAGAGCTAGGGCACTTGAGGAGGCCCATTGTTGGAATATACAAGCCAAGTTCTATAATGAAAAATTCCCACTAGTATATGAAAGTGACAAAACAAGAGACACTCTATCATGAAGATCATGGTGCTACTTTGAAGCACAAGTGTGGAAAAAAAGGATAGTAGCATTGCCCCTTTTTTTGGGCCTTTTTTCCTTGGCCTTTCTCTTTTTTTATTAGGACAATGCTCTATTAAATGATGATCATCACACTTCTATTTATTTACAACTCAATGATTACAACTCGATACTAGAACAAAGTGTGACTCTATATGAATGCCTCCGTGATGTATCGGATATGCAATGAATCAAGAGTGACATGTATGAAAGAATTATGAATGGTGGCTTCGCCACAAATACTATGTCAACTACATGATCATGCTAAGAAATATGACAATAATGAGTATGTCATGAAGAACGGTATGGTGGAAAGTTGCATGGCAATATATCTCGGAATGGCTATGGAAATGCCATAATAGGTAGGTATGGTGGCTGTTTTGAGGAAGATATAAGGAGGTTTATGTGTGAAAGAGCGAATCATATCACGGGGTTTGGATGCACCGGCGAAGTTTGCACCAACTCTCAATGTGAGAAAGGGCAATGCACGTGCATCAAGAGGCTAGCAATGATGGAAGGGTGAGAGTCGATAATCCATGGACTCAACATTAGTCATAAAGAACTCACATACTTATTGCAAAAATCTACAAGCCATCAAAAACCAAAGCACTACGTGCATGCTCCTAGGGGGATAGATTGGTAGGAAAAGACCATCGCTCGTCCCCGACCGCCACTCATAAGGAGGACAATCAGATAGCACCTCATGTTTCAAATTTGTTACATAACGTTTACCATACGTGCATGCTATGGGACTTACAAACTTCAACACAAGCATTTCTCAAATTCACAAATACTCAACTAGCACAACTTTGATATTATCACCTCCATATCTCAAAACAATTATCAAGCATCAAACTTTTCTTAGTATTCAACGCACTCAAAAGAAAGTTTTGCAAATCTTGAGTAACAAGTATATTATTATTATTAAGCAAATTACCATGCTATTTAAGACTCTCAAAATAATCTAAGTGAAGCATGATAGATCAATAGTTTCTATAAAACAGATCCACCACCGTGCTCTAAAAGATATAAGTGAAGCACTAGAGCAAAACTATATAACTCAAAAGATATAAGTGAAGCACAAAGAGTATTCTAACATATTACAATTCATGAATGGATCTCTCAAAAGGTGTGTACAGCAAGGATGATCGTGGTAAACTTACAAGCAAAGACTCAAATCATACAAGACGCTCCAAGCAAAACACATATCATGTGGTGAATAAAAATATAGCTCCAAGTAAAGTTACCGATGGAAGTAGACGAAAGAGGGGATGCCTTCCGGGGCATCACCAAGATTTGACTTTTTGGTGCCCTTAGATTATCTTGGGGGTGCCATGGGCATCCCAAATCTTAGGCTCTTTCCACTCCTTGTTCCATAATCCATCAAAAAAAATTCACCCAATACTTGAAAACTTAACAACACAAAACTCAACCGAAATCTCGTGAGCTCCGTTAGCGAAGAAAACAAAAGGCCACTTCAAGATAATGTAATTAAATCATTATTTATTTATATTGGTGTTAAATCTACTTTATTCCAACTTCTCTATGGTTTATAAACTATTTTACTAGCCATAGATTCATCAAAATAAGCAAACAACACACGAAAAACAGAATCTGTCAAAAACAGAACAGACTGTAGTAATATGTAACTAACGCAAAATTCTGGAACTCCAAAAATTCAGCCAAAATATGAAGACCTAGGCGATTTGTTTATTGATCAGCAGCAATTGGAATCACTATTTTATCATGTTCTGGTGATTTTTAACAATTGTTTTCGTGAACAGAAAGTTTCTGGAAATTACAGCAAGATCAAATAACTATCATTCAAGAAGATCCTATAGGTTTAACTTGGCAAAAACACTAATTAAAACATAAAAACACATCTAAACAGAAGGTAGATGGATTATTTATTCCTAAACAGAAATAAAAGCAAAAAACTAAAAATAAAATTGGGTTGCCTCCCAACAAGCGCTATCGTTTAACGCCCCTAGCTAGGCATAAAAGCACGGATAGATCTATGTAGTGCCGTAGTAATAAGATAGATCGGTGAAACTCATTTCATACTCCCTACATTTGGCAGCAAGTTTTCTTTGAGGCAAGCAAAAGTAATCAAAAGGGCTAAATTTAATAGGGCAAAAGTCCCAAGATCAATTTTAGGAGGTATAGGTTCCTCTTTCGGCCCTTCGTATTGCACAACCAATTCCTCATTATAAGCATTCTTTTGACAGAACCTTGTGAGCCTACACTCAAGAGAGTATCCTAGCTCATTATTTCAAATAGCCAAATCATCATTAAGTTCAGAGATTCTATCAACTAAAATATTGGTAGGCACCTTTTTTCTAAGGTTTTCATTGAAAGCAACATAGTCAAGAGATTGAAAACGCATTATTTCTTCTTGATCAAAGAGGATAGATTCTATGGGTGGATGGCCAGCGTCCACCCTATAATGTCCAAAGATTTCTTTGGCCTCTTTTATTATAAATCTGAATTCATGACCCAAAAAGATTGTAGCAGCACGCTTAACAGAAGAATGCTCTATATTAGAAAATTCTAGGAAAATCCTTTGTATGCAAGGGTGCATGTGCATAAAATGCCTTTCAAGTTCAACGATAAGCATGGCAATAGCGTCCGCAAGACTACTAGTTCTATGGAGAATAGAACCGCCCATAGAAGGCAATGCACAGGCACAAGTAAAGAAATCTTGAATAACTCCTTTTCCAACAATATTACCACTACCAATTCAAAATATTTTTGTATGCAAGGTAGGGGGTTCTTCAGCAGAAGCGTCAGAATTTTCCATGATATTATTATTGTCCATATCGGCAATAATTTCCCCAATTTCAGACATAACGACAGGCAGGCAAGAAAAAATCCAAATGGAAAAGAGAGGGCGAATAAAAAGGCAAGGGTGAAGTGGGGGAGAGGAAACGAGAGGCAAATGGAAAATAATGTAATGCGAGAGATAAGGGATTGTGATGGGTACTTGGTATGTTGACTTTTGCGAAGACCTCCCCGGCAACGGCGCCAGAAATCTTCCTGCTACCTCTTGAGCACTGCATTGGATTTCCTTGAAGAGGAAAGGGTGATGCAGCAGAGTAGAGTAAGTATTTCCCTCAGTTTTGAGAACCAAGGTATCAATCCAGTAGGAGGCTACGCGCAAGTCCCTCGTACCTACACAAAACAAATAGCTCCACACAACCAACGCGATTAGGGGTTGTCAATCCCTTCACGATCACTTACGAGAGTGAGATCTGATATAGATGATAGATAATATTTTTGGTATTTTTGGTATAAAGATGCAAAGTAAAATAAAAGGTAAAGTAAAAAAGGCAAAGAAATAATAAAGTGTTGGGAGATTAATATGATAAAGATAGACCCGGGGGCCATAGATTTCACTAGTGGCTTCTCTCAAGAGCATAAGTATTTTACGGTGGGTGAGCAATTACTGTTGAGCAATTGATGAATTGAGCATAGTTATGAGAATATCTAGGTATGATCATGTATATAGGCATCACGTCCGAGACAAGTAGACCGACTCCTGCCTGCATCTACTACTATTACTCCACTCATCGACCGCTATCCAAAGATGCATCTAGAGTATTAAGTTCAAGAAAACAGAGTAACGCCTTAAGCAAGATGACATGATGTAGAGGATAAATTCATGCAATATGATAAAACCCCATCTTGTTATCCTCGATGGCAACAATACAATCGTGCCTTGCTGCCCCTCATCACACCGGGAAAGGACACCGCAAGATTGAACCCAAAGCTAAGAACTTCTCCCATTGCAAGAAAAACCAATCTAGTAGGCCAAACCAAACTGATAATTCGAAGAGACTTGCAAAGATAACCAATCATACATAAAGAATTCAGAGAAGATTCAAATATTGTTCATAGATAGACTTGATCATAAACCCACAATTCATCGGTCTCGACAAACACACCGCAAAAAGAAGATTACATCGAATAGATATCCACAACAGAGGGGGAGAACATTGTATTCAGATCCAAAAAGAGAGAAGAAGCCATCTAGCTACTAACTATGGACCCGAAGGTCTGAGGTAAACTACTCACACTTCATCGGAGGGGCTATAATTTTGATGTAGAAGCCCTCCATGGTGGATTCCCCTACCGGCGGAGCTCCGGAACAGGCCCCAAGATGGGATCTCGTGGATACAGAAAGTTGCGGCGGTGGAATTAGGTTTTTGGCTCCGTATCTGATCGTTTGGGGGTACGTAGGTATATATAGGAGGAAGGAGTACGTCGGTGGAGCAAAGGGGGCCCCACGAGGCAGGGGGCGTGCCCTGGGGGGGGGGGCGCCCTCCACCCTCGTCGCCACCTCCCTTCTTTCTTGACGTGGGGTCCAAGTCTCCTGGATCATATTCGGTGAGAAAATCACGTTCCCGAAGGTTTCATTCCGTTTGGACTCCATTTGATATTTCGTTTCTTCGAAACACTAAAATAGGCAAAAAAAAAATAGCAATTTCTGGGCTGGGCCTCGGGTTAATAGGTTAGTCCCAAAAGTAATATAAAAGTGGAAAATAAAGCCCAATATGGTCCAAAACAGTAGATAATATAGCATGGAGCAATCAAAAATTATAGATACGTTGGAGACGTATCAGTAGTCCATTTGAAATCTGAAAAAGACAAATATTTAGGAATGGAGGGACTGTAAGTGTAGACATAGAGACTATATATCTCCAGCATTGTCCACAACAAAAATGTGCTGGATTGGTTAGCGCCGGATGCTCGCGACGCGATGACCTGAGTTCAAATTATGTCTTTAACTTTAGATTTTTATATTATATATTATTTAGTATATACTTCTTTCGCTATTGTACTGACAGTGGAACACACAGAGTACTAAGAATACAAGATTAAGGATAGATTTGCTTCTTTTAAACTTTCTTTACAAAGCTAT
Organism: Aegilops longissima; assembly: GCA_021605205.1. Taxonomy (NCBI): domain Eukaryota; kingdom Viridiplantae; phylum Streptophyta; class Magnoliopsida; order Poales; family Poaceae; genus Aegilops; species Aegilops longissima. The sequence continues at coordinate 594,590,777 of CM038677.1, forward strand.
AGCCACCCTGCAAGTCATGTGTACATTGTACATGCAATTAACTTTTTATAGAGGGAGAATCATACACGCAATTAACTCAAATGGATTGGATGTGAGTCTATTACTTCCAGCATAAGAGCATATCCAACGTCAGCCAGCAAGTTTCCTCCCGCTTCCTTCCGCGGAGGACGACATCCAACGCCAGCGGCATACATTTTCACAACTCTAACCAACCAGAGGAAATCGTACAAACACAGAGTGATTTCATATAAGCATGAAGGATTTCGTGTAAAAGGTTGGATCTTCATATAAACATGATGGATTTCATTACCTTTACATGAACTAAGTAGTGCTAATCCGGCTCTCGTGGTATAATTAATACCTAATACAAATGGCCGCCCGCAGATCCCTTTGTCTTCCTCATGTACGAACGACACTTGCAGGGTCGACGAAGGTCCTCGGAAGAGACGAAGCAGCAAAGAAACCACCTGAATAGGCAGTCGTCGCCTCGGCGGTGGCCTTCATGGGACCCAAGTGGCGGCCGCCTCTCGTGTTCTACTTCTCCTAGATGATGGCGGTGGACACAGAGAAGCTGGCCACCGACTCGTCGCTCTCCATGCACCCGGCTTCTGTCTCTGCCTGCATGGCGCTTCCGCAAGCACGGGAGGCATGCCCACAACCACGGGAGGCGCGGCCACCGTAGACACTGGTGGCGTGGTACGACGCGGCATTGATGACGCCCGTGCCGTCGTGCTCGCCGCCGTGCCGGCGTGGAGCAACTCGCCACTCCTCATCGAGCTGAACTGGAGCGACGAGTTGCTGAACCACGCGCCGGATTTGGGCGGAAACTGGCTCCGTCGGGCCAAGCGAGGTTGGTGAAGCACCGAGCGGCCTCGCTCCTATCTGGAGGGCTCGGCGGGCCATGCAGCCAGGTAGTATGCCAGAGAACGGCTCCTCGGAAGCCATCGGAAGGGTGGAGAAAATGGTGAAGGAGGAGATGGGGGAGTGACAGAGGGGTGCGATTCTTGCTGTTGTATGTCTGTCCTCGTTTAAATAGAGGGCGGACGGTAGGAGCTTGGCCGGCGTTCGGCCTCGTTTAAACTAAGGGCGGACGGGAGGAGCTCGGCTAGTGTTGCATTTAATACCGACCCACTCATGAACGGACGTGTGGCCGGAGTAGGTTTCTCGGTTTGCATGAGGGTTTAACAAAGGCGTTTGATGGAGGTGAGGAGGCGTGTTCAGCAGGGCGTGCAGCGGGCGGCGCCGTACTATTCGATTTGACAGCTACTAGTAAACTAGGACAGTTCCCGATACGGCTTTAATGCAGATGAGGGAAAGGGTAGCGGTTCCCGAAATGTTGAACGGCCAATGATGCATCCTCCTTCAATTAGCATCCTGAATGCATGAGGGAAGTAATGGGAGGAGGACGGGGAAAAGAGGCAGCACGATGTGAGTGCAACGCAGTTTGCACTCATATAAATGCACCCCTCAATTCCAATGCATCTACCACATCGTACACACCTAAGCACCTACACTAAGCGCAAAAGTGCTCACTCCAGACCCATGGCGGTGATGCGCGCGAGCGGTCAGCGGCTGTGCCTAATGGTCCACGACGCCGGCCTGCGGCATGGCACCGAGGATCGTATCCAGACGGTGTTGGCGACCGGCTAGTTCATGGCCATCATTGACGCCAGCTACGACTCTCAGTTGGACCATATGATCATTGCCACCATCAACAAGTTCACTGTCGTCAAGAAGCTCACGAACGACATTGCCGTACTCCTCCAGCCCACGCGCCCGGGCTCCTCATTGCCTGCCACCCTAATCCGCCTCCATGGTGAGAACCTCTTTCAAGGACTGGTGGCCCTGCGACTACCCGCCAACGCAACGAAGAATGTCCACCTGGAGGTCGCGCTCACCGCGAGGCACCTCGCCCTGAAAGAATTCATCGACCTACACATTCACGTGTATGAGAAAGTCATGTACATAGGTATCTACAAGGCCGGTGAGGACGTTGCGACGTTGGCCTTCGTCAACCGGCTGGAAGCATTGGACGCCTTTATTGAGAAGCACCTTGACCTCGCCACAAAAGCCACCTCTCCTAAGCCGCCGATTGGTGGCCGGACGCACTGAGTCGAGGAGGAGGAGGTCATACGTTGATGGATGCATCTTTCTTCTTGCCTCCTGTAACCACCACTACGATCGCATCTTCGTGGCCTTAATTCTTATTGCGCTATTGCTTTCTTGTTCCAGTCAATAAAGAAATGTGCGATCCCTTTGCTCACATTTGGAGGAAATTATATGCGTCACTGTAACTAGTACTCCATCCGTCAATTTATAAGTTGTGCTTACCTTTTCCATCAACTTCGTGCAACGCACGGACATCTTGCTAGAAACACTACAACATGTCGAACCGCATGTGACCAAACCGACGATGCGCCAACCTAGCTACTACCCTACTTATCTGGCAGAAAAAGCCCTGCCCTAGCGTTTCCAATGTTATTTCCATCTATTGATCGTGCCAAGGAGCTGAACCAAATGTTAAAATTTATACATGTTTCTCTATCTCTAATCTTATAAAAAACAGAGTTGGTGATGATGGTGTGCCTGCCATCCTGCAATATAGGCCGTCTGATTTATATCTGACGGATAGGAAGAAAACTATGTCAATTTTGCAAAAAGATACCCACACCCCTCTCCAAATTTGCAAATAAGGCCTTCCCTCGTTCATCCTTTTCTCCCACAAGATAAACTACTCATATAAATGCATCTTGATGTTCCGTGCAACGCATGGGCATCTTGCTAGTCTCCTATAAAAGACTCAGTTGGTGATGGTGGTGTTTCTGCCATCCGTCATTTCTGACCATTAGATCTGCATGTAATGGTTGTGAGGTAATTATGGCATTTTTGCAACAATAGCCCACTTCTGTGCTCCAATTTGCAGAAAACCCCTTATTATCTTGAAAGCAACCACATCCCTCCCCCACCTCATCAAAACAGCGTGAGAAATATATTTGGTGTGGTATATATGTATATCAAAACAAGAGTGTTTTCTTTCAAGTTTGTGAACAAGTACTATTCTACTTTGGATCTATCGCAATGCACGGGCACATTGCTAGTAAAAGAAAAAGGCCTACCGTGTTCGCGTTGCACCCCCACACGCCCGGGAATCGGGAGTACTCCACGGCCCATTCGGCACACGACATAGCTAGGGGAGGCGTGTTGCCTAGCAATTTCACTTTCATGTGGGACCACAGTTGAGCAAACCGACTATCGGCAAACCGCACCCCGCCCGCCACGTTGAAAAACAGAAACAAGGAGGGGAAGATCTAGCTGTAGCACGGAAGCCAAGAAGTTTGGTGTCAGATGTGGCTCGTTGATGGAGTAGGAGCACTCCGTACTACTACTCCTACTAGTACGAAGTTTGTACTACAACTAGTACTACCACTATACAACTAGGTACGTGCACGTCACAACATTGTATTAACAAAAAAGGGAAGATCTTGTTTTGGGTGATTTATCTTTTTTCCAGTCAACGTAGTATGAATAATATGATGTGGGGGGCACCCATGAAGCTTATGTGGCTTGGTTGCATGGCTAGGAAAGGCTAGAGAAAAATAAATAGATAATGTGTTTAGAGTGCACTCCACTAAATAGATACTTCGGATCCATTTCAACGCATGGGCCGGCACATTTGTAGTAGTAAGAAACAAATTCCGGGTTTGGCACGAGTTCGTACTGCGGGAGCACCACAAGGCCTGGCGCAGGAGTTACATTTCTCTCTCGGGGCCCATGGGACCGAGCTTCAGTGGCTTAGTGCACCGGCCTATGAGTCAATGACATGTGGACCTTAAATGCGGTTGGCCCACATGTCATTCTCATGAAAGCAGAGTGGGGGTGGGACCGAGAGGGGTGAGGCGCACGTCGGCGGACGAGGCTTGCCTGCTCCACTAATTTTCATCCAACGGTTATAATAGATTTCCTCGTGTGGGTCATCTATAGCCTCAAAGAAGGTAAACAAAGGCCGTATTTCCAGGAAATAATTTCCTGCATGAATCTGTACACGCATGCAAGACCCTTTCCTTTCCTGCTCGTCCTCCTCGGGATCATCAGCTACGTTGACAATGCCGGTGCCAACGCCAGAGCGTCGCAATAGGTGCCTGCCTAAGCCATGTAGCACACTGCAGTGCCAGTGAGTACCACCTCCTCCATGCCAACATCGGCGTCTGGGCCTTGCACATGCAGATGCTCCCATAGTATTTTACCCGCATGTTTGACTGTAGTACCACACCGATCTTGGACGGGACCATGGAACTTGTGGCCAAGAAAAGTCTCTGCCTGGCCGACGCATGTAGAGGTGCTTGACTATTGTGATGTGCGGCACGACGTTTACTAGCTCGCGCTCCGGATGAGCGGCAGGGTGCTGCTCCCGATCGTCAGTGGTGCGACGACAACGACTACCGGGTGGGAGCTCGGGCGGGAGCCAGTGATCTACCCGGGGCAAATAGCTCGACTTGGGCTCGAGATTCTGACCACTTGCACCGTCCCGAGGATGTACCACTCAGAGACGAGGCTGGAATGCTGGATACATATAGGCTTGTTCTCGTGGGCGGGAGCAACCTGCTCAACGGATACCGGTTTGCGAATGTGATGTACTCGACGTAGTTGAGCTAGTGAGCCTGGAGGCATTCCTGCGGCTCAACGGCGTACGGCCACATGCCAGCATAGGTCGGCTACGGGGAAGCGGCATCGGTGTGGTTCAAGATGCCCAGTTGGCCGTTGTCGCGGCGACGTTCGCGGCTCACTCGTTCGAGTTGAATCGGCCAGTGGTAGCCTAGCCCTGGTGAGGGTGCCACAGCTGGACGTCGGGTGGAAGGAAACTATGGCAATTTTGCAAAAAGATACCCACACCCCTCTCCACATTTGCAAATAAGGCCTTCCCCCGTTCATCCTTTTCTCCCACAAGATAAACTACTCATACAAATGTATCTTTATGTTCCGTGCAACGCATGGGCATCTTGCTAGTAAGAAACAAATCTCGAGTTTGGCACGAGTTCGTGCAGTGGTAGCACCACAAGGCCTGACGTAGGAGTTACATTTCCCTCTCGGAGCCCACGGGAGTGAGCTTCAGTGGACCTGATAGGTGGCTGGTCCACATGTCATGCTCCCGAAGGCAGAGGGGCAGTGGGGCCGAGAGGGGTGAGCCGCAGGTCAGGGGACGTGTGGTGTCATGGGTTCGAGCGGCGTCATGGGAATCACATGTGGCTATGGTAGAAACTTGATGCACGCCGTATTTTAGCTGGCCCACATGTCATGCACACAAAGGCAGAGGGGTTGTGCGGCCAAGAGGGGTGAGGCGCACGTCGGGGGACGTGGTGCCGTGGGTTGGATCGGCGTCATGGGAATCGCGAGTGGTAGTGTATGAAACGTTATGGTCGCCGTAGTTCAACTTCCATGGACAAGCTGTCATGTCTACTGACACATGCATTGCATACCGATCACTGGAAGGAGTAGTAGAGAAAGCTAGGAGGACAAATAGTTCCTTAGAGTCAAGCGGACCTACGCTGCTACTTGTTCCAAAGACATGCACACCATCGAAATAGTTCATCTATATCAATATACACAGAGAGGGAATATTTTTTTACAAGATATGAAATAATTCATCCATCCATAATGCCCTTCTATGGGAGACGGCTTCGCAACAAGCTCTTTGGACCTTGCAGCTATTTCGAAACTCACATGGGCATCGAGGGCAGCATATTTTATCCGCTCGTACATCAAGGGATAATTCTCCCATCCAGACGACTTTAATGCCAGCGTGTCGTCACCCTTCTGAAGATTTGTACCGAGCACAAAATTTGCTACGTCGAATAGGGATGGTATCTGCTTGTCACAATATTCTATAGGAATTTTGATTCTGGTTTGTAGGTCAGCGATGCTTTTCAAATCAAGGTTGTACGGCACCAACTTATGTTTGTCCCTTTCGATGGCTGCCCCACAGAAGTATATATCCTCCCGAGACAAGAAATCATGGAGCTCACCTGGTATGGAGGGCGCGTGTATGATGTGGTACACCAAAACATCATCTTCGAGGCACAGCTGAAGGACGGCGGCGCATTGGATCTTCCAAGTGGCACGCTCCGTGTACTCTGCATCGAGACTGATGACCTTCATCTCTACCTTTTGGAGGGAGTTGGATACATTGTTGATCCACTTCCGAACAACCCTTGGGTGGTCGGTGACGGTGGCAACTATGCTCAACGAGCCTTCGACGAGGACATGTTGGACGCTAAAAACCTGCATCTAGATCTCTTTCGCCATTTGGAACCGTTGGACGGGAGAGCTATGGTTTGGAGAATTAGGATTAGATGGCTAGTCTAACTAAAGAAGATGATTATTTCAAGGGGCTTTGGAATTACTCCAGGATTATGTGAAGAGGTTACAATGTGAATGTAGAGGGGTTTGGATGCAAATGAAGATGAAGGAGAGGTGAAGAAGCCGAGGAAAATCGGTTCCCGATGGAGAAGTAATTGGGAGAAGTGGCCTGCAGGTAGTTGACTAGACGGCTAGGTAGACTAAAAGAAAAGGCTATGCGGGTAGACCGAGGAGTGGTACCTGTCCGTGTACATGCCCATCCTTCTGGCGCTACGTGTGCCACTGGCTAGTTGAGGTCACTCTTTTGAATCACTGTGGCGAGACATTTTATGATTCCTTTTTATTTCTGCACCCCTCCTAACAGGTGGGACCTATGCAAACAGATATTAAAAAATGTGTCGTAGCTGGTTCAGATGGATATTGGCGTGTGCGTGGGAGACACAACATTCTCTGGTTAAGGAATATGCGGTTATCCTCAAAAAAGAAAAAAAAACTTCTTCGCGTTTCCACATGCACGAGAATTTGGTTGTGCTCGCAATATGGATGATACCTGGAGGATGAAGTGAACCCAGAGGCATGCTAGCACGGGAGACCTATTTCCTCTATACAGTACTACTCCGTATGTTCCTACTAGTAGTAGTACAACTGTGGTACACTTGATAGTCAAAAAGCTATTCATCCGGTCCTCACAGTGAAGTGACAAGACCATGCGCCCGAGGTGACACTAGTCCAGGCGGCGTGTTTTGGTTACCAAAGTCAGCCTCACCTTGTGCACTGTGCAGTCACTGTCACCGCCGTTGTATAGCATGCCTGGCCTCATCTCCCTCTCCCCTAGCACCACTCCATCTCCATCTCCATCCCACTGGAGATCCTGATGTCACTCTTCATCATCTCACTGTGCCCCCGTGTACACTCGCCTCGCTCGCCTCCCCCAGTACCATTATTCTCTCGCTAGCCGCTCCAGCACCGAGAGCCTTCTCCCTCATAAATCAAGCCCCCAGAAACCCCACCTTCCAAACTCCATCATGGCCAAGCGCAAACCGCGCAGCATCCATATGAGGCGCGATTGGAGCAATCTCCCCAGTGACATCCTCGACCTCTGTTGTTCGTGTATGGATATGTTGAGCGTCGTGCAACTGGCTGCATGCTCGAGGGACATGCACATGGCCATCGTCAAAGCGAGGCCAAAGCTTTTCAAGACACCCTGCTTACTGCTATCTGGTCTTGTGAGATTTTCTCACCATGATACGGAGGCGTACATGATGCCCTTCGACTTGAATCCGACCTCCATTAGTCGAAACTTCTTTGCAAGTATGTAGTGGGTCGCCGTACATCATTCCCCTCGACTTCGATCCGATCACCATCGCTTGAAACTTCTTGGCAGGTATGTACTGGGTCGGCTTGAACTCCCACTGGATGGCTTCCGTCAGAGAAGATCGGAAAAAGTTGGTGCTCATGAACTTCCACACCTCCCATGAGATTATCCTTCCTACGTTGGATTATATAGGGTTTTACCGTCGCGGTCCAAGTCATCTAGATTACCACGTCAATTGGACGGACCTTGTTTCGCAGAAGATTATAATCTGCCAAGTGCCCACATGAGATGCGGGTTACGTAGACTTCAAGCTAATTGCCTTGTTCGACCGCGGACTCGCCTATCTTTGAGCTGGTGCCTTCTTTAGCTGGAGACAACTCACCTTGCAGCGGATCGTCAAAGCAGATAGACACTTCTGTGATGCTATTGAACACAATGGCATCATCTACGCGATTGAAAAAGCAGATGGCACCACGTATTGCTGGGATGGTGCGTGTAAGTTGTTTTCATCTGATGTTAATGATAACGCCATGACACCGTTTGAACTTCTTGTGATGATTGGCATATCCCTGTTTGAGCAGAATTTGAGTAGAACTATGGCAATGTATTAGAGACGCCGTACTGCAAGATCCACCGCACCAAGGGCCATGATCTCCAGAGCTGCAAGAAAGTCGAGCAGCTTGTCAAGCAGCAAAAGGCTGAGTACGAGCGGCGCGACAAGGAGAAGGCCCAGGAAGGTGCTGGAGGAGCCGGCAAGAAACGCCCCGGCCGGGGAGGACGCCGCGGCAAGGCCAAGCAGCGGCAAGGAGACAGACCTCCCCGCGACCGCGACAAGGATGAAGATGACGAAGACATGGATGATGACGAAGCCGATGAGCAGGAGTTCCAGAAAGCCACAGAGGTCTTATGCGTTGACGGCGGTGCTTCTCTGCATACTTCACACCGCCAACTCAAGCGGTGGATGCGGAAGTCAATGCGCGTAACCGTCCGTCCGAGTCACGCAAGCCTCGAAATGGTCCAAGACGCCTATCATCTTTGATATTGAGGACCACCCTGATCGCATAACTGCGGTCGGGTGCTTGCCGATGTTGGTTTCACCAACTATCCGCAACCTCAAGGTCACTAAGATGCTAGTTGACGGCGGGGCCGGCTTGAACCTGATCTCCTCAACGGTACTCAAGAAACTCCAGATCCCTGACAGCGAGCTCGAAGAGACCGGCACATTCCAAGGAATCAATCCGGGAAGGAGCAAGCCAAAGGGAAAGATCACATTGCCCGTGACATTTGGCAGCGAGTTGAATTTCAGGACTGAGAGGGTCACTTTTGACGTTGCTGATTTTCCATTGCCTTACAATGGGATACTTTGCCGTCCAGCACTCGCCAAGTTCATGGCAGCCTCTCATTATGCATACAACTTGCTCAAGATGCCAGGCCCGATAAGTGTCATTTCTGTCCCTGGCGACAAGAAGGATGCTCTTATCTGCGCCAACAAGATCTACCGGGAAGCAGCAGCCGCAGCAGATCGCAAGTCACTTGCCGATGAAGCTCCCGGGGGGAAGAAGAAGACCAAATCCGGCAAGAGCTCTGATGCTCACTCCGGCAAGCGCACCTCTTCGGAGTGCTGCGCTACCGTCGAGGACGCACCATCGAGCTCCACCGGCAAGTGCAAGAAGACGATGGCAGCTCCACCAGAGACCAAGAAGGTGTCCGCCAAGGAGGACGACGCTGGTGGTACCTTCACCATCAGTGCCACTCTCAACCCTAAATAGGAAGGTGCGCTCGTTGCTTTCCTGCGGGCGAACGTCGACGTGTTCGCATGGCAACCGTATGACATCCCCGGTGTTCCCAGGAGAGTAATTGAGCACCATCTTGCCGTCTGTCCTCATCGCGCCCGTCAAGCGTAAAGTCGAAAGCGCCGTGGGCGCCAAGAATTCATCGCGAAGAGATCAAGAAATTGGAAGCAGCAGGCCTTGTCGAGGGTGCTCCATCCTCGTGGTTGGCCAATCTCAGTAGTCGTGCGTAAGGCAAACGGGAAATGGAGGCTTTGTATCGACTTTACCGATGTTAATAAAGCTTGTCCCAAAGACCCATTTCCCTTGCCACGTATCGACCAGATTGTTGACTCCACGGCCGGATGTGATTTGCTTTCATTTCTTGATGCATACTCAGGATATCATCAGATCTTCATGGAAGAAGAGGATGAGGAGAAGACCGCATTCATCACCCCATGTGGCACATACTGTTTTGTACGGATGCCTTTCGGTTTAAAGAATGCTGGTTCAACATTTGCAAGAGTAGTCCATCATGCTTTTGAGCCGCAAATACACAGAAATGTAGAAGCCTACATGGATGACATAGTGGTCAAGAGCAAGGACAGGGCGACTCTGATTCAAGATTTAGATGAAACCTTTGCGAATCTGCGCAAGATCAACCTCAAGCTCAACCCCGAGAAGTGCGTGTTTGCAGTCCCCTCCGCAAGCTTCTCGGTTCTTCGCCTCTCGGCGGGAATTGAAGCCAATCCCGACAAGATCAAGGCCATTGAGCGGATTGAAGCACCGCGCGCGTCAAGGATGTACGAAGACTTGCGGTTTATGTAGCTGCTCTCAGCAGGTTTATCTCTAGGTCTGCTGAGTGCGCCCTGCCATTTTTCAAAATATTGAAAAAGGCAGGTCCAATGAAATGGACTCCGGAAGCGGAGGCTGCGCTGCAGGACTTAAAGAGGTACCTGTCCTCCACTTCAATACTTGTCGCACCTAAGCCACAAGAGAAGTTGCTGCTATATATAGCGGCAACCAATCAAGTGGTTAGTGCTGCGTTAGTAGCGGAGAGGGAGGCGGATGATGAGCCGGCAACCATGGCAGATGCATCCAGCGACAAGCAGGGGGCTTCACCAGCAAGCTCTGGTCCCGACAAGGATGGATCTGCGCAGGCGTGTGAGAAGATGCAGAAAAGGATGGTGCAGCGCCCAGTTTACTTTGTCGGCCCTTCGCGGGGGGCTAGGTCAAGGTACTCGGTGTGCGAAATTGCTTTTCGCCTCCTCATGGCCTCGAAAGCTGCGCCATTACTTCCAAGCACATGAGATAACAGATCGTCACTCGCTTTCCATCAAGAGGATACCGCAAAATCCGAAGCGGCAGGCAGGATTGTCGAGTGGGCTACTGAACTGTCAAGTTTTGGCCTCAAGTTTGAGAGCACCTCAACTATCCAAAGCGAGCATTGGCAGAGTTCATAGCAGAATGGACGCCAACGCAAGATGAAGAAATTCGAAACGAGCATCCCGTCAAGGAAGCGAGCAAAGAGTGGCTGATGTACTTTGATGGTGCCTTCTTGATGCAAAGGCGCCGGTCTTGGCGCGTGCTTGTCGCACCCACGGAGAGCACCTCAAGTACATAGTCCAGATGCACTTTCCCAAGGAGCAAGCAACAAACAATACTGCAGAGTATGAAGGTTTGCTTGCCGGTCTCAGGATCGCAGTAGACCTTGGGATCAAGAAGCTCATTGTTAGGGGTGGCTCACAGCTTGTCGTCCGCCAAGTGAACAAGGATTATCAGAGTCCGTTGATGGAAGCCTATGTTGATGAAGTGAGAAAGCTATAAGAGCACTTTGACGGCCTACAGATGGAATATGTTCCAAGAGCCCAGAACGACATTGCTGATGGCCTATCAAAGAGCGCTGCACTCAAGTTACCTATGGAACCAGGGATCTTTGTGCTCAAGCTGACTCAACCGTCCGTAACACCATCAACTGGACAAAACAAGAAGAGGAAGTTGATTTCTGGTGACTATTTTTCGGCAGAGCTTCCCGAAGCCGCCGCCAAGAAGGTCCCCAAGATCAACACCAAGAGTGCTGAGGAGCAGTCTGCTCCGACAAGCCCTAGGGTTTGTTTCGTTGAAGTAGACGCTCCCGACAAGTTTTGCTCGGCAAGCTTGCCGGGAACGCCAAGCTCGGCAGAGCCCTGTGTTCTCGCCAGAGAAGCGGATGTTCCGTAGCAGCAGATGTACCTTTAGTCCTTGTTGTCGAGCCGCAAGCTCCAGCATGGGCGCAGCAGATTGTCCACTTCCTTCAGACAGGAGATCTTCCCGAAGAGCAAGAAGAAGCGGAAAGAGTAGCTCGGCAGTCAAGTATGTACCAGTTTGTCGATGACACACTGTACAGAAGAAGACTCAACGGTGTGAAATTGAAGTGTATTCATCGGGAAGACGGACAAAAGCTGTTGGCAGAGATACATGGAGGCATATGTGGTCACCACATTGGCGCAAGAGCACTTGCCGGCAAAGCGTTCCAGCAGGGTTTCTTTTGGCCGACAGCCCTCCAGGATGCAACTGCACAAGTAACCAAGTGTGAAGCGTGCGCCCATTCCAAGCAGATACAGAGCCAGCTCAAGCTCTCCAGACGATCCCTTTATCCTGGCCATTTTCGGTGCTGGGGCTCGACATCCTCGGCCCCTTTCCCGAAGTTGTCGGGGCTTTGAGTACTTGTACGCTGTAATCGACAAGTTCACAAAGTGGCCGGAAGTGGAAGCAGTGAGGAAGGTGACAGCACACAATCAGCGAGTGAAGTTCTTCAGTCGATTGTTTGCCGCTTGAGATTCCTAACAGATCATCACCGACAACGGCACGCAATTCACGAGCCGCACCTTCATGCAGTACGTCCAAGATCTTGGCGCCAAGGTCTGCTTCGCTTTTGTTGCTCATCCGAGAAGTAACGGTCAAGCGGAGAGGGCTAATGCTGAAGTGCTGCGGGGACTCAAGACCAGAACTTTCGACAGGCTGCACAGGTGCGGAAGAAACTGGATTGAGGAGCTGCCGCTGGTTCTTTGGTCGATCAGGATGACGCCAAATCGAGCCACTGGCCAGTCACCTTTCGCTCTAGTCTATGGAGCAGAGGCAGTTCTCGCCACGAAACTCATATACGGGTCGACTCGAGTGCTCGCTTATGATGAGCTTGAGCAAGAGCAATTGCGACAAGATGACGCACTGCTCCTCGAGGAGGACCGTCTTCAGGCTGCTGTTCGAGCTGCTCGATATCAGCAAGCTTTGCGCCGCTACCATAGCCGCAAAGTTAGTGCCAGAAGTCTCGAGGAAGGCGACCTTGTTCTTCGGCGCGTTCAGTCCGCCAAGAATTCCAACAAGTTGACGCCGAAGTGGGAGGGCCCTTACCGGGTGAGACGAGTCACTAGGCCTGGCGCTGTCCGCCTTGAGACCGAAGATGGCATTCGTGAGCAACTCCTGGAATATTGAGCATCTTCGTAAGTTTTACCAGAAGCGCGGTTGCGGAACCTGTTCCGGCAACCACCTTTTGTACAAGTCTTGCCGATGTTGCATGTAATCCTTTGTACAAAGCCGGGCGCAGATCCCGTGCATAAGTAAAGCTGATGTGCTCCGCACATCTTGTCAATTTCATGCTATCTACTCTTTATTTTTGCATGCATTATCTGACATTTTGTGCAGCACCTATTCCGGTAAGCAATAACGAGCCGCAAGGCTCCATATCTTTATTTTCTCTTCTTTCTCTTTCTCAAAGAAAGGAAGGCTCCCTCGCACACAAGTTTGCCGGGGGGAAGGAGAAGATAATGGTGTGGACCAGGCGTCGTTCAAGGAAGTTTTGCCCTACCGGGAAGCAAACGACAGAAAAGCTAAGTTGCCAAAGTTTGAGCAATCAGTTTTTAAATTTTTAAGTTATCTTCCTCAAACGACCGTGCTTTGTATGGAAAACCTGTGCGCGGAGGAACCTACTCGTAGCTAGTTGCGCCCTTACTTTGTTTCGAGTCCGCTCAACAACTTAAGTGAGCTGCGACTAGTTGCGACAAGGTTGCTTGTCGGAAGCGGCATCGCCAAAGAAGTCTCTTGACGTCCAAGACTCGATGCTTTCATGCAAAAGGTGCTGCGCCGACAAGTTTCCTAAAAGCGTAGGGCAAAAAGAAACAAAGGAAGGAATCAAGTAAAGGAAATAACATTGCAATCACTGCCCGAAATAGAGTTATATTACAAAATAGCTTGTCGCAGCTCTAATAGATTGTTCTCCTAACATGACCAGCAGCGACAAGGAAAAGATAAAATTGGCGGCCTAATCTACGCGGTCGCCATCAACCCTCTTGATCTTGCTCACCTTGTCCACAATGGGTGCGACAAGGGTCTTGAGCGCCTGCACATCGGCATCCGGCGGCAGGGACTTGAGGACGTTGGTGAGGTTAAGACCTGGATCGCGGAAGGCCACCTTCATCAGCACCTTCTGGAGAGCTCCCGCACAGATCTGGCGCGATTCCTCGGCCAGCTGCTTTGGGATCTCTTCCCGGAGGCGCTGGAGAGCCGTCACCATGCCCTTGAAGAACAAGCTGAGCTTGGCGCTGGGTTGGAGGTGCTCGTCGGAGGAGTACCCAAGATCCACCATCCCCAGCTCCGTCAGCTCCCTGTCGATGGCAGCGGCAACATTCACGAGACCCTCGTTCCAGTGCTCCACATTCTCCCTGAAGGTGTTCTGGCGGCAGAGCACTTTCGCCAAAGCAGCGCCTCGTCGACCTTGATCTTCTCCAACAAGGCCACCTCCGCTCCTGGTACCCTCCAGTGTCGAGTCAAAGTAGTCAGCTTCAACTCAAGATCTGCCTTGGAGTCCTTGACGGCGCTGAGCTCCTTGCTCCTCTCGGCGAAACGGCCCTGCAGCTCGCCAAGAGTGTAGGCGTCCTTCTCGCGCTCATGCTTGAGTGCAGCAAGCTCCTCGCCGCTCTTCTTCAGACTGGCCTCCAGCTGCGTCACCTTCACCTCCAGCTCCTTCTTGGCGGCCTCGGCAGCTGCGGTGGCATCCTTTGCTTCCTTGAGAGCCCCGCCAAATGTTTGCTCGCGCGCGGCGAGCTCCTCCTCATGGCTGTCAAGATTGATCTTCCGCTGCGCCAGCTCGCCTTCCTGCGCAGACAGCTTCTCGGCAGCAAGCCGCTGTTGCTCTTCAACCTCAGCCTTCTCGAGGATGAAGGCTTTGCGCCTCAACGATTTGCTCCGCTCCTCCGCCAAAGACCGGAGAGCTTCGATGGAGGCCCCGAGCTCCTCCGCTTCTCAATGTCTGCTCCGCCTTGCGACAAGCGCTTCTCGATTCCAGCTTGGCTTGTCGGGCGCGGTAGAGCGGCAAGCTTCCGCAACAATCGCTCCTCCTCGGACTCGCCGCTGCTTGCTGCTTAGCACGTCGACCAGCGTCGGCCAGCGGAGGAGAAGCAGCTCTTCGTCAAAGGTTTCTCCTTCGACCGGCGCCCTGGAGCTCGACGCCTAGGGAAGCTTGATGAAGACGCCATCGCCGGCCTTCAAGTAGGCGCCGGGCTGGGGCTCTTTGGAGCCTGGCGCTACGGTAGCGGCGGAGGGATCGGCGTTCGGTGTAGCGCCTGGCGCTCCTGCGGCCTCGGGGCCATCAAGATCGATCGCGGACCCTCGCCACCTGCGGCGGCAGCCTTGGCGGCCTCCTCGCCGGGCGGGCTCGTCGGCGCCGGCTTCTTCCTCGGTGGGCGGCGTCGTGTCAAGATACCTTGTAGCGTCCTCCTCGCCGGCGACCTCGGTCTCCATTGGCTCTGTGGCAGACGGATTTGATGATCAAAAAAGAAAGAAAAGTCAAGCAGATATTCAAAAAGAAAATCAGAAGAAGAACGCAAGGGCAGTTTTCAAGCAAGAGGATTACCTGCACTTGGATCTGCAGCCATGGTCTCAGCTACCGAAGGGTCGCTGGCGCCGCCCCTTGCCGGAGAACTGACCCTTGCCGGAGAACACTCCCTTGCCGGGGGATCCTCCCTTGGCGGTGTAGTCGAAGCAGATGGCATGTCAGGAGCGGCTTCAGGGCACTCCTGGTGGGGCTGCTCTGCTCCTACACAAATCAACAGTCAGATATCAGCAAATAAAGAGCACCCATGCACGCCTAACAGCAGGAAGAAAACCATATACTTACGCTGGGGGCTGCGCTGGGGGCTGCTTTGGTGAAGGGTTGCCGGGTCCGGCAAGGTGGTCTCGGACACGCCTCTTGCTGCCGCGGTGGGTTCATCCTCGATGACAATCACCGGGACCTTGGCTCTCTTCGACGCTCTCTGGGCCAGCGTCCTGAAAAGGAATGGATTCAGAGTAAAGCAAATCAGATACAAGACAAAGCAACAGATTGAAGAACTACAAGTACAGCAAAAAAATCTTACTCTTCTTCTTCCTCGGGCTGGCGCGAGAGATCAATTCAGTTCGCCTCGGTGCGACGAGCTAGAAGAGTAGGTTCCCTTGGCCGCTTAGCGGGTGCAGGAGCTGGGATCTCAAGGCCCGCTCCGCTTGCTGCAGCGGGCGTGAGGTGCTCCAGCAGCAATGTGCTTGCAGCGGTGGAGGGGCGTCGCCATGCGCGACGGCTGTTGGCCCATCTGCCGCCCCACTGCTTCTCCGGCCTTGCGGAGACGCCTTCTTGGTGGAGCTGTGGGCTCCGCTCGAGGCAAGCTGCTTGAAGGTGGGGAGGAGGCGCCCTCGGCGGGCTCGCTCGGCTCAACTTCGGGCTCGGCATGCTCTTCCTCGCCGGCAAGCTCCTCTCGATCGACAAGGCTTGCTGCCTCTGCTGCCCCTGCCTCCTCTGCTTATAAAGAGGGAGGGGGCGGACGTTCCGCCTTTCCGAATAAAGAAACCCCCCACGATCTCTCCCACGATGCCGCATTCGACGCGTGGCGTTCGTGGGAGGTGTGGTGGGTCCGGAGTGAGTTACGGCGTACCCCAGACCGCGCGTGCCCGTGCCCTGTTTTGGGCCTGGCCCAACAGCCTTCGGCACCAGGTGGCCCAAGCCGGGGGCTCTGTCGGTGTACTAGAGTAGGGTACCCTAGTATCCCGAATTGTGCACGGCGATCGTAGCACCCCGCGGCAAGGCTTGCCAGGTGACCGCCAAGGTCCTCCGTGGTTCCTTTGGAGCCATTCAAGAACAAAGTATTTAAGCCAAGGAGACAAGGCCCCGGCAAGAGGAGCTTGCCGGGAAGGCCACTCAAGGCACCTAGAAGACAAGGCCCCGACAAGAGGAGCTTGTCGGGAAGGCCCGGTGAGCGACAAGCTTCCGGACGCGACAAGGCAACAACCGCGGCAAGGCGCTTGCCGCGGCAGACTACCACTCCGTTCCTGCGCTCCAGCACATCCACCAACGTGTCGCCATGGGACCTTTCCAGGCGCGCGTGGCAAGAGGCTGTGTGGCCAGCGGAGCGCGGTGGCAAGCGGTGCTGACAAGATTGCCATCGTGGCAAGTGGTGGCGTCCCCGACGGTCCTTTCTCGCCTTTGTTTAGTCGACTTAGACGGGCATTTAATGCCTTTGTCCCCCGCCGTCGTGGTTAGGTAGGATACACTGTACAAGTAGCTGTACCAACCACGACTCCTTTTACATTTTTGCCCTTGTCTACGTTGCCACCTGTCGGAGACCCCTTGAGCATATAAAAGGAGGCCCATGCGCAACGTAGAGGGGGTTTGGTTCATTCGAAACCAGAGAACACTCACGCTAGGTCTTGTAGCTCTCAGCGCTCCCTAGCAAGAACACAATACAATCAGACAAGCAGCAGTAGGAGTATTATCTCTCCGGAGAGCTCCGAAGCTGGGTAAACTGCTCGTGTGCTTCGCCTCGATCTGCTCTTCGTGCGACCTCCGCCCCCCGCCGAACCGAAAGGGGCTCGGTCCGCCGGTCCCGTAGGTGTTCGTGGGTCAGATCAGCTTCCCCGACAGTCGCGAACGTGTACATACATATATATTGGTCGATCGGACTCTCTGCGAGTATGAACTGTGGCCGAGTAAGTAGCGGCATGTGTCGTTGTAGAGCACCCGACATAGCAGTTCACGCAGTCCCGTCTAAGTCTTGTACACATACGTACAACCACAGGGCAAAAAATCCGGCCACTTACGTACATAAGGGCGGGATCTTGAGCGCGTACTCACGCATATATACGGACGACCAGGGCTTGTGTACATGGAGAGGTAACGAACGACAGCAATGGCGTCCTATTCATCGGGCAGCAAACCGGCTGGGTCGAAACATCGTCCTGTTCGTCGGGAGGCAACCGACTGGGTCGGAATGCTTCCTGTTCAATGGGAGCCAACTGGCTTGGACGGAATAGCCAAAACGGGGTCTGGCGTACTGCAGAACGAAGGAAACAGCCTTGTGTTCGACTGGTCACGGTCAAAATAGGATCCTGTTCATCGGGAGGGCTCTGGCGTACCGCAAAACAGAGGAAACAGACTTGTGTTTGAGTGCCTACAGTCGAAACGGGGTCCTGTTGATCGGGAGGGGTTTGGCGTACCGCGAGACGGAGGAAACAGACTTGTGTTGGAGTGCCTACGGCCGAAATGAGTCATGTTCATCCACCGTCTACTGCCTCGCTCCAGCCTCCACGGGCTATTGTTCATCCACCGCGACCTCCTCCAGCCTCCACGAGCCACTGTTTATCCACGACTACTGTTCATCCAGCCTCCACCGCTTGCTGTTCATAGAGCCTCCACGGGGTCCTATTCATCCACCCCCAACCGGCTGATGTGCGGCAGCCTCCTCGGGGTCCTGTTCATCCAGCGGCGACGGCCTACTACCACGGGGTCATGTTCATCCAACCCCCACCGGGAACTGTTCATCCACAGCCAACCAAACCGGCTCGACTCACCACGTCTCGACTCGTTCTACGTACCGTGCGCAGGGTAGCAACGGTCACTATTCATCAAGAGGCAACCCAAAACCGGCTGGCTACGTCTCGCACGGGGGCTCGATCGGCTTCAGTAAGCAGCAGGAGTGATCGATCGCTCGTGTTCAGTTAGCAGCAGTAGCGAAGGAATTGCTCGAGTTGAGTCAGCAGCGAATCAATTGCTCGGGTTCAGTTAACAACCAAGGGATCGATCGCTCGGGTTCAGTAATGTGCGATTGCTCGGGTTCAATTAGCCAACGCCTCGTACATACACTCGTACACGAGAGAAACGCGCAAACCACAGTGCACCACTCGGCCCAACTACCCACCATAACCGGGAACTCCGCGATATTTTCCTCGCCCTCGCTTCTACCATGATTTTTTCCATCATGGACGACCCAAAGAATGTCATGCAGCTGCATCTCCGGCCCTCCCAGGACAAAAAGCCCATTTTCTGTCATGATTTTTTGTCATAGATGTAGGATCCCACCACATCTATGATGATACCTAGTTTTGTCACAATTATCATTATAGAAGTGTCATAAGCATGACAGGAAAAAATATCGTTCGGCCCAAAATGTCACGGATGTGTCTTTTTTTGTAGTGTTCTGAGAAGGAGACCAACAGTCCGTGGAACAATGCTCATCTTCGGCCTTATTACACATGAGTCTTTTGCTCTCATCATTGTATATACCTTCATTGATGTACATACCTTTTTATGATCAATATAATAAAGCCGACATCCCCAATTTCAGGGCCTCGGTCGTTTCATCTCAATTTTTATGAGCAAGAGTCATTATTGATTACATCATAAGGTCATTTGGGGGCTTCCTGCTAATGAGCATAGCTTCATAACCCTCTTGATCGGCTTCTATGCCATGTTATAGGTCATTTGGGGGCTTCCTGCTCTATGAGCATAGCTTCATAACCCTCTTGATCGGCTTTTATGCCATGTTACAGATCATTTAGGGGCTTCCTGCTCTGTGAGCATAGCTTCATAACCCTCTTGATCGGCTTTCATACCATAGGTTGCTTGGTGGCTTCCTACTCTCTGAGTATAGCTTTTATAACCCACTTGGCCGACTTTCATTGCATAACTGGGTTAAACCTGCCTGTTTGCAACTTGCTACTCCGCTAGGTGATCCGCCGTACTCCTGATAGTTAATCTTTTGTTAAGACCCTGAACTCGTCAAGGTTTTCGGTGGCTTATGTCACGTGAGAGCCGGCTTACCGTGAGCTAGGATTAACTCACCCATCTGTTGTAGTCTTTTCGTTATGTGGCCCATTCATACTCTTAACAGTCAATCTTTTTAATAAGACCCTGAACTGGTTAAGGTTTAAACGACGGATTTATGTCACATGAGAGCCGGCTTATGGGATTACAGGCTATCATGCCAAGCTTCTTTGAAGCAAAAAATTGAGATTTTTCAAGAATCAATCTATTTTGGTTGTGCCTTACAAGCCGGCTTAACAAATTTCGAGTTATACATACTCTATGTTTCTGCTTTACAGAAGTTCTTACATATGAGAAGCTGAGGGTCATATAGATCCGGGATATATCGCTCTATATTGATTTTACTGCGTCTATAAGCCGCCAAAGTAATCTTTTCAAAGACTAGAGATGATTATAAATCACCCTGGATTGTTGAGTTATCTAACTCGCCCTGGATTATGGTTATAAGCCGCCAGTTCAAGGGCTAACAGCTCTTTGACGAATTATATAAGTTGCCAAAGTCTTTTGGCAATGTTGCAAGAATAGCTATGTATGATAAGATCACAGAAGTTCAAGCTGTTGAAGCATAAGTTGATAAAAACATGCATGAAGGCCTGGCAGAGCAGCTAATTGTTTTTCAGCTACCTATTACTAGGCTATAGCTACGCCTGCGAGTTTTTCTCTTAGATGTTTTTTCACCCCTCTAAACCGGCCTTTGTGCCATCCGGGTTAGAACTAGATGGGTCTGCGTCTTCATGGCATCTTGAGCTTCAGGCCCCCAGGTCATCCTGTGCCGGCTCTTCGTCAATGGCCATCTAGAGATTTACCGAGGTCCAGTCGATGCCGGTTAAAGCTTCAAATGTTGCTTCATCGTTAAGTATAAGAAAAGGATCAAGATCAGGAGCGAATATATGCTTACACCTTGGTGGAGTAAGGTCTATAACATCATGGGATGGCGGCTTAATCTTAGCATTGTTGCAGTCAAAAGCCGGCTGGTACTTGTTCAGATCCAGCTCCTGCACAAGTTTACATGCCAAGGATCTCTCTGACGCATCTGTTGAAGTCCTCCTCTTCAAAGATCGACCCGTCGTCATTGAATTCTAGACACCCAACAACCATTTCTTCCGGATCTAGCTCTGATTGCCGAGCTTTGGACCGGTTTAGAGCGATAATGGCTCCTGCACGGGCGGACGATAATTTAAGCTCCTCAACTTTACTTGGCACTGTTGAAAGATGATCCAGCACAGTCTGGAGGAGGGTTGGAGGTTTTTTTGCCACTTGTTAAGGCTACAAGACTGCACGTAGTTCCAGTGTATAGTTGCTCAGTCAATCAATAAACCGCCTTTAGCTTCAACACGATGTTTTGACCAAGACTTGCACTTCTGGCCTCCGTTAAGTTTTTGCACAAGAGTCGCCAGGCGGGTTAGAAATCATATATTATGAGTTGCCAGGTGGGTTACAGAACTTTAAAGGACATGATGAGTTGCATGTTAAACTTACCAAAGATGGCGGCTGTCATTTGAGAGATATGTTGCTTTAAGATGGATAGTTGTTCAGTCATTGGCTTAAGCTGAGCCTCAACATCTTTTGCTCTCTTTAGAAGATTAGCCTTCTCACTTTCCAAGGCAGCTCTTTGTTCATCAAATTTGGCTTTGATCTTCTCAATATCTTCTAATGATGATTTTAACCTTAATTCAGCCTTGGCGCGTTCACTTTGTTGAGTTTCCAGATTCTTTTTCAGCTCGGTGATGTTTGACTCACCCACATTCAATGCCTCCTGCCAAGGGTGACAAGAAATAATTAAGATGGTTAAGTTCATATTAACAATGGTATTCAAGTCCCAAGCACATTGCAAGCAATATGCTTGGCACCTGGGGGCTAATGTAAGTCATTTCAATTTATAAGACCCGGCTCATCTTATCAACATAAGCCGACCCTTGGGGGCTATAGATTTGGTTCTGAAGCAATGGTTGCAAGACCCGGTTCATCTTATCAAGATAAGGCGGCCCTTGGAGGCTACCTATTTGGTTCTTAATGATGATTTAAAGACCCGGCTCATTTTATCAAGATAAGCCGACCCTTGGGGGCTACATATTGGAAACTTTCGCAAAGTCTAAAGAACACTCATTATCATACCTTGTATATTTGCTTCATCAACTAGAGGCGGCTTAAATAGCCTGCGTATACCTCACTTGCATTGAATGAGGATTAGCTCTCCAGATCCAATTTGGCCTTGCCCTTCTCCAATGAGGGTATTTATTCCTTAGTGGATTGCATGGTTCTTCTCAGTGGACTTGGCAGGAGAGGGCGGCTTAAAGGCTGACCTGGTAACAACAATGTCGTCGACATCAGCAGGAGCATGGCTCTTCTCAGTGGACTTGGCAGGAGAGGGCGGCTTAGGACTTGGCGGGTCATAGCTAGTGACCAGGTTAACCTCAGTGTCCATGGGCTCAAGGGCTGCAGCGTCAGTTTGCAGAGGAAAATCATTTTAATTAATAGGCTCTTCAGGGTCTTGTATAGGTGCCTCAAGGGTTTCCATCTCTTGCTTCTTGTTGGGGACATTACTACTGGGCGTAAACCGGCCGGGAGAGGCCGGGTTAACTTCATCAGTAGCCAAGTATGCTTGAGGTCCGTGAGGATATTCAATAAGGGCCCAAGGCCCAGGACCGGTTTAAGGGTTGTAGTCATAAACCGGCTTTAGTATGTAACTTGTGTTGTAAGTTAGAAATACTAGAGACCGAACCGGACACGTCTATGAGCCGGTCTCGGGACTCTACAAACCGACGGGTGTCACCCATGTATATAAGGGGATGACCCGGCGGCGATTCAGGACAATAGACAACAACTAGAGACTTAGACGAAGCTTGTTTGCTCCCTAGTCATCGAAACCCCCATCAATTCCATCACAACTAGATGTAGGCTTTTACCTTCATCGAAGGGGCCGAACTAGTATAAACTCTCTTGTGTCCTTGTGTCCACTTTAACCCCTTTAAGCTAACCCGTAGAGATGGCTCCACGACTAAGTCCTTTCATGAGGACATCTGCCGTGACAAAACCACGACAGTTGGCGCCCACCGTGGGGCTATCGCACGTTGGTTTCAAGTTCTTAGAGGGCAACTTGAAGGACTCAAGGGTTCTGTTGTGGGCGGATGACCAAGAGTCGTCGCGCAAGCTCTACATCGATTTATTCAGCCGGGGCCCGAGGCGGCTTGATTGAGTCTGGTCTTGGGTCCCCTTTGGTGGCATACACGTTTTCATTGGCAAGATCGGTGAACCGGGCCCTGAGCCGGACATCTGCACCGACCTCGTTGAAACGGCTCAGCGTGAGAGATCTGCCCAGGTTAAACCGGCTATGAAGCGTGCCTTCGTGGGAGTCATCCACGGAGGAGAGTATGAAGGTGGATGGGCATCTGGTAGCGAGATCGTTGTTTACTCTGGCGACGAGTCCTTGACCGGAGAAACCGAATCATTGTATCAGCTACAGGACGGCCGGATTGGAGGCTGTTCCGATGGCGACAGTATTCCGGACCCCTCTGATCTGCCCAATCGGGTTGGGATATTCATGGCCGGTACACAGGTGGTGGTCCACTCTTCAACCGCAGCAGCAATGTTCTCCGGATCAGCAGCGACGGCGGCGGCCGGGGCAGGAGGCTCTGTGCGCCCACCGGCTCAAGTTTTATCTAATTTATTTGATGCGTTGGCTGTGCTTATGGCAGAAGCTAACCCGACGGATCAGGACGCCCACAATGCGGAGATTGCAAAAGTGAGGGAACAGATCACTCAGGCCAAGGCCGATTTGGCAGCCGAGAACAACAGGATGGCCGCGGAGCGGGCCGCTTTGGATGCACAGGCCTATAGGCTTATGCTAGACCAGACCGCATCGCATGAAGTCCTGAAAAGGAAGCATCGGTCTCGCCTGCCGACAGTCTTTGATGGTAGAAACCTCTTTAACACCCCAGGAGCAGGGACTAGTAACCCGCCGTGGTTAAACCGGGCAGAGGCGCCGGGGACGGGTGCGCCGGTTCAACCTCGCCTGATGGAGCCACCTCGACAGAATAACATCATGCCTCAGCCTGTCCAGACACCTCCAGGTCATTATTCCAATCGGATAGACAATCTTATTACCGCCGCTTCACGGCTGGAGGCCATCCCAATTGAAGGAGATTCTCCGCAAGCGGTGGAGACACGCCGGGTCAAGGAACTTCTTCGAACAGCTTTGGTTCAGCAGGAAGCATATTCATATAGCCGTGACCGTATTCATTCCACCCCCCGCCCAAGCCGGAGTTATAGCAGGAGGATGGATGAACCGGCTGTATCCAGTAATGCACGGAACCGTGAAGCGCCCCGTGGCCGTAACCCGGCAGGTGATGCCCAGGAAGTGGTGGACCGGGCCTGAGCACGCAGGGACGCCGAGTTAGCAGCGCAGCATGAGGATCGTCAACTTACGCCGGTTCGTCCAACCACCAAAACTAAGCCAGGGGTTACTTCTAGTTCTTTGGGAGTACCTTGTCTTGTCCCCGCTTTACGCAATGTGCGCCTGCCTAAGGATTTCAAGGGTCCGTGCAAGGTACCAAATTACACGGCCGATTTGTCTCCGGAAGCATGGATAGAGAGCTATGAGATGGCCATGGAGATGCTTGATGTAGATGAAGCGGCATGTGCGAAGTATTTTACCATGATGCTGGAAGGGACAGCCCGTATTTGGTTAAAGAGCTTGCCAGCCAATTCTATCAGTTCATGGGCCCAGTTGCGAGCCCGGTTTATCCAGAATTTCAAGGATACATGTAAGCAGCCCATGTCGACAGTGGACTTAGCGTCCTGTGTCCAGGAGGAAGGAGAGTCAACAACCCGCTGGGTACGCCGAGTCTCGGAAATTTTGCACTCCTCAGACCGCATTAACGCCGACTCCGCGGTTATAACTTTGGAAAGCAACTCCGGTTTAAACCTCTGAAGTTGAAATTGGAAGGATGAAGCGCCATTGCAACGATATGGGAACCCTCATGACTGCGTTAGTGAAGTATGTTGATTCTGATGGTACCAAGGATCCCGAGTCTGATGATGACAAGACAGGGAAGGGAAAGAAGAACGACAACTCCAAGGGGCAGCAGCACAACACGGCAGGTCATGGTAACGGAGGCAAGCGTAAAGCGGATGGTAGCATGGACTTTGTGGCTAATACCAACGCACAGGACAGGGGTCAGCGACGGAAGGGTAAACCGCCAAATCGTGGTGGAGCTCCAAGTCCCAATCCGGACCGCCTGACTTATCTATTAAACCAGCCCTGTCCGAAGCACGGGACGAAGGAAGCACCAGCCACCCACCTTTGGAAGGATTGTTATATTATGCAGGAGTTTAAAAATTCTAATGCTTTCCGGTATGATCATGGATCAGGTGGTGGCTCAGGATCCGGATTCCATGGGCCGGGTCACGGTGGAGGAAACCGGTTCAGGCTTCAATGGAGATCAGGGTGGACATAACAATCAAAATAATCAGAATAGCCAGGGTGGTTACAACCAGCAGCAGCAGCAGTCGGGTTATCAAAGCCATCTGAAACAGTTGAATAGGGGAAATATCATGTATTCACCACTAGCTTGGATAAGCGGGACCAGAAGCTTCACAAGCGAGCAGTGAATTCAATTGAACCGGCTGTGCCTCGTTATTTACGCTGGTCCGAACAACCAATCATATGGAGCAGAGAGGATCACCCGCCCCGGGTTGACAATCCGGGTCAGCTAGCATTGGTGGTGGCACCTCAGGTGGGAGGTTATAAGTTCACCAAGGTGCTCATGGATGGAGGAAGCAGCATTAATATCTTGTATTACGAGACCTTCCGTCGTATGGGGCTAACAGACAAGAATCTTAAACTGTCTCATACGGTGTTCCATGGTGTGGTACCGGGCAAGTCAGCATATCATGTTGGCAAGATAGCTCTGGAGGTAGCCTTTGGAGATGATCATGATTCCAGATCAGAAACATTGGTTTTTGAGGTGGTTAAGATCCGGAGGCCGTACCATGCTTTGTTTGGACGGCCGGCTTATGCCAAGTTTATGGCACGGCCCTGTTATATCTATCTGCAGCTCAAGATGTCGGGTCACAAGGGGACCATAACCGTTCATGGAAGCCGCAAGATTGCCTTGGAGTGCGAAGAAGGTGATGCGGCCTATGCAGAGTCGGTTTGTGCCACAGAGGAATTGAAGTATTATAAGGATAATGTTGATCCGGCTGACATGACTCCGTTGAAAAAGCCAACCACAGAACATGATCCGGCTCTAAAGTTCAAATCGGCAACTGAGACCAAGCTTGTTGACTTCGTACCTGGCGATTCGTCTGTCAGGACCCCGATCCTAAGTCACACCGATCTAGCATGTAACACATCATATCACTTTGTGGCCTCACGCACGGTATTCCCACGGGTGTCGCCTTACCATGGCCGGGACCGTTTGCGCCTTTTGGCTCACGTATATGATAGTGTCGCTAGCATCCATATGACAAAGAACCGGGCCGACATGGCTAGTCGTGAACCCAAAGCGGCGCTAACCTATGGGGACAGGCATACATGAATCACATCGAGCATGTCGGTCATCAACGTATATATTCGGGCTGTAGCACTGGCTAACAGGACTCGGGATCCCGGCTGTAGCAGGCTAGGCAGGACTCGAATAACACCGCGTGACATTTCCCGAAGGACAGGACATAAGAACGGTGAAACACATGCCGCCAGTCAAGTGTCCAAGCAGTAGTCTTTGGGCTAGCAGGACTCCGTGAACCGGGCTGTAGCGGACTACTATCGCTCAGAATCACGAGACTACATTTCCCCATATGAGAGGCTGCCGAGGATAAACAACTAGTTTGTCGGATCCCACACATACCAAGCATTTCAAACATACACACAATATGCTCAATATGTGTAGATACAACATGGCATCACAACATAACTCTACGACTCAAATATTTATTCATTAGGCTCCGAGGAGCGAGATATTACAAACATGGGTCTCATGACCCAACACTCAGAGCATACAAGTCAAAGCACAAGCGGAAGCTAAACATGTCTGGGTACAGACAACTATAAATGAAAAAGGCTGAGAAGCCTGACTATCTACCAAATCCTACCGAGGGCACAAGATCGTAGCTGAGGTAACAAGCTAAACGTCGAAGTCCACGTGGAACTACTAGCGAGACTGACGTCTCTCTGCAAAACATAAAATAAGCAAACGTGAGTACAAACGTACTCAGCAAGACTTACATCAGAACTAGCTACATATGCATCATTATCAAAGGGGCGGTGGTGGAGTTGGACTGCAGCAAGCCAGCTTTGACTCGGTGGCTATCTGAACTACATTTGCAAGTAACTCTTTTGAGGTGGCACACACGAGTCCACATATTCACCATATCAATACACCACTATGGACCGCTCCCGTCTCCCTCGAGAACGCCATCCATAGCACTCACGCTTATCTTGCGCATTTTAGAGTATCCACTTTCACTTGTCTATGAACTGATATAGGCAACCCGAAGTCCTTTTCCGCGACATGGCTATTCGAATAGATCATATTAAACCCTGCAGGGTGTACTTCTTCACACGCTCTCACCACTTATCGCCGTTTACGACATGTACTCGGCAACCTTCAGCGGAAGCCCAACGTGGGTGTCGGCCACGGCCTACCTAAACACTCAAGTCCCTAGTCCAGGTTTATCGCCTATTAGGGTTCCATCCATGAGGAGTCCGGCCGAGGTTTCCCATACAGCCCGAGCGATGTGTGCAGGGTTCCCGAGATACCAAACGGGCACTCAAGACACGGGCCACGGTGCCTACCGCAACACAACCCACCCCTAAGGTCAGCGTTGCGTGCGGCCCCAACATGCTACAAACACGAAACTACTTGCAACTCCGGACTAAGAACAAGGGTGGTTAAGAAGCGAGAGGGTCCATTGGTTTCGGGCCCAATGCGTGGTAGTAACTGTTTCATGGATCACAAACACAGAACTCAGTTCTGAGGGCGGCTGCAATGAGACAACCCACCATGTACTCCTACATGGCCTCTCACCGCTACCTTTACCAAATCGTGTTCACACACTTAGCTCACACGCAGTAGGACATGTTCACACAACCATTCCAATTCATTCCCGATGAATCAGACCCGACTCAACTCTAAGCAGTAGCAGGCATGACAAACAAGCATAAATGAGTAGGCACAACATGGCTCAAACAATTCCTACTCATGCTAGTGGGTTTCATCTAATTACTTTGGAATGACAGGTCATGGAAAGGATCAAGGGGTTCAGCTACCGCAGCAAGTAACACATGAGTCGTTGTTGTCCTAATGCAGTAAAATAGAGCAGGAGCGAGAGAGTGGGATTGTATCGGAATGAACAAGGGGGTTTTGCTTGCCTGGCACTTCTGAAGATAATATAATTCTTCATCGGTGTCATCGATTTCATCGTCGATCGTCGCTCTCTTGAGAGGGACAAACACCGGCAACTGAGAAAGAACACAATCAATGCAATGCACATATATGATGCATGATCATGTTAAGGAACTGAATTCACCTAATGCAATATCTAGCCAGGTTAATTGGAGTGGGACTCAAGCAAGAACAATTCCAACTCCAAATGCTAGTTCATAAATTACCCTAATCATGATTCATCCTATTCAGTGAGGTTAACTTGTTTAAACATGCATGAAAGTGCCATAAACAGATTCTTCATATTTTTCTGATCATTTTTCATATATAACTTATTTCCATTGGAGTTACGGTTGAATTTCTATGAATTTTAGAAGTTTGGAGTATTTTAAAATTTCCTGAATTAAATTAAATCCAGAAAACTAGTTATTATATCGACTGACGTCGAGGTGACGTCAGCAAGTCAAAAGCGCCGTCCAGGTCAAACCTGACCTGGGGACCCAATGATCGCTGACTCGGTCGACTAACTGGGTTAGTTAGTGCTAAACTAACTCTAACCAGTTGTTAGCGGTATGGGCCCACATGTCGTTGTCTAGTTTAGTTAACTAAATTAGTTAGTTCTAATTAATCTCGAGTTAACTAATTATGGGCTTGGGCCCACGTCGATGAAAGAGAGGGTCAACCTCACGGTCAAAACGGTCAAGCAGAGTCAAACCAGCCGGCGACTCGGCGCCGGGCGAGGCCAGGCTGCACGGCGAACAGCTCGGGTTTGCATCTCCGCTGCCAAACGAGCGGCGAGAGGCTCTCGTGTTGCGGGTGCTTGGCGCATCCATATCTGTAAGCAAGGGGCTGAGGTCAGCCGAGCTCGCGGAATCGAGCTCACGGCGGTGGCCGGAGGTCGGGTGAGTCTTGAGGTTGGCGCTGTGGTGCAGGAGGCTAGTTAGTGTGTGCGTAATGCTCTGATGTCTTCTGGCGCGGTGGCGCTCGAATCGATTCAAGCGGCTGTAGGGCGGCGGCGACATGGCGGCGGCGGAAGCTCGGCCACGGCGGGGCTCGGCCTAGAGGGCGGGCGCGACCAGGGAGAAGGGGAGACGATCGCGGGCTCACCGTGAGTCCGTTTGAGGGTCGATGGGCTCGGGCGGCGGAGTGCAGCGAATCGGCAGCGATGGTGGCGGAGCCGAGGTGGAAGACGGCGGCGATGGCGGCGTTGCTGGCCTCCCCGGTCGCGTGGATCGGCGGAGATGGAGAAGAGGTCGGGCGGAGCTCTTGGGGATGGCGGAGGGGCAAGGGGTGGCTGTGGCAGCTGGTATGCAGCGATCGGCGTCGACGGCGGTTCTCGGTCGCGTGAGGGAGTGGGACGAGAAGGGAAGCGAGGAGGAGGGAGAGGCGAGGGATCCAGGGGGTTGGGGCGTGGCCGTCTCCGTGGCGTCGCGAGAAGGTCGGGAGGCCGCCAAGACTGAAGCGAGGAGGTGGCAGCGGCTCGGCTGTCTGCAGCGCCAGCGATGCCGAAGGCATGGGGAAGACGCCAGCGAGGAGGTGGGCTGGGCCAAGCCAGCAGGCCAGGGGGAAGTGGGCGGTTGGACGCCGGTAGGTGGGCTGCTAGGTAAGTTTCTCTCTCTCTTATTTCCATTTTCTATTTTACGTAATTATGTTTGGCTTTAATAAAAATGCCAGGGCATTTCCAAAAAATCATGAAACTGGTCAATGTCACTGTTTGGAATATTTCCAACAACAAACATTTCAGTTTATGATTATTTGAGCATTTAAAATATTTTATAGTATTTAAATGCCCAAATGCAAATACCATAAGAATTAATTCAAAAGTCCAAATGTCATGGAAAAATGTGCAACATCTCTGATTCTTGTTTCGGCATTTTTCCAAAATGGTGAACATATTTGAAGGCCATTTGGTTCATTGAAAAATATTTCTTAGTTGAACCTATTTGAATTGTGTTGTTGCTAGGGGTTTAGGCAATCCCCATTTCGAATTTCATGAAAATTAACATGATGCATGGATGCAATGCTACTGGTTACAAACAAGCTCTAGGGCTGTGACATCGTCCAAGCAGTTTAGTATCAGTGCCAACTTGGATCTGAAATAGGAAAGCGCGCTCATCGAGTTCATCCGTGAGAACCGGGCCATTTTTGCATGGAAGCCTTCTGACATGCCAGGTGTACCGAGGGAACTCGCTGAGCACACTCTTAATGTTGATCCTAAGTATAAACCGGTGAAGCAGTTTCTCCACCGGTTCAACGAAGAAAGGCGCAAAGCTATTGGAGAGGAAGTAGCCAGGCTCTTAGCGGCTAGTTTTATTGTTGAAGTTTTCCATCCTGAATGGCTGGCTAATCCGGTGCTGGTCCTTAAGAAGAACGGCACTGGCGCGTAATGTGGATTACAGATCTTAACAAGGCTTGTCCAATGATCCTTTTCCCTCCCCCACATTGATCAGATTATTGATGCTACGGCGGGTTGTGAGCGTTTGAGTTCTCTGGATGCATATTTTGGTTATCATCAGATCAAGATGGCAGTTAAGGACCAGGAGAAGACGGCGTTCATAACTCCTTTTGGAGCCTTCTGCTATGTCTCTATGCCTTTTGGGCTCAAGAGTGCCCAGGCAACTTATCAACGGTGTGTACAGAACTGCCTTCATAAGCAGATCGGCCGTAATGTGCATGCTTATGTGGATGATATTGTGGTTAAGTCAAGAGAGAAGGAAACTCTGGTTGATGACTTAAAGGAAACCTTTGATAACCTACGGACATACAAGATGATGCTCAATCCGGCGAAGTGTGTTTTTGGTGTACCGGCAGGCAAGTTATTGGGTTTTCTGGTGTCCAACAGGGGAACTGAGGCTAATCCGGAGAAGATCACAGCTATCACTTCTCTGGCTAAACCGAAGTGTATCAATGATGTCCAGCGTTTGGCAGGCCGGATTGCCGCGTTAAGCCAGTTTATCAGTCGCCTAGGTGAGAAAGCAATACCTTTGTATCAGATGTTGAAAAAAGCGGATCCCTTTGTTTGGAGTCCGGCCGCTGATAAAGCTTTGGAGGATCTAAAGTGGCAGCTAGCCAACCCGCTTGTTCTTACTGCTCCAATTGACAAAGAGCCATTGCTACTATATGTGGCAGCTAATGCTCGTGCAGTTAGCGTAGCTATTGTGGTAGGGCGCAAGGAGGCGGGCAAGGAATATACGGTTCAGCGTCCGGTTTACTATATCAGCGAGGTGCTTATTGAGTCCAAGCAAAGATACCCGCATTGGCAGAAGCTGGTGTATGGAGTTTTCATGGCAAGCGGAAGCTCAAGCAATACTTCGAGGACATCCCATCACAGTGGTCAGTTCTGCTCCTTTGGGAGATATAATTCAAAGCAGGGAGGCAACTGAACGGATTGCCAAGTGGGCTATAGAGCTTGGGCCGCACGATTTGAAATACGTGCCTCGGACGGCGATCAAATCTCAAGCACTTGTGGATTTCATCAATGATTGGACGGAACTGCAAGCGCCTAAAGAAAAACTGGATAACACCTACTGGACTATTGATTTCGATGGGTCTAGGCAATTGGAGGGCTCGGGGGCTGGAGTCGTATTAACTTCCCCGTGAGGTGATAAGTTCTATTACATTCTCCGCTTAATGTTCCCTTGTACTAACAATCCAGCTGAGTACGAAGCTTTACTCCATGGTCTCCGGATGGCTAAGGAGATGAATCTCTGCCGAGTCAAATGCTTCGGTGACTCGGACCTGGTGGCCCAG
The DNA here is from genome assembly GCA_021605205.1 of Aegilops longissima. NCBI lineage: Eukaryota > Viridiplantae > Streptophyta > Magnoliopsida > Poales > Poaceae > Aegilops > Aegilops longissima. The sequence continues at coordinate 594,622,451 of CM038677.1, forward strand.
CAAGTGTCTGGTACTTGGGATTCTAAGGACCCGCTCATGGCAGCTTATCGCCGTGAGGTGGATATTATTTCAGGCTACTTCAAGGAATATCAGGTGGATCATGTGGACAGACGGAAGAACGAAGCAGCGGACGCTTTAAGCCGGCTAGGCTCTCAGCGTAAACCGGTCCCGCCTAATGTCTTCTTAGATGTCTTGCATAACCCGTCGGTCAAGCTCCCTGGCGAAGAGGATTTGGCTATTCCTGATCCGGAGGCTCAGTTGGTGGCAGCACTGCATGTCATTCCGGACTGGACGGTTCCTTACCTTGCGTACATGAACCGGGGCGAGTTACGAGAGGATGAGACGCTGGCCAGACAGATAATCCGGCGATCCAAGTCCATGACTATTGTCAATGGCGAGTTGCATCATTGCAGTGTATCAGGAGCATTTCAACGTTGTGTATCGCCAGAGGAAGGTTGTGAGATCTTGCGTGAAATCCATGAAGGAGATTGTGGTCACCACGCCGGCTCAAAATCTCTGGTGGCTAAGGCGTTTCGTCATGGTTTTTATTGGTTGACTGCTCATGCTGATGCGAAGGACCTGGTTAGGCGATGTGACGGTTGTCAGAAGTTATCAAGACGCGCTCATGTGCCGGCTCAAGAATTGAGGATGATTCCAATTACTTGGTCGTTTGCCACTTGGGGGCTAGATATGGTCGGACCTTTCAAAAGGTCCAAGGACAAGAAGACCCACCTTTTGGTGGCAGTTGATAAATTTACAAAGTGGGTAGAAGCGGAGCCCGTTAGCAAGTGTGATGCAGCCACGGTGGTTCAATTCATTAAAAAGGTGATTTTCCGGTTCGGCTTTCCACGCAGTATCATTACTGATAATGGTACCAATATGTCTAAGGGTGCTATGAAGGAGTTCTGTGAACATGAACACATCCGCAGCGTTTCATCGATAGCTCACCCACGGTCCAACGGCCAAGCAGAGAGAGCTAACCAGGAGATCTTACGAGGCATCAAACCCCGGCTTATGGTTCCTTTGCAACGGACGCCGGGTTGTTGGATTGAGGAGTTACCATCTATGTTATGGAGCATCAACACTACACCCAACAGATCGACAGGACGCCGTTCTTCATGGTCTACGGAGCGGAGGCGGTCCTCCCCAGCGATATCCGTCATGACTCACCACGTGTAGCAGCTTATGTTGAAGCGGACAACGAGGTAGCTCGGCAAGACGCTTTGGACCTGTTGGATGAGGAGCGTGACATTGCAGCTGCTTGTTCGGCGATTTACCAGCAGGATCTTCGTCGCTATCACAGTCGCCGAGTTAGAACCAGAACCTTTCAAGAAGGAATTTGGTACTCAGGCTCATTCAAGACCAGACTGATATGCACAAGCTATCCCCACCTTGGGAAGGACCTTTCGTGGTCAGCAAGAATCTGCACAACGGGTCGTACTATCTGATTGATATTCGAGAGCATAAAGACTCACGTACGTCAGAGGAGGAGACCAACAGGCCGTGGAACATAGCTCATCTTCGGCCCTACTATACTTAAGCCATAGGCTATACTTATGTACATATTATGACAATGTATATATTATGATCAATACAATAAATTGGAGCCTTAGCTAAAGCGGGGTCTCTGTTATTTTTTACATCATGAGTGGTTACACGGAGTTTTGTCTTAAAGCGGTCTCCGGTTTACCCCTTGAGTTAGCTTTTTAACAAAGCTTTATATTATGTCACTTGGGGGCTTGGTCGTGTCCGAACCAATGCAACACCTTTTGACAGACGAAAGCCACAAGATCACTTGGGGAGTTGGTCACGTCTGAACCAGTCAAGCCTCTTGGTCGGCCTAAGGCCACAGAATCACTTGGGGGCTTGGTCGAACCCGAACCATCGCTACACCTCTTGATCGGCGTAATGCCACTGCATCATTTGGGGACCTGGCTAACATGAACCATAGCTACGCATATTGGGGGCTTGGTCATGTTCGACCATGGTAATGCCACTTGATCGGCTCAAGCAGCCTATGTTCGCAAAAGATTTTGTCTTTGCCTTTGCTTGCAATTTATTTATCTTTTTGCATATTTCTTTTGTTGTGTTCTTAAACCGACAAAATGTTAAACCGTTTCGACTGTCAGTTGACGAGATACGGTTTGTTTTTCATCCGGAGACAATTTTGCCCGGTTTGATTTTTAATAAACATCCTATTATGGAGTAACACCGGTGTTCATCTTAACCCGGAATGGTTTACCTAGTAAACCGACCTTATATATGCAGGAGCTAGCTTCTCCTTCAGCAGAGCGGGTTTTTTATGATTCCGCTTCAAGATTGGGACGGCCAAACTTCATGCCCTATGATGGCAGGTATCATATATTCCCATGTTTTATTATATGTTTCATCTAAAGTACTATCTTTAGTTTCATATACATGGGTATGATGACCCGTCTGGTGGTACAACCACTATGGCGGTTTAAGATTTTTTGGCTGCAGATAACAGTTTGAAGTTGATAATTCAACAAAAGCATAAGTTGCAATAAATATGCACGAAGGCATATCAACACAAAGTGTGGCAGCTAGTCTATTACAAGGCAACACAATGTCCAGAAAGGATAATTGTTTTAACAGCATGAAGCAGTAATGTAAACCGGACTCCGGTTTATGCTTGATCTCCAGCTTGGCCTGATGGTTGTGGGTCATCCTGCGCTGCTTCAACTTCTGATTCTCTACCCAGCGGCTGGAAATCAACAGTTGTCCAGTCGATTCCCATTAATGCTTGGAATACAGCTTCATCGTTGATCAGCAACGACGGTTCAATATCAGGAGCGTAAATATGCTTACGGATTGGCGGTATAAGGTTCTCCGCTTCAGGAATTGGGGCAGACACTCATTTGTTTTCTCCATCATACTGGGCCTGATAGTGAGATAGATTTGCTTCTTCAACCAGCTGACAGGCCAAAGGGCGCACCTCCTGGTTTATGGCTCGAAGATCTTCTTCGTTGAATTCCGTCCCGTCTTCTTTCAAACTTGGGAAGCCTTGGGCCGCTTCAACGGGATCAAAATCTGGCACCCATGCTTTGGCCCGGATTAAAGCATTTATCGCGCCGGTTCTAGCAGCAGATTTCTTTAATTCTTCAAAACGGGCAGGAAGCATTGACAAACTTTTAAGGGTGTCCTAGATCAAGGTCGGGGCCGGGTTGTTGTGAGAAGCGGTACCAATGATCCGTTGCGCTCCGGTATAGAGTTGTTCTATCAATGTATAAGAAGCTTTCAATTTTTTCCGCACGTCTGATCCCAAGTGGCCAATACGTGTCCCTGTATCATTCAAAGGATTATTAAACCGGAAATTTTATGAGAAGGCTTTATTACGGCAGAAATCAAAAAGGACTTACCAAAGACAGCAGCGGTCATGGCATGTACTTGCCGTTTTACGCTGGTCAGTTCATCCACCACCGGTTTAAGGGTAGCTTCAGCATGTTCTGCCTGCTGAGTTAAAGCGGCCTTTTCAGTAGCCCAATCCGCCCGCTCCTTCTTGAAGCCCTCCTTAAGCTTTTCCATGACGCTTAAAGCGCTGGTTAATTAAATCTTTTGCTTTGGCGGTTTCATCTGCTTGGGATTTCAGGTTTTCTTGAAGATCAACAATTTGACTATCTTTCTTGTTCACATCAGCCTACATACAGAAAATCATTTAAGTACTGAGATGTAGAGTTGAAGTACCAACCCCACAACAAGTTATGCCCTTGGTACTTGGGGGCTAATGCATATTTGCTTTTCATTCTACAATTTATATATAAAGTCCCAAGCTCAATACAAGTATTCAACTTGGCACTTGGGGGCTAATGCATATTGGTTCTATCATTAAATGATGCTAGAATTCTTATGTTATTCAAGTTCCAGTTTAACTACATTAAGTTGAACCGGCCCTTGGGGGCTATCAGAGTTGACAGTTTGCAATATACAAGCAGAGAGTTATGGAGTTTACCTCATATTTATCCTTCATCATGTTTACCAAACCGGCTTCATAGTCACGGCTGGTATATAACCGGTTCAAGTAGCCGGAATGAAGCTCTTGTGGATTCAAAGCGGCGTAAGTTGCCAAATCGGCATTCCACTTGCCTTTACCAAAGGCAGTAAATTCCTCCTTCGCAGTATGCTTGGACAAGGCGACTGGATTACCTAGCTCAGAATGGCCAAAGCCAGTAATCACAACATCATCATCCTTGGCCGCCCGGCTTCGCCTTTAGGGTCGCGGTTTATCCTTCTGCTTTGGTGGACTCGCTGCCTTGTCAGCTTGGGCAGGACTTGTGGGTTGACTTGGAGGACCGGTGGTATCAACATACGCCTCTTCAGATGTAACATCGTGACCTTGCAATGGTGGATCGGTCAGTATATCTTCCTGGATGTGTTCCTCCGGGTTTGGTGTTTCAGCCGGTTCAGGAGCTTTGTCTTCTGCCGCTTTATCCAGGCAAGCTTTCTTGCTTGGCCTGGGCTTGGCTCTGAAAGGAAAAAGACGGATCAGTCCAATGAAATATTGAAAGTGCTATATCAAACAGCATTATCAGGAATATGGCTTACCCAAGCACTGTCTTAAGCGGTGGGAGTTGGGTGCTGTTGACTTCGCCGGAAGAAGAATGAAAGTCACACGATAATCGGTCGACGGATTAAGAGGTTGACGAAAGCAGCCCGCTTTAGGATAAGCATGGACGAAACAGTTAGAGACCTCTGAAAGGCGTTTCCGAACCGAACTGCTCGGTAAACCGGTGGATGTGACTACCTGGCCGCTGTGCCGGGTTGCGCAACGGGCTTCATGCTGTTGTGTCTTTATAAGAAAGTTTCGATGCAAGTAAGCAAGAGTATGAGAAAATTTAACTTTCCGGTTTGCCCGACGGATTTGTACTGAAGGTAAAGGGTTTGAATAGGAAGAAAGGGCGATTACCTCTACAACATCAGCATGACTAGCTTCAGCATCATCCTGGCAATAATCATTATCAATAAGGTGCGTAAAAAATAGACCAAGTGAGTCAAGTTCTACCACAAGGTCCGGATTACCCACATTATCGTCAGCTGGTGGATCGGAGGAGGCAGTGGTTTTCTTTCTATAAGCTGGTTTCTTCACAACTTTGGTCTTGGGCCGGGTTATTGCCACCGGTTTCTCTTGTGGAGTCTTCCTGCTCCAAAATGGATCATCACCCTGTTGGAAAGATCTTAAACATCTGCAAGGAGTATTTGAACAGAATCAGATTTTATAAATGAATAAGATATGAATCTTACGGTGGCGGTTTATTAATGGCGTAAAAGGAGCCAGGCGGTTTGTGCAAGCAGCTTCGGTTCGTTCAACTTCCTCTTAACAGCTTCAAAGGACTTCATCGTCCTGTCGGTTGGATCTCGATATGCGGAGAGGGTATTTTACATCTTACGTGTATTTGCACATCAAACCGGGCGCAGAGCTCGAGGCGATACTCAAGATATCCAGATCGAGCAAGATCAACTCTTGTCAACCCGTTGGCCATGAAGGCCCGGAGCTTGGATAGTTGGGGCGCATATTTGCTTATTTCCCTAGCAGTCAGTCTCTGAGGGAGAGGGTGTGTATTGCCTAGCCGTTCCGGACGGTAACCCGGTAAAGGATTTTCTCCTTCAGGAGAGGTATCTTTGCAGTAAAACCATGTTGAGTTCCACTCTTTGGGATGACTATGCAGTTTGGCGTGAGGGTAAGTGACCTCTTTCCGCTTTTGAATCGCCACACCACCCAATTCGGTGTTGGGACCGTCAGAAAATTCAGTGCGGCGGTTTAGATGGAAGCAATATCTGAACAGTTCAACTGAGGGCTCCTCCTGAAAGAACACCTCAGAGAGCACTTGAAAATGACAGATATTGGTTATGGAGTTGGGGCCAATATCTTGTGGACGTAGTTGGAAGTTGGCCAAGACATCTCGATAAAACTTTGAACCGGGCGGACTGAAACGCCGGGCTAGGTGGTCAGCAAAAACGACCACTTCTCCAGCCTTAGGTTCTGGAGAACTTTCCGGACCAGGGACCCTCCAGTGAATGACATTTTTCTGGCCTAAAGCGCCGGTGCAAACTAAGTTTTCCAGTTGGGTTTCATCCACTCGAGAAGGACCCGATTACACTCATACACTTGCTTGGCCATAATGCAATCTGCAAGGCAGTAATACCGGTTCAAGAACATATTGGAAGGCTATAGATTGGTGCGTTCATTGTTAAACCGGCGTTCTGCAAAGTGACAATATATGAACCGGAAAAACTTTGGCGGTTCAACAAGGGGATTAATGGTATATGACGAGTTGTCAGTTTTTCTACAACGTTAAACCGCCTGATCTGAAACATGGATGAATTAAGTGTGGAGGTGCAAAAACAGGTTTCACGAAAACTTGTTACAGCGTTGGATCTGGAGCATATTCAGAAAAGAAATAAATATTCAAGGTATAAAACGGAGCAGTACTTAATCAACGAGCAAAGACGCAGGGAGATCTAAGACCTTGAGATGCGCAGGTAACAGCTGATGCTAAAAAACTACCGCTACGCAGAACAAGGATTCACAGATTTAACTGACAGTTATCATATAAGCAAGAAATAAACAATGAACACCGAAGAACATGGAAACCCTAAGAACAGATCTACGGTGAAAGGATAGAAGATTTACCGGAGCGGAGGAAGAAGCGGAAGGTCGCCGTGATGCTCTGGTGCGTTCAGGATGATGCAGCGGCCAACGTTGGTGTAGAGGTTGACGGCGGTGGCGGAGCTCCGGAGCTGGGCAGCGCGAGGAAGACGAAGCAGAGGGTCACGAAGGGAAAAAAGGAAATGACCCTTCGGTCTACTTATAAAGACAAAGGACATGTGTCAGGTGCGAGAATCAAGGAGCCGCGAGTTTGGAAACGGAGCTGTCGCCTCGATTGTCGCAGGTCTATTAAACAAAGATGTTAGATATAATCCTTTATGACAGATGACGTCAAGCCGGTTCACCACAATCTGAGAAGATGACGTCACGGCGGTTCAACTAAGAAGATGATTGAAGACGAAGTTTTTTACTAAGGATTGACATGAACCTGTTCAAATCAATCTGGGGCCTAATGTTGGGGATATTACTACTGGGCGTAAACCGGCCGGGAGAGGCCGGGTTAACTTCATCAGTAGCCAAGTATGCTTGAGGCCCGTGAGGATATTCAATAAGGGCCCAAGGCCCAGGACCGGTTTAAGGGTTGTAGCCGTAAACCGGCCTTAGTATGTAACTTGTGTTGTAAGTTAGAAATACTAGAGACCGAACCAGACACGTCTATGAGCCGGTCTCGGGACATTGCAAACCGACGGGTGTCACCCATGTATATAATGGGACGACCCGGCGGTGATTCAGCACAACAGACAACAACTCGAGACTTAGGTGAAGCTTGTTTGCTCCCTAGTCATCGAATCCCCCATCAATTCCATCACAACTAGACGTAGGCTTTTACCTTCATCGAAGGGGCCGAACTAGTATAAACTCTCTTGCGTCCTTGTGTCCGCTTTAACCCCTTTAAGCTAACCCGTAGTTATGGATCCACGACTAAGTCCTTACATGAGGACATCTGTCGTGACAAAACCACGACACTTCTCCTTCTCAAAAACTTTTGGGGCTTTGGAAGATCCGCCCACCTTCTGTTTCTTGCCAATCTTTGCCTTGGCGCTATGACAAATATATGAAATATTATGAGTATATCACCACAAGTTCTTTATCAACAAATGAAAACACTTACCCCTGGGTAACAATGAAGACAAGCATTTGGGTTCCACTTGAGTCGCCAGATGATGGTGGCATTCCCTGATAGTTTGAATCAGAAGGAGTAAGAGGTTGACGCATGAGACCGGCCTTTGGAAGGGATAGATTCGGACTATGAGGCACCTCATTACGACATTTGCGAGGAGCTGGTGTGTTGGATAAGCTGGCCACAAGATCTTCAGTGTCGTCACTCCTAGTCTGGCGCCTTGATTCGTGATGTTGTTTCTTCAAAAGAAAGTTGGGGTCCAAATAAGCAAGAGGGTGTGAAAATATTACTTTCCAGATGACCCACCGTGTTTTCTTTCTTGGCAAAGGTTCTGAGTCGGAGGAGATAGTAGTTACCTCTACTTCGTCGGCATGGCTCGTCTCCACTTTGTCCTGAGAAGAATCAGCATCAATAAGTTGCATGAAAAGAAGACCAAGGGAGTCAAGTTCTACCTCCGACTCATCTAGCTCGAGTAACTCTTTGGCTGTCTGCTTCTTGGGGCGACTCGGAACTCGAGTCTTTAGTGCCTTCGTTTTCTTAAGCTGTACAATGGCTGCTATCTTCCTCTTCCAGAAGGCGTGACCAGCCTGCATATACATATACATGTTGACAATGGTTTAAAAAGGAGTAAGAGTATAAAGGATGAAGGAGTGAGAAGAAAGTTTAATAAGAGTACTTACAGGAGGAGACGGGTTAAGAGTGTAGAAGGGGTTCAGCCCCGCCTTATTGCAGTTCTCTAGAGGTTGTCCAAGCAATGATTTGACCATTTCATTAACCTCTTTGTCAGTCAAAGGTTTCTGGTTGTAACATTGTGGGTTCTTTACATCACCGGTATATTCACATATTAAGCCGCCGCGCTGGCTCAAAGGCAAGATCCTCCATGACACCGAACAACGAGTCAAATCGACTCCAGATAAGCCATTGGCAATTAAAGCCCTTATCTTTGAAAAAGTTGGCGCATATTGGGCGCGCTCTGCGGCAGTGAGTCGGCTTGGGAGCTCGGTGTTGGTGTTGAGCCGGTAGGGGCGATAACTCGGTCGGGGGTTGTCTTCAGCTGGGGCAGTATTTCTGCAGTAAAACCAAGTATGGTTCCAACCTTTGTGGTGGCTTGGTAGGATAGCTGTGGGGAAGGTCACATATCTTCGCCGCTGGATGGAAACACCTCCAAGTTCTAGACTGGGTCCATCTGTCATCTCAGTGTGGCGGTTGATATAAAATAAATCCTTGAAGAGGTTAACTGTAGGCTCTTCTTGTAGATACACCTCACAAAAAACTTGGAACTGGCATATGTTGGAGACGGAGTTGGGGCGATGTCTTGAAGATGAAGATTATAAAAGTTCAAAACGTCCCGGAAAAACTTTGACCCGGGCGGTGAAAAACCACGGAGAAGGTGGTCTACAAAGATTACCACTTCACCTTCTCCAGGTTGTGGAGTAACTTCAGAGCCTGGAACTTGCGAGTGAGCGACTTATTTGGGAGGTAAGACACCCATATCCACAAACTCATTGAGCATGAGCTCTGAGACTTGGGAGGCTTCCCAATCACAGGAAGTGGGTTTTTTTGTCATGGTTGGTCGGGTTAAAGAGATATGATCAAGGAATAAAAGATATGGTGGGTCAAAATTACAGTTGTAAGCCGCCCAAGTGGTTACATGGTGTTTGAACAATAATAAGCTAATTATGATTAGGGACTATGTGTTACACTGAACATTTAAGAAATTATAAGCCGCTCTAGCCATTGATTGAAGTGACTATCAAGCTATGAGAGCATGGCGGGTTAAGTTATGAAAATATAAGCTGGCAACATATTGGCGGGTTAATTGAAAGAAGCAATTCTTGGACTTCATTAGCGAGTAATAAATTCAGTTTTAAGCCACCTGAAAGGTGAAGGGCGGGTCAATTGTCTATGGACCTAAGGTTGCTGGATTTTACTAAGTGTGGAACAAACATATTTCACAATCTACAGCTGTATTCACGGATCTACAGTAGTTTAGAAAAGGTGAATAATTGCTAAACCTAGAATGCATCAGTGGAAGAACTAGCAAAGGTGCGTGTTGATTATGAAAAAGAAGGGATCTATTCTAGATACAAGATGAAGGCCAAAATCGCTACCGCGCTTTTCCTATACCATTTATCAGATTGAACTTGGATAAACACTGATGAACTCCATGAACTCGGGTGCCCTAATGTGGATCTGGGCAGGGGGGAAAACGATACTTGATGGCGTTGATGAAGAGAGGATGAGCACCGCATATCTCTGGTCCCAACAGGTTGATGGAGCAGCCTTGACGGAGTTGCTGGCGAAGCTTGGCTGGGGTGGCGGAGCTCCGGTTGTAGTGAACGATGTGAGGAAGAAGAAGAGAAGGTGACAGGGGTAAAAAGTGAAAAGGCAGGCCCCGTCCCTATTTATAAGGTAACAATGAACGACATGCGCGAAGATCGAGGAGGTATAATAATTACTATAGCATGAGGGGTGCCTCGATTTTTGAAACGACTATTTATTGCCAAGATCCGTTGTGATGTCATGAGGTTTTTTTTTGAAATTATGAAGGTGATGTCATCCCTTTTTTGTATGGCGGGTCATGAAGATTTATTCAAGATTGAAGTTTTATAGGAACCAATAAAGACTCACCAACCGAGGAGTGAAGATTGACATGAACGGGTTCAAATCAATCTGGGGCCTAATGTTGGGGATAAAACCCCATGATACGTCTCCAACGTATCTATAATTTTTGATTGCTCCATGCTATATTATCTACTATTTTGGACCATATTGGGCTTTATTTTCCACTTTTATATTATTTTTGGGACTAACCTATTAACGAGAGGCCCAGCCCAGAAATGCTGTTTTTTGCCTATTTCAAAGTTTCGAAGAAACGGAATATCAAACGGAGTCCAAACGGAATGAAACCTTCGGGAACGTGATTTTCTCACCGAATATGATCCAGGAGACTTCGACCCTATGTCAAGAAAGCCACGAGGTGGGCACGAAGTAGGGGGGCGCGCCCACCCCCTAGGGCGCGCCCCCACCCTCGTGGGCCCCATGAAGCTCCATTGACGTACTTCTTTCTCCTATATACACCTACGTACCCCAAACGATCAGATACGGAGCCAAAAACCTAATTCCACCGCCGCAACCTTCTATACCCATGAGATCCCATCTTGGGGCCTGTTCTGGAGCTCCGCCGGAGGGGGCATCCACCACGGAGGGCTTCTACATCATCATAGACCCTCCGATGAAGTGTGAGTAGTTTACCTCAGACCTTCAGGTCCATAGTTAGTAGCTAGATGGCTTCTTCTCTGTTTTTGGATCTCAATACAATGTTCTCCCCCTCTCTCGTGGAGATCTATTCGATGTAATCTTCTTTTTGCGGTGTGTTTGTTGAGAACGATGAATTGTGGGTTTATGATCAAGATTATCTTCTTTTATGTATGATTGTTTATCTTTGCAAGTCTCTTCGAATTATCAGTTTGGTTTGGCCTACTAGATTGGTTTTTCTTGCAATGGGAGAAGTGCTTAGCTTTGGGTTCAATCTTGCGGTGTCCTTTCCCAAAGTGATGATGGGGCAGCAAGGCACGTATTGTATTGTTGCCATCGAGGATAACAAGATGGGGTTTTTATCATATTGCATGAATTTATCCGTCTACATCATGTCATCTTACTTAAGGCGTTATTCTGTTTTCTTTAACTTAATACTCTAGATGCATGCTGGATAGCGGTCGATGAGTGGAGTAATAGTAGTAGATGCAGCCAGGAGTCGGTCTACTTGTCTCGGACGTGATGCCTATATACATGATCATACCTAGATATTCTCATAACTATGCTCAATTCTGTCAATTTCTCAACAGTAATTCGTTCACCCACCGTAGAATACTTATGCTCTTGAGAGAAGCCACTAGTGAAATCTATGGCCCCCGGGTCTATCTTCATCATATCAATCTTCCATCACTTTATTATTGCTTTGCTTTTTTACTTTGCTTTTTATTTTACTTTGCATCTTTATACTAAAAATACAAAAAATATTATCTATCATCTCTATCAGATCTCACTCTCGTAAGTGACCGTGAAGGGATTGACAACCCCTATTCACGTTGGTTGTGAGGAGTTATTTGTTTTGTGTAGGTACGAGGGACTCGCGCGTACCCTCCTACTGGATTGATACCTTGGTTCTCAAAAACTAAGGGAAATACTTATGCTACTTTGCTGCATCATCCTTTCCTCTTCGGGGAAATCCAACGCAGTGCTCAAGAGGTAGCAAGAATAATTTCTGGCGCCGATGCCGGGGAGTCTACGCAAAAGTCAACATACCAAGTACCCTCCCTTATCTCTCGCATTACATTATTTGCCATTTGCCTCTCGTTTTCCTCTCCCCCACTTCACCCTTGCCATTTTATTCGCCCTCTCTTTTCCGTTTGCCTTTTTCTCGCTTGCCTTGGCGTCATGGATAGTCTTATATCTTCTCCGTTGTCTCCCGAGAATGAAGTTCTAAATTTTAAACAAAGGGAGGGAGAAAATATAAAATACGCTTGGTATAGAATTTGCAATGCTCAAAATACATCTACCAGGAAGCGATCTACTTCAGTTCTTCTCCGCAATTTTTATGTAGGTGCTAATACCTTGGTATAGATATATCCTCGATACCATTACCGGAGGGAATTTCTTGGGTAGCCACACTTTTGATTCTTATAATGCTATGATAGATTTATTTGGCTCACCACCTCTTTTGGTTAATGGAACTATGTTAACTTTGGAGCATGTAATGCAAAGACTTGAAATTATTGAAAATAAAGTTGCCACCGTTGAGTTAATTGAAAACTAGATAAAAAGATCCACAATCAAATTACTCAATATGGATCTAAGGTAGGAGTAACTTTGAAAAATATTAAGGAGAAGGAACCCATAGTTAATGAGAGAATAAACCAAGATTCCACTAGAATCGATAAACTTGAGGGTATCATTACCAACTTGGGAACCGCTTTTTCTTCCGTGAAGAATACTCCAAGTCCCCCTACTAAAATTGCCAAGGTTATGTATGTTCCAAAAAATAAGGGTGAATCCTCTAGTAAGGAAACTGCGGATCTTAAATCTATAAGTATTCATCCCAATCTTTTTGCTATCATTAAGGAACCATTTGCCACGAATGAATTTTTTGATTTTGTGCCTAAAAGTTTGATAATTACTAAAAAGAAAGAAATTCCTAAGGAAGATAGATGTCTCATTGAAGAATTGCCTACCAAAGATGGCAATACCTAGATCTATCCTTGCTTTTATGCCTAGCTAGGGGCGTTAAACGATAGCGCTTGTTGGGAGGCAACCCAATTTTATTTTTGGTTTTTTTGCCTTTTCTTCTGTTTAGGAATAAATCTTTGATCTAGCCTCTGGTTAGATGTGTTTTTATGTTTTAATTAGTGTTTGTGCCAAGTTAAACCTATAGGATCTTCTTGGATGATAGCTATTTGATCTTGCTGTAATTTCCAGAAACTTTCTGTTCACGAAATAAATTGTTAAAAATCACCAGAACGTGATAAAATAGTGATTCCAATTTCTGCTGATCAATAAACAAATTTCCTAGGTCGTCCTATTTTGGCTGAATTTTTGGAGTTCCAGAAGTTTGCGTTAGTTACAGATTACTACATACTGTTCTGCTTTTGACGGATTCTGTTTTTCGTGTGTTGTTTGCTTATTTTGATGAATCAATGGCTAGTAAAATAGTTTATAAACCATAGATAAGTTGGAATACAGTAGGTTTAACACCAATATAAATAAAGAATGAGTTCATTACAGTACCTTGAAGTGGTCTTTTGTTTTCTTTCGATAACGGAGCTCACGAGATTTCTGTTGAGTTTTGTGTTGTGAAGTTTTCAAGTTTTGGATGAAATCTTTTGATGGATTATGGAACAAGGAGTGGCAAGAGCCTAAGCTTGGGGATGCCCATGGCACCCCCAATATAATCTAAGGACACCAAAAGGCCAAAGCTTGGGGATGCCCCGGAAGGCATCCCCTCTTTCGTCTACTTCCATCGGTAACTTTACTTGGAGCTATATTTTTATTCACCACATGATATGTGTTTTGCTTGGAGCATCTTGTATTATTTGAGTCTTTGCTTTTTAGTTTACCACAATCATCCTTTCTGTACACACCTTTTGAGAGAGCCATACATGAATTGGAATTTGTTAGAATACTCTATGTGCTTCAGTTATATTTTTTGAGCTATATAGTTTTGCTCTAGTGCTTCACTTATATCTTTTAGAGCACGGTGGTGGATTTGTTTTACAGAAACTATTGATCTCTCATTCTTCACTTAGATTATTTTGAGAGTCTTAAACAGCATGGTAATTTGCTTAAAAAATGCTAACATGCTTGGTATTCAAGATTGGTAAAACTTTCTTTTGAGTGTGTTGAATACTAAGAAAAGTTTGATATTTGATAATTGTTTTGAGATATGAAGATGGTGATATTAGAGTCATGCTAGTTGAGTAGTTGTGAATTTGAGAAATACTTGTGTTAAAGTTTGTGATTCCCGTAGCATGCACGTATGGTGAACCGTTATGTGATGAAGTCGGAGCATGATTTATTTATTGATTGTCTTCCTTATGAGTGGCGGTCGGGGATGAGCGATGGTCTTTTCCTACCAATCTATCCCCCTAGGAGCATGCGCGTAATACTTTGCTTTGATAACTTGTAGATTTTTGCAGTAAGTATATGAGTTCTTCGTGACTAATGTTGATTCCATGGATTATACGCACTTTTCTTCCTTCCACCATTGCTAGCCTCTCTAATACCGCACACTTTTCGCCGATATCATACACCCACATAATACCTTCCTCAAAACAGCCACCATACCTACCTATCATGGAATTTCCATAGCCTTTCCGAGATATATTGCCATGCAACTTTCCACCGTTCCGTTTATTATGACACGCTCCATTATTTTCATATTGCTAGCATGATCATGTAGTTGACATCGTATTTGTGGCAAAGCCACCGTTCATAATTCTTTCATACATGTCACTCTTGATTCATTGCATATCCCGGTACACCGTCGGAGGCATTCATAATGAGTCATATTTTGTTCTAAGTATCGAGTTGTAATTGTTGAGTTGTAAGAAAATAAAAGTGTGATGATCATCATTTTTAGAGCATTGTCCCAAGTGAGGAAAGGATGATGGAGACTATGATTCCCCCACAAGTCGGGATGAGACTCAACGAAAAATAAAATTAAAAAAAAAGAGAAAAGAGGCCATAAAAAAAAGAAAAGGCCCAAATAAAAAAAATGAGAGAAAAAGAGAGAAGGGACAATGTTACTATCCTTTTACCACACTTGTGCTTCAAAGTAGCACCATGATCTTCATGATAGAGAGTCTCTCATTTTTTCACTTTCATATACTAGTGGGAATTTTTCATTATAGAATTTGGCTTGTATATTCCAATGATGGGCTTCCTCAAAATGCCCTAGGTCTTCGTGAGCAAGCAAGTTGGATGCACACCCACTTAGTTTCTTTTGTTGAGCTTTCATATACTTATAGCTCTAGTGCATCCGTTGCATGGGAATCCCTACTCACTCACATTGATATCTATTGATGGGCATCTCCATAGCCCGTTGATACGCCTAGTTGATGTGAGACTATCTTCCCGTCTTTTTGTCTTCTCCACAACCACCATTCTATTCCACATATAGTGCTATATCCATGGCTCACGCTCATGTATTGCGTGAAGATTGAAAAAGTTTTGAGAATGTCAAAAGTATGAAACAATTGCTTGGCTTGTCATCGGGGTTGTGCATGACTTAAATACTTTGTGTGGTGAAGATAGAGCATAGCCAGACTATATGATTTTGTAGGGATAACTTTCTTTGGCCATGTTATTTTGAGAAGACATGATTGCTTTGTTAGTATGCTTGAAGTATTATTATTTTTATGTCAATATGAACTTTTGTCTTGAATCTTTGGGATCTGAATATTCATACCACAATTAAGAAGAATTACATTGAAATTATGCCAAGTAGCAATCCGCATAAAAAATTCTTTCTTTTATCATTTACCTACTCGAGGACGAGCAGGAATTAAGCTTGAGGATGCCTGATACGTCTCCAACGTATCTATAATTTTTGATTGCTCCATGCTATATTATCTACAGTTTTGGGCCATATTGGGCTTTATTTTCCACTTTTATATTATTTTTGGGACTAACCTATTAACCGGAGGCCCAGCCTGAATTGATGTTTTTGCCTATTTCGAGTTTCGAAGAAACGGAATATCAAACGGAGTCCAAACGGAATGAAACCTTCGGGAACGTGATTTTCTCACCGAATATGATCCAGGAGACTTGGACCCTACGTCAAGAAAGCCACGAGGTGGGCATGAGGTAGGGGGCACGCCCACCCCCCTAGGGTGCGCCCCCCCCCCCTCGTGGGCCCCACGAAGCTCCACCGACGTACTTCTTCCTCCTATATATACCTACGTACCCCCAAACGATCAGATACGGAGCCAAAAACCTAATTCCACCACCGCAACCTTCTGTACCCACAAGATCCCATCTTGGGGCCTGTTCCGGAGCTCTGCCGGAGGGGGGATCCACCACGGAGGGATTCCACATCATCATAGCCCCTCCAATGAAGTGTGAGTAATTTACCTCAGACCTTCGGGTCCATAGTTAGTAGCTAGATGGCTTCTTCTCTGTTTTTGGATCTCAATACAATGTTCTCCCCCTCTCTCGTGGAGATCTATTCGATGTAATCTTCTTTTTGCGGTGTGTTTGTTGAGACCGATGAATTGTGGGTTTATGATCAAGATTATCTATGAACAATATTTGAATTTTCTCTGAATTCTTTTATGTATGATTGGTTATCTTTGCAAGTCTCTTCGAATTATCAGTTTGGTTTGGCCTACTAGATTGGTTTTTCTTGCAATGGGAGAAGTGCTTAGCTTTGGGTTCAATCTTACGGTGTCCTTTCCCAGTGACAGTAGGGGCAGCAAGGCACGTATTGTATTGTTGCCATCGAGGATAACAAGATGGGGTTTTTATCATATTGCATGAATTTATCCCTCTACATCATGTCATCTTACTTAAGGTGTTACTCTGTTTTCTTTAACTTAATACTCTAGATGCATGCTGGATAGCGGTCGATGAGTGGAGTAATAGTAGTAGATGCAGGAAGGAGTCGGTCTACTTGTCTCGGACGTGATGCCTATATACATGATCATACCTAGATATTCTCATAACTATGCTCAATTCTGTCAATTTCTCAACAGTAATTCGTGTACTGTTGGCGACTCAGTGATGGCGACTCAGTGATGAAGCTTAAGCAGGCCCAAGAAGCCAAGATATGAAGCCTGGAGGTGGCTTACGAAGCGGGCTGACTGAAGGCCCAAGACCTGGAGGTGGCTTGAGGCCCGGAGGTGCAAGTCGTCCGATGGCGACTTGCCTAGCAAGGCAAGGTGATCTAGAACCAGAGTCGGTCATGGAGCATGATTCAACCTGGACTCTTGTAAGCCCAGGGCCTCGACCTGTGTATATAAAGGCGAGACCCTGCGGCAGTTGAAAGTTAAGTTACGATCATTCGATAGCTAGGTTAAGCGATTCCGCTCCCTTGTAATCGATACTCAATCAATACAACACAAAGCATGACGTAGGATTTACCTCGCTCGTTGGTGAGGGGCCGAACCTGGGTAAACTCGTGTGTCTCTCGTCCCGGTCAACCCCTTTAAGATAATCACCGTAGCCATGGCCTCGCACCTAAGTCCTTTCACGAGGGCATCTGCCGTGACAAAACCACGACAGGCACCCTTCCAACAACTCTTACCAATCATGATAATTCTAGACATCATTAATGCACAGCTCGATGATCATTTATCGTATCTATGTTCTATTAGAGCTTTCATGGATCTTACTGAAACGATGCTTGAATATTGCCCTCAGCCGATATAGTGAGGGCCGATGTTTCAAAGTCTATTGTTAGAGATGAACTATATATTGGCATTTGTCGGGGAAGCTGATATGACCCACAAACACCTATGGGACCGGCGGACCGAGCCCCTTTCGGTTCGGCGGGGGGCGGAGGTCGCACGAAGAGCAGATCGAGGCGAAGCACACGAGCAGTTTACCCAGCTTCGGAGCTCTCCGGAGATAATACTCTCTCGCTGCTTGTCTGATTGTATTGTGTTCTTGCTAGGGAGCGCTGAGAGCTACAAGACCTAGCGTGAGTGTTATCTGGTTTCGAATGAACCGAACACCCCTCTACGTTGCGCATGGGCCTCCTTTTATATGCTCAAGGGGTCTCCGACAGGTGGCAACGTAGACTAGGGCAAAAACGTAAAAGGAGTCGTGGTTGGTACAACTACTTGTACAGTGTATCCTACCTAACCCTGACGGCAGGGGACAAAGGCATTAAATGCCCGTCTAAGTCGACTAAACAGTGCAGAAAGGGACCGTCAGTGACGCCACCGCTTGCCACGATGGCAATCTTGTCAGCACCGCTTGCCACCACGCTCCGCTGGTCGCACAGCCTCTTGCCACGCGCGCCTGGAAAGGTCCCATGGCGACATGTTGGTGGATGTCCTGGAGCGCAGGAACGGAGTGGTAGTCTGCCGCGGCAAGCGCCTTGCCGTGGTTGTTGCCTTGTCGCGTCCGGAAGCTTGTCGCTCACCGGGCCTTCCCGGCAAGCTCCTCTTGCCGGGGCCTTGTCTTCTAGGTGCCTTGAGTGGCCTTCCCGGCAAGCTCCTCTTGCCGGGGCCTTGTCTCCTTGGCTTAAATACTTTGTTCTTGAATGGCTCCAAAGGAACCACGGAGGACCTTGGCGGTCACCTGGAAAGCCTTGCCGCAGGGTGCTGCGACTGCCCGTGCACGAGTTCGGGAATACTAGGGTACCCCTACTCTAGTACACCGACAGGAGCCCCCGGGCCTGGGCCACACACGGTGCCGAGCGCTGTTGGGCCAGGCCCAAAACAGGGCACGGGCACGCCTTGCAGTGCAGGGTACGCCGTAACTCACTCCGGACCCACCACGCCTCCCACGAACGGCACGCGTCGAATGCGGCATCGTGGGAGAGATCGTGGGGGGGTTTCTTTATTCGGAAAGGCGGAACGTCCACCCCCTCCCTCTTTATAAGCAGGGGAAACAGGGGAAGTTCGCCCACCTCGCCATTTGCTGCCAATCTCGAAAAAACCTCCGCTGCTCCCCCCTTCTTCCCAAGTCTGAAGAGAGTGGCGCTCCGCCCCCCATCGCCACCAGTACCACCAACGCCGTCGGTCTCCCCCACCACCTCCGCCATGGCTCCAAAAGCCGACAAGGGGAAGGGCGTGAAGTCGGCCGAGGCGCAGCGGCTCGCGGCGCTGCGAAAGGAGCGGGCCATCTTCCCCCAGCTCGCCGCAAGGGAGCTGAGGGAGAACTACTACCTCTTCTGGTCGACGGAGACGCGAGCGCATCCGTGCACGAAGGTACTCCCAGCCGCTGCTTCGGAACTAGCCCCAACTGGGTACCCTTTCTTCAAGACTCTTCTATTGCGGGCTCTGCCCGCCCTTCTCTGAATTTTTCTGCGATATCATGAACACCTACGGGTTCCGCCTCCTTGACTTCACCCCCAATGCTGTCCTGACCATGGCAGTTTTCGCACATCTTTGCGAAAATTTTGTCGGAGTCCACCCAAACGTAGCCCTCTTCCGCCACTTCTTCATGCCCCGAGTCGAGAGAGGAGAGCCACTTGCCGGAGGAATCGCTTGGATCTCAAGGATCGGCAAGAAGGAAGCCTATCTGGAGGGAGAGCTCCGCAGCAAGTGGGAGGAATGGAGGGCAGATTGGTGTTGGATTGTTGAGGAGAACCCGCAGCCCTTCACCGCCCAGCGCCAAACCCCAATAGTGCGCGGCAACGATTGGAGTAACGTGGCCCCGGAGGATGCTAGGCTGAAGATTGCAGTCACCCGAATCCTTCGCCTTAGACTTGCCGGGCTCACCGTAGGCACTGTTGGCGCAGATTTCCTTCGCCGCCGCATCGCCCCCTTGCAGGAGAGGAGGAGGCCTGCTTGGGAGTTTCAGAACGCGGCAGATATCATGCGGCTGCGGCCTGGCCTTAATTTCAATTTCACAGTCTTGGAACTTGATGCGATGCTCTTGGAGCTGTTCAAGCCCGACCCAGACCATCCAGAAATGTTCAGGTTGCCGAGGGGCGTAGTTCCGTTGTGCAACAATTCTTCACTCGACCGCATCCGTGCAATGATGCCATTGTGCGACTCGCACGGAATCGTCCCCACTTGGCAAGAGCCTGCAGATGACGTCGTGCGGGAATTCTTTGACAGCCTGGTAGAAGTGCCGGTCCGCCCCGACGAGCAGAGGGGCCTCACCCGCGACACCACTGACGACGAGATGCAACGACGCCACCACAGGCTGGAAGAGGCGGCGGCAATGCTGCCACTGGAGAATCGGGTTCACCGTGGAGGAGGCAGAGCAGGCAGAGGCGGCAAGCCTTGTCGAGCGAAGGAGTTTGCGGCGAGGAGGAGCTTGCGAACCTGAAGCCGAGTCGAGCGAACCGCCGAGGGCCTCCTCCCCACCATCTAGCAGCTTGCCGCGAGCGAAGCCCCAGCTCCACCAAGAAGGCGTCTCCGCAAGGCCGGAGACGCAACGCAGCGGCAGACGGGCAGAACAGCCGCCCAAGCCGCAGCTGCGCTCCACCACGGCAAGCATCAAGCCAGCAGGAGCACCTCACGCCACTGCAACAAGCGGAGCGGGCCTCCTCCCAGGCCACCACAGCTACTCCCGCCAAGCGGTCAAGGAACCCACTCCTCCGCCTCGTCGCACCGGAGGCGAGCAGAATTTGATCTCTCCGCGCTCAGCTCCGACGAGGAAGAAGAAGAGTAAGACTCCGTGTTGTACTTGTAGTTCTTCAATTTTGTTGCTTTGTCTTGTATCTGATTTGCTTCATTCTGAACCCTTTCCTTTTCAGGACGCTGGCCCAAAGAGCGTCGAAGAGAGCCAAGGTCCCGGTGGTTGTCATCGAGGACGATCCCACCGCGACAGCAGGAGGCGCGTCCGAGACCACCTTGCCGGACGCGGCAACTCTTCCACAAAGCAGCCCTCAGCGCAGCCCCAGCGTAAGTATATGTTTACTTTTTGCTGTTGAGTGTACATGGGTGCTCTTTCTTGACTGATATCTGACTGTTGGTTTGTGTAGGAGCAGAGCAGCCTCACCAAGAGTGCCCGGAAGCCGCTCCCGACGTGCCATCTGCGTCGACTACACTGCTAAGGGAGGATCCCCCGGCAAGGGAGTGTTCTCCGGCAAGGGAGGCTTCTCCGGCAAGGGGCAGTTCTCCGGCAAGGGATAGCGCCAGCGATCCTCCGGTGGTTGAGACCATGGCTGCAGATCCTGGCACAGGTAACCCCCTTGCTTAAAAACTTCCCTTGTGTTCTTCTTCTTCTGATTTTCTTTTTGAACATTTGCTTGACTGTTCTTTCTTTTTCTGGTCGTCAGATCCATCCGCTGCAGAGCCGATGGAGACTGAGGTCGCCGGCGAGGAGGACGTGCGCGGCAATACTGACGACGCCGCCGCCATTGAGGAAGAGGCTGGCGCCGATGAGTCCGCCGGTGAAGAGGCCGCCAAGGCTGCTGCTGCAGAGGCTGGCGAGGGGTCCGGCGATCGCACTGACGGCCCTGAGGCCACAGGAGCGACAGGCGCTACGCCGACCGCCGATCCCTCCGCCACTGCTGCAGCGTCAGGTTCCGAAGAGCCCCAGCCCGATGCCTATCTGAAGGCCGGCAATGGCGTCTTCATCAAGCTCCCCTGGGCGTCCAGCTCCAGGGCGCCGGTCGAAGGAGAGACCTTTGCCGAAGAGCTGCCCGCCTCCGCTGGGCTGACGCTGGTCAACGCGCCAAGCAGCAGCAGCGGCGAGTCTGAGGAGGAGCAGCTGCTGAAGAAGCTGCTGTCGCTCTACCGCGCCCGACAAGCCAAGCTGGAATCCCGGGAAGCGCTGGTCGCGAAGGCGGGAGCAGACATCGAGAAACGCGCGGAGGAGCTCCGGGGCATCAATCAGGAAGCTCTCCGGTCCTTGGCAGAGGAGCGAGAGCGACTCATCGAGGAGCGCAAGGCCTTCATCCTCGAGAAGGCTGAAGTTGAAGAGCAACAGCGGCTTGCTGCCGAGAAGCTGTCTGCGCAGGAAGGCGAGCTGGCGCAGCGGAAGATCAATCTTGACAACCATGAGGAGGAGCTCGCCGCTCGCGAGCAAACATTTGGCGGGGCTCTCAAGGAAGCAAAGGATGCCACCGCAGCTGCCGAGGCCGCCAAGAAGGAGCTGGAGGTGAAGGTGACGCAGCTGGAGGCAAGTCTGAGGAAGAGCGGCGAGGAGCTTGCTGCACTCAAGCATGAGCGCGAGAAGGATGCCTACACTCTTGGCGAGCTGCAGGGCCGTCTCGCCGAGAGGAGCAAGGAGCTCAGCGTCGTCAAGGACTCCAAGGCAGATCTTGAGTTGAAGCTGACTACTTTGACTCAGACGCTGGAGGGTGCCAGGGAGCGGGAGGTGGCCTTGTTGGAGAAGATCAAGGTCGACGAGGCGCTGCTGGCGAGTGCTACTGCCGCCCAGAACACCTTCAGGGAGAATGTGGAGCACTGGACCGAGGGTCTCGTGAATGTTGCCGCCGCCATCGACAGGGAGCTGACGGAGCTGGGGATGGTGGATCTCGGGTACTCCTCCGACGAGCACCTCCAACCCAGCGCCAAGCTCAGCTTGTTCTTCAAGGGCGTGGTGACGGCTCTCCAGCGACTCCGGGAAGAGATCCCAAAGCAGCTGGCCGAGGAATCGCGCCAGATCTGTGCGGGAGCTCTCCAGAAGGTGCTGATGAAGGTGGCCTTCCGCAATCCAGGTCTCAACCTCACCAACGTCCTCAAGTCCCTGCCGCCGGATGCCGATGTGGAGGCGCTCAAGACCCTTGTCGCACCCATTGTGGACAAGGTGAGCAAGATCAAGAGGGTTGATGGCGACCGTGTAGATTAGGCCGCCAATTTTATCATTTCCTTGTCGCTGCTCGTCATGTTAGGAGAACAATCTATTAGAGCCGCGACAAGCTATTTTGTAATATAACTCTATTTCGGGCAGTGATTGCTATGTTATTTCCTTTACTTGATTCCTTCCTTTGTATGTTTTTGCCCTACGCTTTTAGGGAACTTGTCGCCGCAGCACCTTTGCCTTGAAGCGCTGAGTGCGGAACGTCAAGCCTTCTCTGGCGGTGCCGCTCCAACAACCTTGTCGCAACTAGTCGCAGCTCACTTAAGTTGTTGAGCGGACTCGAAACAAAGTAAGGGCGCAACTAGCTACGAGTTGGTTCCTCCGCGCACAGGTTTTCCATACAAAGCACGGTCGTTCGAGGAAGATAACTTAAAAATTTAAAAACTGATTGCTCAAACTTTGGCAACTTAGCTTTTCTGTCGTTTGCTTCCCGGTAGGGCAAAACTTCCTTGAACGCCTGGTCCACACCATTATCTTCTCCTTCCCCCTCGGCAAACTTGTGTGCGAGGGAGCCTTCCTTTCTTTGAGAAAGAGAAAGAAGAAAAAATAAAGTTATGGAGCCTTGCGGCTCGTTATTGCTTACCGGGTGTAGGTGCTGCACAAAGTATCAGATAATGCATGCAAAAATAAAGAGTAGATAGCATGAAATTGACAAGATGTGCGGAGCACATCAGCTTTACTTATGCACGGGATCTGCGCCCGGCTTTGTACAAAGGATTACATGCAACATCGGCAAGACTTGTACAAAGGTGGTTGCGGAACAGGTTCCGAACAACGCTTCTGGTAAAACTTACGAAGATGCTCAATATTCCAGGAGTTGCTCACCGAATGCCATCTTCGGTCTCAAGGCGGACAACGCCAGCCTAGTGACTCGCCTCACCCGTAAGGGCCTTCCCACTTCAAGGCCAACTTGTTGGAATTCTTGGCGGACTGAACGCGCCGAAGAACAAGGTCGCCTTCCTCGAGACTTCTGGCACTAACTTTGCGGCTATGGTAGCGGCGCAAAGCTTGCTGATATCGAGTAGCTCGTACAGCGGCCTGAAGACGGTCCTCCTCGAGGAGCAGTGCGTCATCTTGTCGCAATTGCTCTTGCTCAAGCTCATCATAAGCGAGCACTCGAGTCGACCCGTATACGAGTTCCGTGGGGAGAACTGCCTCTGCTCCATAAACTAGAGCGAAAGGTTTCTGGCCAGTGGCTCGATTTGGCGTCGTCCTGATCGACCAAAGAACCACCGGCAGCTCCTCAATCCAGTTTCTTCCGCACTTGTGCAGCCTGTCGAAAGTTCTGGTCTTGAGTCCCCGCAGCACTTCAACATTAGCCCTCTCCGCTTGACCGTTACTTCTCGGATGAGCAACAGAAGCGAAGAAGACCTTGGCGCCAAGATCTTGGACATACTGCATGAAGGTGCGGCTCGTGAATTGCGTGCCGTTGTCGGTGATGATCCTGTTAGGAATCCCGAAACGGCAAACAATCGACCTGAAGAACTTGACTGCTGATTGTGCTGTCACCTTCCTCACTGCTTCCAATTCCAGCCACTTTGTGAACTTGTCGATTGCAACGTACAAGTACTCAAAGCCCCGACAGCTCGGGAAAGGGGCCGAGGTTGTCGAGCCCCCTGCACCAAAATGGCCAGGATAAAGGGATCGCCTCGAGAGCTTGAGCTTGTTGGTGTATCTGCTTGGAATGGAACCGCACGCTTCACACTTGGTTACTTGTGCAGTTGCATCCGGAGGGCTGTCGGCCAAAGAAACCCTGCCGAACGCTTTGCGGCAAGTGTTTTGCGCCAATGTGGTGACCACATATGCCTCCATGTATCTCTGCCAACAGCTTTTGTCCGTCTTCCCGATGAATACACTTCAATTTCACACCGTTGAGTCTTCTTCTGTACAGTGTGTCATCGACAAACTGGTACATACTTGACTGCCGGGCTACTCTTTCCGCTTCTTCTTGCTCTTCGGGAAGATCTCCTGTCTGAAGGAAGTGGACAATCTGCTGCGCCCATGCTGGAGCTTGCGGCTCGACAACAAGGACTAAAGGCACATCTGCTGCTGCGGGAACATCCGCTTCTACGGCGAGAACCTAGGGCTCTGCCGGAGCTTGACGTTCCCCGGCAAGCTTGCCGGAGCAAAACTTGTCGGGAGCGTCTGCTTCAATGAAACAAACCCTAGGGCTTGTCGGAGCAGACTGCTCCTCAGCACTCTTGGTGTTGATCTTGGGGACCTTCTTGGCGGCGGCTTCGGGAAGCTCTGCCGGAAAATAGTCACCAGAAATCAACTTCCTCTTCTTGTTCTGTCCAGTTGATGTTGTTATAGACAGTTGAGTCAGCTTGAGCACAAAGATCCCTGGTTCCACAGGTAACTTGAGTGCGGCGCACTTTGACAGGCCATCAACAATGTCGTTCTGGGCTCTTGGAACATATTCCATCTGTAGGCCGTCAAAGTGTTCTTCTAGCTTTCTCACTTCATCAACATAGGCTTCCATCAACGGACTCTGATAATCCTTGTTCACTTGGCGGACGACAAGCTGTGAGTCACCCCTGACAATGAGCTTCTTGATCCCAAGGTCTACTGCGATCCTGAGACCGGCAAGCAAACCTTCATACTCTGCAGTATTGTTTGTTGCTTGCTCCTTGGGAAAGTGCATCTGGACTATGTACTTGAGGTGCTCTCCGGTGGGTGCGACAAGCAGCACGCCCGCACCGGCGCCTTGCAGCGAGAAGGCACCATCAAAGTACATCAGCCACTCTTTGCTCGCTTCCTTGACGGGGATGCTCGTTTCTGGAATTTCTTCATCTTGCGTTGGCGTCCATTCTGCTATGAACTCTGCCAATGCTCTGCTTTGGATAGTTGAAGTGCTCTCAAACTTGAGGCCAAAGCTTGACAGTTCCAGCGCCCACTCGACAATCCTGCCTATCACTTCTGGATTTTGCAGTATCCTCTTCAGCGGAAAGCGAGTGACGACTGTTATCTCATGTGCTTGGAAGTAATGGCGCAGCTTTCTCGAGGCCATGAGGAGGCCGAAAAGCAATTTCTGCACACCAGAGTACCTTGACCTAGCCCCCTGCAGAAGGGAACTGACAAAGTAAACTGGGCGCTGCACCATCCATTTCTGTATCTTCTCACACGCCTGCGCAGATCCATCCTTGTCGGGACCAGAGCTTGCTAGTGAATCCCCCTGCTTGTCGCTGGATGCATCTGCCATGGCTGCCGGCTCATCATCCGCCTCCCTCTCCGCTACTAACGCAACACTAACCACTTGATTGGTTGCCGCTATATATAGCAGCAACTTCTCTTGTGGCTTAGGTGCGACAAGTATTGGAGTGGAGGCCAGGTACCTCTTTAAGTCCTGCAGCGCAGCCTCCGCTTCCGGAGTCCATTTCATTGGACCTGCCTTTTCAATATTTTGAAAATGGCGGGCGCCTCAACGAGACCTAGAGATAAACCTCTTTGAGAGCAGCTACGCAACCGCAAGTCTTCGTACATCCTTGACGCGCTTTGGTGCTTCAATTTGCTCAATGGCCTTGATCTTGTCGGGATTGGCTTCAATTCCCGCTGAGACCACGAAGAACCCGAGAAGCTTGCGGAAGGGACTCCAAACACACACTTCTCGGGTTGAGCTTGAGGTTGATCTTGCGCAGATTTGCAAAGGTTTCATCTAAATCTTGAATCAAAGTTGCCTTGTCCTTGCTCTTGACCACTATGTCATCCATGTAGGCTTCTACATTTCTGCGTATTTGCGCCTCAAAAGCGTCAATGACTACTCTTGCAAATGTTGAACCAGCATTCTTTAAACCGAAAGGCATCCGTATGAAACAGTATGTGCCACATGGGGTGATGAATGCGGTTTTCTCCTCATCCTCTTCTGCCATGAAGATCTGATGATATCCTGAGTATGCATCAAGAAATGAAAGCAAATCACATCCGGCCGTGGAGTCAACAATCTGGTCGATACGTGGCAAGGGAAATGGGTCTTTGGGACAAGCTTTATTAACATCAGTAAAGTCGATACAAAGCCTTACGCACGACTACAGGATTGGGCAACCACGTAGGATGGAGCACCCCTCTGACAAGGCCTGCTGCTTCCAATTTCTTGATCTCTTCTGCGATGAACTCTTGGCGCTCCACCGCCTGTTTCCTGACTTTCTGCTTGACGGGCCGCGCATGAGGACAGACGGCAAGATGGTGCTCAATTACTTTCCTGGGAACACCGGGGATGTCAGACGGTTGCCACGCAAACACGTCGACGTTCGCCCGCAGGAAAGCAACGAGCGCGCTTTCCTATTTAGGGTCGAGAGAGGCACTGATGGTGAAGGTACCACCAGTGCCGTCCTCCTTGGCGGACACCTTCTTGGTCTCTGGTGGAGCTGCCATCGTCTTCTTGTACTTGCCGGTGGAGCTCGATGGTGCGTCCTCGACGGTAGCGCAGCACCAAGAGGTGCGCTTCGCGGAGTGGGCATCGTAACTCTTGCCGGACTTGGTCTTCTTCTTCCCCGGAGCTTCATCGCAAGTGACTTGTGATCTGCTGCGGCTCTTTGCTTCCGGTAGATCTTGTCGGCGCAGATAAGAGCATCCTTCTTGTCGCCAGGGACAGAAATGACACTTATCGGGCCTGGCATCCTGAGCAAGTTGTATGCATAATGAGAGGCTGCCATGAACTTGGCGAGTGCTGGACGGCCAAGTATCCCATTGTAAGGCAATGGAAAATCAGCAACGTCAAAAGTGACCCTCTCAGTCCTGAAATTCAACTCGCTGCCAAATGTCACGGGCAATGTGATCTTTCCCTTTGGCTTGCTCCTTCCCGGATTGATTCCTTGGAATGTGCCGGTCTCTTCGAGCTCGCTGTTAGGGATCTGGAGTTTCTGGAGTACCGCTGAGGAGATCAGGTTCAAGCTGGCCCCGCTGTCAACTAACATCTTAGTGACCTTGAGGTTGCGGATAGTTGGTGAAACCAACATCGGCAAGCACCCGACCGCAGTTATGCGATCAGGGTGGTCCTCAATATCAAAGATGATAGGCATGCTGGACCATTTCAGAGGCTTGCGTGACTCAACTGATGGTTCTGCTGCATTGACTTCCCGCATCCATTGCTTGAGTTGGCGGTGTGAAGTATGCAGAGAAGCACCGCCATCAACGCATAAGACCTCTCGTGGCTTCTGAACTCCTGCTCATCGGCTTCGTCATCATCCATGTCTTCGCCATCGCCGTCATCTTCATCCTTGTCGCGCCGCTGGGAGGTCTGTCTCCTTGCCGCTGCTTGGCCTTGCCACAAGGCGTCCTCCCGGCCGGGCGTTTCTTGCCGGCTCCTCCAAAGACCTTCCGGGCCTTCTCCTTGTCGCGTCGCTCAGTACTCAGCCTTCGCTGCTCGACAAGCTTCTCGACCTTCTTGCAGCTCTGGAGGTCATGGCCCTTGGTGCGGTGGATCTTGCAGTACTTCTTGTTGGTGTTGTCCTGCTTGTCGGCGACCGCCACAGCCTGGCAGTTGGTTCCCGCGGCAACCTCCTTGCCGAAGCTGCCAACTTTGACTTTCTTGGCGCCACCCCCGTTGCCGGACTGCTCAACAACTAGCACATCTTTGCCTTTCTTCTTCCTGTTGCTCCGCCGCCGGCTTTTCTTTGCCTGGGCTGCCTCTTCACTATCAGATCCTGCTGCTTCTGCATTCTCTCCGGGGAGTCTCCTCCCTTCCTCAGCACGTGCACACTTGTCGGCCAGGGCATATAGCTCACTGACGTCTCTGATCTTGCACATCGCCATCTCCTCCCGCATCCTGCGGTTTCGCACGTTCTGATGGAACGCGCTGATCACCGCGGCAGGGTGGACATCTGGGATGTTGTGCTGCACACGGCTGAATCTCTGAATGTACTTGCGCAGGGTTCTCCTTCCTTCTGGGCTAGCAGATGAAGGTCGCTCTCTTGGCCATGGGGCTTGTGGCCGCCTGTGAAGGCGCCGACAAACTGATGGCACAGATCTGCCCAAGAGGATATGGAGTTGTCCGGCAAGTGCATGAGCCAAGATCTGACGTTGGGCTTGAGTACCAGCGGGAAGTAGTTGGCCAGAATCTTGTCGTCTCGCCCCGCAGCTTGCACCGCAATGGCGAGATGCTGAGGAACTCCGACGGATGCGCCTTGCCGTCGTACTTCTCGCACGCCGGCTTGAAATTCTTCTTGCTGGGCCATCGGACTTGCCGCAGCTCACGAGTGAACGCAGGGCAACCTATCACAGACGGCAAGTCGCTGGTTCTTCGGGCGCATGCATGTCGACAATGGGCCCAGTAGCGCTGGTCGGATTGACGCCGCTTCTTTTGGCGCTTCGCGCGAAGTTCGAGCGTCTTCTTGCTGTCGTTCGTGAAGAACTTGGCACTGATCGCGACGGGCTCGTGGGTCCGATGACGCGGTGGAGTCGCTATCGAGGTGGATCCGACGAGTTGGCGATCTTGGCCTTCGGGGTGGAGAGTGCATGGTGGTTGCACCCCCACAGGTTTCGTCGCCACCGGCTCGTGCCTTGTCGTCCTGCTGCGGCAGCGATGTAGTCGGTTGCCGCGGAGTGTCGCCGTTGGCAAAGACAATGAGACTCTGGATGGTGGCCCTCCATTCATCGACCTTGTCGGCTGTTGGAGGGTAATCTAGGAGCAGTTGAGCTCTCGCCAAAGCTTCTGCTGGAGTGGTGGGCGGCAGTGGCGAAGCGGTGCGAGGAGCGGATATGCTCGGACTTCTAACTATGTTAGAAGGAGCAGTATCTCGTCCAGGCGACCGTGCCTCGCCCGTGCCAGCGTGTTGGCATGCGTGCTGGTCTTGAGGGCCCCGGGATCCACCAGCTCGATCTTGATCCAACGAGCGTATGGTATTGTGAATACCATGATGCTGTCGGTCCCGCGCCTGTTGAGATGGGTGTGGTGCGTGTACGGACGCCGAGGTCTGCGCCGCCTTGTCCTTGGACTTGGCAGCGTCGTGGGCTCCCTCGTCGGCGCCCGTTTTTCCGCCGGCGTCTACCCCACCACACATTTGCTCTGGTGGTGGTGGGATCGACGTGGATGGCTCTGCTGCCGCCGAAGCCTTCTTCTTCGGTGGCATGTCGATGAAGATGATGAAGATGTAGCTCGTGTGAACGCCGGATCAGGTTCACACAGCCTCGACGCCCCCTACCTGGCGCGCCAAAGATGTCGGGGAAGCTGATCTGACCCATGAACACCTATGGGACCGGCGGACCAAGCCCCTTTCGGTTCGGCGGGGGGCGGAGGTCGCACGAAGAGCAGATCGAGGCGAAGCACACGAGCAGTTTACCCAGCTTCCGAGCTCTCCGGAGAGATAATACTCCTACTGCTGCTTGTCTGATTGTATTGTGTTCTTGCTAGGGAGCGCTGAGAGCTACAAGACCTAGCGTGAGTGTTCTCTGGTTTCGAATGAACCGAACCCCCTCTACGTTGCGCATGGGCCTCCTTTTATATGCTCAAGGGGTCTCCGACAGGTGGCAACGTAGACAAGGGCAAAAACGTAAAAGGAGTCGTGGTTGGTACAGCTACTTGTACAGTGTATCCTACCTAACCATAACGGCAGGGGACAAAGGCAATAAATGCCCGTCTAAGTCGACTAAACAGTGCAGAAAGGGACCGTCAGGGACGCCACCGCTTGCCACGATGGCAATCTTGTCAGCACCGCTTGCCACCGCGCTCCACGGCCGCCAGACCTCTTGCCACGCAGCTACCTGAAAGGTCCCATGGCGACATCGTTGGTGGATGTCTTTGGAGCGCAGAAGCAGAGGTAGTCTGCGCGCAAGCGCCTTGCCGCGGTTGTTGCCTTGTCACGTCCGGAAGCTTGTCGCTCACTGGGCCTTCCCGGTAAGCTCCTCTTGCCGGGGCCTTGTCTTCTAGGTGCCTTGAGTGGCCTTCCCGGCAAGCTCCTCTTGCCGGGGCCTTGTCTCCTTGGCTTAAATACTTTGTTCTTGAATGGCTCCAAAGGAACCACGGAGGACCTTGGCGGTCACCTGGCAAGCCTTGCCGCGGGGTGCTGCGACTGCCCGTGCACGAGTTCGGGATACTAGGGTACCCCTACTCTAGTACACCGACATCACTGTTCCCGATGTGCCTCCGATGACTCCTTTTGATGAAACACCAATTGGAATTCATATTAAGGATGAGATAGCACAAAAGGAGGGTGAGTTTCTTGCATAAAGAGAGTTATCAAAGAGATATGCAACCACCATAGTGCCGATCACTCCTCTCTACCTGTGGATTTGTTAATATTGGACAAACCCCAAATTGCATATTCCGAAATTGATCTTGAAGATATATCGGCTGATTTTCTATAGGCTCTCCATGGAACTCCTTTGGAGAGTAAACTGCAAAGTCTTATAGATGATAATAGCCTTGGTATTGAATTTGCAAATTTGGATACTAACATTCTCACTTACACTGAAGAAGAAGAGGTTTATGATTTTCTAGTAGCTCCTTATCCTCTCAGTTATAAAAATATTGTCAAATAGTAGCTACTAACCTTGCAGGCTACTCCACTAAAACAGATGCATCGGTGCTCGCCAAGGAGCGAGTATGAATTTTCTTATATGATGCTGATGCACCGGAAGAGAGTACGACTCCGACCGAGCCCTGCTTGGTGTTGATATCCCTTGGGATCCGGGTGGATGACCGTATGGAGCACCTAAGCCTAGCTATATGGCTATAAATAACGCAATGTCTGGGAGGTAACCCGGAAGTCCATAGGTGTCTTTCTTAGTTTTGTGTCTTGTGTCTAGTTGCATTCATATTTGCATTGGCACTTCTGATTTATTTTGAGTAGTTGCTATCTGAGTTGGCTTCATATCGTTTTCATTGGTAAAAATTGTAGCATGTCGGTAACCTGTATTTTTTTGCATACCTCCTACCATTTTATTGCAATATTGCTATGTGCTTAACATGAGGAGGAAGCATAGAAAATTTTGTGAAGTTCTGCGGCTCCCAGGGAAAAGACGACGTTCCATATGGCCATCCTGGTCATTTGGGCACCCTATGAGCTCTTGGTCGCAAGAAAGAAGAAGATAAGAGCAAAAGATGACCTATCGTACAAGCAGACGTGCTCGTATGGATGGTCGTATCATCTAGCAGCCACGAAGAGCACCTCCACAAAGCAAAAGACGACATACCGTGCGAGCGCGAGCGCTCGTACGTCCGCCCGTATGCCAAGTCCACCCCGAGAAGCCGAAATTACAAATAAAATGACGGTGTTCCGTAGGAGCTCTTGCGCTCGTACGAGCGCCCGTATCAAAGGGTGACGTTGGACATACATCGGTAGAGCGAACGACGACGTATTTTTCAACCGCTCCTGTTCATATGTGTGCTCGTATGAGGGCAAATATACCTCCATTTGATTTATTTTTGATGTATGAGGTTGCCGGGGTATTTTTAAACCAATTATTTGCTTTCTAATAAATTATAATTACATGTGAAAATCCATAGCCAATGATCTCCGTAGCAACTATGTTTTCTTTTATTTCTTTTTGCCAGTTGGGTATAAGAACTCTATTCGTATACCGAACTGATGTTTTTATTTCGTGTTTTATTTTCACAGGGGCTTGGACCTTATACGGTGACATGTGTGGTATGGTGCCAACTGTATGAAAGACCCACACAAGCCGCTTGGTTGCTTCATCATGACAAACTTCAACAACAGGTGCCCGGCAACGTTTTCCAATACAAACCTCGCCCAAATAAAAGTTTCTTATTGTTGAGTTTCTCACCTTATGTGAGGATCTCCTTTTTTAATTAGGCCTTGTGTCTATATTTTGTCTCACTTGCACTACATCCACACCTAAGGGTAATACACTCTTAGACTTAGTTTGTTGACTTAAACGAGGTGCTTAGGTTAATGAACCGTTTATTGTGAGGCTTATGCTTTATCACCTGTGTTGCTAATCTGTAACGCCCCGGATTCGATGCGCTAGGTGTCTTCCAGTTATTCGCCGTCGTTGCCATGTCATGTGCTTGCGTGTTGCGCTTTGCCATGTCATCATCTGCATTTCGTATCATGTCATCATGTGCATTGCATTGCATACGTGTTCGTCTCATGCATCCGAGCATTTTCCCCGTTGTCCGTTTTGCAATCCGGCACTCCTATGTCTCCCGGCGCTCCCTTTTACCTCTTTTCGTGTGCGGGTATTAAACTTTCTCAGAATGGCCCGAGGTTTGTCAAGCGGCCTTGGTATAGCACCGGCAGACCGCCTGTCAAGTTTCGGATCATTTGGAGGTCGTTTGGTACTCCAACGGTTAACCGGGTAACCGTGAAAGCCCCCTTCTCTTTGCAGCCCAACACCCCTTCCAAAGTGGCCCAAAACCCACCAAACTCCTCTCCATGCTCTCGGTCGTTCGATCACGATCGCGTGGCCGAAAACCGCTCCTCATTTGGACACTCCTAGCTCCCTCTACCTATATATATGTGCACCTCCCCCGAAATTCCGGTCTAACCCTAGCTTCTTCCTCCTCCCGCCGACGGACACGTCCACCGCCGCCCGGACATGTCCGCGGACACCTCACCCGCCAATCGTGGGCGCCACGTCATCGCCGCCGCCGTCTCAGCCAATCAAGCGCGCCACCTCACCTCCTCTCACCTCCCACCGCGCGCCGCCCGCGCCAGATCCGCCCGCCTGGCGGCGGCTCAGGCTGCTGGCTGGCCGTGGCGCCAGCGCCACCACCGCCCCGCCGGAGCCGCCTCGCTGCCGTCGCCCGGCATGCCCGCCGCCGCTGCCTCCTCGCCTCGGTCCAGCGCCGCCCAGCGCTGCGCCAGCCCCGCCGCCACGAGCCGCCCGCCCGGCGGTCCCCGCGCCCGAAGGCCAAATCCGCCGCCTTCGCCCTCCTCGCAGCCGCCTCACACGCCGGCGTCGCCCGCCGGCCATTCGACGACCTCGCCGTCCGGCCTCCGCCGCCGCCCTGAGAGCTCCGAGGCCGGAGCCCGACCTCCCCACCGGCCTCCTCCTCTCCACCTCGCGCCTCCCCTCGCCCCGATCTCCGGCCTCCTCCCTCGTCGCCGCGTCGCCCAGCTCCGGCGAGCCCGGCCCCGCCTCGAAAATCGTGCATCCCGAAGGTTGACTCCCCCCCTCCGAAATCCACTAAGTCCCAGATTTTACATAATTTTGCTCATATTCATCATGCCATAACTCTCTGCATATTGCTCCTTTTCGTGCGTATAATATGTCAAATTGTTCGTCTCGATGAGTACATCATTTCATTCCATTGCATCATTTTCATTTGAGCTCATCGTGATGCCCTAAATGCTGTTAGAAGAGTGCTATGTTATGTTAGTTTCAGATTCTTATCAGAACATGCACTTTTGTCATTTTTGCCATGATTGATGTGTGCACCCTATGAACTTGAGTCCTACATGTGTTCTGTAATATGCCATGCCATCTTTCCAGGGGTGTATGCCATGTATTTTTGTGATCTCTTTGGTGACTAGCACAAGCATGCAAACTAGGCTTCATGATGTTGCTGCTTTCAGCCCTTGTTCTGCTGATATTTTTATGCCATGTAAACTTGATGCTACAGAGAGATCCATGCTTATTTTGAGTTACTTCAGTAAGGATGTTTTGTTCTACATGTCTTGCTCTATCCATCCATGCCCTTGTTTGCAATTATGGAGTGCCATAGCTTGAGTCAATCAAGCTCTACTTTTGCTATAAGATGTTTCCTGGCAGGTTGTTTACATGTTATGCAATTTTGCCAAGGTTGTTGTAGTTGATCCTTGCATGCTATGATGTTGTTCTTGCCATGTATAGCTTCTATGCCATGTCTTCTTACTGTTGGTTGCCTTGCCATGCCATGTAATGCTCTGTGGTGAGTGGTTCAAGCTCACCAACATGCCTACTTATCGTTGTTCCTGCCATGTTTAAATCTGTAATATAACTTGCCATGTTTACATGGGTGCCATCATATTTTCTGATCCTTTTTGGCTTATGGTCAGTAAGGGACTTTTGTTCTATGCATTTAGTAGATTCCTGCCATGCCTTTGTTTGCCATGTTAAGTTCCTGTAACATGTTGTTTGGTAACTCTAAACATTGCAACCTGATGTTATTTCTGCTAAAGTCTGAAACTGTTATTATTTGCAATCTTGCCATGTGTGTTTGAGCATGTTCTAGTGATTTCTGGAGATAGCTCAGTGTTCATGTTTTGTAATGCTTTACCTGTACTTCATGCCCATGCCTTTTGTTTTCTTGTTGAGATGCTGTAGCTTGTTGTTTTGATGCTTGCAATATGCCTAGTTGCTGTTTTGGACAGATTGTTGTTATGGCTTGTATAGAGTGTATGTGTTGCAACCGTTGCTCCGTTTTGAGTGTGCTCTATATGAAACTTGCTTGATTTTGCACGTAGTTTCATATTATCATGTTGCATCCTTGTTTTGAGGTGTTTGCTTGATGTTTGTATGCATTTTGCATCAATGCCATGTTTATCTTGTTTTGCTCATATCTTCTAGGCCGAGTCTCGAATCTAATGAACTTTATATGTAACTTGACTAGAATTTCGTGTAGATCATCGTGGTGCATTTTAACTTGCTGTTTAACAACTTGAACATAAGGTTTATTCAGATCTGGACCAATTTCGAAATTTTCATATGAGGACTTACCGGAATTGTTCTATGTTGTTTCCGGCCTCATTTAAACTTGCCTTGATGTGTTTCTCTTGTTTGAATCATCTCTTGCCATGAGTAGGTTCATGTAGCTTGTAATGCATCATGCTTGATTGTGCATCATGTCTTGTTCATGTGTGGTGTGTTTACCTTGTTATGTGCTTCTTCTTGTTAGTTCCTGTTTCGTTGCGATCGTGAGGATTCGTTCGTCTATGCTTGGTTCGGCTTCATCCGTTCGTCTTCTTCATGGACTCGTTCTTCTTCCTTGCGGGATTTCAGGCAAGATAACCGCTACCCTGGATCTCACTACTATCATTGCTATGCTAGTTGCTTCGTTCTATCGCTATGCTGCGCTACCTATTACCTGTTTATCAAGCCATCCCAAATTGCCATGTCAGCCTCTAACCTTTTGCACCTTTCCTAGCAAAACGTTGTTTGGCTATGTTACCGCTTTGCTCAGCCCCTCTTATAGCGTTGTTAGTTGCAGGTGAAGATGAAGTTTGTTCCTTGTTGGAACATGGAGATGTTGTTCCTTGTTGGAACATGTTTACTTGTTGGGATATCACAATATATCTTATATTATTAATGCATCTATATACTTGGTAAAGGGTGGAAGGCTCGGCCTTATGCCTGGTGTTTTGTTCCACTTGCCGCCTCTAGTTTCGTCATATCGGTGTTATGTTCCCGGATTTTGCGTCCCTAATGCGGTCGGGTGATTTATGTGACCCCTTGAAAGTTCGCTTTGAATAAGACTCCTCCAAAGAAGGCCCAACATTGGTTTTACCATTTGCCTCACCTAGCCCTTTTTCCCTTGGGTTTCCGGAGCCCGAGGGTCATCTTTATTTTAGCCCCCCCAGGCCGTGCTTCTCTAAGTGCTGGTTCGAACGGAGTCGCTTCTTGAGGCCACCACGGGGAAACTCGAGGCTTGGTTTTACTCGTAGCCTGTCTCATCCGGTGTTGCCCTGAGAACGAGATACGTGCGACTCCTATCGGGATTGGTCGGCACATCCGGGCGGCTTTGCTGGTCTTGTTTTATTGCTGTCGAAATGTCTTGTAGCCGGGATTCCGAGACTGATCGGGTCCTCCGGGAGAAGGAATATCCTTCGTTGATCGCGAGAGCTTATCATGGGCTGTTGGGACACCCCTGCAGGTATAAACTTTCGAGAGCCTTGCCATGGTTATGTGGCAGATGGGAATTTGTTAATATCCGGTTGTAGTAAACTTGAAGCAAACTCTTCTAAAATACACCAACCGTGTGCGTAACCGTGAGTGTCTCTTTTCGGGGTTGATCGAGAGGAGAACACGGTTTCTTGGGTTATGTCTGACGTAAGTAGGAGTTCAGGATCACTTCTTGATCATTACTAGTTGGCGACCGTTCCTTTGTTTCTCTCCTCGCTCTCATTTGCGTATGTTAGCCACCATATATGCTTAGCCGCTGCTGCAACCTCGCCATTTTACCCCTTCCTTTCCCATTAAGCTTTGCTAGTCTTGATACCCATGGTAATGGGATTGCTGAGTCCTCGTGGCTCACAGATTACTACACCACCAGTTGCAGGTACAGGTTTGCGATGATCATGACGCGAGAGCGATGTTTGCTTGTGTTGGAGTTCTTCTGCTTCTTCTTCGATCAGGGGATAGGTGCCAGGTCGGCAGCCTGGGCTAGCAGGGTGGATATTGTCTGAGTTTCTGTTTATGTTTCATCCGTAGCCGGATGTTGATCTTGTATATGATGTTGATGTATTCTTGTGGCATTTGTGCATTATGTATGTACCCCCATCTATTATGTAATGTTGATGTAATGATATCCACCTAGCACAAGCGTTTCAATATGCGGGTCTATCCTTGGTGGGACTGTCGAGTTCCTTTTGGATTGGGTCGCATATTGGGCGTGACAAGTTGGTATCAGAGCCTCGACCGACCCTAGGAGCCCCCTTGATTGATCGTGTAGTTTGGCCGTTGTTGAGTCTAGAAGAAAATGGTTTTCTGAGTCTAGTTATATCGGAGAGTAGGAATTCTTTTTACTTCTCAGCCCCTTCGTCGCTCTGCTGAGGAATCTTGACGTCGGTGTTTTGAATTACTCCTCTTCCCCTTCAAAATTTTCTTTAGGATCACGCAGTTGGTTTTCCGATCGTTGTTCCTCAGCTCTTTGCATCTGGTGCATTTCTCGCCAAGTTAACTCGAGTCTCTTCTTCTTTGAGTTCAATCCTCAGTTGTTTTCTTTCCCACCCGCCCACCCTTCTTCTTCGCGGAACCGGAGTCCGTAATCGAGTATCCATCCTACTCGTGCGAAGTCTTTGCTTTCTTCCCTCAATGATTTCAACCGGTGTTTTCTCTTCAAGATATTCGTCGGTTTCCCCTTCCAACTTGTCTTTGTTTTCCCGCCCTCCCACCCTATTATTCCCGGAGTTCGAGTTTCTTCCGACCATCTATTTCATTCGCACGGAGCCTCTTCAGTCTTTCGTAAATTATTTCAACCAGTGAATTCTCATCTCGTTCCTCATTCTTCATCTCTTTTCTTCTCTAGTGGACTCAATTCAAGTTTTTCGGGTTAATCATATTCTTTTCCTTCGAAGTGTTCTCTTTGCTCGTTCGCCTCTCGCCAGTCTATCATTCCGGAGTTCGGAAGACATCTCAGGAGATTCGTCTGTGTTCCAATTAATTCGAGGTTGTCACCTCAGTCAAATATTTCTATTGTTCCGATGCATCATCTATCTGTTTATCATCCCTTTTCAACGGTGTTTTTCTCTTCAGTGGGCCCTAACCCACAGGTCTTTTCCCAGGATCTTACCCGACCCTTCTATTTCCCCGGAGTTATTCTCAATTCTTTTCGGAGTTTGACGTAAGTATGAATTTCATCAGTCAGATGCCATCTCCAAGATCAATTTCAAATCATTTCATTGTTGGCTCAACCTCTTTGCTTTTCATTCTCCTGGAGTATCTCATTAATTTTGGTGGTGTTTATCGTCGTCCTTGAAGATCGAAGAAGAGTTTTCCTCTAAATCTTGCCCGTTCTCTCGAAGAATCGTGGTTCTAGTTTCTTGTTTTCCTCTTGAATTATTCCGTTTGTCAGAGATTCTTTTCTTACCCATCCGGAGTATGTCAGGAGTTGTTTTTCCATTTCTTTTCACCGGAGGCCATCATTCCAGTTACCGTTATCCAATTATTCTGGTGCTTCGTTCAAGTATTCTTCTATCAGTTCGCGATCTCTTTGTTCTCTTGCATTTTAATTCCCTCAAGTATCTCCGTGCTTCTCTAATTCTTCCCGGTGATTCATTCTCTTTCATCAGTCATTTCCGAATTCTTACGGTGGTTCATTCAAGATTCTTTTTTCTTTGGTTATCATATTAATTCATTCGTTCTTTTCAATCCTACCGGTGGCTCACGAAGACCTTCTCAAGTTTGCGATATGTCACTTCTCAATCCTTTTCAAGAAGAATAAGTAGTATGTAAAATCCATTGCTTGTCATCAATTTAATTTGATGAAGGATAAGCATACAATAAATCTTATTCTTATTTCATCAAAGTGATTAATCCCTTTCCTTCGGAGTTTGTTCTTGATGAATAATTTCTAGTTCCAATGGTTTTTCATCTTTTCTTTTCCGGAGTTCTAATTTCCTCGGCCATCTCGTCGGAACCTCCATCTAAATCATCGCAAGGCTTTAGTCTTATTCTTTCGTCCTTCATTCTATCTCATCATCCTTTTGTTACCGGAGTTCTTCATGGTGGTTCTTCATGATTTAATTCATTCTTCAAGAGTTCATCGAGATTTTGTTGGCGGAGTTCAAGTATCTTTTCTTCTCGCGTCTCGAAGTGCAATTAATTCTCCGTATTCTTTTGAAGTGGAGTTTTGCATCTCTTCGTTCTTCTCAGCTATCCAATCATTTCCGCTTGTGGTCGGTTATCACCTCATTAATTTCGAGATGTTTTCCATAAGTCCACAACAAGATTATTCTTTCGTGGTTGATTTTCTCAACAACTCCGTTCAATCCTTCTTCTAAGGTTGCTTTCAATTCCATTCGTGGCACAAGTTGTCATTTTATTCTTCGTTATTTTCATTCAACTCTTTCAATTCTTTCCGGAGGGTTTTGTGTCATGTCTTCATCAAGTTTCATTCCATCCTCTCAAGTTCATGTTATAATCCTTCCATTTTCAGCCGGAGTGCTACCTAAATCCTTTCAGTCTTATTCGTTTCTTTTCTCATTCTAACCACTCCGGTTAGAACGAGTGCTTTCATAGTCTATCTGATTCTGTGAGCTTTCGTTTCTCGTCATTCTCGTCGTTCCCCTCTCTCTTGTTCTTATTTCACCTCATCCCTTTTCCCTTCCGTCTCGGTCCTAAGATCTCGGGACGAGATCTCTTGTTAGTGGAGGAGTGTTGTAACGCCCCGGATTCGATGCGCTAGGTGTCTTCCAGTTATTCGCCGTCGTTGCCATGTCATGTGCTTGCGTGTTGCGCTTTGCCATGTCATCATCTGCATTTCGTATCATGTCATCATGTGCATTGCATTGCATACGTGTTCGTCTCATGCATCCGAGCATTTTCCCCGTTGTCCGTTTTGCAATCCGGCACTCCTATGTCTCCCGGCGCTCCCTTTTACCTCTTTTCGTAAAGCGGGTATTAAACTTTCTCGAGAATGGCCGAGGTTTGTCAAGCGGCCTTGGTATAGCACCGTAGACCGCTTTGTCAAGTTTCGGATCATTTGGAGGTCGTTTGGTACTCCAACGGTTAACCGGGTAACCGTGAAAGCCCCCTTCTCTTTGCAGCCCAACACCCCTTCCAAAGTGGCCCAAAACCCACCAAACTCCTCTCCATTCTCTCAGTCGTTCGATCACGATCGCGTGGCCGAAAACCGCTCCTCATTTGGACACTCCTAGCTCCCTCTACCTATATATATGTGCACCTCCCCCGAAATTCCGGTCTAACCCTAATTTCTTCCTCCTCCCGCCGACGGACACGTCCACCGCCGCCCGGACATGTCTGCCGGACACCTCACCCCGGCCAATTGTGGGCGCCACGTCATCGTCGCCGCCGTCTCAGCCAACCGGCGCCACCTCACCTCCTCTCACCTCCCACTGCGCGCGCCCGCCCGGCTCAGATCCGGCCCGCCCGGGCGAACTGGCCACAGCTGGGCCCGTGGCGCCAAGCCACACCAGCGCCCGCGGAGCCGCCTCGCGCCGTCGCCAGCGTGCCCGCCGCCGCCTGCCTCTCTCGCCTCTGTCCGCGCCGCCAAGCGCTGCCAGCCAGCTGCCGAGCCGCCGCCCGGCAGGTCCCCACGCCCAGCGCCAGATCCGCCCGCGCTTCGCCCTCCTCGCAGCCGCCTCCTCGCTCGCGCCCGGCGTGCGCCCGCCGTCCGCCGTCGACCTCGCCGTCCGGCCTCCAGCCGCCGCCGCAGAGCTCCCGAGGCCGGAGCCCGACCTCCCCGCCGGCCTCCTCCTCTCCACCTCGCGCCTCCC
This sequence comes from Aegilops longissima, assembly GCA_021605205.1. Classification (NCBI taxonomy): domain Eukaryota; kingdom Viridiplantae; phylum Streptophyta; class Magnoliopsida; order Poales; family Poaceae; genus Aegilops; species Aegilops longissima. Next base: position 594,663,240 of record CM038677.1, read on the forward strand.
CGCGCCCCGATCTCCGGCCTCCTCCCTTGTCTCCGGCGTTGCCCAGCTCCGGCGAGCCCGGCCCCGCCTCGAAAACCGTGCATCCCGAAGGTTGACCTCCCCCCCCCCCGAAATCCACTAAGTCCCAGATTTTACATAATTTTGCTCATATTCATCATGCCATAACTCTCTGCATATTGCTCCGTTTCGTGCGTATAATATGTCAAATTGTTCATCTCGATGAGTACATCTTTCATTCCATTGCGTCATTTTCATTTGAGCTCATCTTGATGCCCTAAATGCTGTTAGAAGAGTGCTATGTGATGTTAGTTTCAGATTCTTATCAGAACATGCACTTTTGTCATTTTTGCCATGATTGATGTGTGCACCCTATGAACTTGAGTCCTACATGTGTTTTGTAATATGCCATGCCATCTTTCCAGGGGTGTATTCCATGTATTTTTGTGATCTCTTTGGTGACTAGCACAAGCATGCAAACTAGGCTTCATGATGTTGATGCTTTCAGCCCTTGTTCTGCTGATATTTTTATGCCATGTAAACTTGATGCTACAGAGAGATCCATGCTTATTTTGAGTTACTTCAGTAAGGATGTTTTGTTATACATGTCTTGCTCTATCCATCCATGCCCTTGTTTGCAATTATGGAGTGCCATAGCTTGAGTCAATCGAGCTCTACTTTTTCTATAAGATGTTTCCTGGCAGGTTGTTTACATGTTATTCAATTTTGCCAAGGTTGTTGTAGTTGATCCTTGCATGCTATGATGTTGTTCTTGCCATTTATAGCTTCTATGCCATGTCTTCTTACTTTTGGTTGCCTTTCCATGCCATGTAATGCTCTGTGGTGAGTGGTTCAAGCTCACCAACATGCCTACTTATCGTTGTTCCTGCCATGTTTAAATCTGTAATATAACTTGCCATGTTTACATGGGTGCCATCATATTTTCTGATCCTTTGTGGCTTATGGTCAGTAAGGGACTTTTGTTCTATGCATTTAGTAGATTCATGCCATGCCTTATTTTTCCATGTTAACTTCCTGTAACATGTTGTTTCGTAACTCTAAACATTGCAACCTGATGTTATTTCTGCTAAAGTCTGAAACTGTTATTATTTGCAATCTTTCCATGTGTGTTTGAGCATGTTCTAGTGATTTCTGGAGATAGCTCAGTGTTCATGTTTTGTAATGATTTACCTATACTTCATGCCCATGCCTTTTGTTTTCTTGTTGAGATGTTGTAGCTTGTTGTTTTGATGCTTGCAATATGCCTAGTTGCTGTTTTGAACAGATTGTTGTTATGGCTTGTATAGAGTGTATGTGTTGCAACCGTTGCTCCGTTTTGAGTGTGCTCTATATGAAACTTGCTTGATTTTGCACGTAGTTTCATATTATCATGTTGCATCCTTGTTTTGAGGTGTTTGCTTGATGTTTGTATGCATTTTGCATCAATGCCATGTTTATCTTGTTTTGCTCATATCTTCTAGGCCGTAGCTCCGAATCTAATGAACTTTATATGTAACTTGACTAGAATTTCGTGTAGATCATCGTGGTGCATTTTAACTTGCTGTTTAACAACTTGAACATAAGGTTTATTCAGATCTGGACCAATTTCGAAATTTGCATATGAGGACTTACCGGAATTGTTCTATGTTGTTTCCGGCCTCATTTAAACTTGCTTTGATGTGTTGCTCTTGTTTGAATCATCTCTTGCCATGAGTAGGTTCATGTAGCTTGTCATGCATCATGCTTGATTGTGCATCATGTCTTGTTCATGTGTGGTGTGTTTACCTTGTTATGTGCTTCTTCTTGTTAGTTCCTGTTTCGTTGCGATCGTGAGGATTCGTTCGTCTACGCTTGGTTCGGCTTCATCCGTTCGTCTTCTTCATGGACTCGTTCTTCTTCCTTGCGGGATTTTAGGCAAGATGACCGCTACCCTAGATCTCACTACTATGATTGCTATGCTAGTTGCTTCGTTCTATCGCTATGCTGCGCTACCTATTACCTGTTTATCAAGCCATCCCAAATTGCCATGTCAGCCTCTAACCTTTTGCACCTTTCCTAGCAAACCGTTGTTTGGCTATGTTACCGCTTTGCTCAGCCCCTCTTATAGCGTTGTTAGTTGCAGGTGAAGATGAAGTTTGTTCCTTGTTGGAACATGGAGATGTTGTTCCTTGTTGGAACATGTTTACTTGTTGGGATATTACAATATATCTTATATTATTAATGCATCTATATACTTGGTAAAGGGTGGAAGGCTCGGCCTTATGCATGGTGTTCTGTTCCACTCTTGCCGCCCTAGTTTCCGTCATATCGGTGTTATGTTCCCGGATTTTTGCGTCCCTAACGAGGTCGGGTGATTTATGGGACCCCCTTGACAGTTCGCTTTGAATAAGACTCCTCCAGCAAGGCCCAACATTGGTTTTACCATTTGCCTCACCTAGCCCTTTTTCCCTTGGGTTTCCGGAGCCCGAGGGTCATCTTTATTTTAGCCCCCCCGGGCCAGTGCTTCTCTAAGTGCTGGTTCGAACCGAGCCACCTGCGGGGCCACCACGGGGAAACTCGAGGCTTGGTTTTACTCGTAGCCTGTCTCATCCGGTGTTGCCCTGAGAACGAGATACGTGCGACTCCTATCGGGATTTGTCGGCATCCGGGCGGCTTTGCTGGTCTTGTTTTATTGCTGTCGAAATGTCTTGTAGCCGGGATTCCGAGACTGATCGGGTCCTCCCGGGGAGAAGGAATATCCTTCGTTGATCGCGAGAGCTTATCATGGGCTAAGTTGGGACACCCCTGCAGGGTATAAACTTTCGAGAGCCGTGCCCGCGATTATGTGGCAGATGGGAATTTGTTAATATCCGGTTGTAGTAAACTTGAAGCAGACTCGGCTAAAATACACCAACCGTGTGCGTAACCGTGAGTGTCTCTTTTTGGGGTTGATCGAGAGGAGAACACGGTTTCTTGGGTTATGTCTGATGTAAGTAGGAGTTCAGGATCACTTCTTGATCATTACTAGTTGGCGACCGTTCCTTTGTTTCTCTCCTCGCTCTCATTTGCGTATGTTAGCCACCATATATGCTTAGCCGCTGCTGCAACCTCGCCATTTTACCCCTTCCTTTCCCATTAAGCTTTGCTAGTCTTGATACCCATGGTAATGGGATTGCTGAGTCCTCGTGGCTCACAGATTACTACACCACCAGTTGCAGGTACAGGTTTGCGATGATCATGGCGCGAGAGCGATGTTTGCTTGTGTTGGAGTTCTTCTGCTTCTTCTTCGATCAGGGGATAGGTGCCAGGTTGGCAGCCTGGGCTAGCAGGGTGGATATTGTCTGAGTTTCTGTTTATGTTTCATCCGTAGCCGGATGTTGATCTTGTATATGATGTTGATGTATTCTTGTGGCATTTGTGCATTATGTATGTACCCCCATCTATTATGTAATGTTGATGTAATGATATCCACCTTGCAAAAGCGTTTCAATATGCGGGTCTATCCTTGGTGGGACCGTCGAGTTCCTTTTGGATAGGGTCGCATATTGGGCGTGACATAATCCTTTGTGCCACAAAAAATGAAAACCCTGAAATGCACAGACATACTTTTTTCTTTTTAGTTTGTTCTAGCAGGTTCTATCGGAGGGCAGACGGCGCGCCACAACAAGGAGATCACATGAAGCAAGGTCCATGTCTATTAGAGGAGAGGTCATATGCACCTCAACGGTAAAAGTGTCTAACCCTTTGCTTAACTAAGCTTAGAGGAGGTAACCACTTCTCACTCTATCTTTTAATAACAACATCTTCTTTGCACTTTTGTAATTTTCCGTAGTTTAGTTCTAAGCATGGAGAGGTTACTTTTGCATGTGTAGTGTCATGTGCAATGGTCTTCATTATATGGTTTGTGTGCATTAGTGTGTCCCGCTGTTTTGACATGCTTGCTTTGCATTTGTCTAACTTAGCTTGTGGGAATCTTGTTATCTTCTGAAAAAGATTGCCATGTTCTTTTATCAAAAACCCAATAAAGGAGCCTTTGAACTGTTGCCGTTCTTTCACCTAATTACATTAGTTGAGGACTTGAGTAGTGGCTTGATTAGCGATTTAATGATTGTAGAGGCTTTTGCTGATGAACCCAACATGTTTGGTTGATCCGGGATGCGCAACAGGTTTATCTCCGCCAAACTATCCCCTCGGGGTACTTAACTTTTGAGTCTTATGCAACATGACACCACGATACTCTTATCTAGTGTTTGAGTTCTTTATGAGTAAGGAAAGTTCAAAACTTTTTGCACTTCCGCTCATCTTTTATTGCTAGTCTCTACGGTACCTTACATTGCCCACTCTCACATTGGGACTTGGAGAAAACTTCGTAGGTACACCAAACACGTGGGAGGACTTTCTCTTGTTATCCTACACATAAGACACCCGTCTCCACAAAACATCCACCATACCTACCTAGATGGCATATTCATAGCCATTCCAAGAATATCTCCATGAACTACCATCATTTTAATTACATGACTAGAGACATGTTTCCATTTGCCTTGCATGATCATAGTATGGCTATCGGATTTCGGGTTCCGGCAAAACCCTTGAGGTTCGAACACTGGGGTGCGCACGAAGATCTCTCCCTACCTAATCACGCCCTCGTCCTCACCGCGATCTCAAAGCCTAGCTCCACGAACCCGCAGAAACAGAGACACAAGAGTTTATACTGGTTCGGGCCACCGATGTGGTGTAATACCCTACTCCTGTGTGGTGTGGTGGATTGCCCCTTGGGCTGAGGATGAATAGTTATAGGGCAAGAACAGCCTCCTGATGAGAGGTGCTCTTGTGCTTGGTGTACTTGTGTGGTTGAGGGTGATCTCAATCCCCCCTCCTATGGTGGTGGCTACTCCTATTTATAGAGGCCCTGGTCCTCTCCCCAAATATTGAGCGGGAAGGGATCCAACAACGGCCAAATTAGAAGGGAGACAACTAGTACAAGTTATCCTGACTAAAGGTGGTCTTCGCCTTCCTAAGGCTCTGGTGGTGATGCCGTCTAGGGATCCACGGTGACCTCCGTCCTGTCGTCTTGCTGGTCTTGGTCTCGTCGCACCGGTATGGAAACCTTTGTCTGACGCCTCGGGACTCCTCGCCTGCGCTTGCCCCTCTAGCACCAAATAGGAAGCGAGGACACTATGCGTGCTGGCGCCCACCTGGCTCCAGTCGTCATTGCTTGCATCACAGAAACCTCGCGAGGTGTGCCTTGCCTCAATCTCTCCGCCCCTCGCGAGCCAGCCAGGTGAGGCAGCCCCCGAGGAGGTCTTGTTTCGTCCGCCTCGCGAGGCTTGGCCCCTCGCGAGGGTCTTGAGTGTTTGCTGGTGATGATGGGCCGTACAGGGCCGCAGGTGGAGCCACACCATGGGCCGCAGGCAGGCAAGTCTGGGGACCCCCGTTCCCAGGACGCCGACAGTAGCCCCCGGGCCCAAGGCATGCTCGGACTTGGCTTTGACGCGAAGCCAAAGGGCAAGTGCGGAGCACCGTGGGCCCCAATAGCCTGCGGCCCCGCTTGATGCGTGGCGATTGATTGGACGTGGGCGGTGTCGGTGTCAAAACCGGCGGATCTCGGGTAGGGGGTCCCGATCTGTGCGTCAAGGCTGATGGTAACAAGAAGTAAGGGACACAGGTGTTTATCCAGGTTCGGGCCCTCTCGATGGAGGTAAAACCCTACTTCCTGCTTGATTAATATTGATGATATGGGTAGTACAAGAGTAGATCTACCACGAGATCGTAGAGGCTAAACCCTAAGAGCTAGCCTATGATGGTATGAATGTAATTGTGATCGGCCTTCTAAGGACCAACCTCTCCGGTTTATATAGGCACCGAAGAGGGCTAGGGTTTACATGGAGTCGGTTACAAGGAAGGAAATATAATATCCGGATCGCCAAGCTTGCCTTCCACGCCAAGGAAAGTCCCATCCGAACACGGGCCGAAGTCTTGAGTCTTGTATCTTTACGCTTCAATAGTTCGGACGTTGTACACAATCCGGTAGTCCGGATACCCCCTAATCCAGGACTCCCTCAGTAGCCCCTAAACCAGGCTTCAATGACGACGAGTCCGGCGCGCTGTCTTGTCTTCGGCATTGCAGGGCGGGTTCCTTCTCCGAATACTCCAAAGTGCTTGTTACGGCAAATAGTGTCCGTCCTCCACTCAATGTTGTGCTCCTCGGCTTCAGAGCCTTAGTAATGACCATCTCCACATGTCGAGCGAATGCGAGGAGTCGAGGCATTTTTGCATTTGCCACCCTCGATCCTACGGGCGAACCGCCTATTTGAAGGGACGGGGATTCTCAGATCAAACCTCACTCTCCTCCCGAGCCAAGATCCAATAGAGTGCTCCGCGAAAAGCCATTCCAACATGGCCGGCCGTCGCAACTCTTCTGCTTGCCCTTCTCGTTCCAAGTCGGGGGATTGGGGAGAGTGTTCAGTTCCTCATAGCCATTTGACAAAGTTACAAACCCAAGGGTTTCTCCCACTAGCGTTCATGGTTTCCGTCCGAGCTGGAATAGCCACTTATGACGGAGGAGACCAAGCTGAGGGATCTCCTAACCCATCTCCGGAGGAGCGTATATGTCTGATCCCTCATCTTCTGAGGGGCGTTGGGTTCCCTATCCACCCGTTTCTTGGCGGGCTCACAGGAGTTCTCGGCCTCCGATTACGATCTTACCCTGGCTCTATTCTGCACATAGCGGGGTATGTTGCCTGTCTTGAGCTGTTTCTAGGCTGCGAACCACACTTTGGATTATGGCGGAAGCTGTTCTGCCTCATCCCCCGCACCCAGGGGGAGTCCCTATGTCAAGTGGGCGGGGACGAAGTATGGCGTATTGCCGAGACCGGATACCTATCCGGCACTCCTAAGAAGGCACCAGAAAACTGGCCTTCAGAGTGGTTTTATATAAACGACGTCCCCCTTCCGGATCCAGTCCGGATAGGTCTCCACGAGTTCAGCAACGCCCCGCCGAGGGCATGCCTAAGCTGGCGCCCCCGAGGATCCTCAAGAAGAGGACACGAGGGAAATATTCCTCCTGATGGACAGGATAAAATAACTGGCCAAATCCGGACTGACGACAGTTGAGGTTATGGCGATATGCATAAGACGGGGAGTGCAACCGCTCCAATATCGGGGGAAGCTCATGTGGCATTTCAACGGGGAAGACGACGCCTCCCGCTGCGGCCGTAAAGGTCCAGACTCCGCTGCCGCTCTGGCAAGGATATTGTCCGATCTGTACAAAGGGGAAGAGGAGGAATTCCTTCGCGTAAAAATGCGGGAAGGATTCTCCATGTACAACCCCCCAGCGTGGGTAAGTTGTCATTCTTTTTCCCCGCTTTGCTCCAGCGTTCTTCTGCTAAATTACTTGCATCAATGCTTCTCGGCAGGAATTAAGGAGGGTCGTAGAAGGAATCTTCAGCCCCTCCCCGCAACCAGAGGACCCTGGAAGGGCCCAAGATCCGGGACTTAAAGTGGATCCGGATATCACTGTGGAGCTTGTCAACGGGGTATTTTATCAGGCGAGCTGGGATGGCGCCCTAGTGGCCATTACGGCCGACTACCCCGGACTGCTCCCCTCTTCATGTGTAAGCCGAACTAGAAAGCCCTGTCCTTCGAAGAGGACTCCCCCCAAGTGTTATAATTTACCCTTGAGGCGTCGTTCTATTTGCAGAAACGACGACCGGAGCGAGGGGCCGAGCCCCTAGGGACTCATCAACCACGGGCGTCCAGATCGGGCAGACTCAAGAGGAAGGCGGTGAGGGTTGACACACTGCTACAGAGGTAAAACAATTACCTGTCCTGTAATTATAGAATTTAAAATATGACAACGCCCTTCGTGTCTGGCAGGAAGAAGAATAACCGGACTATATCCGGAGACCCTACCAATCACGCCTCCACCAGCCGGACTGCAGAACCGGCTTCAGGGGCGGAGGCGGACACGGGGCCAGCGCCGCATTGCTCTCCGACAGAGAGTGCGGACCTGCTCTCAGCCATGAATTCCGAAGTAGAGAGCGCCATGAATCAGAGGCGCCGACGGGCCGTACTTCGGAACAACATCTTTTCCGAAGAGGCATTTAATGCCTTCAATTCGGCGGACGCGTACGTCCAAGCTGCTCGGGGCGGCTTGCCCAAGCGACAAACTAGTATACCAAAGACATACGGGTGAGGAATTTTGATAAGTATGTATAGCAGTAGCCCCTGAGACTTGAAACGGTTGAAACAATAGTTTTAAGGATCAATTTATGTACAGGTCCTTGTAGAGAAGAACGAGCAATTGTTTCGGGAGCTGGAGGACTGCAAGGCCGAACTGAGGGCCGCAGTTGCCAAGTTAGAGGAACCCCAAAGGCCCTCATCTGGTAACAATTATCACAATTGTGCGAAGATTCACCAGTTAGTAAATGTATAATATGACAAGTCTAACAGAAAATTCTGCAGACAATCCCGGGGTGAATCCGGAGGGCGAAGGAGAGGACGTGTCGCATCTCAAAAAGCAGCTAGAGGCTGGCGAGCGCATTCTTACGCGAGTTAGGCGGGAGAAGAACGATCTTCAAGATGCTAAAGTCTAGCTGGACGTGGAGTTAAAAGATCTCCGCGCTCAGCTGGCGGACTCCATGAAGGAGAACAAGAGGCTTCGACGCGGCATTTATAGTAAGTGCCTAGACGAACTGTTGTACAGTTCGGCGGGGAAGTATATTGAAAGAATTTTGCTTGCAGGAATGTTAACGGGTCGCCCTGAGGAGGTGATGCCCTCATATGCAAATGATTTATTGCAAGACCTTTCGCGACTGCACAAGCGAGCTCGGCAAGTGATGCAGGGTGTTGCTCAGGCTTTGTGGCCATCAAACCTACTGCCGAATGGCATGGGGGAACTTGCAGACGTGTTTCAAGGAGCCCGGCGGCGCTTCCTTCTATGGAAGATATCAGCATGCCGGCAAGGAGCAAGAGAAGCCTGGGCAATGGTGAAGACACGCTACACCAAGCTGGACCCAAACCATATGGCCGAAGTGGGACCGGCGGGGCCCGATGGGCAAGAAATTCCCGTTAGTCTAGTGTATGACTAGGTAGCGTTAGCCGCTAAGTATTCTCAACAGGATTGTAAGCTAGATAGCCTGTTGGACGGTATAGAAGAGGAATGTAATCAGTCCAAATAACTGTGTAATTTAATGGGCGTGATTAGCCCCTAGCCGGATTAAAATCATTTGTCATGGCGACCTTTTCGCTTCAGCCCCCGGATCCTATAGTCCGGGGTGTGTCCAAATACCCGCTCAGCTATACAAAACCGGGGTATGCGTGGAAACAAGGCGTAGGGGTCATAAGTGCTTGAACAGACAAGTACCCAACTAGTTATGTTATATTACATGGATAGTAAGAAACATCTTCGGAGAGAATAGTTCCGTTAGGGGTTCCTTTCCTGGTACGCATCCGGCGATCGCATGTCCGGACTACGGCGATGGCGCGGGATACAAGACTTCGGGGATTTATGTTATGATAAACGAATACATCTTTTGTTCACCGACCGAATATTCTCTTAAGGAAGCTAGCTTTCGGCTTCACCCAGTCGAGGTACACATCGGGCTGAACCGCGATAACAATCGCAGAGGTGCTCCCCTTATGCCCTAGCCGAATTAACGGAACGTGGGGCATAAACACAAGAGCCAGCAACCCAGCTTGGCAACATCTTAAGTCATATCGATGCATATAATGGTGAAGAAAAGGCACATATGGAAAAAGAATGCATATGCGACGGGAAAAAAGCCATGTGAGTAATCATTTTTAGCTTCCGTATAGGAAGCCCCCAGGTATTGCTTACACACTTAGTGTGGCCGGAGTGATCCGGAAATCCGCACTGTATTGAATACTTTGTTTTTTTTGAGAAACTTGACAGTAGGGGGAAAACCCCTACTGTTTTTCACATATCTATATAAATGGGGTGTTTACATAGACATGACATCCAGCCAAGTTACAAAGTGCACCTTTGCACCTAGTGTACAACTAGGGAATTATAAGACAATGCAAGTTATTGGCTATACAATAGAGTTACAGAAATTGATAAAGGCAGCTGTACGCGCTGCTTTGAATACTTTGTGTGAAGAGAGAAAAAGGTCGAGAAAGGAAAAGGGGATGGGGCATAATTAAAAGGGAGGGGTTAGGAGGCGAACAACGTGTTCGGCGCTAGGCGAGAATCTCCGTAGTCTTGCCGCGTTCCATGGGTTCGCTCGAGTCATTATCGGATGCATTACGTGGCGATGCGCTCCTCCGGTGAGAACTTTGTCAATGACGAAGGGACCCTCCCACTTGGGTTTGAGTTTGTCCTTCTTCTTCTCCGGTAGTCGTAGAACGAGCTCGCCAATATTGTAAGTTTTGGCCCGCACTTCTCTGCTTTGGTATCGTCGAGCCTGCTGCTGATAGAATGCGGAATAGGCTTTTGCGACATCGCACTCCTCCTCCAAGGCATCCAAATTATCCTGCCGATCTAACTCGGCTTCCTTCTCTTCGTACATGCGTACGCGTGGCGAATCATGTATTATGTCGTAAGGTAATACTGCTTCCGCGCCGTACACCATAAAAGATGGTGTGCATCTGGTGGTGCGATTTGGCGTGGTCCGCAGCCCCCAGAGTATAGAGTCGAGCTCCTCCACCCAGTGCGTATCCGACTCTGTCAAGGATCGCACTAGCCTGGGTTTGATGCCGCTCATAATGAGACCATTTTCCCGCTCTACCTGGCCGTTAGTTTGTGGATGGTAGACGGAAGCGTAATCGAGCTTGATGCCCATTTTTGCGCACCAAGTTTTCACTTCGTCGGCTGTAAAATTTGAGCCATTATCAGTGATGATGCTGTGGTGTGACACTCCAAAAAAATTTTATTTAATTTTCAACAAAAACCTTGTTTGATTTGAAGAAGGTCATTTAAATCCTTCCTAATACCTCTCTCTCTCAAAACTTTTCCGCATGGCAAGGATTTTATTCTGTTCCTTCCTAAACCTTTGTGTTTGGTTATTTAAAACCTTCCTTCTGATTTTTTACCCTCTCAAATAAATTGTTGGAATTTATTTTATTTTAAAAAGAAATCATATGGGTTTTGGAGCTACTCTTTTGTTTGAAACCATCCATTGTTTTACCATGCCTCATGTGGTAAATTCTCCCAAAACCCCTCCCTCCACTTTGGGGCAACCCAAACATTCTGTTCCAACAGGTCCAACCCATTTTTGGATTTTATTTCATTTATTATTTCCCCAAAAACAATTTTGTCAATTATTTTAAGCCTAGATGATTTACAAACGAAGTACCTGATTTCTTTTGAGTTTTGATCTCAAACCAACTCCTCTGGATAGTCCTTAGCACCCCCAACCTAGATCCATCAAGATCCACTCTTCCTCTCTTCAAAATTTTCAAGTTTTAACCTCTGCAAGTTTGGGCCAGATTCATCATTTTTGGTGAAATTCATATTTTACTTTCTCCAAATATTCCACAAAAATTCAGGCAGCCCCCAGGTGCTTTGAGAGACCACCACACCAAAGATCAGCCCCAGATAAATTTTTCTCATGCTTGAATCATTTCATCAAACACTTGGCAAGCCTTTGTTCTGTACACTTTCAGTAAAATTCAGAGTTTCAGAGTGTTGACAGTGTCGTTTTTCGTCAGTGCCTTGTCATCGATCACCAGTGCACCCTGGCGCGTTGCGCACGGCCTATCCTTCTTAACCTGAGCACCGCACGCCCTCTTGGACGGACGCAGGTGTCGGTGGCGGCGAAATCGCCCGGCCGGCTGCTGCGGTGGCGAGCCACCGTGGCGACCAGCGGAGCTGCGCCAGCTCGCTACGCCGTTCTGCGCCGCCCAACGCTCCCTAGCCCTCCGCGTGGCCTCATGCATTCCAGCGCACACCAAAGCACCGTCGCCGTGGCCTGGCAAGCACAGGGCGCGCCCTCTGCTACCGACGGGCCCGCGTCGCCCTGTTCTGTCGAAACCACCCAACATGCCTAATTCAGCCAAGGTTAGCTGCTAAACGGAGCCCGTGGACCTCCACGTTGATGCCCAACCCCCTAAACTCCCCGACCAAGCACTGCGCCACTGTAACCATCACCGGAGATCCCCGTTCGCGGCCACCGCCTCGGATCGCCTATAAAAAGAGGTCCCGAGCTCGTTCTCGAGCACGCACCACCACTGCACCCCACCAGTACCCCGCCAAGCCACTAGGAGGACCTCGAGGAGGTCTCCTCCCCCAACTCCGGCCGCCTCGATCCGCCTCGGCCACCAGCTCGATCCACTCTGGTGAGGCCATCCCCGCCGCCCAAACCTCGTCAGTAGTCTCCTCGAGCACCCAGTGATCTAACCCCGGCTTCAATTTGACCTCCGCAGCCCTCCCCGACGAGATCCAACTCCACCCGAGCCGCCGTCCGCCGGAGCAAGGACCGTCGTCGACGTGGTGCTCGCCGACGACCACCACCACCACCCACCGACGCGGAAGGACACACTGAGCACGTAGGTACTCTCCGATCCTCCCAACTCGCCGTGGATCGCCGCCGGCGACCACCACAGCTCTCGGGCGCCGACGAGCTCTGTTTCTTCCCCGTTTGAAATTTCAAATCTGACGGGTGGGACCCCTCGTCAGTATTTTCCTTTTTTTGAACCGTTTTCTGAAAACGCCTTCGGGCAGAATATGGTTCCCTTTGCAGTTGACGACTTCTTAGCCGATGCGTTTTCTGTTTTTATAAGTTGGCCCCTGGAAACTTTCTGTTTCATTACAGATGAATCCCTGGATTAAAACCTCCATAACTTTTAAATAGAAGCTGATTTTTGTTTGATTCTTTTTCTGTCATCTTCATTTTTCTGTCTAGTTTTTTGTCATGTTTATTTGAAAAATATTTGGAACACTTTTTTGTGCACTCTCGGTATTTACGTTAGTACGTATTTTTCTTATAACGTAGATACCGGAGGAGGTGACGGAACCGCGAACTTCGCCAAGCTAGACTCCGACTACTCCGAACCAGGCAAGCATGTTTGAACTTTTGATATGATGAGTGTCTTTGGCATGTTTGCATTAAGTAGTTTCATGGCATGTTATGAGCATTTCGATAAAGGTTATATTACATGCAAAGTGGAGGCAAGTGAGTTTCAAAAATCCATAAGTTGTTGGATATGAGTTTGCATGGCCATGTGATGGCATGAGAATGAGTAAGATGGCAGTGTTGTTGCATGCCAGTCTTATGCCAGACTATTTGACTCCAGTGTCAACGTGAATCAAGTCACGTTTCCATCCGTTTCCCTTCCTGTAGTACCACATGTTTTCCGCAAGGGATATGGCTTAGTAAGTTGAAAACCGCTTTCCTGGTACACACCAAATAGAGAGGCCGTGATGAGGGTTCCATGGCCCTAGATTAAAGCCAGTCATCCGGTCGGGGGCATGGGCGTTTCGGTTGGGACGAGAGGGGGCACCCTTAGAGCGCGTATATAAATTTGATCCCATGCTATTCGAGGTTGTGATCTCCCCGTCTCAAAGTTTTTTCTTGAACGTTGTCTAGGGTGATTCCTAACATCGTGAGGTGGGATGGGTGTGTACTGGTTAGATGTGTTTCTACCGAAATACCGTAAACGGAACTAGTCCTCATGACTATGGAAATCCGTTGGCTGTGGATAATTAGTACAAACTCTGCAGAGCCAAAATCCTTTGAATCATCTTATCCATGACCGGGTACTATGTTGAACTTATCTTGTCAGTATCAATCTCAGTGACAAAACTCCGGTGAACTACATGAGTGTTAAGTCCGGCCAAATGTTTATTCCTGTGGATGGACTAACCCGTTTATTATTATGTGTTGAATATTTCCTATGAGTATTATATCTTTGTGAATTTATAAGATATGAATAATGAGATTTAAGCCCTTTCTGCGATGTCGCTCAGATGTCCGACTTTGGTGCACTTGTTATTTACTTTTGGTATACGCCCTTTCTGCGATGTCGCTCAGACGTCCGACTGTGGCACACTTGTTGTTTACTTTTGATATAAGCCCTTTCTGCGATGTTGCTCCGACGTCCGACTGTGGCACGCATGTTATTTACTTTCAATATAAGCCCTTTATGCGATGTCGCTCCGACGTCCGACTGTGGCACGCATGTTATTTACTTTCAATATAAGCCCTTTCTGTGATGTCGCTCCGACGTCCGACTATGGTACGAATGTTATTTACTTTCAATATAAGCCCTTTCTGCGATGTCGCTCCGACGTCCGACTGTGGCACGTATGTCATTTACTTTTCAATATAAGCCCTTTATGTGGTGTCGCTTAGATGCGCGACTGTGGCATGATTTTTTTTTGTTTGCCCTTCGAGGTGTCGCTCCAGACACCCGATTGGTTTTCTGTTATTTTGTTGGGACTTCGGGAGGACTACCGCCCGACTTGCTTTTTAAATATCATGTTGTGCAATATTTATTATTTGAATGTGCATTGTTATTTGCTCATGACGCATTCATGCATGCATTTGTTATATCTTATGTCCGAACTGTCTTGCGAGTACTTTCAAAGTACTCACCTAGCTTGTTAATTTGGCCAGATGTTGATGAAGGCGATCTCATGGATGAAGAGTTCGATAGCGAGTCCGACGCCTAGAGGAGTCCCAGTCAGTCTCGTGCGATCCTGGATTTGGTCACTGTATTATAACCGCTTCCGCTACCCAAATAAATTTGTCACAGCCCTAGAATTGTTTGACATTAGTTGCATTAAGGCATTCATGTCATCATGTTAATTTTCATGAAATTGAAATGGGGATTTGTGAAACCCTCAGAATAATTTTTGGAAATGACCCAAAAATAAAAATTGCTCCAAAGGGTCCAGGAAAATGCTCATGTGGCCCTCTGAAAATATTGGACAGAGATAATAATCAAACCAATATTTTTGGGGGTTCATAAGTATTTATATTTGGGAATTTGGAATTAATGCATACCTATTGCATTGGATATATATTATTATATATATATAATATTGGCCAAAAATTGTGCCTTTTGTTGGAGAGCTCTGGAATATTACCACTAGCTCATATAAAAATTGGCACAATTAAATAAAGTGATTTGGTATTTTAAATAAATCAAACAAATGTCATAAATTAGAAAAGAATAACAAAATAGGAAAAACCTTACCTGACTTACCGGCCCAGCTGGCAGCCCACCTGCGCGGCCCAGCCCACCTGGCTCTCCCCTGTCGTCTTCCTTCTGGCAGCCAGGAGGACGAGCGCGTGGCAGCAGCCCGCGTCGCACGCGCCCGCCACCTCCACCCTGCACTGCGTCCCCCCGCGCCTAGACACCTCAACGCCGCCACGCACCCCCCACTGGACCGCCCTCACTTCCCGTGCCTTCTTCTCTCTTCTCGGCTCTCTCCTCACGCGACCGACCGGCGGCCCGTCGCCACCGTGCCGTTCGCACTGACCACCGCCTCCCCTCTCCTCCCGACATGCCCCAAGCCCGCCACTCCATCCTCGCCCTCCTCACCGAGCCTCCCGCGCCGGGCGCCCGAGTGCCGCCCGCCATTTTCCCCTTCTCGGACCCGCCGCTCGCCGCCGTCGAATTCGTCGGCTCCGGTGCCTCCCCGAGCTCGCCGATGCCATCACCGCACCCGCCGTGAGCTCCTCTATCGTTTCCCCCTTCTCCCCGACTCGTTCTCCCTCTCTAGCCACCATTTCCACTGCGGCCGAAGCTCGCCGCCGCCGTGCCTCGTCGCCGGCGTGGCTAGAGCCCCAGTGGCTCGAAGCCAACCCCACCTCTGGGCTCACCGCAGCACCAGGAACCCGCAACGCCCCTCCGCTTCCCCTCTAGTGCGCCGCAGCGTCGAGCCCGAGCTCGCCCGAGCTCCGGCCGCCGCCAAACACGCCGCCGGCGTCGATTCCGACCACCCCGACCACGGGCAACCCCACCAAGAGCTTCGGCTCCTCCCCAGCTACTCCTAGGTGCCCTCCGCGACCCATTTGGTCGCCGGAATGGCAAAACTCACTCTCGCCGCCAGCGTCGCTCGCCTTGCTAAAACGCCGCGCGCCCGTGACCCCGACCGGCATGGGTTGACCTTGCCGGTTTGACCTCCCCTCTCCCTCACTGACATGCGGGCCCCGCCCGGCTAATTAAGTTAGATTAGTATTAACTAAGTTAGGTTAGTTAGTTAGACACGACCAGTGGGTCCCAGCGTCGAGTTGACCTGGACAGCGACCAGTTGACTCGTGACGTCACATCGACGTCGGTGGCGCAATAACTAGTTTTCTGGATTTAATTTAATTCAGGAAATTCGAAAAATACTCTAAACTTCTAAAAATCATATAAATTCAACCGTAACTCGGATGGAAATAATTTATATATGAAAAATGATCAGAAAAATATGAAGAATCTGTTTATGCCATGATCATGCATGTTTGAACAAGTTAACATCACTGAATAGGATGAATCATGATTAGGGTAATTCATGAAATAGCATTTGGGGTTGGAGTTCAACCTTGTTTGAATTCCACTTCAACTAACTTGGATTATTATGCATTAGGTAAATTCAGTTCCTTAACATGATCATGCATCATATATGTGCATTGCATTGATTGCGTTCTTTCTCAGTTGCCGGTGTTTGTTACCTCCCGGTAGGCAATGTACCGACGATGATTATTCGATGACACCGATGAAGAACTATTATCTTCAGAAGTGCCAGGCAAGCAAAACCCCTTGTTCATTCCGATACAATCCCACTCTCTCGCTCCTGCTCTATTTTACTGCATTAGGACAACAACGACTCATGTGTTACTTGCTGCGGTAGCTGAACCCCTTGATCCTTTGCATGACTGTCATTCCACAAGAATTAGATGAAACCCACTAGCATGAGTAGGAGTTGTTTGAGCCATGTTGTGCCTACTCATTTATGCTTGTTTGTCATGCACTCTCGCTTAGAGTTGAGTCGGGTCTGATTCATCGGGAATGAATTGGAATTGTTATGAACATGTCCTATTGAGTGTGAGCTAAGTGTGGTGAACACGATTTGGTAAAATAGCGGTGAGAGGCCATGTAGGAGTACATGGTGGGTTGTCTCATTGCAGCCGTCCTCGAGGAACTGAGTTACGTGTTTGTGATCCATGAAACAGTTACTACCACGCATTGGGCCCAAACCAATGGACCCTCTCGGCTTCTTGACCACCCTTGTCCTCGGTCAGGGAGTTGCAAGTAGTTTACGTGTTTGTAGCATCTTTGGGGCCGCGCAAGCGCTGACCTTAGGGGTGGGTTGTGTTGCGGTAGGCACCGTGGCCGATGTACCGAGTGCCCGTTTGGTATCTCGGGAACCCTGCACACATCGTTCGGGGCTGTATGGGAAACCTCGGCGGACTCCTGCGGATGGAACCGAATAGGCGATAAACCTGGACTTGGGACTTGAGTGTTTAGGTAGGCCGTGGCCGACACCCACGTTGGGCTTCCGCTTGAAGGTTGCCGAGTACATGTCGTGTGAGCGGCGGTAAGTGGTGAGCGTGTGTGAAGAAGTACACCCTGCAGGGTTTAATATGATCTATTGAATAGCCGTGTCCACGGAGAAGGACTTCTGGGTTGCCTATATCAGTTCATAGACAAGTGAAAGTGGATACTCTAAAATCGCAAGATAAGCGTGAGTGCTATGGATGGCATTCTCGTAGGGAGGCGGGGCGGGTCCATAGTGGTGTATTGATATGGTGAATATGTGGACTCGTGTGCGCCACCTCAAAAGAGTTACTTGCGATCGTAGTTCAGGATAGCCATCGAGTCAAAGCTGGCTTGCTGCGGTCAAACTCCACCACCCCTTTGATAATGATGCATATGTAGTTAGTTTTGATGTAAGTCTTGCTGAGTACAATTGTACTCACGTTTGCCTATTCTATGTTTTTGCGAGAGAGCGTCGGTCTCGCTAGTAGTTCCACGTGGACTTGACGTTTAGCTTGTTACCTCAGCTACGATCTTGTGCCTCGGCGAGGATCGGTAGATAGTCGGGCTTCTCAGCCTTTTTCATTTGTAGTTATGCGTACCCAGACATGTTTAGCTTCGCTTGTGCTTTGACTTGTATGCTCACGAGTGTTGGGTCATGAGACCCATGTTTGTAATATCTCGCTCCTCGGGCCTAATGAATAATATCTGAGTCGTAGAGTTATGTTGTGATGCCACGTCGTATTTACACATATTGAGCATATTGTGTGTATGTTTGAAATGCTTGGTATGTGTGGGATCCGACAAACTAGTTGTTTATCCTTGGCAGCCTCTCATATGGGGAAATGTAGTCTCGTGCCTCCGGCGATAGTAGTCCGCTTCTGCCGGTTCACGAGTCCTGCTAGCCCAGCACTACTGCTTGGACACTTGGTCTGGCGGCATGTGTTTCACTTCGTTCCTATGTCATCCCTTGAAATGTCACGCGGTGTTATTCGAGTCTGCCTAGCCTGCTACAGCCGGGATACGGAGTCCTGTTAGCCAGTGCTACAGCCGAATATATCGTTGATGACCGACATGCTCGATGTGATTCATGTATGCTGTCCCCATAGGTTAGCGCCGCTTTGGGTTCACGACTAGCCATGTCGGCCGGGTTCTTTGTCATATGGATGCTAGCGACACTATCATATCGTGAGCCAAAAGACGCAAGCGGTCCGGGCCATGGTAAGGCGACACCGTGGGAATACCGTCGTGAGGCCGCAAAGTGATATGATGTGTTACATGCTAGATCGGTGACTTAGGATCGGGGTCTGACAGCGTTGGTATCGAGCTTTGACTGCTGTGGGATTACCAAGCCAAACTGGTCGAAGTTGTGTCTAGAAATGCTTTAGCTATGTAAGGGAATTGATTGTGGAAGGAGCGTAAGGCTCTTTTTACTCCTTATACCTCATGGCCTTCGATCTGAGTCTTCCTCTTCTCTTCTCGGGTTTAAGAACTAGGCTTCTCATCTATCTATTAGGATGACGTGTTACTAATCCATAGACTTTTAAGATTGTTGGTTTTAATCCCCAGCTCAGTTCCTACTATTCCTGTGTAATAACTGTTGATCTCAGAATCTTGTTATGATGTTGTTGAGTGGTTATGCCACCATTTTTGCAGGATGTCTCAAATCATTTTGAGCATTTACAGCCGTTATGCTGTCCGAGTCATCCCAGGTCTCTAAATAGTCTGATGCATTTGCAAATCCTTTCCTTCCGTTTCCGATGTCCTTTTGGTCAGAATAAGCACACTAACCAGTCGATTGAGGTACTCTGTTGCCTCGACACATATGTTGGAACTATTATTATGACCCTAGGTGCTTAGTAGGTCACCTAGCAATTTAGCAATGCTTTTGTATCCCTAGTGTGATGATTATGGCCATCATTTTCGAAAGCATCCCGTGATGCCATTTAGTAGTAGGCATTCTACTCCTGGGTTGCTGAACCCGGGATTCATCCTACTTCATGTTGTTAGTATTTGCTAGTGCCTTTAGGATATTAGTAACCTTGCGATAGTCCTCAAGGTCCGTGGTATTTCCTTCTTCCAAATACTACGAACCGCTTATGGCAGAAGTTCTTTTGAGCCAAAACATCACAACAAGAGTGCTCTTGAGGAGTACTCCATTCATAATTGTGAATCTGCCAGTTCTACCTTTCTGCATGGGTTATCCGGAAGAAATGTTGAGCTTGCTCGTCATACTAATCCATGCATCCACAACTCAGGAAGTTATATGTTCCTCTGAGTTGCTCTCTTCAGTTGCATTCTGACCTTCATCTATCAATTGATAGCCAAGGGTATGTGTGCATTTGTGCTCATCGATGCCTATTATCCTTGTGGTCTGACAAGCCATTCTATCCCGGAATGACTAGGAAAACAAACTCCAGTACCTCATCCATATCCAGGATTGGGTCAAAGTAGTTGTATTCCGCAGATCAAATGCCAATCCAGCTTTTGATTCTGTTCCACCTCGAGTGTTACCATCTTTATGTCAAGAATGTCATGAGAGTTGCACCTCCTCCTATGCATTCTTGATGCAGTGATACTTCCCACCATCATCATTCGTTCCTCGGTCTTCGTGTTGTTGTAACGGAATGCCGACAAGTGAATGTGATGTGTGAAATCTATACTCCGAGTAACTCATTGCTCGGTAGTTAATGGACAATACTCTCATTCTTAGCGTGTTGGTTATTAAATCATCATCCTAAGATTGATCGTGCTACCTAGTCCTTAGTTCTGGTGCACCCCTCGATTGATGAGTTAGGGTTGTGTCAAGTCCTCACTCATTTGATCATATCATCTTGCCCTGAAAAGCAAGATTGTTCTCGAGCTTAGTAACATATCGGTGGTTCGTGACTTTCCAATTATCTTCTTGGAAGTGTTACCAGGTTGTTCCCTGACTGTTATGTTGAGCCCGTGATCAAGTCGGTTTCTTGTGAACCACCCTTTCTCCAAGAATCTGTGTTGGATACCCCTAAGCTAGTTGGTTAAGCTAGACAACAACTTGGAGAGCTGGAAGATAAAAGCTTGCCTAACTTAGTTTGGTCCAAGGGATATTCTTGTGTAGTGTGTGTTGAAGAAAGATGATATCTTCACCGATTGGTCTCTGTGATCAGTTGCTGGGCCTATTGTCTTATCAAATTCGTTGACTTGAGTATGGGCCATTGTCAAGTCAAATCATAACCAACGATATTCGTGATGTTGTCTCACTCGAGATTGATCCCTCGAGCATACCCCATTACATCTTTGGTCTGACCAATGCTATCACCGTGTTCACATGATGGTGGAAGTCCAGTGATATGGAAATTCCGATGAGTTGCTGTTGAGCCCATCAGTAGCATTTTGTCTCCCCCATGAGTCATGTTGAACATCAACCTAGTGTTGGAAATTTGTGTAAGCATTTCTTCGTGTGCCGTTCATGAAGCCTAAGCTGGATGTAAGTAGCGACTTTCTCGAATTCATGTGCATCTGATGCAAGTTGCCGCCGTGAATTTTAGAAAGGTTTGTTTTGCCTCCTCCGGAATCATCCCAATTCAGTCATGCATACGTGCGAAGTATTCTGTGGTTCGGAGACTTGCAACCTTCGCTCTACATGTGTCCCTAGCACACCAAGCCACTGATTGATTTGTTCAAGGAGAAGAAGTTCCCTCTTAAGAGCATGCCTTATGCAAGGACTTCAATATCCTCGATTATGGTTCCCAACCTGAACTCGGTAGTGTTTTATTATAAGACTACCATGTGGTCATGCTTGTCTGGGACAATGTGTTCACAGGTTTGTAGCAGAACCAGCTCATGTTTTGGAGCTTGCTATCGTAGTTCATATCCCGAGAATCTCGCAACGCCATCTCGTCAAGTTGTGTTGCAACCCTTCCTTTTCAGACGTGCTGAGTCTGAAATATCCTAACACCAACCAGATCTGAATCTCAGGCAGATATGATGGTTGGAACATTCGAACAGTTGCATTTCGTTTCCAGCTTGTACCCCATTGTGCCAATTTCTATGGGCTGCCTTCTTAGTAATTCTGTTCAAGATCATCCTCAAAAGTGGACTTACCATGGGTCCCCTCCACCTCCGACGATAAGCAAAAAAATCATCCATTGCGTTGTCTTCAACAAGGTAGTCCACATCATCCATTCTAGTCCGGTGTACCATTCCTTTGCATTCCACCAAATAATAAGCTTGTGATTGCCTCGGGCTGGTATAAAGGGTTCCAATGATCTATGGATCAAAAGTAATTCTTTTTGCCACTTAAGGGAATAGTTCCTTGCGTCACCTTTCTCGAGGTGTCCCGTTACGGGATCATGATAAATATTTCCTCGCCACCTTGACACCATCCACCATCTCTCTAAGCGTGGAATTGTTGCCCCAATCAAACCCCGTCGTTTGTTCTTCCATCCCTCTCGATGCATTTTGTGTCTCAACTCGAGATGTGTCACCGTCTCAGTCCGTGAGTCGATCATGTTTACTTGATCATCGTGAAGATCGAATCATGTAGGGTTTCCCCCTTCTCTCTGTTGTCGTGTCGGGTGAAGATCTTGACGACGTCAAGACCAAGATGATGGAATGGATCAACATTTTCGAGAAGGGCAAATGGATCATGGAGATTGTGATAGTTTGTGACTTCCCTTTTCCTCTTACCTCACGTCTTGAATCTCGGGGCGAGATTCTTGTTTAGTGGGGGTGAGTTGTCACAGCCCTAGAATTGTTTGACATTAGTTGCATTAAGGCATTCATGTCATCATGTTAATTTTCATGAAATTGAAATGGGGATTTGTGAAACCCTCAGAATAATTTTTGGAAATGACCCAAAAATAAAAATTGCTCCAAAGGGTCCAGGAAAATGCTCATGTGGCCCTCTGAAAATATTGGACAGAGATAATAATCAAACCAATATTTTTGGGGGTTCATAAGTATTTATATTTGGGCATTTGGAATTAATACATACCTATTGCATTGGATATATATTATTATATATATAAAATATTGGCCAAAATTGTGCCTTTTGTTGGAGAGCTCGGAATATTACCACTAGCTCATATAAAATTGGCACAATTAAATAAAATGATTTGGTATTTTAAATAAATCAAACAAATGTCATAAATTAGAAAAGAATAACAAAATAGGAAAAACCTTACGACTTACCGGCCCGGTGGCAGCCACTGCTGCTGGCCCAGCCCACTGGCTCTCCCCTGTCGTCTTCCTTCGGCAGCCGGGAGGAGCGCGCGTGGCATGGCCCAGCGTCGGCGCGCCCCCACCACCTCCACCACCTGCCTGCGTCCCCGACGCCTGGACACCTCCACGCCGCCACGCCCTTCAGACCGCCCTCACTTCCCGTGCCTTCTTCTCTCTTCTCTGCCCCTCTCCCTCCTTGACCGAGCGGCTTCGTCGCCACCGTCGCCGTTCGCCCATGACCACCGCCTCCCCTCTCCTCCCGACATGCCCCAAGCCCGCCACTCCATCCTCGCCCTCCTCACCGAGCCTCCCGGCCGCCGAGGCGCCCAGGCGCCGCCCGCCGTTTTCCCCTTCTCGGACCCGCCGCTCGCCGCCGTCGAATTCGTCGGCTCCGGTGCCTCCCCGAGCTCGCCGATGCCATCACCGCACCCGCCGTGAGCTCCTCTATCGTTTCCCCCTTCTCCCCGACTCGTTCTCCCTCTCTAGCCACCATTTCCACTGCGGCGGCTTCTTCGCCGCCGTGCCTCGTCGCCGGCGTGGCTAGAGCCCCAGTGGCTCAAGCCAACCCCACCTCTGGGCTCACCGCAGCACCAGGAACCATAACGCCCTCCGCTTCCCTCTAGTGCGCCGCAGCGCCGAGCCCGAGCTCGCCCGAGCTCCGGCCGCCCGCCAAACTCGCCGCCGGCGTCGATTCAAACCACCCGACCACGGCGGCCCCACCAAAGCTTGGCTCCTCCCGGCTACTCCTAGGTGCCCTCCGCGACCCATTTGGTGGCGGAATGGCAAAACTCACTCTCGCCGCCCGCGTCGCTTCGCCGGTGGCTAAACGCCGCGCCACGACCCGGCCCGACCGGCATGGGTTGACCTTGCCGGTTTGACCTCCCCTCTCCCTCAGCGACATGCGGGCCCCTTGCCCGCTAATTAAGTTAGATTAGTATTAACTAAGTTAGGTTAGTTAGTTAGACACTGACCAGTGGGTCCCAGCGTCGAGTTGACCTGGACAGCGACCAGGTGACTCGTGACGTCACATCGACGTCGGTGGCGCAATAACTAGTTTTACGGATTTAATTTAATTCAGGAAATTCGGAAAATACTCTAAACTTCTAAAAATCATATAAATTCAACCGTAACTCGGATGGAAATAATTTATATATGAAAAATGATCAGAAAAATATGAAGAATCTGTTTATGCCATGATCATGCATGTTTGAACAAGTTAACATCACTGAATAGGATGAATCATGATTAGGGTAATTCATGAAATAGCATTTGGGGTTGGAGTTCAACCTTGTTTGAATTCCACTTCAACTAACTTGGATTATTATGCATTAGGTAAATTCAGTTCCTTAACATGATCATGCATCATATATGTGCATTGCATTGATTGCGTTCTTTCTCAGTTGCCGGTGTTTGTTCCCTCCCGGTAGGCAATGTACCGACGATGATTATTCGATGACACCGATGAAGAACTATTATCTTCAGAAGTGCCAGGCAAGCAAAACCCCCTTGTTCATTCCGATACAATCCCACTCTCTCGCTCCTGCTCTATTTTACTGCATTAGGACAACAACGACTCATGTGTTACTTGCTGCGGTAGCTGAACCCCTTGATCCTTTGCATGACTGTCATTCCACGATAATTAGATGAAACCCACTAGCATGAGTAGGAGTTGTTTGAGCCATGTTGTGCCTACTCATTTATGCTTGTTTGTCATGCACTGCTACTGCTTAGAGTTGAGTCGGTCTGATTCATCGGGAATGAATTGGAATTGTTATGAACATGTCCTATTGAGTGTGAGCTAAGTGTGGTGAACACGATTTGGTAAAATAGCGGTGAGAGGCCATGTAGGAGTACATGGTGGGTTGTCTCATTGCAGCCGTCCTCGAGAACTGAGTTACGTGTTTGTGATCCATGAAACAGTTACTACCACGCATTGGGCCCGAAACCAATGGACCCTCTCGGCTTCTTGACCACCCTTGTCCTCGGTCCGGGAGTTGCAAGTAGTTTCGGTGTTTGTAGCATCTTTGGGGCGCACGCATAGCGCTGACCTTAGGGGTGGGTTGTGTTGCGGTAGGCACCGTGGCCCGTGTGTAGAGTGCCGTTTGGTATCTCGGGAACCCTGCACACATCGTTCGGGGCTGTATGGGAAACCTCGGCGGACTCCTGCGGATGGAACCGAATAGGCGATAAACCTGGACTTGGGACTTGAGTGTTTAGGTAGGCCGTGGCCGACACCCACGTTGGGCTTCCGCTTGAAGGTTGCAGTACATGTCGTGTGAGCGGCGGTAAGTGGTGAGCGTGTGTGAAGAAGTACACCCTGCAGGGTTTAATATGATCTATTGAATAGCCGTGTCCACGGAGAAGGACTTCGGGTTGCCTATATCAGTTCATAGACAAGTGAAAGTGGATACTCTAAAATCGCAAGATAAGCGTGAGTGCTATGGATGGCGTTCTCGTGGGGAGGCGGGGCGGGTCCATAGTGGTGTATTGATATGGTGAATATGTGGACTCGTGTGCGCCACCTCAAAGAGTTACTTGCGATCGTAGTTCAGGGATAGCCACCGAGTCAAAGCTGGCTTGCTGCGGTCAAACTCCACCACCCCTTTGATAATGATGCATATGTAGTTAGTTCGATGTAAGTCTTGCTGAGTACAATTGTACTCACGTTTGCCTATTCTATGTTTTTGCGAGAGACATCAGTCTAGCTAGTAGTTCCACGTGGACTTGACGTTTAGCTTGTTACCTCAGCTACGATCTTGTGCCTCGGCGAGTGCAGTAGATAGTCGGGCTTCTCAGCATTTTTCATTTGTAGTTATGCGTACCCGGACATGTTTAGCTTCGCTTGTGCTTTGACTTGTATGCTCGAGTGTTGGGTCATGAGACCCATGTTTGTAATATCTCGCTCCTCGGGCCTAATGAATAATATCTGAGTCGTAGAGTTATGTTGTGATGCCACGTCGTATTTACACATATTGAGCATATTGTGTGTATGTTTGAAATGCTTGGTATGTGTGGGATCCGACAAACTAGTTGTTTATCCTTGGCAGCCTCTCATATGGGGAAATGTAGTCTCGTGCCTCCGGCGATAGTAGTCCGCTGAGCCGGTTCACGAGTCCTGCTAGCCCAGCACTCTGCTTGGACACTTGACTGGCGGCATGTGTTTCACTTCGTTCCTATGTCTATCCCTTGGGAAATGTCACGCGATGTTATTGAGTCCTGCCTAGCCTGCTACAGCCGGGATACGGAGTCCTGTTAGCCAGTGCTACAGCCGAATATATCGTTGATGACCGACATGCTCGATGTGATTCATGTATGCCTGTCCCCATAGGTTAAGCGCCGCTTTGGGTTCACGACTAGCCATGTCGTCCGGGTTCTTTGTCATATGGATGCTAGCGACACTATCATATCGTGAGCCAAAAGACGCATAAGCGGTCCGGGCCATGGTAAGGCGACACCCGTGGGAATACCATGCGTGAGGCCGCAAAGTGATATGATGTGTTACATGCTAGATCGGTGACTTAGGATCGGGGTCCTGACAAAATTCGTCGAGCCTCACCTCGACGCTCGATGAGCTGCCAGTTTAGGAGTTACGTTATCCACTCCACTGTGATATTTTCACCACCACTTTTATCTCGAGTTAGTAGTATGTCACCACACCCCTGTATTGTAACCTCCCTTATGTTCAATATTGGCGAGCTTGTAATAATTGTTGAGCAGCCTCAGCTCAACCCTGTAATATATTTAATGCTACTGGCCTTTTGTATCAAGTATTTGTCTACCAGTAAGGATAATTCTTCCTATACTGGAATCAAGAGATCGATTTCTCAATAAGTATTTTATTGAAAAACCGGTCGTGACAAACTTGGTACCAGAGCCAGGCTGACTGTAGGAAGCCACTAGGTGCGATCGCTAATCGGTTATTGGAATAATAGCGTTATTTCATTATGTTTGCAAATGTAGTCATTTTCTGACAGTCAGCATAAATTTATGATCTGACCATTCAGAATTTTTGCCTAATTTTGTAGATGGCTGGCAACGACTGTGAGTCACAGTGTTAATAGCGATGTGAGGGTTCGTCAAGATCCTCTCCTTCATCGTCCAGTCGCGATGGGGCCATCGGTCGCCAGATCTTCACCTCTACCGCACAAGATCAGCGACAGTCTGACCATGCACCAGGCCGCGGTGCAATTCAAGGGAGGGCGTGTTGAGTTATGCCGCTTCCTTTTCTTGGGGAGAGCCATGCCTACGGAGAGGCATGCTATGCAGATGGCTGCCCGTGAGGCGATAGCTCGTCTCCGGGATGTTCTTCCTTCAATGAAGACTCGTCGCTACCGCTACCTTCCATGCCACGTACCATACACTTTTCACTACTCATTCGCTTGCCCCAGAGGAGAGCGAGACGAGGCTATTGAGATGCTTGTCAAGTACCTCCGGGCTCTGGAGGCAGCCTTCGACAACCTGGTAGACGACCTTGTGGCTGCCCGCATGGACTCAGTCCATGGCTGTGCCGCCAACAGGAGGGAGCTCCTGCACACCGCACCACCACTGACTTTCGTATCGTCCTCGGCATCTTATTCTCCTACCATTCTCGCCACTGCTCGTCGCCTGCCTACCACTTAGGAGTTCAACCTAGTCATTGCGCCCACTTGAGTTCGTTCTGCACCACCCATTGCGCCCACTCCTGTTTGTGTTGCTCCGCCTATGGCGCCCGCTCCATCTACTCAGCGCAACACTTCACGTCTGGAGCCTATTAGCGAGGAGGAGGTTGAGTCCCCAGCCTCACCGCGCCTCACCCTCGGCAGGCCAAGGGAGATCCTTACCATCTCCGACTGAGTACGCTTAGCCGCCATGCGATGTACCGACTTGTACGATATGTTTATATGTACATAGGTTGTGCGAAGTAGCTTGTTTGCGCATCATGTAGGAACTGGGAGAAGTGCACTAGCCTAAATAACATGTCAGGAATATGTACGCATATCCTAAGTGATGTACTGTATAATTACTGCTTGCGTGTAAGATATGTAATGAGCAGTCCTTCTCCGTGCGCAATCTATTATTATCTTAAAAAATCTTGGAACATTTAAAATTTCCCGTCTTTATGAATTTATTGATTTTTGCGACTCATTTTCTTTTCTTATGAGTTTTACAAAATATATCCCCTGAGTGAAAAATGTCTGCGTCCTTGGGCGCTCCATGCCAAATCCATGGAGAAAATTATGGCACACCACCAAGCAACAATTTCACACAGGGCAGTCAAGTCAACATGGCGGTGAAACAACATTTTCCCAAGTATGCCGCCTTTATGAACAGAGTCAGCAACAACATCGGAGATGATGAACCAAGTCATCAATATGGGAAATCACCGTGGACGATGTCGGCAGCAATCCAAGTTATGCGAGCTACGGAAGACGCGTCCCCAACATTTTCTCATCTTGACAAACCTCTTGAGGCCGATGGTAGCTTGAGACATGGAAAAAAATTAATTATTGCACAGTGTTCAGACCGTGAGAAAGTACTATCGCACGCACTATCTCACTGGAGCAGCTGCATCATGGTGGGAAAATTTCCTACACATGCACCCCAACAAAAATGATATAACACAGGAGGAGTTCAAAGAAGGTTCTCGTGGGCGCACATTCCTAAAAGTGTTATGAAGATCAAGAAGAGAGTTTGATGACCTCAAACAAAGGACCATGATGGTGTCGAGAATACAACAGTCAGTTTACTCTGTTGTCTCGCTTCATCAACGAAGAGCGTATGACCTGAAAGCAAGAAGATGGAAAAATTCCTGGACGGTCTGGCACCCGCGCTTAAATGCCAGCTGGTCGTGCACACTTTCCCAGATTTCAAAACACTGGTGGATAAGGCTATTACCTTGGAAAATGAGAGACACAGCTTGGAGGATTTCCGCAAACGCAAAAGGGACCAGACTACTCTTGCTCGCAACCACCGGAGCAAGACGGATTTTCAGAAAGGTGGGGCACACAAACCCACGACGAATGTTTCACACCCAATCAAGAATTTCCATGCAAGGGACAAGGAGTTCACATATCGCCCATGCGTTACATGCTACGCTTGTGGAGAAGAAGGGCACTATGCCAAGCAGTGCCCCAAGCCAAGGAACTCGACCCCAAAGCCGAACAACGGTGGCAATAATTCAGCGCCCAAGCGAAACAATTTCAACCCCAATAACAACCACAGGAAGGGTCATCTGAACCACGTGACCAGAGAAGAAGCACAAAATGCCCCGGATATCGTACTCGGTACGTTCCCTGTCAACACAATACCTGCCACGGTTTTGTTTGATTCTGGAGCTTCTCACTCATTCATTTCGAAGAGATTTGCTTTGCAAAATAATTTTTTGATGCTTCCCTTGGAAAAATCCATGATCATCAAGTCCCCTAGGATTAAGCAAGTGACTCAGAGTTACTGCCAAGGTGTGATTATTGAGTTTGAAGGATTGAAGTTTCACGCCAACCTTATTGTATTAGAAAATAAAGGACTGGATGTCATTCTAGGGATGGATTGGTTAACCACCAACAAAGGTTTTATTGACTGCATCAACCGGACCATAATTCTCACCCACCATCACGGGAAGACAATAAAAGTTTCAGCCAAAGAGAGACAAATATCTCGACAACCGAGGTTGAACAAGGTGGACGTTTCTGAGTTAAGCAAAGTTCCAATAGTATGTGAATTTCCAGACGTATTCCCCGAAGAACTACCAGGCATGCCACCAGATCGAGAGATAGAATTCAACATTGAGCTAGCACCCGGAACCGCCCCCATATACAAGAAACCATACAGAATGGCACCATCCGAGTTGGTAGAATTGAAGAAGCAAATAAAAGAATTCTTGGACAAAGGATATATCTGAGCCAGCTCCTCACCTTGGGGTTCACCAATTTTATTTGCCAAGAAAAAGGATGGGACACTGAGATTGTGTATAGACTATCGAGCACTTAACATGGTCACAATCAAGAACAAATACCCAATGCCACGGATAAATGATTTATTTGATCAGCTCGCTCAGGCCAAGGTCTTCTAAAAAATTGACTTAAGGTCGGGATACCATCAATTAAAAGTGCGAACAGAAGATATCCCCAAGACAGCCTTCACCTCCAGATACGGACTGTATGAGTTCACAGTAATGCCGTTTGGACTAACAAACGCCCCCGCATATTTTGTTCACCTCACAAAGTATTTATGAAGTTTATGGACAAGTTTGTTGTGGTATTCATCGACGATATTCTGAAATACTCCAAGACACCAGATGAGCACGCTGAACATCTCCGAATTGTTGAGAACTCAGGAAACATCAATTGTACGCCAAGTTCAGCAAGTGTGAATTTTGGCTAAGACAGGTGGGTTTTCTGGGCCACGTACTGACCCAAGAAGGTATTTTCATAGACCCGGAAAAGGTCAAAGCCGTACTTGGCTGGAAACCACCAGCCAGCGTAACCGACGTGCGAAGTTTCTTGGGAATGGCAGGATACTACCGAAGATTTATTGAAGGATTCTCCACCATAGCAAAGCCAAGGACGCAGTTACTCAAGAAGGACAAGAAGTTTTAATGGACTGAAGCTTGCGAGAAAAGTTTCCAAGAGCTAAAAAGGAAATTGACGGCAGCACGAGTATTAATTGTGCCAGACATACACAAGAATTTCGAGGTGTATTGTGACGCATCCCGGAAGGGCCTCGGATGCGTATTGATGCAAGAAGGCAAGGTAGTCGCGTATATTTCCAGACAACTTCGCAAGCATGAAGAAAATTATCCTACTCATGACTTGGAGTTGGCAGCAGTCATCCATGCACTCAAAGAGTGGAGACACTTTCTACTTGGAAATCGTTGTGAAATATACACAGACCATAAAAGCCTCAAGTATATTTTCACACAACCGGAACTCAATTTACAGCAGTGACGCTGGTTGGAATTAGTGAAGGATTATGATGTTGGAATCCACTATCATCCGGGAAAAGCAAATGTAGTGGCGGATGCTCTTAGTCGGAACCCTAGCTCGGACAACGACAACCTACCAAACCTGAGACCTGAGTTTCGGCAGGAGTTTGCTAAACTCAACTTAATGGTGGTCACTGAAGGCAGTGTGTCGAATTTGGAAATACAGCTTACCCTGATGGAAAAGATTAAGGAGGCTCAGCATGGGCACCCCAGCATTGAAGATATAAAACGAAAAGTGAGTTTGGGCAAGGCCTCAGGATTCGTCATCGACGAGCAGGGAATATTGTGGTACGGAGATAGGCTTTGCGTACCAAATACCGAGGACCTTAAATAGCAAATCTTAGCTGAAGGCCACACCACTCCGTATTCAATCCATCCTGGAGGAACGAAAATGTACAAGGATCTTCAGGAAAAAATTTGGTGGCACGGTATAAAAAGGGACATAGCTACATTCATGGCATGTTGTGACTCATGTCAATGCATCAAGGCCGAGCACCAGAAACCGGCCGGACTAGATAAATTTTTCTCATGCTTGAATCATTTCATCAAACACTTGGCCGGCACTGTTCATGTACACTTTCAGTAAAATTCAGAGTTCAGTGTTGTGATGTCGTTTTTAAATCGGTGGCTTGTCGCCGATCACCGGTGCACCACTGGCGCATTCGCGCAGCCTCACCTTCTTAACCTGAGCACCGCCGCCCTCTTGGGCGGACGCGGGTGTCGGTGGCGGCGAGCATCGCCGGCGCCCGGCAACTTTCTTGATGGCGAACCACCGTGGCGACCAGCGGAGCCAGCACCATCTCGCTACGCCGTTCTGCGCTGCCCAACGCTCCCTAGCCCTCCGCGTGGCCTCATGCATGCCAGCGCACACCACAGCACCGTCGCCGTGGCCCGGCAAGCACAGGGCGCGCCCTCTGCCGCCGACGGGCCCGCGCCGCCCCGTTCTGTCGAAACCACCCAGCACGCCTAATTCAGCCAAGGTTAGCTGCTAAACGGAGCCCGTGGACCTCCACGTTGATGCCCAACCCCCTAAACTCCCCGACCAAGCACTGCACCGCCATAACCATCGCCGGAGATCCCCATTCGCAGCCACCGCCTCGGATCGCCTATAAAAAGAGGTCCCGAGCTCGTTCTCGAGCACGCAGCACCACTGCACCCCACCAGTACCCCGCCAAAACACTAGGAGGACCTCGAGGAGGTCTACTCCCCCAACTCCGGCCGCCCCGATCCGCCTCGGCCACCAGCTCGATCCACTCCGGTGAGGCCATCCCCGCCGCCCAAACCTCATCAATAGTCTCCTCGAGCACCCAGTGATCTAACCCCGGCTTCAATTTGACCTCCGTAGCCCTCCCCGACGAGATCCAACTCCACCCGAGCCGCCGTCCGCCGGAGCAAGGACCGCCGTCGACGTGGTGCTCGCCGACGCCACCACCACCACCCACCGCGGAAGGACACACTGAGCACATAGGTACTCTCGATCCTCCCAACTCGCCGTGGATCGCCGCCCGGCGCTCCACCGCAGCTCTCGGCGCCCGGCGAGCTCTGTTTCTTCCCGTTTGAAATTTCAAACCTGGGGTGGGACCCTCGTCGATATTTTCCTTTTGAACCGTTTTCTGAAAACGCGTTCGGGCAGAATACGTTTCCCTTTGCAGTTGACGACTCCTTAGCCGAAGCGTTTTCTGTTTTTATAAGTTGGCCCCTGGAAACTTTCTGTTTCCTTACAGATGAATCCCTGGATTAAAACCTCCATAACTTTTGAACAGAAACTGATTTTTGATTGATTCATTTTCTATCATCTTTATTTTTCTGTCTAGTTTTTTTTCATATATATTTGAAAAATATTTGGAACACTTTTTTGTGCACTCTCGGTATTTACGTTAGTACGTATTTTTCTTATAACGTAGATCTGGGAGGAGGTGATGGAACCGCGAACCGCCAAGCTAGACTCCGACTACTCCGAACCGAGCAAGCATGTTTGAACTTTTGATATGATGAGTGTCTTTGGCATGTTTGCATTAAGTAGTTTCATGGCATGTTATGAGCATTTCGACAAATGTTATATTACATGCAAAGTGGAGGCAAGTGAGTTTCAAAAATCCATAAGTTGTTGGATATGAGTTTGCATGGCCATGTGATGGCATGAGAATGGGTAAGATGGCGGTGTTGTAGCATGCCGGTCTTATGCCGAACTATTTGACTCCAGTGTCAACGTGAATCAAGTCACGTTTCCATCCGTTTCCCTTCCTGTACTACCACATGTTTTCCACAAGGGATATGGCTTAGTAAGTTGAAAACCGCTTTCCTGGTACGCACCAAATAGAGAGGTCGTGATGAGGTTCCATGGCCTGGATTAAAGCCGATCATCCGGTCGGGGGCATGGGTGTTTCGGTTGGGACGAGAGGGGCACCCTTAGAGCGCGATATAAATTTGATCCCATGCTATTCGAGGTTTTGATCTCCCGTCTCAAAGTTTTTCTTGAACGTTGTCTAGGGTGATTCCTGGCATCGTGAGGTGGGATGGGTATGTACTGGTTAGATGTGTTTCTACCGAAATACCGTAAACGGAACTAGTCCTCGTGACTACGGAAATCCGTTGGCTGTGGATAATTAGTACAAACTCTGTAGAGTCAAAATCCTTTCAATCATCTTATCCATGACCAGGTACTATGTTCAACTTATCTTGTCAGTATCAATCTCAGTGACAAAACTCCGGTGAACTACATGAGTGTTAAGTCCGGCCAAATGTTTATTCTTGTGGATGGACTAACCAGTTTATTATTATGTGTTGAATATTTCCTATGAGTATTATATCTTCGTGAATTTATCAGATATGAATAATGAGATTTAAGCCCTTTCTGCGATGTCGCTCAGACGTCCGACTGTGGTGCACTTGTTATTTACTTTTGGTATACGCCCTTTCTGCCATGTCGCTCAGATGTCCGACTGTGGCACACTTGTTTTACTTTTGATATAAGCCCTTTCTGCGATGTTGCTCCGACGTCCGACTGTGGCACGCATGTTATTTACTTTCAATATAAGCCCTTTCTGCGATGTCGCTCCGACGTCCGACTATGGCACACATGTTATTTAATTTCAATATAAGCCCTTTCTGCTATGTCGCTCCGACGTCCGACTGTGGTACGCATGTTATTTACTTTCAATATAAGCCCTTTCTGCGATGTCGCTCCGACGTCCGATTGTGGCACGTATGTCATTTACTTTTCAATATAAGCCCTTTATGTGGTGTCGCTTAGACGCCCGACCGTGGCATGATTTTTTTTATTTGTTTGCCCTTCGAGGTGTCGCTCCAGACACCCGATTGGTTTTCTTTTATTTTGTTGGGACTTCGTGAGGACTACCGCCCGAGTTCCTTTTTACATATCATGTTGTGCAATATTTATTATTTGAATGTGCATTGTTATTTGCTCATGACGCATTCATGCATGCATTTGTTATATCTTATGTCCGAACTGTCTTGCGAGTACTTTCAAAGTACTCACCCGGCTTGTTGATTTGGCGGATGTTGATGAAAGCGATCTCATGGATGAAGAGTTCGATAGCGAGTCCGGCGCCTAGAGGAGTCGGTCGAGTCTCGTGCGATCCTGGATTTGGTCACTGTATTATAACCGCTTCCGCTACCCAAATAAATTCATCGAGCCTCACCTCGACGCTCGATGAGCTGCCAGTTTAGGAGTTACGTTATCCACTCCACTGTGATATTTTCACCACCACTTTTATCTCGTGTCAGTAGTATGTCACCACACCCCTGTATTGTAACCGCCCTTATGTTCAATATTGGCGAGTTTGTAATAATTGTTGAGCAGCCTCAGCTCAACCCTGTAATATATTTAATGCTACTGGCCTTCTGTATCAAGTATTTGTCTACCAGTAAGGATAATTCTTCCTATACTGGAATCAAGAGATCGATTTCTTAATAAGTATTTTATTGAAAAACTGGTCGTGACATGTGGGGGACACTGTATCGGTGTACGACCCTAGATATGAAGTCTATTACTGGTCCGAATTTAGCCGTTTGGACTGGTTTAGCTTCTATCCATTTGGTGAATTTGTCCACCATGACCAATAAGTATTTCTTCTTATGGCTTCCCCCTTTAAGAGGTCCGACCATATCCAGCCCCCAGACTGCAAAGGGACAAGTTATGGGGATTGTTTGGAGTGTGGTAGGGGGCATGTGACTCTGATTGGCAAAGAGCTGGCAACCAACGCAATGTTGGACAAGGTCTTGTGCGTCCGCTCGGGCCGTCGGCCAATAGAAGCCTGTACGGAAGGCCTTGCTGACTAATGCCCGAGCCGCGGTGTGGTGCCCGCCCAGGCCGGCGTGGATTTCAGCCAAGAGCTACCGCCCTTCCTCTTTGGAGATGCATCTTTGTAGTACTCCGGTAGCGCTTTTCTTGTAGAGTTCCCCTTCGTAGACCTTGTAAGCTTTAGAACGCCGAACGGTGCAGCGCGCTTCATTTTGGTCTTCGGGGAGCTCCTGCCTATTTAGGTAGGCCAAGAAGGGCTCAGTCCACGGGGCAATTACAGCCATGACTTCATGGGCGAGGGCGTTATTTGAGGTAGAACCTCCAAGCGTATCGATGGTTGAATCGAGGATGTATTCGGATCCGTGCTAGTATTGCCGGATTCCCCTTCCCATACTACGGATGGCTTGAACAGCCGTTCCAAGAATATATTAGGTGGGATGGTGTCGCGTTTAGCGCCGATGCGAGCGAGGACATCCGCCGCTTGATTGTTTTCTTGAGCCACATGGTGGAATTCGAGCCCCTCGAACCGAGCTGACATTTTGAGGATGGCATTACAGTAAGCCGCCATTTTCGGGTCATTGGCATCAAAATCTCCGTTTATCTGTGATATTGTGAGGTTTGAGTCCCCGCGCACCTCTAGGCGTTGAATGCCCATAGAGACTGCCATCCGAAGACCTTGCAACAGAGCCTCGTATTCGGCTGCATTGTTGGAGTCTGTGTATAATATTTGGAGGACGTACTGGACCATGTCGCCGGTGGGAGATGTCAAGACTACCCCTGCTCCCAATCCGGCCTGAATTTTAGAGTCGTCGAAGTGCATGATCCAGTTTGAGTATGCGCCGTACTCTTTAGGGAGTTCAGCTTCCGTCCATTCGGCGATGAAGTCATCCAACACTTGCGACTTGATGGCCCGCCGTGGTTTGTATGTTATGTCGAACGGCAGGAGCTCGATAGCCCACTTGGCAATTCGGCCGTAGCATCGCGGTTATTTATTATGTCATTGAGTGGTACTTTGGAGGCCACCGTAATCGGACACTCTTGAAAGTAGTGTCATAGCTTCCGGGATGCCATGAACACCGCGTATGCTATTTTTTGATAGTGTGGGTATCGGGATTTGCATGGGGTTAGGACCGTGGACACGTAGTAGACTGGCCTCTGGAGCGGGTATTTGTATCCGTCGGCCTCTCGTTCAACGACGAGCACTGCACTTACGACTTGATGCGTTGCAGCTATGTACAACAACATAGGTTCGTCGATATTCGGCGATGTTAATACTGGATTACTGGC
Organism: Aegilops longissima; assembly: GCA_021605205.1. Taxonomy (NCBI): domain Eukaryota; kingdom Viridiplantae; phylum Streptophyta; class Magnoliopsida; order Poales; family Poaceae; genus Aegilops; species Aegilops longissima. The sequence goes on from CM038677.1 coordinate 594,699,365, forward strand.
CAATAGGGTTTTTATTTCATCCAGTCCGGCCGCAGCTGCATCCGTCCATACGAAGTGTTCGGTGCGCCTAAAAAGGCGATAAAGCGGTAGTGCCTTTTCTCCTAACCTGGAGATAAAGCGGCTGAGAGCAGCCACGCATCCCGCTAGTTTTTGGATGTGCTTGAGGTATGTTGGTATAGCCAACTATGACAGAGCTCGGATCTTTGCCGGATTTGCTTCAATTCCTCTATTGGAAACAATGAAGCGAAGCTTCCCGAGGGGCGCCAAAAACGCATTTTCAGTTCAGCTTGATGTCGTATGTCCGAAGATTGTCAAATATAAGCCTCAAGTCGTCTATCAGGGTTTCGACGTGTCTTGTTTTTATGACCACGTCGTCCACGTATGCCTCCACTGTTTTGCCGATTTGCTTTTCGGGCATGTTTGAATCATGTGTTGGTAGGTTGCACCGGCGTTCTTGAGCCCGAAAGGCATAGTGTTGAAGCAGAAAGGGCCATATGGCGTTATGAAAGTTGTTGCAGCTTGGTCAGATTCTGCCATCTTTATTTGATGGTATCTAGAGTATGCGTCGAGGAAACACAGCGAGTCGTGTCCAGCTGTGGCATCGATGATTTGATTGATGCGAGGGATGGGAAAGGGATCCTTGGGGCAAGCCTTGTTGAGGTCTTTGAAACCGACGCATAGTCGCCAGGATTTATCCTTCTTTAGCACCATCACCAAATTTGCCAGCCAATCCGGATGTTTAATATCTCTAATAAATCCGGCCTCGAGTAGCTTGGCTAACTCTTCCCCCATTGCCTGTCGTTTGGGCTCTGAGAACCGCCTTAGGGTCTGCTTGACTGGTTTATATCCTTTTAGGATATTAAGGCTGTGTTCGGCCAGTCTGCGTGGGATTCCTGGCATGTCCGATGGGTGCCAGGCGAAAATGTCCCAATTCTCGCGTAGGAAATCTCGAAGTGCGGCTGTGTCCCAATGGAAGCTGTCTTCGTGGGGTTCGTTGGTTGGACCTGGAATTTGATTATCTCGTATGCAGGTTTGAATGAGGTGGACTTGGGTCGTTTGTCGAGTATTACATCGTCCCTGTCCACGGTGGCCCGTAGTGCTGTTAATTCTTTGGCTGCTAGGGCTTCGGATAATGCCTCCAAGGCAAGAGCTGTGGTTTTATTTTGGGCGCGAAGCGCAACGTCTGGATCACTGGCTAGAGTGATTATTCCATTGGGTCCGGACATTTTAAGCTTCATGTACCCATAATGGGGTACAACTTGAAAGCTTGTGAACGCGTCCCGCCCTAGAAGGGTGTGCTATCCGCTGTTAAAAGGAGCCACCTGGAATGTGATTTCCTCGGACCTATAATTCTCAAGGGTACGAATACCACATCGAGTGTGATTTTTCCCTTTTGCCGCGCTTCCTAGGTAGGATAATTCCTCGGAGGTCGTGCCGCTTCGTTCAATGCGGCTTTTATCAATCTCCATCTTCTTGGCGTTTCTTCATAAGTCAGATTTAATCCGCTTCCGCCGTCCATGAGTACTTTGGTGAGCCAAAAGCCATCTGATCGGACTAAGGACGGAGCGGTCGTGTGCGGACAGCCGGGATCGAGGTTCATCACGGCATTAAAAGTTATAGCTTTGTCATTCCAAGGGTTTATTTTTGCCACACGGTAAATTTCAGCGGAGCTTCAGCGAGCTCGCTTGCGCCTATTGTTTGAGGCGAAAGTCTTGAATACTGTTAGTCTTGTATTGTGTTCCTGGCGGGATGTTGTTCGCTTTATGGCCCTAAAGAAGATCCTGCCACTTTTTGCCACCTGCGGAGTATCCAACATGCCTTAAGGCTATGAGTAGGTGTTATACCGAGTACTATGGAGCTTACATGGCCCGTCGAGCCATTCTTCCAATCTGGATCTCCATACTGGCGTGGGCTTTGGTTTCTTGGGGGTTGGGTCGGACGACGTACGAGAGTTCGTCCGTTTAGTTCGGACAAAGGTTTTGGCGAGAGCAGTACTATCCCAAAATTCTATTTGGGTCTTCCAAGCGCTCTCCATCGCACAGTACTTCCGTACTATGGTTTCCAAGTCCGCGAAGCGTACTCTGTCGCGGCAGCTTATAGCATTTTGGAGTCCTTCATCCGTGCAGTTTTTGCAGAAAAGTGAGACCATGTCCTCTTCGCGGCAGTCCCTGACCTTGTTAAGCGCAAGGAGGAATCTGGCCCAGTAGCGATGTACAGTTTCCTGGGGCTCTTGCCTGATGCGGGAGAGACAATTTAGGTTCAGTTTAGGGTCCGGATTTTGATCTGATCTATGGCCCTAGGGCGCGGGCGGTCCCGAGCTAAACAGCTCAGGATCCGGGGTGCCCAATTTCTTCGGCCCGATGCCCGACTCTAAGTCCGGGACCTGGGTCAGGTTTTCCTTTGAGCAGGTCTTTAGCTCAAGGAGTTCGGTGATCCGAACACAACTTGTCCTCAAAGTTGAGGGGCAATCCGTGTGTGGTTCCTCCACTATCGCTATCTCATGGGTGGTCAGCGGGGACCTGATGTCCCTTTGGTCGGGTTTAAGCCCAATCTGGTCGTAGTCTGTAGCGACTCCCAGAGCGACGATGCGATCCAAGAGTTCGTTAAGGGAGGAGAGCTCCATTGGATCCATCTGTTCGGCAAGTTCTGAACTGACGCAAAGGTTATGATTGATGACCCAAGATGTCATCGTCGGCGCCACCGCCGATGGGACGGCCATGATAAAGCCGCCGAGCTGGAGCGTCTGGCCTGCAGCCAGAGCCCCTTCTGAAGTAATGTCGTCCTTGACAATAAGACGAGCCATCGAGCCTGATGGCGACGACACAGAGGAACTCTCAATGAAAGCACCAATGTCGGTGTCAAAACCGGCGGATCTCGGGTAGGGGGTCCCGATCTGTGCGTCAAGGCTGATGGTAATAAGAAGTAAGGGACACAGGTGTTTACCCAGGTTCGGGCCCACTCGATGGAGGTAAAACCCTACGTCCTGCTTGATTAATATTGATGATATGGGTAGTACAAGAGTAGATCTACCACGAGATCGTAGAGGCTAAACCCTAGGAGCTAGCCTATGATGGTATGAATGTAATTGTGATCAACCTTCTAAGGACCAACCTCTCCGGTTTATATAGGCACCGGAGAGGGCTAGGGTTTACATGGAGTCGGTTACAAGGAAGGAAATATAATATACGGATCGCCAAGCTTGCCTTCCACGCCAAGGAAAGTCCCATCCGGACACGGGCCGAAGTCTTGAGTCTTGTATCTTCACGCTTCAATAGTCCAGACGTTGTACACAGTCCGGCAGTCCGGATACCCCCTAATCCAGGACTCCCTCAGGCGGCCCCGCTTCCCCATGCAGCCTTGATATCCGCCTGGCTAGGTGGCCATGGTGTCCTACATAGTTATTTCCGCATTGCTGGCAACGCACTCCCCAACTCCTCTGCTTCCTCGAACCTCAGCTTCCTCTCCCAATCCAACCTGAGTTTAGTCCTCTCCACCGCCATGGCGCCAGACCGAACGGAGAAAGGGAAGAAGTCCCTGTCCTCAGCCAGCCCGCCGTCGGCCATCGAGCCCGCCGTCGGCCGATCGTGGGTGCTCAATCGGGAGGCCATGGACAAGGTCCGCCTTGCGCTCGCCTCCAGCTTCAACGAATGGGGAGGGACGGTGGCCTGGCCTCCATCCTGAGCTTCTTTTGATAGAACAGCCACCGAGGTCCAATTCTTCATCGATGCCCTGTGGGCCGGCCTGGTCCCTCCCTTCTCCGCCTTCTTCAATGCCGTGCTTTCCCATTACCAGATCCATATGCTGCACCTAGATCCCCAGTCCGTTGCCCTTCTTGCCGTATTTGCCTTCGTATGCGAGGCCGTGGTGGGCATTCCCCCTTTCGTGGCTACCCGGCGCCATTTCTTCTAGCTGCACTTGATCGACCCCCGGCAATGCTCGGGGTGCTTAAGCTTCTAGGCCGTTACGGCGACGGCCGACTCGGGGATTGACTTTGAACTCCCGCCGTCCGTGAGCGGATTTCGGACGCGATGGGTATATGTGGATGTTGGAGTGCGCAACCATTTGCTCTTGCCTCCGTCGGCGCCCGCCATCTCCAGCTCCGGCTGGGACCACGAGGAGCTTGCGAGCTCCCGCCTCGCCTTCGTCTGGCTCTGGCTGAAGAGGCTGAAAGACCTAGGCTTGGCAGCACCCATGGTGATGAAGGAGTTCCTCCGGCGCCGTGTCGCCCCACTCCAGCGCCATTCCCAGCCGATGTGGACCCTGTCTGTCGGCCAGGATCGCATGAGGCTTCAGGAGTCAGGGCTCCCACTCGAGGCATGAAGTACGGTGCTCGAGGTCCTGACAGGCGACCCTTCGCCAGCCGACATGCCATTGGAGGGCTGTCTCTCGAACCGCTGCTCGAATAGAGCGGAGTTCACGGGGTAGATGCCCCCCTTTGGAGTTCACGGAGTTGACATGCCATTCGAGCGGAGTTCACGGAGTTGACATGCCATTCGAGCGGAGTTCACGCTGCTCGAATGGGGGCTGCGCCCAGTTGGCCTTGAGGGGCCCCGTGAGAACCCCGTCACCGTGGTTTCCCTCCTTGTCGCCGGCGCTGAACTTGCCCCAAGAGTGGACGCAGGGGGGCAAGTTCCACCGGAGGCCGGAGGCGCGGGTGCCAAGGTGTCGATGCCGCCCGTGGCTCCGGAGGCGCCATCCCCGGGAGCCTGGGACTCTCGCCCTAGGGTGGTAGTTGAGGGGACGACGCAATCTGCTGCTCCTGAGGCCGAATCTCCCGAAGCCCCAGCAGGTCGTCGCGAGGCGGATCCCGATGGTTCTCCCCAGCTCGGCGCTCTTGGGGTCGTCTCCTCGGGGACTGCACCGGTCGCCATGCCCAACGCTTCGGCCGGCTCCGTGTGGACTTCGACGCGCTCCACAAGAGGAAGGGGTCCCCAAGCTGCAGCAGTGGCGTCTTCCGGCCGTTGAAACAGAGGGAGCACATCGCCATAGATGAGTAAGTACCTTATATTTGTGATTCATCGGGTGCTACTTCCCTTCCTGACGGTGGCTCTTCAGGATCCCTTCTGCTAAGGCTGTGAAGCCTCACGGGGAGCAACCTCCTCCGGCCTCGAATCTCTCGCTGCCTTGAGCGTCCCAAGCCAGCATGCCACCCCCGGCGTGAGGTCGGCTGGAGAGGCAGGCATGCTAGCTTGGCGCCTCGAGCCCGAGCTCCTACAATCCCTTCTTCGTGGCCTCGCCGGGGTGCGACGAGCGTGCCAAGGGCGCCTCCTCTGGTTGTGGGCGGCGCCTGGATGGCTTCAGCCTTGGTTTCTTCTTGGAGCAGCGGATCCCCACCCGTCCAGGCCTCCGCCATGGCCCAGATGGGGATCGGGGAAGCACTAGCCCCCAGCCCCCTGCTGGGAGGGAGCGAGCTGTTTCGGGCTCCTTCAGCTACCCCTGCCGTGGAGGACGGAATCGGCCGCGTGCTCAAGTTTGCACACGAACGGAGTGTCATCCGCCAAGAGCTCTTTCAAGAGGCAATGGGTGCAATGAGCCGACTCGGAGGAGAACTCGCGGATGTAGACGCGCGCCTTGAAGCCGAGGGTCTTAGGATGGTGGAGGAGTGGCATAAACTGAAGGTGGCCATCAACCTCGGGCGCCAATAGCGCGAGCTTGATAACGCGAAGGCCGAGGCGTCTCTTGCAACCTCGTGCGACGCCTGCACTCGAGCCTTCGAAGAAGCCAGGGAAGCGGATCATCGCCGCGAGATTGCGGAGAAACGTGCTTGGGAGCTCCAAGCCTGGAGCACCTCATTGGAGCGGCAAGTGGAGGCGCGCAAAGCCGCCCTAGCGTCGATGAAGGGGATGCCTGCCGAGGAAGAAGAGATCCTGAAGCGCGAGGAAGCGCTGGCGCTGGAGGCCACGGAGCGCACCCTTGAGCTTGAGCGGTTGGAGACAAGGGAGCGCCAAGTCTCCCAAGCGGAAGATGTTGTCGGTGCGCGCGAGGACAAGGCCCAGGAGGAGGTCGACCGCGGGGTGGCCGTGGTTCACGCAGATCTTGTGGGCAGGTACGACCTGAAGCTGAAGCTTGTGGAAGCCGAAGTTATGGGTAGTACTACTGCCCTCAGGTCAGAGTTGGCTGAGGTGGAGCAGCGCGAGAAAGCCGCCGCAGCCGCCCTGGTCTCGGCGCAAGCCGAGCTGGCTTCCGCCCGTGCCGAGCTGCTTTCTCTTCTGTAGCGGGCCACCAGCGCCGAGTCCTTCGCGCACTAGAGTAGGGAGGAAGCGCTCTGGCGGCAGACGCTAGAGCGTGTGCATGCTCCCATGCTCCAAAGCCTCAGGATCAGGGCCAACGCGGCGCTGGGTGCTATCTGCGACGAAGACGCCCCCCCATACCCACCCGAACGACTATGCCAGTCACCTCCTTTTCTTTACCGACGTGGTGACACGCCTGGAGAATCGATCGGAGAGGGCTCGCACGCTTGTTGAAGAGAGGAGCCGCGGCCTGCTCAGGCGCGCATTCTCCCGCGTCTTCAGCCACCTCCAGAACACCTACCCCAACTTTGATTTTGACGCCGCCATTGCCCCTGTGCTCGAGGCGACCTGGCGCGCTGGGTAGAAGACAATGTGGATGCTCTATTCTGGGCCTTCACCTCCAAGGACGACGCGGTGGTGGTCGCCGCAGATGAAGGTGACGTGGTCGATGACACCCCCCGTTCATACCGACGAAAATTCAACTTCAAACTTAAATCCAAAACCAGAAAACAGGGCTACAGAAAAGAGATAAGAAGCAAATGGCCGCGTCCGGCGCCTAATCTAGTCTTCTTGTCTTCTCACCAGCGTGGAGCTAAGTGCTGCCACTTGGACGTGGGAGGGAGCCCCTGAGGCCCGAGGGCAGCACTCCTGAGGCGTGTACAGCCCCACTCATTATTACGTGAGAGTGTCAAGAGCGCAGACCTTTACAGGCGCGAGCTTTACTTCATATCGCCAGACGAGGGCCCTGCCTTGCGCCACCCTTGACCACCATTGGGGCGTCCGGAAACCAGGACGAAACCAAGGGGCAAAGGGGACGCCAGCGACGCCCTCGGAGACCACGGGTCCTCTGCCGGGGGAATGCTCGCCGGCACCTCCCCGTCAGAGGGCCTACCTCCGGGGGACGCCGCTTCGCATGACGCGGGGAAGGGCCTTGCTCCCTGCCCCTTCCCTGCAGCCCCCAGTGCGCTCCTCCTGGTGGAAGGGAGGCTGTCGAGCTGGGGCCGCCTTCCACCGCTGTGACTTGATCCTCCTGCGATCCATGGTTAGCATAATCTTGCTCCTGAGAGGTTAGTGGTACCCTGTAGCTATTGTCGCCGGCACAGTCGGCGAGGCTCCCGGGAGGCTCCTGGAAGGCATCTGATTCTAGTGCATCCTCCTCCCAGCCTCGCTCGAGGAACGAGCCAGGGTCGTCCTCCAGCGTGTACTCCTAGTCCACCATGCGGGGCACGTAGGCCTCCGAGGCCGTCGCCCCGAAGACCTCGCCGAAGTGTCCCACGCTCCACGTTGCCCGGCCCAGCGTGCCGCCCTGAGGATGGTAGGGCGGCACCCCGGTGAGGGCGCGGGCGGCAACGCTCGTGCCCACCCTCATCGGAGGTGGCGCGGGTGCGACTGGGGCGCCCGGTGCTGCTGGTCGTGCCGGTGTTGATGAAGCCTCCTGGTGCGCCCGGGAGCACGCGGGCACGGCGAGGCCCGCCATGCGATCCGGCCGCGGCCTGAGGCGTAAGCAGGGAGCAAAATGGCGGTGCTCCCGAGGCCGCGGTGTCCAGTAGCTCGGCAACGCGCTCCAGCAACGCATCCCGGCCGCTCTCCATCAGCCGGCATCGCAGCAGCTCCCGAGCCACCATGAGCGCGGCCCTCATGTTTGCCTGCTCCCGTCAGGTGTGCGGCATCGTGGCCGCAGCGTAGCTTGAGGCCCTTGCAGCAGCCCGCGCTTGTCATGGAGTAAGGGTGGATGGCGTTATCATACGCCCGCCGCCCCCACCGATGTTTGGTGGTGCGTGCTGTGCAAGAAGCGAGGTTGAGGTCTTCTTGGGCCGGCGACACCGCTCGGGCTGGCCAAGCTGCCCAGTGGTCAGTGTTGGCCCTCGGGTTGCCGGACATCGAAACCGAGAAGAGTCGGCAGATCAACTGGTAGAAGAGAGGCTCCGGCGCACCCCTACCTGGCGTGCCAAATGTCGGATTTCGGGTTCCGGCAAAACCCTCGATGTTCGAACAATGGGGTGCGCACGAAGATCTCTCCCAACCTAATCACGCTCTCATCCTCACCGCGATCCCAAAGCCTAGCTCCACGAACCCGCAGAAAGAGAGATATAAGAGTTTATACTGGTTCGGGCCATCGATGTGGTGTAATACCCTACTCTAGTGTGGTGTGGTGGATTTCCCCTTGGGCTGAGGATGAACATTTACAAGGGAAGAACAGCCTCCTGAGGAGAGCTACTCTTGTGCTTGGTGTACTTGTGTGGTTGAGGGTGATCTCAATCCCCCCTCCTATGGTGGTGGCTAGTCCTATTTATAGAGGCCCTGGTACTCTCCCCAAATATTGAGCGGGAAGGGATCCAACAACGGCCAAATTCGAAGGGAGACAACTAGTACAAGTTATCCTGACTAAAGGTGGTCTTCGCCTGCCTAAGGCTCTGCTGGTGACGCTGTCTTGGGATCCACGGTGACCTCCGTCCTGTCGTCTTGCTCGTCTTGGTCTCGTTGCACCGGTATGGAAACCTTTGCCTGACGCCTCAGGACTCCTCGCCTACGCTTGCCCCTTTAGCACCAAAGAGTAAGCGAGGACACTGCGCGTGCTGGCGCCCGACTGGCGCCCGCCTAGCTCTAGTCGTCATGGCTTGCGTCACAAAAACCTCATGAGGTGTCCCTTGCCTTGATCTCTCCGCCCCTCGCGAGCCAGCCTGGTGAGGCGGCCCCCGAGGAGGTCTTTGTGTTGTCCGCCTCACGAGGCTTGGCCCCTCGCGAGGGTCTTGAGTGTTTGCTGGTGAAGATGGGCCGTACAGGGCCGCCGGTGGAGCCACGCCATGGGCCGCATGCAGGCAAGTTTGGGACCCCCGTTCCCAGGACGCCGACAATGGCTAGCTCGACATTTTCATGGCTTGTACGTTCTTTGATCTCTATGCTACGCCGGATCATTGCACATACTGGCTTGCTGCCAGAGGCATTCATTATATAGAGTTTGTCTCATGCTAGTAGTTTTGAATTATGATGACATTCAGTTGAAGTGAGTCATTATAGAAGTGTGATGATCATCATTAATAGAGCATGCCTTTGAGAGGAAAAGAATGGTGGAGACTCATGAGTCCTCGAAAAAGTGAGGATGAGGTCCATGAATCTGTTCTTAAAAAGAGAAAAATAATGGTGGAGACTCGTGAGTCCCCAAAAAAGTGGGGATGAGGTCCATGAGACTATTAGAAATGAAAGAAAAAAAGAAACAAAATTAAGAAAAAGAGAGAGAAGGGGCATGCTACTATCCTTTTACCACACTTGTGCTTGAAAATAGCACCACTTCATGCATTGTCAAATAGAAAGTTTCATGAGCTTCATGTTTCATACTAGCGGGAAACCTACACTAAATAATTTGGGTTGTATATTATGATGATGAGCATCCTCAAAAGCTCTAGGTCTTCACGAGCAAGAAAGTTGATGCACGCCACTTAGTCCATAGGAGAGCTTTCACATATTCATAGCTCTGTGTGCATCCTAGTTGCATGGCGATCACTACTCCTTGCGCTTACATCGATCATAGGGCCTTCTTCATTGCTTAATGGTCAGATGCATTGATGCAAGATTTTCTTTGTTTTTAACTTCTCAAAAACCACAACCATTTTCTATCATTCACTTAAGTGCGAGGCATAGGCTTGCACTCAGTGCTGCATAAGTAGTCGAGTGGTTTAATAACACAGACATATGATCTTCCTATTGTACCTGGTATGCGTCAGGTTGTTTTTGAAGCGATCGCTAATGCTTGATTTCTTTTGTCTATGAAAGGTATTGATGTGTTCCTAACATAATATTGACCTCCTCTCTGAACCTTTGGCAATGTGAATTTGGACTCCGCAAAAATATTTTCCTCGCTCCTAACCTCCATGGCAATGGAACTAAGGGGATAGCTTGTATTACTCCTTGCTAGTTCACTTTTGCATCCTTGCACGATAAACATGGATATCACTCTTGAGGTTTGGTTCAATGTATTCTTTAGAGTTGGTAGTGAGGGAGTCTTGGATTAGGGGGTATCCGGACAGCCGGACTATATCCGTTGGCCGGACTGTTGGACTATGAAGATACAAGATTGAAGACTTCGTCTCGTGTTCGGATGGGACTCTCCTTGGCGTGGAAGGCAAGCTTGGTGGTACAGATATGTAGATCTCCTCCCATTGTAACTGACTCTGTGTAACCCTAGCCCCCTCCGATGTCTATATAAACTAGAGGGTTTAGTCCGTAGGGCGACAACAATCATACCATAGGCTAGCTTCTAGGGTTTAGCCTCTACGATCTCATAGTAGATCAACTCTTGTACTACTCATATCATCAAGATCAATCAAGCAGGGAGTAGGGTATTACCTCCATAGAGAGGGCCCAAACCTGGGTAAACATCATGTCCCCTGCCTCCTGTTACCATCCGCCTTAGACGCACGGTTCGGGACCCCCTACCCGAGATCCGCCGGTTTTGACACCGACATTGGTGCTTTCATTGAGCGTTCCACTGTGCCGTCACCGTAAGGAAGGATGCCTCGTCTCATTTTCAAGGACAGCGCCACCTGGGGAACCCACGCTGTCACCAAACTCTCGGCTAGGCGGTTTCGTCATGACCGCCCATTCGGCTGCTGCGCCGACGATGACTTCTCGGGTCATCGAAAACAGCCTCCACGTCATCTCGGAACTTGCCGAGCAGATGGATCCAATAGAGCTCTCCTCCCTAAACAAGCTCTTGGATCGCATCGCCGCTTTGGGAGTCGCTATGGACTATGATCGGATTGGGCTTAAACCCGGCCAAAGGGAGATTAACTCTCCGTTGGTCACCCATCAGGTAGTGTTGGTGGAGGAACGATGCAGCAATTCTTCCTCTATCTTGAGGACAAACTATGTCCGGATTCCAGAGCTCTCCGAGCCGGATACTCGTCTATGGAAGGACATCTCCCAAGCCTCGAGCCTAGAATCAGGCAGTGGTCCAGACCTATCGGGTGACATCCCGGAGCCCGAACTTCCAAGATCGAAAACTCCCATGCCCCTGGGTCTCAGATCGGGTCAGGGTCCGGACTTAAATCCGCCCACCCACCCAGATACAAGCGGTCTCTCCCACATTAGACAGGAGCTCCAGGAAACAGTACATCACTATTGGGCCAGATTCCTCCTTGTAATGAACAAGGTCAAGGAATGTCGCGAGGAAGACGCAATCTCATTCTTCTGCAATAATTGCACGGACAAGGGAATCCTTAACGCCATAAGCCGCCGCAACATAGCAAACTTCGCTGACTTGGCGGCCATAGTACGGAAGTACTGTGCGATGGAAAGTGCTTGGAAAACCGAAACAAAATTTTGGGATAATCCGGCTCTGACTAAACACCCAGTCCGAATTAAAAGGGTGCATCCTCGTAAGTCACCCGATTCAATTGCAAAAAAGCAAAAGCCCACTACAGGTCATGGAACCATATTGGAGGGATGGCTTAACGGACCCTGCAAAATTCACAGTACGGTGGATACCATACCAACACATAACATTAGAGCGTGTTGGGTACTCCGGCAGGTCGCCAAAAGCGGTGAGGATCTCCTCATTCAAAAGACCGTAGAGCAACATCCCATGGACTACAATACAGTTTTATAGTCTTCGAGACATTCGCCTCAAATAATAGGTGCAAGCGAGCACTCCGCAGCCTCGCCGAGATCTGCCAGGTGGCAGCAACAAATCCATGGAGCGACACAGCTATCACTTTCAATGCCAGTGACGAACCTAAATTCTGAACAGCCCGGGCACCAGCCGCATTGGTCCTCAGTCCAATTGTGAACGGCTTTCGGCTTACTAAAGTGCCCATGGACGGCGGCAGCGTATTAAACCTCATTTATGAAGAAACTCTCCAAAAAATGGAAATCGACTGGAACCGCATTGAGCAAAGCAGCACAACCTTTAGAGGAATCATCCCCAGTCGGGAAGCACGTTGCGCTGGGAAAATCACACTAGATGTGGTATTCGGCACACCGGAAAATTACAGGTCCGAAGAAATCACATGCCAAGTGGCCCCGTTCAGTAGCGGATACCACGCCCTTTTAGGGTGGGAGAAATTCACGATCTTCCAAGCCTTACCCCATTATGGGTACATGAAGCTCAAAATGCTTGGGCCCAATGGAATTATCACTCTAGCTAGTGATCCGGACATAGCCCGCTACGAAAACAAACAACCCAAGACCGCCCTCGAGGCACTATCCGAATCCCTCGCGGCAGAGGAGTTAACTGTGCTACGCTCGACCGTTGACAGGGATGATGTGATAGTCGAAAAGAGATCCAAATCCACCTCTTTCAAACCAGTGGATGAAATAGTCAAATCCGGAAAAATGCATCTTCGGTGTACCCGCCGGAAAGCTCCTGGGTTTCATCGCATCCAGTAGAGGAATTGAAGCAAATCCGGCTAAAATCCGAGCCCTGTCACAGTTGGCCATCCCAACTGACCTCAAGCAAATCCAGAAATTAACTGGATGCGTGGCGGCCCTAAGCCGCTTTATCTCCCGCTTAGGAGAGAAAGCGGTACCGCTTTATCGCCTCCTTCGGTGCACCGAACACTTCGAGTGGACGGACATGGCCACGGCCAGATTGGAAGAAATAAAGACCATTTTGGCCACCAACCCAATCCTGGCCGCGCCAAGCGTCGGCGAACCAATGCTACTGTACATAGGAGCAACTCATCAAGTTGTAAGCGCAGTGCTCGTCGTCGAACGAGAAACGGACGGACACAAGTTCCCCCTTCAAAAGCCGGTATATTATGTATCCACCGTCCTCACTCCGTGCAAATCACGGTACCCTCATTTTCAGAAGATAGCATATGCGGTATTCATGGCATCCCGGAAGCTACGACACTACTTTCAAGAGTGTTCAATTACAGTGGCCTCGGAAGTGCCATTGAATGACATAATAAACAACCACGAGGCCACGGGACGGATTGCCAAATGGGCCATTGAGCTCCTCCCGTTCGACATAACATATAAACCTCGGCGAGCCATTAAATCGCAGGTATTGGCCGATTTTGTCGCCGAATGGACAGAGGACGAACTCCCTAAAGAGTACGGTGCATACTCTAATTGGATTATGCACTTAGACGGCTCTAAAATGCTGGCTGGTATGGGGGCTGGCATCGTCCTGACGTCCCCTGCCGGAGATACAGTCCAATATGTACTCCAAATACTGTACATAGACTCCAATAATGCAGCCGAATACGAGGCCCTACTACATGTTCTCCGGATGGCAGTCTCCATGGGCATTCGACGCCTGGAGGTGCGTGGGGACTCGAACCTCGCAATATCCCAAATAAATGGAGACTTCGACGCTAAAGATCCAAAAATGGCGGCTTATCGCAATGCCGTCCTCAAGATGTCAGCTCGGTTCGAGGGGCTCAATTCCACCATGTGGCTCGAGAAAACAATCAGAGGCGGATATCCTCGCCAGATCGGGCGCTTAAGCGCGATACGGTCCCACCCAACATCTTCTTGAAAGGCTGTTTAAGCCATCCGTGGTATGGGAAGGGGACACCGGTAACAACAGTCCGGACCCGCCACAACACCGACACCAACACTCGACATAATCGTGGCTCGCCACCGAAATAACACCTTCAGCCCACGTAATAATGGACGTCATCGCCCCATGGACTGAACCATTCCTGGCCTACCTAACCAGGCAGGAACTTCCCGAGGAACAAAATGAGGCACGCTGCATTGTGCGGTGATCTAAAGCTTACAAAGTCCACGAGGGAGAGCTTTATAAGAAAAGTATCACCGGAGTCATTCAAAGGTGCATCTCCGAAGAGGAAGGGCGGAAGCTTCTGGCATAAATCCATGCGGGACTCGGTGGCCACCACGCCGCAGCCCGGGCCCTCGTAAGTAAGGCCTTCCGTACAGGATTCTATTGGCCGACGGCCCTGGCGGATGCTCAGGACTTGCTCCAACGCTGCGTCGGTTGCCAGATTTTTGCAAACCAAAGCCATATGCCGCCTGTTGCCCTACAAACAATCCCCATCACCTGGCCTTTCGCAGTCTGGGGGCTGGACATGGTCGGACCCCTTAAAGGGGGAACCCATAAGAAAAAAATACTTACTGGTCATGGTGGATAAATTCACCAAATGGATAGAAGCCAAACCTGTTAAGACGGCCGAATCCGGACCGGTGGTAGACTTCATATCCGGGGTTGACACCGTTATGGCATCACCCACAGCATCATCACTGACAATGGCACGAACTTCACTACCGACGAAGTAAAACTATGGTGCAGCAACATGGGCATCAAGCTCGATTACGCTTCTGTATATCACCCACAAACTAACGGTCAAGTCGAGCGAGCAAATGGTATTATCATGAGTGGCATCAAACCCAGATTCGTGTGGTCCTTAAAGGAATCAAACACGCACTGGGTAGAGGAGCTCGACCAGACTGGGGCTGCGACCACGCCAATCGCACCACCGGATACACACCGCTCTTCATGGTGTACGGTGCAGAGGCGGTTCTGCCTCGCGACATAATTCTTGACTCACCTCGAAAGCGCATGTATGAAGAAAGAGAGGCCGAGCTCGACCGGCAGACAGCTTGACGCCTCGAGGAGGAGCGTGACGGGCAAAAAGCGCCGCTCCGTGATTCTATCAACAACAGCTCAAGATACCAGAAGAGAAGTACGGGCCAAAACTTATAATGTTGGCGAAGTTAGTTCTACGGTTGCCGGAGAAGAAAAAGGACAAGCTCAAGCCCAAATGGGAGGGTCCTTCATTATCAACCAAGTTCGACCGGCGGAGCGCACTGCCCATGGATGCATCGGATAACCGAGTCGAGCCAAACCCATGGAACGCTGCCAGACCAAGATTCTACGCCTAGCCGGACTCTATGTTCGCCTCTTCCCTGTCCATTTTTGCATATACGCTATCCGCCTCTCTTTTTTCTTCTTTCTCCTCAAGGCCTCAAAAGGCTAACTTGTGTCTCATCTATTATTAATCTTGATGCGCTTAACCGCGCCATTATACCTCGGGGCTTCTGTACGTGTTTAATTGTTTTATGGGCTTCATGCCCCAACATGTATTATTCTTCCAGATTTACCTTTTTTCGCCATGATATGCATCAATATGACTAAGTTTTGGCCAAGCTGGGTTGCTCGGCTCTTGTATTTATGTCCCACGCTCCCGCTAATTCTGCTAGGGCATAAGGGGAGCACCTTCCGCATTGTTATCGCTGGTCAGCCCGATGTGTACCTCAGACTTAGGTGAATGCGAAGCTAGCGTTTAAGGGAATATTCGTCAAGAATAAAAGATGACTTTTTATTTTTTCCACTTGCCCCTCAGATGTTTTTTTCCGCCTTCTCGCAGTTCGACATGCACATTAGGGCATGCATACCCAGGAAAGGAACCCTTAACGGAACTATTCTCCCTGGAAGATGTTTCTTACTACCCATGTAATATAACATAACTAGTTGGGTACTTGTATGTTCAAGAACTTATGACCCCTACGCCTGGTCTCCACGCATACCCCGGTTTTTACATAACTTAGCGGGTATTCGGATACACTCCGGACTATCGGGTCCAGAGGTCGAAGAAAAATGGTCTGCCATGACAAATGATTTATAATCCGGCTAGAGACATTCTACATGTCATTTAAATTACATAGTCACTTCGACTGACTAAATTATTCTTCTATACCATCCAACAGGTTGTCTAGCCTACAATCCTGTTGGGAATACTTGGCGGCTAATTCTACTTGGTGATACACCAAACTGACGGGGATCTTTCCATCAGCCCCACAGTCCCACTCGCCATGTGGTTTGGGTCAGCCTTGGTATACCGCTGCCTTCACCATGGCCTGTGCTTCCTCGCACCTTGACGGCAGGCCGATATCTTCCATAATCGGAAGCGCCGCTTCCCTTGAGCCCGCAAGCTCTCCAATGCCTTCAGCAGGAGGCGGATGGCCACAAGGCCTGGCAATACTTGCATCACCTGCCAACTTGTTCGCAGTTAGAGAGCTCCGTAGAAGATCACCCGCAGACCCGGCATCTCCTCCATGATCTACTCCATCAAGACGCCTACGCATATAACTCGTTAGCCGGCTTCTTCACCGAACTCTTTTAAAAGTTCGCTCAAGCAATTATTGAAAATGCCGCGCCGAAGCCGCTTTTATTCTCCTTAACGGAGTCCGGCTAGCCAGGCGCCAACGCCCTTAGTTCCACACTCAGCTGGGTATTGGCATCTTGAGATTATTTTTCCTCGAATGGCGTGCGATGCATGCGCCGCCAGCCTTTCGCTGCCAGATGGCATGTTGCTCATCCGGATTCATCAAGCGCCATCTGCAATTTCATTGTCGATCTGCAGCATGCCGCACTCTATATGGTACCTATGATTCTTTGAAACAAGTGTTACCAGAGGAGGCCTTCTCGGACTCCTTCAATGCGGCAATTGCGGCCCGTAGTTGGGCCTTGCACTCTTCAAGCTCATGAGACAATTGGGTATTCTTCTCTGAAAGAACCTGGGCAAATAATGATCCTTAAATCTGTTGTGCCAACTGTTTCAAGTCTCAGGGGCTACTGCTATACATAATCATCAAATTTTCTTACGCGTATATCCTTTACATACTGATCCGTGGCTCTGGCATGTCCATTTTGAGCAGCACGGATGTACGCGTCTCCTGAGTTGAAGGCATCAAAAGCCTCTTGGGAGAAACACACGTCGCGGAGTACAACCCGGCGACGCGTGTGATTCATGGTGCTCTCCACCTCGGAATTTGTGGCGGATATTTTATATGCATCCTCTGTCGGAGGAGCATCTGGCGGGTGCCCCGTGTTAGCTTCCGCCTCGTGTTCCGCCTTGGAGCCCGCTAGTAGAGGCGTGATTGGCGATCTCTCCGGATATAGTCCGGCGAGTGCTTTTCCTTCATCGAAACATGGGTATTACTGCATTTTAAAATATGATGATCGCGGAGTGAGGTTTTGTAAAGTACCTCTATGCCAGTCTCCGTCTGACCGCCTGCTTTCAGCTCGCCCGGCCATGCCTGCATGCGATTCGCCATAGGCTCAAGATGGTGTCCCGAGGACCTTCCCTCAGAACGCCAGATGCGTGAAAGGATACTTCTCAAAGGTTGGGACTCTGGTCTCACTTACCTGAGAGGCAGGAGTAGTGATGAAGTCATGTACCTGGGGTAGGGTCATAGACCTGCCCAAAGGTACCTCCACAAGGACACTCACAAGAGAAGCAGCCTTCCAAATGACCTGTAGGTTTCCACTGACAGTTCAAAGACACTCCACCATGAAGACCCACTCGACTTCCAGGAGTCCAAGAGCCACTCGAACCCAAACGGTCTGTAGTTAAATAGTCTTTATGACCTTAATGACACTTTATGGGCATGCTACCAGAACGCCTAGCTTTAACGCACCTTAAACCCTCTACTACGTAATGGCTGGGGTCCCGCGACTCTATATAAGCCACCCTCCACGGTAGAAGGGTTCGCACTCTGTAACTCATACGCATATAATCCAATCGATCACCCCGGCCCGAGACGAGGGCTATTACTTCCTCCGAGAAGGGCCTGAACTCAGAACTCTTGCGATACAACTACTCCATAGCTAGGATCTTGCCTCTCCATACCTACCCCCTATTCTACTGTTAGACTTAGAACCACGACAGTTGGCGCCCACCGTGGGGCCGGTGTTCTAGCGAATTGTTGGAGAAGTTGGGATTCTTTCGATCTCCCGAATCATGGTTTCAGGTGGAGTTCAGGTCGACGGCCACGAGATCCGCCTCGGTGCGCCACGCCGTCAGCCGACGACCCGCTTTGGCTTCAGGAGGCTCCACTGACGTGGATGCGCCCCGTCCACTGGCGACGACTTTCGCTGCAGTGTCCGCTGGCGTCCTCCTCCGCTGGCAGCCGCCGACCCAAGATGGGTCGGCTCCTCGCTGTCTTCACTCCCAGCCTCCCACCGCACAAGCTGCCCGGGTCGGTCGAGGCTTCAGCTGGGTGAGGCATGCGATGGCCCGCCAACGGCCATCCCCAAGTCGCGCGATCGAGCCCGACGAATCTCTACGGCCTGTTCGACCGGGTTCAGAGAGATCTGCGTCTCAATGCGATAGCAAGGACCTGGACGGCAGAGGTTCTGATGGTTGATGGACCACGCAGTCCCCTCGATTCACCTGCACCAACGAAGGTGGCGGTGGAGGCGATCCGATGCAAGCCCACGAAGAGTACTTGCCCGAGCCCTCACTTCGCCTCCGAGGGAGGAGCTTCATTGCCGAACATGGATGCACTTCACACTCCTATCGTTGGAGAAACCCCGAGGCTCGCGCTTGAGGATGCGCCATTAACCTGGTTGAGCGACTCCATCGAGAATCTTCAGCGAGTACTGACGAGCGACGCACCAAGGGTTCCAAATCCAGTCAACGCTAGCTCTTTCAACCGCCAACTCAGGTATATCGAACTCCGATTCAGAATTTAGCGCTTGCCGCCAGATAGCAGAGTCAATTCAGCCTTCCCAAATGGAGGCGGTAGAGGTTTGCAGCAAATCAGGATTTGCTCCGGCGGCAGGAGATGAAAACTCAGTTGTATCCCGGGCCGCGAACAGGGTTCACACCGATCCGTCACAAGCGACCAGTCCAGCCGCCCATAGTCCGAGATCGCCTCGAGGCGTGAGGAACGGGGGCCGCGTGATGATCAATACAAGGGTCATGAGCAGTATGAGCACCGATTCGATCACAACGACGACGCCGAAAGTGCCCACTCCTCCCCAAGGGGTGGATCATCCGCCTCGGCAGCAGGACGACGACACCAACACAAAGGTTGGCGAAGAGTTCCAATGACCCTGTGGAACCGTGCTTTGATGCGAGATCTATTATCGCTCAAGGTTTGGTCGACAGAATGAGCTCACCGAGACGGCCACGATAGAGACGTTCCTTCCAGCAGCAGAGTTCATGTCTCGGGACCAGAGTGTTTCAGCAGAGCCATCGAGTCAGCAGCGATTCCTCCCAACTTCAGGTTGGCGATCGGAGTCAGAAGTTCATCGGAGAATCCAAGCCCGACACTTGGCTTGAAGATTACCGAGTGGCGGTTCAGATCGGGCGTGGCAACGATGAGGTAGCCATGAAGCATTTGCCTCTTATGTTGGAGGGTTCAGCCAGTATGCGGTTGAATCAGCTTAGCACCAAAGAGTATTTACACTTGGGAAGATCTTGCCCGAGTGTTTGTCGTGACATTTGAAGGAACTTGCAAACCACCAACAGGTTTGACGGAGTTGTAGTCGTGTGCAAAAGTCGAGTGAAACTTTGAGAGATTATATCCAGAGGTGGATCACTTTGCACCACACAATGAGAATGTATCTCGATCACCAGTACCAGGCCTTCAAGGAAGGTGTCAAGACAGAGAATTGAGTCTGAAATTTGGTCGAACCGAGATATGAACCTGAGTCGGATGATGGAGATTGCCACCAAGTATGCAAATGGTGAAGAAGAGGATCGGCTCCGGAGTGGTAATATAAATCAGCCGCCAATGAGGCCATGGAGGAAATTCCAATGGAAGTGTTAGCAAAGTCGAGCCAGCGGCTCCGGAGAGGCCTTGGCCGTGACCCTGTGAAAGTTCAAGGGGAAACCCATGGGTCCTTGGAACCCCAAGAAGGTGAAAGACCAGGATGGAAACGACGTGTTGGATTTGTCATGTCATATTCATACAAAGAAAGATGAAGAGGGTAAACTCATTTACCCAAACATACCACTCGATGTTGTCGGTTTTGATTCAGCAGCCCAAGGGAAACAGCTCAAGGATAAGGATAAGGAGATGCATAAAATTGAGGACAGAGATGACAAAGTGATGGTGGATATCCCCAGTGTCAATTCCACCTCGATGATTTTTGCCGACGCCGAAGCAAAAAGTCGATTGAAGGTTATCAATCGGGAAGTGAACTTGGTTGCTCCGGCGACTCCCAATTATCTGAAATGGTACCAGATCGCCATCACATTCGACCAGTCTGATCACCCGACGCACATTGCCACCCTTGGGAGGCAAGCATTGGTGGTCGACCCAGTTGTTGAGGGAACTCGACTGACCAAAGTCCTGATGGATGGTGGTAGTGGCTTGAACATATTATACGCGGAGACGTTGAAAGGGATGGGCATTCCGATGTCCAGACTCAATACCAGCAACATGAGCTTCCACGGAGTCATTCCTGGAAAGAAGGCTGAGTCACTCGGCCAAATTGCTCTTGATGTAGTTTTTGGTGATTCAAAGCATTTCCAGAAAGAAAAGTTGACCTTTGAGGTCGTGGATTTCCAGAGCGCTTATCACGCTATTCTGGGGAGACCAGCTTATGCACGTTTCATTGCCCAACCATGTTACATGTATCTTAAACTGAAGATGCCTGGTCCCAAGGGCGTGATAACTGTCATGGGCAATCGGAAGAAGGCAGAAGAGTGCTTCCAGAAAAGTTCTAAGATCGCCGATGCTCAGTTGGCAGTGGTAGAGCTACAAGAGTATCAGAAAACTGCAGATCCGAGTGATTTGTTGCGAGCTAAGAAGCCCGCCACGGAGTCAGATTTCAATGATCAAGCGAGACGAAACAGGTTCACATTCACCCGACTGATCCCAATGCTGTTCCACCAACATCTCAAAAACACTTGACTCAAAATAGGAAGAAGCGCCATCCAGCCCTCCGTGAGAACTGGGACATCTTTGCATGGAAGCTCACGACATGCCGGTGTTCCTGTGGGGCTGGCTGAGCATCGCCACGAGTCGAATTCAAATTCAAACCGTTAAAGAGTATCTTTGGCGGTCCGCCGCTCGTAAGAGAAAGGCCATTGGCGAGGAGGTGGCTCGCTCTTAGTAGCAGAGTTCATCCGAGAGATCTACCACTCCGAGTGGCTCGCCAACGTTGTCATGGTCCCCAAGAAGGACAAGTCGCTGAGAATGTGCATCGATTTCAAGCATATCAATCGGGCCTGCCCGAAAGATCATTTCCTCTTCCTCGTGATCGACCAAATAGTCGACTCAATCATGGGATGAGAGGTTGTCTTTTAGACGCCTATTCTGGGTACCATCGATCCGCTCAGATGGACCCGATGAGATTAAAACAGCGCTCATCACTCCATTCGGTGCTTCGTTATGTCACCATGCCATTCGGTCTCAAGAATGGCGGAGCCACATTCATGAGGATGATTCGAAGTGTTTGCTCACTCAAATCAGTCGGAATGTGGAAGCGCATATGGATGATATAGTGGTCAAGTCACGAAGGGTTCCACCTGTTGACCGACCTTGCTGAAACATTTGCCAATCTCGTGAGGTATGATATCGCTTAACCCATCAAAGTGTGCATTTGGAGTTCCTCGTGGAAAGTTACTCGGTTTTCATTTCGAGCGAGGAATCGATGCTAACCCGTAAAAGGTTGGCACCATATCCAATGAAGCGCCTGCATGTGCACGGCGTCCGTAAACTTATCGGATGCTTGGCCGCTTTAAGTCGATTCATCTCTCGCCGGTGAAAAGGCATTGCCTCTTTACCGATCGATGAAGAAGTCGACAAGTTCGAGTGGACTCTAGAAGCTGATGCAGCGTTTGCAGAGCTCAAAGCTCTGCTCTCCACCTAGCCGGTGCTTGCTGCTCCAATCAGCAAAGAGCCTTTGCTGCTTTACATTGCAGCCACTGGACAAGTCGCAAGATCTGCATTTACGGTCGAGCGGAAGAAGAAGGAAAAGCCTTCAAAGTTCAGCGCCCAGTTTATTATCTTTCAAGTGTCTGACCCCATCAAAGCAAAGATACCTCACTATCGAAGCTTGTTTATGGGATCTATATGACCACGAAGAAGGTTGCTCATTATTTCTCCGATCATTCCATTACGCTGCCGCCGACGCCTTTGTCGGAAATTCTTCATAACAGAGATGCAACTGGTCGAGTGGCAAATGGGCGATTGAACTCCTTCCCTTGATATCAAATTCGAGGCAAAGAAAGCCATCAAGTCCCAAGCAATAGCATATTTCCACGCCGAGTGGATCGAACAGCAGCTTCCGATCAAGTTCACTCGAACACCGGACTATGTTTTTCGATGGTTCCAAGATGCTGGACGGTTCTGGTGCAGGGGTTGTATTGGTTTCCCCCCGAGGAGATAGGCTCAAGTACGTTCTCCAGATCCACTTTGATTCTTCCAACAACGAAGCAGAATATGAAGCACTCCTATATGGGTTGTGCATGGCCATTTCATTTCGGCGTCCGTCGCCTTTATGGTCTATGGCGACTCGGATCTGGTTGTTAATCAAGTGATGAAGAAGTGGATGTCGAAGCCCAGCTATGACATGTTATTGTAATGCAGTGAGAAAGTCGGAGAAGAAATTCGAGGGGTTAGAGCTTCATCATATACCCCGATCGAAAAATCAAGCTGCGTATGATTTGGCTAAGATAGGGTCCCAGAGGGAAGCCGCTCCTGTGGATGTATTTTTGGAACACATTCATGCTCCATCAAGGCAGGAGGATGCTTTCACGTAAGAAGCCCCGCAGCAAAAAAGTGCCAATGATCCGACTGAAGTTGAGGTCCCAGCCGTGGTCGACCTGATTATGGAAGTTGTGGTCATCACTCCCGATCGATAAAGGTCGAGATCGATATATCCTAAGGAAAGAGCTCCCAGAGAATGAAGAAGAGGTTTCGATGATCGTCTGGTCGATCCAAGGCCTTTACAGTGATCAAGGGACAATTGTATAGAGAAAGCGCGATCGAGTCGGCCGTAAGTGTATCACGCTAGAAGAAGGTCGATAATTTGAGGATATCCACTGGGAACCTGTGGCTATCATGCGCCCCTCGACCATTGTGGCTAAAGCATACCGAGTGGGATTTTACTGGCCGAAAGCAAATGAAATGGCAAAAGAAATAGTCGACAAGTGTGAAGGATGTCAGTTCTATTCCAACATGTCGCACAAGCCAGCCTCAGCCTTGAAGACCATTCCACCTGCTTGGCCCTTTTCTGTTTGGGGATTGGACATGATTGGACCGCTAGAATCAAGCGTAAGCGACTTCACTCATTTGCTAGTAGCAATGACAAGTTCACCAAGTGGATCGCCAAGCCCATCAAGAACCTTGATGCATGCACTCGCTATCGCCATCGAGAGTTGATATTCAGATATGGAGTTCCGCATAGCATCATCACCGACAATGGGTCACACTTCGATAATGACAAGTTCAAAGCCTTCGCGCTTCTCAAGGCACGCTGGTCGACTATGCTTCAGCTGGCTCATCCTCGCCGAATGGACAAGCAGAACGTGCAAACGGCCTCATTCTCAAAGGGCTGAAACCACGGCTGATGCGTGATCTCAAACACGCAGCAGGAGCTTGGGTCAACGAACTTCCATCAGTTCTCTAGGGATTGAGGACCACTCCTAATCGGTCGACTTGGAGAACTCCATTATTCCTGGTCTATGGAGCTGAAGCAGTTCTGCCGAGTGACCTGCTTCACAATGCGCCTCGAGTCGAATTATACTCTAAAGAAGAAGCGGAACAAGCCCGGCAAGATGCAGTTGACCTCTTGGAAGAGGAGAGAGAGATGGCCCTGATCCATTCGACTGTCTATCAGCAAGACTTGGGTCGATTCCATGCCAGAAATGTTAAGAGTCGAGCCTTCCAAGAGGGAGATTTGGTCCTCCGAGTGGATCAACAGAAACCACACAAGCTTGCTCCCACTTGGGAAGGTCCCTTCATCGTCACAAGAGTCCTCCACAACGGAGCGTATCATCTCTACAACGTTGATCGCTAGATCGACGAGCCTCGAGCTTGGAACGCGGAGCTGCTCCGCCCCTTTTACACTTAATACACACTCGGTTGAGATGTAATAAAAGTACTTTTGTAGTTTATCTAAGACAAGAATGTTATAATTTTCCCAAAGGATTGTTATTGCTTTTGTTGAAATTTCCCCAGCAGGGTGGCTTAGTCGCTAATCTGATTCGCCTAAGTTTGTAAAAAAATCATTTTCGAAAAGTAGCCAGCCTCTCACTCGGGGCTTAGCTGCTAATCTGCTTCTCCTAATTATTCAAAATCCTACAGAGTGGCGAGCCAGCCTCCCACTGGAGGCTTAGCTGCAGTTCAAGTACTCGCCTAAGTATTCAAAATCCTACCGAGTGGCGAGCCAGCCTCCCACCTCGGAGGCTTAGCTGCAGTCCAAGCACTCGCCTAAGTATTCAAAATCCCACCGAGTGGCGAGCCAGCCTCCCACCGGAGGCTTAGCTGCAGTCCAAGCACTCGCCTAAGTATTCAAAATCCCACCGAGTGGCGCAGCCAGCCTCCCACTCGGAGGCTTAGCTGCAGTCCAAGTACTCGCCTAAGTATTCAAAATCCCACCGAGTGGCGAGCCAGCCACCCACTGGAGGCTTAGCTGCAGTCCAAGTACTTGCCTAAGTATTCAAATCCCA
Source organism: Aegilops longissima (assembly GCA_021605205.1). Lineage (NCBI taxonomy): Eukaryota > Viridiplantae > Streptophyta > Magnoliopsida > Poales > Poaceae > Aegilops > Aegilops longissima. The sequence continues at coordinate 594,723,972 of CM038677.1, forward strand.
CCGAGTGGTGAGCCAGCCTCCCACTGGGGCTTATAACAGCCCAAGGATTCGCCTTAAACATCCAAAGTAATAAAATCCCACCGAGTGGAGAGCAAACCTCCCACTGGGGCTTAGCTGCAGCCCAGTGCTCGCCTAAGTAATAGAAATCCTACCGAGTGGCGAGCAAACCTCCCACTCGGGGGCTTAGCTGCAACCTAGTGTTCGCCTAAGTAATAAAAATCCTACCGAGTGGAGAGCAAACCTCCCACTCGGGGGTTTAGCTGCAGCCCAGTGCTCGCCTAAGTAAGGAATTCATCCCAATCCGCAAGGACGACGAGGTGCAGGTCGACTGCTACCTCCTACTTCGGAGCTTCGCCACAAGTACAACGTGCGGTTCATCCCAATCCGCAAGGACGACGAGGTGCAGGTCGACTGCTACCTCTTCCTTCGGATCTTCGCCACAAGTACAACGTGCGGTTCATCCCAATCCGCAAGGACGACGAGGTGCAGGTCGACTGCTATCTCCTCCTTCAGAGCTTCGCCACAAGTACAACATGCGGTTCATCCCAATCCGCAAGGACGACGAGGTGCAGGTCGACTGCTACCTCTTCCTTCGGAGCTTCGCCACAAGTACAACGTGCGGTTCATCCAATCCGCAAGGACGACGAGGTGCAGGTCAACTGCTATCTCCTCCTTCAGAGCTTCGCCACAAGTACAACGTGCGGTCCATCTCAATCCGCAAGGACGACGAGGTGTAGGTCGCCTGCTACCTCCTCCTTCAGAGCTTCGCCACAAGTACAACGTGCGGTTCGTCCAAATCCGTAAGGACGACAAGGTCAGTCGCAGTCTGTGTTCCATCTCTACCTGCAGGATAGATGAAGCACAAGTCGACTGGAATTTCAACGGAATATCTAGGCGATTGCAGCTTAGGCCCGCATCCTCGGTGGTGTACGGACACTCTACTTTTGGTCCGAAGAATAATTTGCACATCCCTTCAAGCTTCAGGCCGAAGAAGTGCTTAACAGTCTGCGGACCCTCTGGATTGAACTCCCACATCCGAAGAGGCCGGCGTTGGCATGACAACATCCGTCGGATTAACATCACTTGCATTATGCTGACAAGGTTAATGCCCCTCTCAAGAAGCTCCCGGATGCGGCTCTGCAATACTGGTACATCGCCAGTGGGCCCCCAATTCCGTCCTACCTCGGTCCAAGACGCTAGTTGAGATGGAGGGCCCGAGCGGAACTCGGGGGCGGCCACCCACTTTGTGCCTCTCGAGCTGTGACGTTAAACCACCTCTGTTGCATACATCGATACTTCGAAGGAACCTTCGCCATGGGGCATTGCGTCCTGCTTATTATGGCACCCAAGATTCCACATGTCGCCTCGATCATCTTCGCTTCACATTAAAGGTCTTGAGCCATAAGCCGAAGTGTGGAGTGACGTGGAGAAAAGCCTCGCACACAATGATGAATGACGAGATATGGAGGATAGCGTTTGGATCTAGATCATGAAAATCCAACCCGTAATAGAACATGAGCCCCCTCACAAAGGGATCGAGGGTGAGGCCCAAGCCGCGGAGGAAGTGAGGAACAAACACGACGCCTCATTGGACTCGTGTAGGGATGACCTGCCCTGGAGCAGGAAGCCTGTGCTAGATGTCGGCGGTCAGATATCCGACCTCCCTAAGCTTTGCAATATCCTCCTCTTGGATCGAGGAGGCCACCCACGGCCTTGAGGGTTGGATCCGGACATATTGGAGGATCTGGGGTGTGGGAGCTTAGGTCTCGGGTGTTAGAACTCGAGGTGTGAGAAGGCGCGAGGGAGGTGGAAAAGAGGCATAGGCCTCGGCCCCTTTATGAAGGGGGTGAATATCAAGAGTCCTCAGTGTGACCGCTTAAGACTTATCTAAAAACACACGGAGTCATGCCAACGGTCTTCGTGGGGTTACGCCCGCCTATATTGATGGAAGATCCCATAATAAGAGGAACATGATCTCTGCTTTGGCAGGACGTGCCAATAAAACCGTCTCGCAATGCGAGTCAAGGTGGGGCAAGAAACGCCGGTTCGTGTTGGACCAGGCCACGATGCAAAGGCACGATGTACGAAGATTGCCAGCAGATCAGATCTATGATGTGTTCCCTATGATGGTATGTGAGAATCATCTCGTGGATCCGGACACGTTCTAAGTGTTCAATAATTACTTTGGAGTATTCGGAGAAGGAACCCGCCTTGCAATGCCGAAGACAAGACTGTGCGCTGGACTCATCGTCATTGAAGCCTGGTTCAGGGGCTACTGAGGGAGTCCTGGATTAGGGGGTATCCGGACAGCCGGACTATATACTTCGTCCGGACTATTGAAGCATGAAGATACAAGATTCGAGACTCCGTCCCATGTTCGGATGGGACTCTCCTTTGCGTGGAAGACAAGCTTGGTGAGCCGGATATTATGTTTCCTTCCTTTTAACCGACTCCATGTAAACTGTAGCCCTCTCCAGTGTCTATATAAACCGGAGAGGTTGGTCCTTAGAAGGCCGATCACAATTACAATCATAATCATCATAGGCTAGCTTCTAGGGTTTAGCCTCTACAATCTCGTGGTAGATCTACTCTTGTACTACTCATATCGTCAATATTAATCAAGCAGGAAGTAGGGTTTTACCTCCATCGAGAGGGCCCGAACCTGGGTAAACATTGTGTCCCTTGCTTCCTGTTACCATCAGCCTAAGACGCACAGATCGGGACCCCCTACCCGAGATCCGCCGGTTTTGACACCGACACCGGCCAGACTAGATCAATCTATGGATCAAGAGGACGTGCCCCCACGCGAGATGACGACCATCAAGCCTGGCACCAAAAACCTAACCAAGTCCGCGGTCAGCACCGAACACATATGTCATCTGAACCCCGTCGCGATGTCGCCTGGTACAGAGGTGCCGCTCATCCCATGTGATTTACTAATGAGGTAATGTAGCACCAATTTCTGGAGGGGTTCAAACCAGTGAACATCGAGCAATACGATGGATAGATGAATCCCGCCGTATGGATTGAAGATTTTCTGCTCCACATTCACATGGCTCGCGGAGATGATCTCCATGCCATTAAATACCTCCCTCTAAAGCTAAAAGGACCAGCATGGCACTGGTTGAACAGCCTCCCAGAGAACTCCATTGGAAGCTGGGAAGACTTAGAGGATGCTTTTCTGGACAACTTCCAGGGCACTTATGTCCGGCCACCGGATGTGAACGACGTGAGTCACATAATCCAGCAACCCGGAGAATCAGCTCGCAAACTTTGGAATCGGTTCTTAATTAAAAAAACCAAATCATGGACTGTCTGGGCACCGAGGCCTTAGCGGCATTTAAGCACAGCATCTGTCACGAATGGCTCGCCCGACACCTCGGTCAGGAAAAGCCGAAGACCATGGCAGCTCTTACTGCACTCATGACCCGCTTCTGTGCGGGCGAAGATAGCTGGTTGGCTCGTAGAAGCAACAGTAACAGCAACCTCGACACTTGTGAGGCCCGGGATGGCAATGGAAGGCCAAGATGCAACAAAAACAAACGTCAGAACATCAACGAAGAAACAGAGGATACGACAGTAAAACGCCAAATTCAGTGGCTCTAAACCCGATTAGCGGAAGAAGCCATTCAAAGGTAATAGGGATGGTCCATCCAACTTGGACAAGATACTGGATCGGCCCTGCCAGATTCATGGCACCCCTAACAAGCCTGCCAACCACACCAACAGAAACTGCTAGGTTTTCAAATAGGCCGGTAAATTAAACACCGAACATAAGGGGAAAGGACCTCCAAGCAAGGACGATGATGAGCCACGCCCACTGTGCACTGGGGGATAGAAATGGTTTCCCCCCGAGGTGAAAATGGTGAATATGATCTATGTCACCAACATCCTCAAGAGGGAGCGCAAACGCACATTAAGGTACGTCTACGCGGTAGAGCCTGTCGCCCCAAAATTCAACCCATGGTCGGCTCGTCCGATCACCTTTGATCGCGGGGACAACCCAACTAGTATCGGTCACGCAGGTTCGGCGGCCCTGGTACTCGATCCTATCATTGATGGATACCACCTTACTTGAGTCCTTATGGACGGCGGCAACAGCCTCAACTTGATCTACCAGGATACTGTCCATAAGATGGGTACCGACCTGTAAAGAATCAAGCCTAGCAACACTACCTTTAAAGGAGTGATACCCGGCATGGAGGCCTGTTGTACGGGCTCCTTAACACTAGAAGTCGTATTTGGCTGCCCAGACAACTTCTGAAGCGAAGACTTGATCTTCCACATCGTCCCTTTTCGCAGATCATGCACTGCTCGGACGAACGGCTTTCGCCCGCTTTAATGTGGTCCCGCACTATGCTTATATGAAGCTCAAAATGCCTGGACCTCGTGGCGTAATCACAGTAAATGGGAATATGGAGCGCTCCCTCCGTACTGAGGAGCACACCGCGGCCCTAGCAGCCGAAATATAGGGCAGCCTCATCCAGCCGAACAACTCATCGGTCATCAAGACCCATGACACTGCTAAGCGAGTCTGACCCGCATTACAATGCGGTAGCTCAGTGGAACCGGAGCTTGAATAGCTGTTTGGCCTCCGTCGATCGCCCCATAAGGTTGCAGCATATGTATCGCGCGTACATAACTACGCACTTAAAATACCTTGGGCAGTGCCGAAGGCACACCGCGGAATAGGTCCATAGTACGGCTTGACCCTATTCAGACCTCAAATATTTTTTCCACCATAGGTTCGTTAAAAAACCTACCTGATCTACGGTTGTATGGGGGCACTTTTCTAAGTCCCTCTTTCTTGCAGACGACCATCGACTCGTCCTCTCAAAGGATTTCCTACCAAGGAGAAATGGCTCAGACATGCGACAGGGCACCATTGGGATCTTCAAACCACTACTTTTAGGCCCTGTGTAAACCTTTCCCTTGTGTAAAATTTTGGCATGTAAAATGGCCTCGATATTTATGGCATTATCTATAATAACACGGTTTGACATATTAATCAGGGTATAAAGGAAGCAGGTGATCACCACTTTTTTTGGCACTCATTTATTCTAAATTATCATCTGTATTCCCTCCCTTCTTCAGAATGCCACACGTGCTTTAGTCCGACCTTAACACCGGGGCCTATATTCGGCCCTACACATCTTAAAGACTGAACACCTATTACTCTTCGACGTCCCGGATATTGCATTATATGCATCGGCTCCGAATCATGTCGTTGGTCTATAGTTGGGTTGCCCGGCTCCTGTGCTTACCACCTTACGTTCCGCTCGTTCGGCTAAGGTAGTAAAGGGAGAACTACTGCGATTGTAATTCTGGTTCATCCGGCCAAGTACCTCAGTAGAGGAAGCTGAAAACTGACTGTCATGATAGGCAAGAGTCGGTCGGCGATTCGGCGACTTAGTCTTATACTACAAATTGTTAGCGGTTCACCCCGTGTGATACGAGGGGCTGGTCTTCGTCCAGCCGTGTGGAAAAGGCACCGTAGTCCGAATAGCCGCACATGCACAAGGGGCTTGTACTTAGCTCCACAATTAAACTCCTATGGCTAAGTGAAAGTAATAAAGCCGCATAGTCCGATTGCCTGGTTCACCTCGTGGACACCTCCTTTACAGACCAAGACGTTGGATAAAGTGTGGTCACCTGTTACGCTGAACACCCCTGTAGCATCTACATGGGGGCTGAAGCCAACAACTGAGAACTTTCAGAAATAGAAACGACCACACAGGAGGAATAATCACTTGAAACAAAAGGCACAAACATAGATATATAAACAACATGGGTTCATCATGTAGTTTATACAACCCGAACACATTTAATCAAATATTATGTCCTTAGAGCATTGGCCCTCTATCACTCGGGCTCCTTCTAGGACGTCATCAATGTACCTCTCCGGCTTCCAATGATCTTTGCCTTCGGGATGGCCTGCAGTTGCCACTTCGGTGGCCTTCATATTTGCCCATTGCATCTTCACGCGGGTGAAGGCCATCCGGGCACCCTCTATGCAGGCCGAGTGCTTCACAACATCAACCTGAGGCCGCACGTCGACAAGCCGCTTTACCAAACCGAAGTAGCTGCTAGGAATTGGCTCGGTCAGCCAGAGTTGGACCATTAGGTCCTTCATGGCCAAGCCTGCCACCTTATGCAGCTGCTTCAGCTGGTCGTTCAGAGGCGTCAGGTGCTCTGGCACAAGAAATTGCGACCAGAACATCTTCTCGGTCGAGTTCCCCTCCTGGGCTCGGAAGAACTGTGCGGCATCAGCAGCACTCTTCGGAAAATCCGCAAACGCGCCTGGAGAACTCCACACTCGGGTGAGCAAAGCATACCTCTGACCACCAAAGATACTCTGCAATAGAAAGGCCTTACCAGCCGCTATCTGCCTCGCCTGATGGATCTCTTTGCGAGCACTCCGGGACTCGTTCTGCGCCTCTTTGGCATCATGTAGAGCCTTGGCAAGCTTGGTCGACTGGTCCGAAGTCTTCTGCTCCAAGGTTTCACATTTTCTGACGGCATCCTTCGGCTCCTGCTCAACTTCGGCCACCCGAGCTTCGTGTTGGCGGCAGGCAGCTTGCTCGGTCTTTAGTTCGCCAGTTGCTTTGTCAGCGGCTGCCTTATTTGTCTCGGCCTCTTTCTTGGCCTGGGCGAGGGCGCCTTTGAGGTTCTCGACCTCGGCTACGCCAGCTGTGATCATAATCAAAGCATTCCATGAGTTAATATCTAAATATGCATATCAATTCTGATATAAAAATAATTTTTGTAACATTATACGCATAGCTTGCGTCTCGTCGAACCGCTTATTAATGCGGCCGATTTCCTCATCTGCCAGCTGAAGCTTTTGTGACCTGGGAGGTTGCCACCAACAGGGAAGCCTGTTACAATAACAACACATCATGTTACTCTCTCGACAACTACGTGGATCCTCTGACCGATTTCTTTTAAACTGGACTGAGTCTTAGGGGCTACTGTCTGTACACAGGTATATTCCTCTATATGAAAGTGTTTAGAACAATACGCCGCATACCTCAAAGCCTGTCAGTAGGCTGGTGAAGGCTTCGTTCAGTCCACTTTTAGCAGACTGAACCTTCTCCACCACAACACCCATCAGGGTGCGGTGCTCCGCCATGATGGAAGCATGTTGAAGTGCTTCCTCCAGAGCATTGGGCGCCTCCGGATTAGTGGAGGCCACCAATGGAGCTGATGCTCCTCCCCCTCTTTCGAAATGGGCTGCTTATCTGATCCCGGAGCCGCCTTGATTTCCGGAATGGTGTTCAGCTGGGGCCCGAATTGCTCGGGCTCCCCACCATCAGTTGTCATAGGGGTTGCCTCCCCTAGGTCTCCGGAGACCGAGGTATTGACCTCGGGCGCCCTCTTGACAGCTTCGCTCGCCTCCTCTCGGCCAGGAGAGGTCCTCTGGGACAATGCTTCGGTGTCCTCCATGGTGATAGGTGAGGGGCTCGAGGCAGCGTGTTACTCTCCGCCATCTTGGGCGGCAGAGAATTCCCCTCCGGTAATGGAGTTTGTGGGAGCTCGCGGGGAGGGCTGAAAGGCAAATAACAAAACAACTTTATAATGAAAGCAGGTAGACTGGATATAAACAATTAAGTTTCTGAATACTTACGATTCGGCCAGGGGCTTCACCTTGGGAGGTCTCTTGGGGACTTGTTCGGACTCTGAGTCCGAACTGTCCGGGAGGGTCACCTTCCCTCTCTTGGGCGCCTCCCCCTCCGGGTCTTCGAAGGTCGCCCTCTTCTTCTTCCTCCGCTTACGAGGGGAGTCGCTTTCCACCACCTCCTCCTCTTCTTCCTCATCTCCCTCGTGGGAAGAGAGGGCTTCGGTCTCTCCAGACACTGTGTCTGAAGGACCTCGGACCACCCTTGGCCTCCTTGCCTTTCTTCTTCTTGGCCTTCTTCTCTGGCGCCTGATAGGGCGCCGGGACCAGCATCTCTATTAGCTGGGGAGTGGCCGGATTCTCCGGCAGCGGTGCCGGACAGTTGATCCGCTCCACCTTCGTCGTCCAGCCCTGTACGGAAAGTAGGCAATATAATCTTTGTTGTATCTAAAGTATTGACCGTATAAGACTTCGGAAAGATTATGCTTACCGATGAGGCCAGGTTCTCGATGTTGAGTCCGATGTCTTCGGTCTTCTTCGGCCAATTTTTCTGGGCTTTGAAGAGTTGCTTCCATATGTCTTCGTGCATGGTGCCGAAGAAGCGCTTCAGGGTCCGTGGCTCCTCCAGATTGAACTCCCACATGGGGGAGGCCCGGAGCTGGCAGGGAAGGATGCGGCGGAAGAGCATCACCTGAATCACGTTAGTGAGACCGGTGTTTGCGCCCAACATGTTGGAGATTCATTTTTGTAGCATATGCACCGCCGGTTTGGACCCCCAATCAAGGCCCTTGGCGGTCCTGAGGTGAGTCTCGTGGGGGGTCCGGATCTGAAGTCAGGTGTGGCCGCCCAGTTGGCGTTGCGGGGCTCAGTGATGTAGAACCACTCCTGCTGCCACACCTTGATTGTCTCTACGAATGCCCCCTTGGCCCCGACGGTGTTGGGGTGCTTGCTTACCATAGCCCTGCCGCAGTCTGCATGTTGTCCATCAACCACCTTCGGCTTCAGATTGAAGGCCTTGAGGCACACGCCGAAGTGTGGGGGGATGCGGAGAAGAGCCTCACACACGACGATGAACGCTGATATGTGGAGGAAGGAATTTGGGGCTAGATCATGGAAATCTAACCCTTAGTAGAACGTAAGGCCTTGGACGAAGGGGTGGAGGGGAAACCCTAGCCCCTGGAGAAAATGGGGGTGGGGGTGAACACGACCCTCTCAACATGCTCCGATGTAGGGATAACTTGACCTTGGTCAGGGAGCCTATGCGCGATATCCGCGGACAGATAGCCCATGCTCCGGAGATCCTTGACGTCCTTTTCGGTGACGGAGGAGGCCTCCCACTTGCCCTTGGAGCCAGACCCGGCCATTGCTGAAAAGAATGGCGGCGGTGGAGGAGGTCAGAGTTGTAGGCGCTGGAGTTTGGAGATTGGAAGACATGAGCTAGAGGCAGGCGTGGGAAAAAAAGGAGGGATCTCACTACAAAAAAAATACACTTCCGTGATGATACGTGTTTGTCACAGTAGGTCACGTTTTCTGTCATGCATGTACATCCATGAAGATTTTATGAAAGAATCAAGATAGTCATACCTGTGCTGTCCTAGAAGTGTTCCATGACATTACCAAAATTATCATCACGAAAGTGTCCACTTCCATGACGATAAATCGCGCGTCATAGAAGTGCTTTCATCAAGGGTGACCGACACGTGGCATCCACCGTAATGGGTCGTTGTTAAGCTATCGGATTCCGGTTTGGATCCGATAACCCGTTAACAGCCCAGACCAATGGCGATTTCCACGTGTAAAATTCTCATTCATCGACGAACCACGTGTCGGCTCAGCGTTGGGACAGATGTCAACCGTCCATTTGACAAGAATCGCCAATGAAACGTTGACACGTGGGACGGCCCAATAGAGGCCCATTTAGGTCTAAAATCCAGCCCAAGAACAGGAGACAACAAGATTTCGTCAGATCTAATGGGCCGGCCCGTTAAAAACCTAACATTTTCTGGACCAAATTATAGCCCACATCAGGTACGGGTCGTTAAATGACTGTAATATACTGGGCCAGTTTACGGCCCATATCAGACTCGGCCCCTTAACAGTCTGCAATCGTTTGGGCTAAATTACGGTCCACACCTGATCCAGGCCGTTAACTAACTTTTATTTCCTGGGCCAAATTACGTCCCATAAGAGATACAAATCTTTTAACAACTACTGTGCCATTGGGCCCATTGGCGGCCTGATTTGCTCTTCAGCCTCTTAATGGCCCGTTTAACAGTTCGACCCAATATTAGTTTCGGCCTGTCAGCAGCCCTGTCTACATATGGGCCTCTTTCGGCCCGGTTTTACTTTCGGCCATTTAAAGGCCTGAGTTGCACCTGGGCCTAACTATGGTCCTTAGTTACTTTCGGCCTCTTAACAGCCCGTAGTCTTCGTGGATACATTCTAGCCCAAACTGCCTATCGGCCGGTTAAAGGCCCTTGAGAGTGTTGGGCCTAATTTAGGCCCGTTCTACATCTGGCCCGCTTCCTGCCCGTCATGTAATTGGGCACCTGAGGAAGTCCTGGATTAGGGGGTCCTCGGGTGTTCGGTCTATTCTATATGGGCCGTAAAGATAAAGCAGAAGACTATCACCCGTGTCCGGGTAGGACTCCTATATGCTTGGATGGCAAGTTTGGTGTCCGGATGTACTATTTCCTTCCTCTGCAAACCGACTTTGTACAACCCTGGGCCCCTTCGTTGTGTATATAAACCAGAGGGTTTAGTCCGTAGAGGCTATCAGAATAATCATAGGCTATACAACTAGGGTTTAGCCATTACGATCTCGAGGTAGATCAACTCTTGTAACCTTATACTCTTCGAATACAATCAAGCAGGACGTAGGGTTTTACCTCCTTTAAGAGGGCCCGAACCTGGGTAAACACTGTGTCCCTATTGTCCCTTGTTACCATCGATCCTCAGACACGCAGCTTGGGACCCCCTACCCGAGATCTGCCAGTTTTGACACCGACACCACCTCCATAGATAAGAGACATGTCAAGCCAAGAGGAAGAAGAAGGGGAGCCTCCACCACGCACACCGGCCTTCGTTCCGGTGCGGTCTTCACCACCGGTGTGCCATCGTCACCACCAGCAGCTCCGCCATGCCCCTCTCCTCCACCGGCTTCATGTCGGCTTATAAGTTTCCCTCTCCCACTATGATGTTTGAGTAGTTGTGTTAGTTCTTGAGGAATTGGACGAACCCTTGCGTGATTGGTACTTTGTTGAATAAGTGATCCAATATTCTCTTTATATGTATTGCGTTGATTGTTACATGGTGTTGTGAAGGGCGCCCACACAACATTAGCCACTAATGGACTTGAGGTGATTTATGTTAGTGAGAAGGGTAGTTGTAGAAGGTAGGTGGTGACAGGACCTATTCTCACTTCCTCTTTGATCATTGCAATAGGGATTAGTGGAGAACCATAGAACTTAAGGCTGTGACCACGGGGAGTTCACTCCCCTTAATCATTGTTGTGATAATCGGAGTGGGGAAGCACGGTGGTGGCACGAGTGTACGTGATAACCTTAGTGGGGATGCATACTTTATATGGCTCTAGCCACGCGAGATCATATACAAGTGGCTTAGTGATACAATTAGAGATCCATGTTTATCATGTGTTGTCATCATACTTGTGGGGATGACTCCGAATCTCCCGAGAATGTTTACTACTGAAGCACCGTTTCACGTAATTTATTCTCTTTAATTTTCTATCTTTTATTTCTTGTCCGTAGTTTAATAAACACTATCCGTTTTATTTGTGTTGCTAGCAACTTACTAAAGTAGGATATTTTCAAGACTACGGTTTGGATGCATATGTAGCTCGTTAAGTGACAGCGTAGCTGCGGGGTTTGTGGTGCCTTCCTATTCACTCCCTATGGGTTCGACACTCTATTTACCACGAAAGTGCTACAGGAGCCCATTGCACTTGCAAGTCATCAGATCCATTAGATCCTAATGACATGGGAGAAGTCTTGCTGCTAGTAATTGAAAATCCACAAGTATAGGGGATCACAACAATTTTCGAGGGTAGAGTATTCAACGCAAATATATTGATTCGACACAAGGGGAGCCAAAGAATATTCGTAAGTGTTAGCAGTCACCCCGTGCATTTAAAACCAAAAAAAAACCATACCAAAAATAAACCGAACCCAACCAATTTTATGGCTTTTATGGTTTCAGTATGGTATAAACTTTTCACACCGTTTCAAATTTTGTTTTTTATGGTATACACCGAAAAACCGAACGGTTCACCGAATAAACCGAAGTAAAAAAATTGTATTTGTATATCTTGAGTGAACAACCATACAAGTTGTCATTTTTGTACATAAGCAAGATTTTCTGTTAAGTGCATCCATTTTTATTCTAATCATAGTCATACTTCTGTTAAAAAGAATGCTAAGCACGTCCATAACCATCGAATCCATGCATGCATATACACTCGCATATAGTTATATATTCCTTGTATAAGAAGTGTCGGATTTCTGGTTCCGGCAGACCCTCGAGGTTCGAACAATGGGGTGCGAGCGGAGATCTTTCCCCTACCAGCTCACGCGAGAACGGATTGCGAGGGATCTAAACTAGGAACGGTGAACAACACAGAGACACGAGGTTTATACTGGTTCGGGCCACCGTTGTGGTGTAATGCCCTACTCCAGTGTGTGGTGTGGTGGATTGCCTCAGGGGCTGATGATGAACAATACAAAGGGAGAACAGCCTCGCGAGGGTCTGTTCTTGAGCTGGTGCGATGAACTGCTAGGGTGAGTTCTGTCGCCTCTCTCTCTCTCTCTGCGCGTTTCTTCCAGATGCCTCTACTCTGTCTCCTCTCTCCTACTCTTGGTGGTGGCTAGTCCTATTTATAGAGGGACGCCCTGGGCCTCTTCCCAAACAATTGGCCATTTGAAGGGGAACGTCTAGTACACTTATCCTGACTAAAGTTGTTCTTCGGCTGCCAAAGGCTCAGACGGTGACGCCGTCCTGGGCTTCACGATGACCTCCACCTGCCATTCTGCTGGTCTTGGTCTTGTTGCACCGAAGCGGTAACCTTTGCCTGATGCCTTGGCCCGTGCTTGCCTCCTTTGCACCAAAGGGGAAATGAGGACACTGCGCGGGATGGCGCCCGCCTGGCGCCCGCTTGGCCTTGATTGTCATGGCTTGCGTCACGGGGCACCCTCGGGAGGTACCCCGCCTTGATCTCTCCGCCTCCTCGCGAGCCTGCCTGACGAGGCTGCTCCTGAGGTAGGTTCCTGTCGTCCGCCCCGCGAGGCTTGGCCCCTCGCGAGGGTCTTGAGCTTGAGCTGATGAAGCTGGGCCGTGCTGGGCCCCCACTTGAGCCACGCCGCAGGCCGCAGGCAGGCAAGTCTGGGGACCCCCGTTCGCAGAACACTGACAGTAGCCCCCGGGCCCAAGGCGCGCCCGGACTTGGCTTAGCAGAGAAGCGAAGGGGCAAGTGCGAAGCGCCGCGGGCCCCAACAGCCTGCGGCCTTGGGCGCCGCGTGGTGATTGATTGGTCGTGGGCGTCTCCGCTTCCCCACGATGCCTCGGCAACCGCATGACTTGACAACTCCCTGCATGCAGAAATGGGTCATGATTACCTGCGATCGTGGAGGCCGACGGTTGGCCTCCTTCGGCTATAAGTACGGAACGGCATAAGCCCTTCCAGTCCATCTCCTCTTGCTACTCCTTCTGCTCCATCCTTGCCCTTGCTCCGCATTGCGACAATGGCTCCGATCCGCCGGTTTTCTGCAGAAGAGAAGGGAAAGGCCCCACGAGAGGGTCCCGATCCGCTTCCGCCGAAGAAACGGCTAGCCCTCTGCAGCCGAGATGAGGGCGCCCGGCAGGAGGTGTCGAGGCCCTGGTACGAGCGGCCACCACCAGGGTTCCCGCTGCCCTTGTACGCCCGCATTGAGGGCCCTGAAGCAGTTGACGCCGAGCGCCATGGACGACGCCGCCGTCGGCGTCGGCGAGTCACGGCGGTGCGTGTTGTTCCTCCTGGAGTCCATGCCGAGGGCTCCTCCCGAGAGCTTGTGCTCCATGCCGCCATGCCTCCTCAGTCTTGGATTCACCTTCCTCCCTCCTTCGCCTTCGATCCCACAGAGGGGCTCTCTGGAGCTCTGGTTGCAGCATGCTGACTGCAGCACCCCTGCGACCAGAGCGGAGGTTGCGGTCATCGCTCCGGGCAAGGTCTACATGACCCACGGCTGGGGCGAGTTCGCCCTGGTCTGCCGGACGAGGGGCGCCCTCGTGATCCACCTGGAGTACGATGGCGCTTCCTTGATGTTCTTCAAGGTCTTCGACGCGGAAGGACGCTGGCTGGAATGCTGCCCCGAGAAGGGCGGTCGTGGCGTTGTCGTCGCGAGGACCAGTCCCACCGGTCGACCCCTCGGCAGCCCCTCAGGCAGCAGCGAAGGGAACGGAGGGTCCAGCGCCTCCGCTGAGCTTCTGGCGACTCCGGAGACGAGCGACGACAGCTACGAGCCCCCGAGCTCGCGTCGCGCCCGGAGCCAAGCGGGCGCTTCAGGCTACCGGCGCCGGTGATCTGGATGGGGTTGGCGCCGGCGCCTGGCGGCCCACTGTTGATGATGGCGTCTCCTGCGGAGGCACACGTAGTTGGCGTTCCTTAGGATTAGCACCTTTATTTCTTGCAAAGAATCGAAGTAGCACCGCGCGTGGGTATGTAAGGCGCTGGCCATGTTTTTGTGAATATGATGTCCTTATGATGAATCGGTGCGAGATGCTCGTTCTGTCCCAGCTCAGCTGCCCCTTTCTTTCCTCATGAGGGCTTGGTGCTCTGCGCTGACAGGTCCCGGTCCCCAGGTAGGCTTCAGCCGTCGCTGGTATGACAGGTCGCAATGCCGTGGGTCAAGGCCAGGAGGTGAGCGGCCCGATGTCCAGTAAGAGCCCCTGAGTCGCGATGCTCAGGTGGTCCCCTTTAGCGCTCAAGCAGCCTCCGGATGGAAAGAAAGGCAGGCAACTTTGCCGTGACAGAGCAGCAGTAGGCGAGGGTTTAGCGCTGAGTCGGATCAGTTTTTGGCGTGATTTATCTTGCAAGCTTGGAGTGGCGTTCGATGAGGTGCCGTGTCTGCACGACGGCAACTGAGGTGTTGCAGGGTTGGGACCTTGCGAGCTTCTTCCCTCTCCCCCGCGATTTCCTTAATGCTCTACGTCCTCAGGTCCCAGCCCTCGAGCGAGCTCAGCAGCCGCTGGTATGACAGGTTGTGATGCCGTGGGTCAAGGCAAGGGGGTGAGGGCTGGAGAGCCAGTAAGAGCCCATGAGTCGCGATGCTCAGGTACCCCCCTTTTAACGTGCAAGCGGATCACGCCGGAGAGAGGAGAGAAGGCTCGTGAGGCCACCAGCATTAGTCCTGGAGCAGGTCCTGTGTATGAACCACGAGGGGAAACAAGGTTCGTCGTTACGGTTGCCAGCCAACCACTGGTCGCTCCGAGGGAGTGATCGGGGGCACTGAGGGCCTGGTGAGGTGGCGCCTTGCGGGGCTGCCGCGGTCAGAGCTCAGACCCTCAGATTTATCAGTGTTGCAGGGACGGACCCGTGCGCAAGCACCGTGCCGGAGCGAGCGGCTCCAAAGGTAGCTGTCAATCGAGCAGGCGATTAGGTCAAGCATGTTATGTATGAACAAGCAAATCCATCTAGATAGGTGCGGAGAAAGCATACGCCACTGGGTCTGGCCCGAGCAGCTTGGGGATAATGCAGCCCGAGGGGCGCCCCCAACAAGGTAAGTAAAGAACATAAGCAAAACAGATACATGCTGCAGGGACGGACCCATGCAGCCTGGGAATGATGCAGCCTGAGGGACGCTCCCAGCTGAAAACGAAACTTGGAAAGGTATCACCTGATATGGTCGGGGATGACGGGGTGTTGAGGTAGCGGATGAAGCGTGACGAGGACGCCGACCATCACGAGCCCTCCGGACTGGGAGCCTCGGGAGGCTCCGGGGGTACGGGGGGTTCCTCGAGAGCCATCTCAATCCCCGCCAGGACCGCACGCTGCTTGATCTCCTGAGCCTCCAGAGCGCCCTTCGCAGGCGCTGATGGGCGGCAACCGCGTCCGGCTGGCCGAAAGGCATGCGAACGTAGCTGTGAGGTGGACCCTCGCAACGTCCCACGCGTGAGGGCCAGAGGCGCACCTGAGACGCGGCTCGGTTGAGCCCTGGTATGTCGATGCAGATCCGCACCCCAGCACCCTCGCCTGGATGCGTGGCCACGGCGGGCAAGCGGCGACAGCCGCGCATGACTCTTGACTCCTGTAGCTCCTGGGTGCTCCTCGCGATGAACTCCTGAGGGTTTGGTCCTCCTTTCCTTGTACCTTCCTGAGGGAAACGTGCCTTGAAGCACGCCTGCAAGTGGTGCCCGAGCGCCTCCCTCGTGAGTTCGGCTAGGTCGGTGGCTCGCCATGAAAGAGCTCCCGGGCCCTGCCTGAGGAGGGCGCTGGGCGCGCCTTCCTGTGCGTCATAGGGTGGCGCCCCTTGAACGGGCGCAGGTCCTATTGCCATGCCTTCGGAGGTGCTTACCCCACGAGGGCTTGGACCAGGTGAAGCCTTCTTCTTCTCGGGGATCGCCTCGGGAAGTCTCCCGCTCCTGTGATCTGGGTGTTCGATTGCTGTGGCCTGGAAGGCATGCTCAAGCGAGCACACTGCATCCCTTTCCTCACAAGGCACTATGATGACTCCTGTGCTTCCTGACATCTTGAGGACATTGTAGCCGTGGTGAGTCACTGCCATGAACTTGGCCAAAGCTGGGTACCCAAGGATGGCATTGTATGGCAGGCGAATGTGGGCAACGTCGAAGTCGATGAGCTCGGTGCGGTAGTTGTTACGCTGTCCGAAGGTGACAGGAAGACGAACTTGCCCTATCGGGACGGTGGAACCATCGGTGACTCCGGAGAAAGGCTTGGTCGGCTGAAGCTGATCGTATGGCACTTGGAGATCGTCGAATGTCTCGATAGATAGGACGTTGAGTCCTGCTCCGCCGTCAATGAGGGTCCTGGTGACTTGCACGTTGCTGATGACTGGTGAGCAAAGCATGGGGAGGACTCCTGCCGTTGCCGCGCACTTGAGCTGATCCGCTGAACTGAACGTGATGACGCACGACGACTACCTGAGAGGGCATGTGGCCTCTGGCTTGGGGAGGACTGCATTCACCTCGCGAGCATGGAAGATGCGCTGAGAGGCTGGGGCATGAGCACCACCCAGGATGCAAGCGATCGCGCGCGGCTCCTGGAAGCCCCCAGCCCCCTCGTCCTGATGATTGTCTTCGTACCTCCTTGACGGCTGCGGCAGAGGCGGGAGCCCTGCATTGCCTTGAGGGCGATCCTTGCGAGGTTGGTCCCTCCAACCTTTCTCGCGAGGTTGGTCCTGCCAGCGGTCCTCGCGAGGTCTGACACGCCATCCCTGGCGAGGGCCACGGTCTGCCCAGCGTCCTGCGCCTCTTCCTCCTCCTCGACCGTAGCCTTGATCACTGTGATCGGGGCATCGGCCGATTCGTCCTTCTCGCACGGCTCTGAGCTCTTGGCATTCGTTGGTGTTGTGGGTGTGAAGATCGTGGTACACGCAGTACCGGCTGCCCTTGGAAGACTCGGGCTGATCCCTGCCTCGCTTGGTGTCTGGTTCGGCCGCGAGCACTGCAGCCCCCTTGTGCTTCACGTCCTTGGCCTTGGGTTTTTTCTCTTCTAGGTCGACAGCTGGAAGCTCGAGGAGGGAGAGGCGCCCTTCCTCAGCCCTGGCGCATTTGGTCGCCAAGTTGAACAGCTCCAGAGATGTAAACAGGTCTTCATGCATCGCCAGCTCCTCTTTCATCTTGACGTCACGCACGCCATCGGAGAAGGCTGAGATGATGGCCTCCTCAGTCACCTTGAGAATCTTGAGGCGTGTGTTGTTGAAACGCTGGATGTACTTCTGCAGGGTCTCTCCTGGAGGCCGGTCGCGAGTGCCTTGGAAGTTGGCGCTGAAGCGGGTGCGCATCTCGTCCCAGGAGGAGATCATGCCAGGAGCCAGGTTCAGGAGCCAGGTTCGGGCTCCGTCCTTCAGCGCCATGGGGAACCAATTCTCCATGACCTTTTCGTCCCCGTTGGCGGCTTCGATGCCAAGCTCGTAGAGCTGAAGGAACTCCCCGGGGTCGGCAGTGCCGTCGTAGCGAGGAGGCACGTCTGGCTTGAACATGGCGGGCCATGCGACGCTGCGTAGCTCGGCGGTGTAGGCGCGGCAGCCTGCAGTGGCCACTGGAGCTCTGAGACGATGTGGGGCTTGCTCTTGTGGATTCCCGCGCACCGCTGCCTGGAGCAGCGCAGGGTCTTAACGCGATGGCACTGGAGCGTGGTCGCGGTGCTCCGGTGCTGGGAGCACGCGAGCACCTTCTTGGGGACGAGGGATCTCCTGGCAGCTCCTTTCTTGGTGCGCGGGCGCCGGACGCGGAGGGTCTCGGCCCGGGGCTACGCGCCTTGGAGCCAGGGCGCCTTCTTGGGAAGGAGGTGGCGGGGGCACCTCCGGCTCCTTGCCTCCCGCGCGTGGTGCAGGGCGAGGCAGCGAGAGGGACGGCGCGGGGGAGCCCCCTACGGCACGGACAAGCTCGGCGACGCGGTCGAGCCACTCCTCGACGCGTCGTCGGCCGGGGCGATGCGCAGGAGCTCGCTTGCCGCGATGGCGCGCTCGAGCCTCCATGGTAGCGATCTGCGCTGGACGAAGAACCAGCAGGGGCGAGCGAAGGAGTGGCAGTGCAGCCTTCTCGCCTCACCGATGGATGCAGGGACGAAGCCTGCTGCTTGTTCCCCACCGGGCCGGTGGCGGCGTTGGCGGCAGGCGACGGGGAACGATGGGGGTGTCCGCCGACGGGAGCCGTCTGGGCGACTCGAGCGGCGCGAGCTCGGCGAGCGTCAGCCATGGACACGACAAAAGATCTCACACGACCAGCGGAAGAAAGATTCCAGCACACCCCTACCTAGCGCACCAAATGTCAGATTTCGGGTTCCGGCAGACCCTTGAGGTTCGAACATTGGGGTGCGTGCGGAGATCTTTCCCCTAACATCTCACGTGAGACCGGATTGCGAGGGATCTAAACTAGGGACGATGAACAACACAGAGACACGAGGTTTGTACTAGTTTGGGCCACCGTTGTGGTGTAATACCCTACTCCATTGTGTGGTGTGGTGGATTGCCTCAGGGGCTGATGATGAACAATACAAAGGGAGAACAGCCTCGCGAGGGTCTGTTCTTGAGCTGGTGCGATGAACTGCTAGGGTGAGTTCTGTCGCCTCTCTCTCTCTCTCTCTCTCTCTCTCTCTCTCTCTCTCTCTCTCTCCGCGCGTTTCTTCTAGATGCATCTACTCTGTCTCCTCTCTCCTACTCTTGGTGGTGGCTAGTCCTATTTATAGAGGGAGGCCCTGGGCCTCTTCCCAAATAATGAGCGGGAAGGGCGCCAACAATTGGCCATTTTGAAGGGGAACATCTAGTACACTTATCCTGACTAAAGTTGGTCTTCGACTGCCAAAGGCTCAGACGGTGACGCCGTCCTGGGCTCCACGATGACCTCCATCCTGCCGTTCTGCTGGTCTTGGTCTTGTTTCACCGAAGCGGCAACCTTTGCCTGATGCTTTGGCCTGTGCTTGCCTCCTTTGCACCAAAGGGGAAATGAGGACACTGGGCGGGCTGGCGCCCGCCTGGCCTTGATCGTCATGGCTTGCGTCACGGGGCACCCTCGGGAGGTACCCCGCCTTGATCTCTCCGCCTCCTCGCGAGCCTGCCTGACGAGGCTGCTCCTGAGGTAGGTTCCTGTTGTCCGCCCCGTGAGGCTTGGCCCCTCGCGAGGGTCTTGAGCTTGAGCTGATGAAGCTGGGCCGTGCTGGGCCCCCACTTGAGCCATGCCGCAGGCCGCATGCAGGCAAGTCTAGGGACCCCCGTTCCCAGAACGCCGACAAAAAGATATCTGTTTTGAGTCATAAATTTGCAAACTATTATAAGTCATTTTCAAATTCGCGTCAACTTTGGTTTATACGGTATATACCGAAACCATACCGAAATAATTTGGTATATATCAAAACCGAACCGAATGTAAATTTCATACTGTATTTACTGAAGTATTTATACCGTACAAACCGTATAAACTGAATAAACCGAATGCATAGAGTGAGTTAGCAGCTAAGTTGTCAATTCAACCACACCTAGAGATTAAATATCTGAAGCAGAGTGAACAGTAGCATAGTAGTATGGTAGTTTGATAGTAGTAACGATAGCAATGCTAACAGTAATAGCAGTAGCAATAGTTTTGTAGCAATTGTGACAGTAGCAATGATTGCTTGCATCTGCGTTGGTATTTGCCGGAAGAGGAGAGGATGATGCAGCACAACAACGATAAGTATTTCCCTCAGTTATGAAAGCAAGGTTATCACTCTAGTAGGACAACCAAGCAACACTATGTAAACGGTACCTGCACACAAAGAACAAATACTTGCAACCCAACGCGTAAGAGGGGCTGCCAATCCCTCGGTATTGAGATAGATTAAATTTTATGAGATTGGATAAATAGATCTAGCGAAAACACAAAATAAAATAAATAAATAAAAAGTGCATCAAGGTATTTTTGGGTTTTTGGAATAATAGATCTGAAAATAATATGATAGAAAATAGACCCGGGGGTCGTAGATTTCACTAGTGGCTTCTCCCGAGAAAAATAGCATACGGTGGGTAAACAAATTACTGTTGGGAAATTGATAGAACTTCAAATACTCATGACGATATCTAGGAAATGATCATTATATAGGAATCACGTCGAAGATTAGTAGACCGACTCCTGCCTGCATCTACTGCTTTACTCCACACATCGACCGCTATCCACCATGCATCTACTATATTAAGTTCATGGAGAAACCGAGTATTGCAATAAGAACGATGACATGATGTAGACAAGATCTATTCATATAGGAATTAGACCCCATATTTTTATCCTTAATGGCAACGATACATGCGTGTCATGTATCCTTCTTTCATTGAGATTAAGCATCGCAAGATCGAACCCATCACAAAGCACCTCTTCCCATTGCAAGAAAAATCAATCTAGTTGGCCAAACCAAACCAAAGTCTCAGAGAAGAAATACGAGGAGAACATTGTATTGAGACTCAAATAATATTCATAGATAGATCTAATCATAAACTCGCAATTCATCGGATCCAAACAAACACACCTCAAAAAGTCATTACATAGAATAGATATCCAAGAACATCGAGGAGAACATTGTATTGAGCATCAAAAAGAGAGAAGAAGCCATCTAGCTACCTACGGACCCATAGCTCTATGGTAAATTACTCACGCATCATCGGAGGAGCACCAATGAGGATGATGAACCCCTCCATGATCGTGTTCCCCTCCGGCAAGGTGCCGGAAAAGGGCTCTAGATTGGACTCATGGTTCTGGAACTTTTGGCGGCTGGAATTGTGTTTTGTCGACTCCCCTAGGGTTTCTGGAATATTTGGGTATTTATAGAGCTGAGAAGCAGTGGAAAGGACTCTTGTGGGCCCCACCACCCACATGGACGCACTAGGGGCCTCTGGCGTGCCCTAGTAGGATGTGGGCCCCACGGGCCTCCCCTTTGTCACTTCCTTGGCTCCCAAGTTGTCTTCTGGGCAGGAAAAAATATCCAAAAAGTTTTATGGTATTTGGACTTCGTTTGGTACTGATATAAAGTTAGTCCCAAAAACAACAACTCGCACTGGGCACTACGTCAATAGGTTAGTCCTAAAAAATGATATAAAGTTGCTATAAAATGATTGTAAAACATCCAAGAATGATAATATAACATCATGGAACAATCAAAAATCATAGATACGTTGGAGACGTATCAACATCCCCAAGCTTAATTCCTGCTCGTCCTCGAGTAGGTAAACTCAAGCATATCAACAAGCAACCATGTCTTTCAAAATATCAACACTAAAGAAAGTTATCCCTAGCCCATCATGCTCAATCGTTGATCCATTCATGAAAAACACTCGAATATTAGCTACATCCAACGCACAAGTATGATCATAGTGCTCCCTAGTCGGTGCTTTATAAGAGAAGATGGAGACTCAAATAAAAATATAATTTGCATAAAAGTAAATAGATAGGCCCTTCGAAGAGGGAAGCAGAGATTGTAGAGGTGCCAGAGCTCAAAGCTTAAATTGAGAGATAAAAATATTTTGAGAGGCATGCTTTTCCCGTCAACGAAAACGACCTAGTAATTCCTAATACTTTCCATGCTAGATATATCTTAGGCGGTTCCCAAACATAAAATAATGTTTTTTCCTTTTTCCACCATTCTTTCACAATCCATGGCCAGCGGTATCCATGGGTGCCTTCCACACCAACACTTTCCAAGGAATTTATTATTTGACAACATGAAGTAAATTTATTTTTCATTTTGGGACTGGGCATCACTATTACTGCCACACTCTCATGCAATGACAAGTGAGTAAACACTCATCTTGAGAATAACACATCAAGCATGGAAAAATATTGGCCACCCCTGCCGCTTCACGAGCGGTACTGGCACACAAAAAGGAAATTCATTTTGAAAATTTGAGTTGGCACATACAAATTTATTGGAAACGGCACAGAAATACCGCATATAGGTAGGTATGGTGGACTCATATGGCATAACTTGTATAAGTATTTTGCATGCACAAGTAGTATTCTTACTTAGTGCAAATGGAGGCTAGCAAATAGATTGAGAAGCAACCAACAAAGAAACGAAAATTCTCATAAATGAGCATTAAGCATAACTAACACCGACTAATGAACCACAAGTAGGACGTAATTTCATTGCATAACTATTGACTTTAGTGCTTGCATAGGGAATCACAAACCTAAACACCAATATTCTTACTAAAGCATAATTACTCACCAACATGACTCACATATTACTATCATCATATCTCAAAACTATTTCAAAGAATCAAGTTTATAATATCCAATGATCTTCTTGAAAGTCTTATTATATCCCTCTTGAATATCTATCACTTTCGGACCAAATTCATATATTACTATTGCTTATAACAAGCTCAAATAAATTTAAGTGAAGAACATGAGCATAACAATTTTCATCTCTCAAAATAATATAAGTGAAGCATGAGAGAATTTCTTCAATTTTTTTACTAAGTCTCAAATTAATCTAAGTGAAGCATGATAGTATTTCTTCAAAAATTAAAGGACCACTATGCTAAAAAAGATAGAGGTGAATCACTAGAGCAATTCCAAAGCTAAAAAAAGTTAGTGAAGCACACAGAGCAATTCTAACAAATCATAGCATAATTATGGATCTATCAAATAGGTGTGTTCAGCAAGGATAATTGTGACAACTAAAAATCAAAACAAAAAAAATACTCATATAATACAAGATGCTCCAAGCAAAACTCATGATATGTGACTAATAAAAATATAGCTCCAAGTAAAACTACCGATGGTTGTTAGGGGCATCCCCAAGCTTAGTTTCTTGGTTCTCCTTGAATATTACCTTGGGGTGCCATGGGCACCCCCAAGCTTAAGCTCTTTTCACTCCTTCCTTCGTCCATTGTGATCTCACCCAAAACTTGAAAACTTGAATCACACAAAACTCAACAAAACCTTCGTGAGTTCTGTTAGAATAATAAAGCAAATCACCACTTTAAGTACTATTGCAAACCCATTAATATTTTATTATCGCGTTATACCTATTGTATTCTAACTTAACCATGGGTTATACCCTCCAATACAATCCATAGATTCATCAAAATTAGCACATAATGGAACAAAAACATTGACCATACTTCCGTAACTCAAAAAAATTTGAAAAAATTAGGACAACGTAGGCAATTTGTATATCAATCTTGTGTAAAGAATTCAGAATTTTATCATTCTTCTGTGATTTTTAACAATTCTGCTACTGGGCGCAAAAGTTTTTGTTTTTCAACAAGATCAAATCAACCATCACCCAACATGATCCCAAAGGTTTTACTTGGCACAAACACTAATTAAAACACAAAAACACAATCATTACAGTAGCATAATTGTGTGAACACACATGATGTCGCTTGAACTACGTCGGCATTTCCCTAAAGAAGAAGGGATGATGCAGCAAAACTATGGTAGGTATTTCCCTCAGTTATGAAACCCAGGCATCAATCCAGTAGGAGAACCAAGCAACGCTATGTAAACGGTACCTGCACACAAAGAACAAATACTTGCAACCCGACGCGTATAAGGGGTTGTCAACCCTTCTTCAAGTAATGGTGCCAGAAATTGTCAAGTTGACGGGATAAAATTGTGATAGATTGGATAAATAGATCTTAATAAAACACAAAATAAAATAAGTAATAAAAATATGCAGCAAGGTATTTTTGGGTTTTTGAAAGAATAGATCTGAAAATAAAAGCAAATAAAAATAGATCTCAAAGCAAATATGATAAAGAAGAGACCGGGGGCGTAGATTTCACTAGTGGCTTCTCTCAAGAAATAGCACACGGTGGGTAAAAAAATTACTATTGGGCAATTGACAAAACCTCAAATAATTATGACGATATCCAGACAATGATCAATATATAGGCATCACGTCCAAGATTAGTAGACCGACTCCTTCCTACATCTACTACTATTACTCCACACATCGACCGCTATCCAGCGTGCATCTAGTGTATTAAGTCCATGGAGAAATGGAGTAATGCAATAAGAACGATGACATGATGTAGACGAGATCTATTCATGTAGGAATAGGCTCTATCTTGTTATCCTTAATAGCAACGATACATACATTTCTTGCTACCCCTTCTATCATTGGGAAAGAACACCACACGATCAAACCCATCACAAAGCACCTCTTCCTATGGCAAGAAAAATCGATCTAGTTGGCCTAACTAAACCAAAGATTTGAAGAAGATATATGAGGCTATAAATAATCATGCATATAAGATATCAAAATAAAACTCAAATAACTTTCATGGATATATAGAAGTTAATCGGATCCCAACAAACACACTGCAAAAAGAGTTACATCAAATAGATCTCCAAGAGACCATTGTATTGAGAATCAAAAGAGAGAGAGGAAGCCGTCTAGCTACTACCTACGGACCCGTAGGTCTACAATGAACTACTCACACATCATCGGAGAGGCACCGATGAGGATGATGAACCCCTCCTTGATGGTGTTTAGATTGGACCTCATGGTTCTGGAACTTGCGGCGGCTGGAATTGTGTTTTGACATCTCCCTATGGTTTTTGGAATATTGCGGTATTTATAGGGCGAAGAGGCGATGCGGGAGGCCACCAAGGTGGGCAACCCACCAGGGCACGCTTGAGCCCCCAGGCGCACCCAGGTGGGTTGTGCCCCCCTCGGGGCACCCCTCTTGTACTTATTTGGCCCAAGTTGTTCCTTCTGGTCCATAAAAATTCTCCAAAAAATTTCGCTGCGTTTGGATTCCGTTTGGTACTGATATTCTGCGAAGTAGAAAACAAGCAAAAAACAACAACTAGCACTAGGCACTATGTCAATAGGTTAGTCCCAAAAAAATGATATAAAGTTGCTATAAAATGATTGTAAAACATCCAAGAACGATAATATAACAGCATGGAACAAGAAAAAATTATAGATATGTTGGAGATGTATCAACACAAAAGCAGAAAGAAAAAGGCGAAAATAAATTTTACCCATTGGGTTGCCTCCCGACAAACGCTATTGTTTTATGCCCCTAGCTAGGCATTGATAATTTTAATGATGCTCATAGGAAAGAAAAAAATTGAAGCACAAAGAGAGCATCATATAGCATGTGAAAAACAAGTTTAAGTCTAACATACTTCCTATGCATAGGCATTTTATAAGTGAACAAATTATCAAGACGTGAAGTACCTAGCATTTGCAAGCAAGAAGAAAGAAACAATAGCAATCTCATCATAACGAGATGTAATTTAGTAACATGAAAATTTCTACAAGCATATTTTCCTCTCTCATAATAATTACATGTAAGATCATAATCAAATTCAACAATATAGCTATCATATAAAACATTCTCTTTCTGATCCACATGCATAAAAGTTTTATAATCGTCTAAGATAGTGGGATTAGCATCAACTAAAGTCATGACCTCTCCGAACCCACTTTTATCAAAAAATTCATAAGATTGAATACTCTCCAAATATGTAGGATTATTTTTACCTAGAGTTGACACTCTTCTGAACCCACTTTCAATATTATTGCAAACATATTCATCATGAGGCTTAAATAAACTATCAAGATCGTAAGAAGCATTATCACCCCAATCATGATCATTGCAATAAGTAGTGGACATAGCAAGATTATCATCCCCAAGCTTGGGGTTTTGCATAATATTAACACAACTGACATTAATAGAATTTATAACAATATCATTGCAATCATGCTTTTCAATAGAGGAGCTATCATGAATCACTTTATAAATTTCTTCTTTTAACACTTCATCACAATTTTCAGATTCACGAATCTCAAGCAAAACTTCATAAAGATAATCTAGTGAACTCAATTCACTAGCAATTGGTTCATCATAATTGGATCTTTTGAAAAGATTAGCAAGTGGATGAGGATCCATATCAATAGATTTTTAGCAAGCGAAGATGCAAGAAAATAGAGGACACATGACACACAAGCAAAGATAGCAAGCGAACAAAAAGGCAAACGGAAAGAAGGCAAATAAAAAGGCAAATATTTTTGTGCTTTTCGCAAAAACGTTTTAGTAACGGGGGAGATGAAAACGAGAGGCAAAAGGCTATTAATGCAAATTGCAAGGAGATGAGATTTGTGATTGGGTACTGATGTCTACTATGCAACCTTATTCTTGTAGACTCGTGTTGGGCCTCCAAGCGCAGAGTTTTGTGGGACAGTAGCAAATTTCCCTCAAGTGGATGACCTAAGGTTTATCAATCTGTGGGAGGCGTGGGATGAACATGGTCTCTCTCAAACAACCCTGCAACCAAATAACAAAGAGTCTCTTGTGTCCCCAACATAGCCAATACAATGGTAAATTGTATAGGTGAACTAGTTGGCGAAGAGATGGTGATACAAGTGTAATATGGATGGCAGATATAGGTTTTTGTAATTTGAAAATATAAAAACAGCAAGGTAACTAGTAACAAAAGTGAGCAAAAATGGCATTGCAATGCTTGGGCACAAGGCCTAGGGTTCATACTGTCGCTAGTGCAAGTTCTCTCAACAATGATAACATAATTAAATCATATGGAAATCCCTCAACGTGCGACAAAAGTCACTCCAAATCCTATCACGGAGAAGATACGATGAAATTGCTTGTAGGGTACAAAACCACCTCAAAGTTATCCTTTTCGATCAATCCATTAAGCTATTCCTATAAGTTTCACAAACAACCCTAGAGTTCATAGTAAAATAACACCATATGATACACATCAATCAACCCTAATGTCACCTAGATACTCCAATGGCACCACAAGTATCCGTGGGTCAATTATACGAAATGCATCAAACAACTTCAGATTCATAATATTCAATCCAAAACAAAGAACCTCAAAGAGTGCCCCAAGATTCTTACCGGACAAACAAGGACGAAAACGTGCATTGATGCGGCTTGAACTACATATATATTTCCCCAAACAGGAAGGGATGATGAAACACATCTACGGTAGGTATTTCCCTCAGTGATGAGACCAAGGTTATCGAACCAGTAGGAGAACCACGCAACGCCATGTAAACGGCTCCTGCACACAAAGAACAAATACTTGCAACCCGACGTAAGAGAGGGGTTGTCAATCCCATATGGGTAAAAAGATAGGTAAAATTGTAGTAGATTGGATAAATAGATCTCGCGGAAAAGCGAGATTAAATAAATAAAAATTGCAGTAAGGTATTTTTGGGTTTTTTGATTTATAGATCTGAAAACAAAAGAAAATAAAAATAGATCGCGAAAGCAAATATAATAAAGAAGAGACCCGGGGCCATAGATTTCACTAGTGGCGTCTCTCGAGAAAAATAGCATACAGCGGGTAAACAAATTACTATTGGGCAATTGATAGAACTTCAAATACTCATGACAATTCCAGGAAATGATCATTATATAGGCATCACTTCCGAGATTAGTAGACCGACTCCTGCCTGCATCTACTACTATTACTCCACACATCGACCGCTATCCATCATGCATCTAGTGTATTGAGTTCTCTGAGAAACAGAGTAATGCAATAAGAACGATGACATGGTGTAGACAAGATCTATTTATGTAGAAATAGTACCCATCTTGGTATCCTTAGTAGCAACGATACACACGTGTCATTTCCCTTTCTGTCATTGTGATGAAGCACCTTAAGATCGAACACATCGCAAAGCACCTCTTCCCATGGCAAGAAAAATTGATCTAGTTGGCCTAACTAAACCAAAGATTCGAAGAAGAAATACGAGGCTATAAGTAATCATGCACATAAGAGATCAAGATAAACTCAAATAACTTTCATTTATAAAAACATAGATATGATCATAGAGTCAAAGTTCATTGGATCCCAACAAACACACCGCAAAAAGAGTTACATCAAATAGATCTCCAAGACACCATTGTATTGAGAATCAAAAGAGAGAGGAAGCCATCTAGCTACTAACTACGGACCCGTAGGTCTACAATGAACTACTCACGCATCATCGGAGAGGCACCAATGAGGATGATGAACCCCTCCGTGATGGTGTCTAGATTGGATTTGTTGGTTGTGGAACTTGCGGCAGCTAGATTGATTTTCGTCGACTCCCCTAGGGTTTCTGGAATATTGGGGTATTTATAGAGCAAAGCGGCGGTGTGGGAAGCCACCGAGGAGGGCACAACCCAGGCGCGCCCAGGTGGGTTGTGCCCCCCCTCGGGGCACCCCTCTGGCACTTCTCCGACCCATCTTGTGTTTTCTGGTCCAGAAAAATTCTCCAAAAACTGTTGCTGTGTTTGGACTACATTTGGTATTGATTTTCTGTGAAGTAAAAAACAAGAAAAAAATAGCAACTGGCACTGGGCACTATGTCAATATGTTAGTCCCAAAAAATGATATAAAGTTGCTATAAAATGATTGTAAAACATCCAAGAATGATAATATAACAACATGGAACAATAAAAAATTATAGATACATTGGAGACGTATCAGCATCCCCAAGCATAATTCCTGCTCGTCCTCGAGTAGGTAAATGATAAAAACAGAATTTTTGATGTGGAATGCTGCCTAACATGTTCATCACATAGTCTTTTCTTTATAGCATGGACATTTTGACTTTTATATGATGCCAAGCAATAGTCTAGTTTTGACATGAAGATTTCAATACTCAAGCATATCAACAAGCAACCAAGTCTTTCAAAATATCAATACTAAAGCAAGTTATCCCTCCTATCCCATCATGCTCAATCATTGATCCATTCATGAAACACACTCGCATATTAGCTACACCCAATGCTCAGGTACGATCATAGTGCCCCTTAGTTGGTGCTTTATAAGAAAAGATGGAGACTCAACATAAAAATTGCATAAAGTAAAGAGAAAGTCCCTTCACGGAGGGAGGTAGAGATTTGTAGAGGTGCCAGACCTCAAAGCGAAAAAGATAGAGATAAAAAGATTTTTGGTGGCATGCTTTTCTTGTCAACGAAAACAACCGAGTAGTTCCCAATACTTTCCATGGTAGATATATCATAGGCGGTTCCCAAATAGAAAATAAAGTTTATTTTTTTTTCAACCATACTTTCACTTTCCATGACTAGCAGTATTCACCGGTGCCTTCCATACCAACACTTTTCAAGGAATTTATTATTTGACAACATAAAGTAAATTCATTTTTCATTTTGGGACTGGGCATCCCTAATACCTTTGTCGTACTCTCGTTGTAGCGACCTGGCCCAAAATCGGTCAAGTCTCTGTGTATCAGTACCATCCCAAGATCATGCTGGCACACACAATACATTGATGAAGTAATTCAACGTTCAATCACACCTGATTTATTACATGATTCTCATATCGAGTCTTTATTACAATAGAATAAATTCGGCCAAAGGCCAACTCATGAGAAAACCTAAATGCTGCGGTAGCGTAGACGATAAAGCGAGTCCATCTGACTCCATAGGGCAATCATCGAGCGTAGATCGTAGCCTCCTGGTCGGGAAACTCCTCTCAACATGAGACGTTGCAGCCGTGTAGGTCAGCATTTTGAATATGCCGGCAAGTCATAGAGAGAACAACAATAATAATGCTTACACTATATGCAATTTGGCTGTGGGGCTCTAAGTTTGAGTTTTTGCGAAAAGCCAATTTTTTCCTACAACAAAAGGACTTGCTTGCAATTACTATAAAATGTTGGCTGTTAATGAGATGGTTCCGCCAACCAGTGTCTCATACCCAAAACTATTAATAACCCATCAATTAATTAATTATGTTCGGTGTTGAGATTTCTGAAACACTCCAATTCCAGAGGCTTAGTTGTCCATAACTGGGTACACGGCTAATCGATTAGGTTTCTACTCTGTAGAGTCTTGTGCACTTTACTCGCAAGAATCATTCCCTCCTTTATGTCCTCGCACTGCCTGGTGTTTGAAGACGGGACGAACGAAAGATGGCCTTCCGTAGAGTTCCTCTGGACCACTGCCGGTGCCCATCCAATCCTACCGTTCTTCTACATCTCGTAGCACCGACACCCAGAGTCATGCCTAAGGTCGACCAAGCCAGAGCCCAAAAAGGCTTGCGGCTGCACAGGTAAGCTTCCGGTCAAGGGGTATCCATCCGTCTCTTCATGGCTGGGTGAAGCTTTCCGCAAGATGTCATGGCGCTTCTCCATTCATCCCGGCCATCCGCTGGTTTCTCCAGGGTGCCCGTCAACCGTCCTCCACCCAGTAGTGAGTTTGAAGTCCATCTTGAGCTTGAAGTCATGGGGTTGTCATCATCTTGACTCTCACATCTCCATTATGAAATCACTCAACCAACCCCGTCTATGAGCATAGCAAAATAAACTACATCGTCTCGGGCAATGGTAACAAAGGGATTTTTGGGTCAACCTACCACATGATACTACTCAAGACTTATTCAATTTCTCCTACTGCATGCATGGTGGGGAGGAAATAATTCTAATGCAACAAATTATAGGTACTATAAAACATGATCAAATGACTTGCCTGGCTGACGGTCTTCGAACGCTAGCGACTCGTGATAGCAAGCTTCACACTCCGGAAATTCTATCGAGTCAAACATAGCACAAATAAGTATACCATCATAAAATTTCTAATACAATAGCAAGTAAACTATAGTAACACACAATCATACACACAAAGAAATCCAACAATAAAACCAACAAAGTCATAGAATCAACGCAAGGTTTTTACTACAAGTAAGACACTCTCAAAAATAATTTTCTTCTACAAAAATTTTCTTAAATAGGGCCAAAATAAGGTTTTTGTTAAATGACAGAAAGAAAAACAAAAAATAAATTTCATGGAAAAAGAAACGCATTAAAAGCTATTACAAAACTCGTTTTATGCCTAAAACAAAACTAGTAAGAAAATAAAATAAAACATTTTATTTTTCAGTAAATAAAAGTTCACGTTCTAAAACTACAGAAACAAATCTAAAGTAAAATACAACATAGGTGGAAATAATTTTTAAAGTAATTAAAATTTAGAAAGCAGCAACAAAGTGAAATAAACTAAAACAGGGATGTTTTCGAGTAAAACTAATTTTAATAAAATCTATAAATACCCAAATTAATCCTACTGCTATGTCGAAACAAAGAAGTGGCAAAAGATTCGCTAAATTTTTAATCCTAGCTCATTTTATAGCAGAAATACTATTATGACTAAAACTCATATAAAATAATTTTTAAAAACTAAAACATGGCCCAAACTATTTTATACAGAAACTTTAGGAAATTTGCAAACTAGAGCAAAAATAATCAACTAAAAATATTAAATAACCTAAGAGATATAGATTTTTTTCAAGATTGGAACTTTTCTATTTGTAAAAACAGAAACAAAAAAATACTAAAATAAACTATCGAGCGCTACAGGGCCGAAAGGTGTGCGACCAGAAACTAAACTGCGCTCGGGCGATATATAAACTAAAACGTACACGAGCTTAATAACAGAAAACCTACCGGTTCGATTAAACAAACTAAACCAAAATAAACCGAACACTAACCGATCTACTAAAGAAAAACCATACCCCTTCACTAGTTCTAATCTAACACGTTGATGGGAGATCAAACAGTGGAGAGGAGCTCGGGCTTACAGCGATCGGCGGCGACGAAAGGAGACGACGGCGGCGGCTTGGACGTCGGTGGCGGAGGGGCTCCGGCGGTCCGGGGCGATGGCGGTGACGTTGTCAGGGCGATGCGACGGAGTGATTCGAGGTCGAGGGTGGGGTCGGTAGTGCTCGGGGACGTCGAGGTCGGCTTGGGGAAGGCGGTGCAGAGTCCAGCGCTCTGTACTCCGATGGCGTGGCGGTCAAGCTCGAGGCGGCATCTTCGGGGGTTCCTTAGCGGAAGAAAGATGTCACGTGGGTGTGGATCGGCGAGGGGGTTCGGCTGGCAGAACTTGGAGGCAGGAGAAAGCTCACCGGTGATGGTGGAGGCGATGGACTGCGGTGACAGAGGCTAGATGTGATCGGCGAGGGCACGAGCTGCGGTGGGTTTTGGGCTAGGGTTTTAGGGGGGTCGAGGGAGGAAGGGGCTAGCTATTTATAGGACACCCAACTTAGGCGAAGGGAAAGCCCGGACAAGGGTTTTGGCGAGGGCTCGGACTCGGCCGGCGCGAGCGCGTGCGAGATACGCGCGCGTGGCTTGTGGGAGAAGGGAGACGGCATGGGGTCAGCGCGTCAGTGAGAGAGAGAGAGAGGGAAGAGCGATCGGGCGACCGAGATCGAGGGCCATCGGGTGCGGTGCGCTGGGGCAGGCTGGCTGGCGGGCTGGTGGGCCGCGGCTCGGGCGGCTGGCCTGCTGGCCTGGTGCCTGGTGCGCCGTTTTTTTAAATAAGACAGAAGGAAAAAATATATAGAGAGAGAAATAAATTATACTTTTATAGGATATATATATATATCAAAATTCTCAGAAAAACATAACCTATAAGATGAACATTTTTCCAGAGGCAAAAGACAAACTAAAAAAACAATTTTTTGAAAACTCCAATAAAACTCAAATTTGAACTCAAAACTTTTGGCATTAATTTCTTTTGACATTTTGGAGTGTCATGTTAGCTCCTCTCATACTTTTGCTCAAGTATTTGTCAGGGATATTTGAAGTAATTTTCAAATGCCAATTTGAATCCAAATTCAAAGAAAACTCAAATGCCTCTAAATTTTTTCAAATGCCACACAATTCAAAGAAAATGCATAGATGCTTAACTAATAATTGTAAAACATTCCAAATTGAAAATTTGGGATGTTACACTCGTGCAATGACAAGTGAATAAACACTCATCTTGAGAATAACACATCTAGCATGGAAATATATCAACCACCCCTACCGGTTCATGACGGTACGAGCACACCCAAAGAGAAATTTATTTTTAAAATTAGAGATGGCACATACAAATTTGCTTAGAACGGCAAAATAATACCGCATATAGGTAGGTATAGTGGACTCATGTGGCAAAACTAGTATAAGGATTTTGGATGCACAAGTAGTGATCATACTTAGTGCAAATGAAGGCTAGCAAAAGATTGAGAAGCATCCAACCAAGAAACGAAAAAGCTCATAAGTGAGGATTAAGCATAACTAACACCGAATAATGCACCACAAGTAGGATGTAATTTCATTTCATAACTATTGACTTCCGTGCTTGCACAGGGAATCACAAACCTTAACACCAATATTCTTACTAAAGCAAAATTACTCATCATCATGACTCACATATTATATCATCATATCGCAAAACTATTACAAGGAATCAAGTTTATTTTGTCCAATGATCTTCATGAAAGTTTTTATTATATCCCTCTTGAATATCTATCACTTTGGGACTAGTTTCATGTGTTGCTTTGGATAGCTCAAACAAATCTAAGTGAAGAACATGAGCATAAAAATTTTCTTCCCTCAAAATAACTTAAGTGAAGCAAGAGAGAATTTCTTAATTTTTTTACTAAATCTCAAATAAATCTAAGTGAAGCATGAGAGCATTTCTTCAAAAAAAAAAGCACACCATGCTCAAAAAGATATAAGTGAAGCACTAGAGCAGTTTCATAGCTCAAAAGATTTAAGTGAAGCATAGAGAGCAATTCTTACAAGTCATAGCATAATTTTGGCTCTCTCAAATAGGTGTGTCTAGCAAGGATTCATGATAC
Organism: Aegilops longissima; assembly: GCA_021605205.1. Classification (NCBI taxonomy): domain Eukaryota; kingdom Viridiplantae; phylum Streptophyta; class Magnoliopsida; order Poales; family Poaceae; genus Aegilops; species Aegilops longissima. The sequence goes on from CM038677.1 coordinate 594,757,915, forward strand.
AAAATAAAAAGCAAAACAAGCAAAGACTCATATCATACAAGACGCTCCAAGCAAAACTCATGATATGTGACAAATAAAAATATAACTCCAAGTAAAACACCGATGGTCGTTAGAAGAAAGAGGGGATGCCACCCGGGCATCCCCAAGCTTAGTTGCTTGCTTCTCTTTGGATAATAACTTGGGGTGCCATGGGCATCCCCAAGATTAAGCTCTTCTTACTCCTTATTCCTTCGTCCATCGTGATCTCACCAAAACTTGAAAACTTCAATCACACAAAACTCACCAAAACCTTCGTGAGATCCGTTAGTATAACCAAGCAAATCACTACTCAAAGTAATGTTGCAAACCCATTCATATTTTGTTTTTGCATTATATCTATTGTATTCCAATTTTGCTATGGCTCAAACCCCCGAAAGAGTCCATAGATTCATCGAACTAAGCACACAATGCAAAGAAAACATAATCTGTCAAAAACAGAACAGTCTGTAGCAATCTCAAAACTACGTATACTTGTGTAACTCAAACAATTCTGAAAAATTAGGAAGATGTAGAAAATTTGTATACCAATCATTTTTAGAAAATTTAGAAGAATTCGTCAATTCTGTGATTCTTTAAAATTGTTTTTCTTAACGCAAAACTTTTTGTTTTCCAACAAGATCAAATCAACTATCTCCCAACATAATCCCAAAGGCTTTACTTGGCACAAACACTAATTAAAACATAAAAAACACAATCATAACAGTAGCATAATTGTGCAAACACTCAAGAACAGAAACAAAAAGACAAAAATAAATTTTATTCATTGGGTTGCCTCTGTAACATCCCAAAATTCTAAATTTTGGAATGTTATATTAAATAAATAGTTTTGATTGTTCGTTTGATTGTTGTATGATTGCTTGAGTGAAATTTGAAACTTTTTTGAAAGTTAAATGAGAGGGAACAAAATTACTTTCCCAAACTGTCATTTTTGCATTTATGATCTTCATGAATTCAAATTCTTTTCAAATACAAAACCCTAGAGAGAAGATGACATGACTTCTTCCATTTAAAATGAAAAGGGTTTTTGAAAATATTTGAATTTCATTTGGAACTATTTCAAATTCAGAAACTTTAAGCAACTCAATGATTTTCATGAGAGAAGATAAAATGACTTCTTCAAAACATATGAGATATGAGTTGGAAGTTTCAAAGAATTCAAATTTAAAATTATTTTGAAATTATTTTTCAATTTAGAGTTATTTGGATTTTATTCAAATTATTTTTCTCCAAAAAATATATATGGAAATTAGGGTAAAATGATTCCCTACATTAGAAAATTGAGAGAAATGAATTTGAAGTTATTTCGATATTTAAAAATATTTTATTTGGTTTTAAATAAACCAGTAGCACTCTTTGCTTTATTTAAATTTTTCTGGATTTTATTTGAAGTTAGAAAAATGTTCATGTTGTAGAAAATCATTTTCTGAGAATTTTGGTTTGTTATATGCCTATAGTATATTTTATTTTATAAGGTTTTATTTTTCTTTTGTTGTCTGGAAAAATGTTAAAAAAAGGGTTTTTATTAGTTTTGCCATTGGTTATATAACACTACTCAATTTTGCCACTAAAAGTTTTCACTACTCAAAAATGCCATTGTGTCGTTAGACACAACCTCAAAAGGACCATTTTTCAATGTTACTGTCAGGTCAAGGGACGTTGACCGAAGGTAGATGACGGGAATACCCCTGATGTCAGTTTGCACTCTCTCTCTCCATAGTATGGACCCACTTGTCAGGATAAAGAATTTTGAAGAAAAAAGAGACCTGTCGGGTTTCAAACCCGACACCTCACTATCGAAGGGGCCGCATGATTATCATGCCAGTTTTCCCAGTCGGAACCACAATCCCTAGCCGCCGCCACCTGCCTGCCTAACCCCTCACCTGGCACCACCGGTCGCCGGGTTGGCCGCCCAGCTCCAGCGCGCCTCCACTCGCCGCAGCTGCGGCGCCTCCGGCCGAGCGCCGCCATGCTGCTCACTTAGTGCCGCCACCTGCCGCAGCTCAGCTCTGCCTCCGGCCCAGCATGCAGCTCCGGGGCTTCTCCCGGTTGACTCTGCGGCTCCTCCTGGGTCTTGAAGTGCAATTGTTCCACGGCAATGGCCACGAACAGCAGGCCCAAATCGGATGGTTCCATCGGCCACCGGACGCCCCAACATGGCATAGGCTCTGAAATTCCTCCATTGTGAGTATACTAATTCTTAGTGTGTGTGGTTCAATATAGCTTGTAGAGGTCAAAATTCTTGTGTAGAATTTGTAGTAGCTAGAAACAAGAAAAGACACAACACGCTGTTGTGTTGGAATACTATTCCATCTACACGATATAAGGGATGTATCTCCTTTACATCAGAAGATGTCTGTAGCTCAGTCGGTTAGCTCTCGCGACGTGTAGGCAGTAGTCTTGGGTTCAAAGCCCCGAACTGCCAATTTTCATTTTCAATTTTCATGCGCCCCTGACAGATGGGCCCACAAGTCAAAAGGGGTATTTTCTTCATCTACCTTCGGTCAACGTCCATTGACCTGACGGTAACGGTGAAAAATGGTCTTTTTGAGGTTGTGTCGAAGGGAACAATGTCATTTTTGAGTAGTGAAAATTTTTAGTGGCAAAACTGAGTAGTATTATACAACTGATGGCAAAACCGATAAAAACCATTAAAAAAGATCTCTTCGAACAGTGCCCGGCCGAAGCTCAGCACTGCTCTGTCGCTCTCTCTCTCTCCGCACCAGGCCAGCCGGCCCAGCCCAGCACCGGCCTGCGCCCGCGCCCGAATTGCCTCCGCCTCGCTCGCTCGCTCGCAGCCCCGATCGGCCGCCTCCTCTCTCTGCAACCGACAGGTGGGTCCCACCTGTCGGGTTCGTCACTGACCTCCCGCCGGAGTCCCTCATGCGCATGATTCGCCGGCCGATGTCATGCTCAAGCCGGACGCTTTCCCCATCTTATCCCCTCGCCCAAGGTGACCCCCTTTATAAGCTGAGGCCCCAGCCTCGTTTTGCCTCAAACCGTAGCGCCCGAGCCCCTCTCCACGCCCCGCGCGAACTCGCCAGATTTCCCGAGCTCCGCCGCCAAGCCCGCGCCGTTCCGACTACGCAGCCGAGCGCCGACACCGCCACTGCCTTCCCCTCGTCAAGCCATGCCTCTCCATCTACTCCACCGGCGATGCCGAGCACTGGAGTCGCCATCCCGTTCGAGCCGCCGCCGCCTTCTTCTCCGACCCCGATGACGTGACCGCCACGGTAAACCCCCCCCCCCTCTCACCTCATTCGTTCGATCTAGGATAGACAGCTAGGATTAGATCTTGTCGTTTTTTTATTTCCAAACTGGTATGCGTTAGTTAGCGAATGTTCACTAGATTAGTTCTGTAGTGGACGTTTTCAGCCAGTAGTATTCTGACACGTGTCCAAGGACTTAGTTGTAGATTGTTTTTTTAGATTAGTCCATGTTTTTCAAACTATCACAACTCTTTTCTCTTTTATCCAAATCCAACGAAACCAACGCACACTTCTTCGTTATGATCCCCTCTATACAGTTAATCAACTCAAACATGTTTTTGAAAGTTTAAAATTTGATTTCAAACAGATTTGAATTTGAACTTCTTTTGTTCATAACTTGATTTTTATAACTCCAATTTAATTGATTCTTTTGCAAATTGAAGCCCTTGACCTAAAATTTTTTATAAGACCAAATCCACCTAATTTTGGTACTGTTAGAAATTGTTTTCTGTTGCAAGAGTTAATTGCTTGTTTTCAAAGTTTTCCGAGATCTTTTCTTCGATTCTTTTGCATGAGTGCTTATGTATGCAATTGCTTGCTCACGATAGATTGAACGGAGTGTGACGAGTAGAACTATCAGGAGTATGAGTGTGAATCATCTTCATCAACAATACAAGGCAAGTTCACACTTTGATCATATCCCTTCATTACCCAGTTTTTATGCATTAGTCTTATCCCTCAAACATTGCATGGTTAGGATTTGGTAACATGTGGGTCTTGGGAAGTAGTTGATGAGGTAGAACCTATTGCCCTTTTATTATCAAACCCTTGGGAGTTACTTCTACGTTATGCTTATACCGCTATGCTATGCTCAAAGACATGGATTGGTTGAGTGTATCCATGACAGATGTGAGAGTTATTATTAATGGTTAACTTAAGGTGGCAACTTTAATACACATCTGGGTGGATTGGTTGGGGCACCCTGGGGATATACCAGTGGCTTGCCCGGACACCTGGGGATATACCAATGTTGTCCTAGGAGATCCCGGGGTACCCGTGTGATCATCCTATGGTTCTCCACCCAGGCTCAAAGGGATCATATGATTATTCATGCTAGAAACTTCTGTGTGCAGCCACAAGCTATTATGGGCTCTAGCATATATAGTTGAGTATGTTGCATGACCTATTTCAGTGGTAGGCTAGCAGATGTAGGGGAAAGTAGGTGTAACTGTCTACCCAGAGTAAAAAGTTAATGTTTCTGAAAGACTGTGTCTCGGTCATCCGTTTCTCAAACACCATGTTGTGCGAGAAATCCAACGGAGGAGATCGAGTCTTGTGGGGAAAAGTGTGGCAACCTCTGCAGAGTGTACAAACTAATCATGGTTAGTCGTGTCCCCGGTTATGGACATCTTGAGTATCCGGTACTTGAATTATTGATTTGATCTCATCAATCTAAATTAATTTGCTGGGTTGTTAACTTTTAATTGGGATTGAGATGGGGATTTACCATTCTCAATATTTTTCATTAAATTTTGTAGTCAAATTAAATATATTCCTTTGTTATAGGGAAAAATTGGCTTTATGCAAAAAACTAAACTTAGAGCTTCCACCAGCCACATATGCATGTAGTGATAGCCATTTATTCAGGATTTCTCTACAGTGTGAAATTGCTAGTACATTCAATGTACTGGCCCTTTGTGGCTGCAACGTCTCATGTTGCGGGATTCTTATGACGAGTAAGTGATATGTCAGGGTTACGATTTCTACACTCAACTTTGCTGTTGGTGTTGATGGGAATCCACAACCTTGTTGTTACTTCCGCTATTTGGATTGAGGTAATAGTATTTATGTTACTTTATACATGTGATTTACCTCTGTTATAAATCCTCGTAATCTTGTGTGTCAAAGATACCGATCCAGGGATGAAACTTAAGCACAGAGACTTGACCGTCTGAGGTCGAGTCGCTACAAGATGGTATCAGAGCACATGTTGACTATAGGACGTGACTTTAGAAACTGGCAAGCCCATAGGAAAGATTTTCTCTAAAACTTTATTTTCAAAAGGATCTTTTACCTCTCTTTTTTCCGAGCTTTATCAAATATTCCCTTTTAGTTAGACCATACCCCTGTCCTCTTTTGATCACACAAAGATTCTACTGATGAGACCACTCCAAGGAGTACAAGATAACAGACGACTAAGACCACCCCGAAATGAAGAGGATTTTACCGTGCATCTGAAGAATTGAGACTACAACGGTTGAAGACTCCGAAGTCTAGGAGAATTTGAAGGCTCTGAAGAATTCCCAGATATGTATGACCTAGGAAGGCTACCCTTATGGAACTTGGCAGACTATGGAAGCTGTCAATACCCGAGATCAAGGTGTGTTGGAGAATGACCGGAACACGGAAGAGTTACAAACTCAAAGTTTTGTCAAGAGAACCCTAAGATAGGAGATAACAATTATGGAATGAAAGCTCATGGCAGTAACATGGGCATAGAAACGGCTAACCATGGTGTAATGGGCCGCTTATGCTATTGCCACAGTACTGAGTTAAGAATACATTTCTTCAGATGGATTGGATGGTAGAAGGCTGATGGAGCATCTGTCAACAAAGGATGCAGTTTTAACCTTAGCTGGTGTATCGCCATGATATGGAGTGTTACATCAAGAAGTTAAGATAGATCTGCAGGAAGCCGTATTTGACAGGGAAGTACTTTGCAAAGAACTCAGGACCAAGAAGCTGAAAGTAGATAAGTTGGAGGAGCAAAACCTCGAGATACCAGAGTTTCGACAGGAACTGAAGGACAGTAGGACCATGGTTCATGCCAAGGATGTTGAAACCCAGAAGTTTGGAACGCAACTCCAGAAATATTAAAGGACGTCACGAGAGACTTCACGTCAACAGAGATGATCTGGCAAAAGAACTTGAGGAAGACAAGCACGATCGGAAGAAGCCCTCTGAGACATGAACAAGACTTGAAGAGTTTGGCGACGTTGAAGATTTATTGACCTTTAGAAGACGAAATCCCTGTTATATACTTACGTCAGATGCGACGTTTGTGAGCTGTCATTTGTTTGATGTTTTCCTGACAGCCACAAAATAAAATCTGTCTTTTCAAAACTATTGTTTGTATTGTGTGTACCCCCCTCTATCTCTCTTATCTCACCCCAAAACCCTTAGAACCAATAGAGGATGAATGGAGATGAACTCATATTTTCTGGACCAATGAGTCAATTGGGGATGGACCGATGGATTCAGAACATGGAAGATCATATGGAGAATAACACTATAGTCGGAAAGGATATCAGCCAACATGCTCTTTAGTACTTTGAAAAAGGTGCTGCTGCTTGGTGGAGGATGTACCAAACCATCAATGGATGGCAAGGAGTAACCACTTGGAAAGAATTTAAGTTGACTTTGCCAAAGTCTCGTTTTGTGTCCCAGAAATCGAAGCCCAATGGAAGAGATATGAAGAAACCTTGTGCATGCAAGCTCTGTGGAGAAATAGGACACACCCATATAGAACACAAGGATGAATGCCCTCATTGTGAAGAAAGTCACCCAGCTGAAGAATGCCCAACTAGGCAGATCACTTGTTTTCTTGAGTGAAGGGACTACCCACTACCCTGCTCAATGACACATTTACCCCATGGTACAAATAAACATCCAGCATAAGAAGGACGCAATGAAAGGAGCCCTCAGGGAAATTTTAGAAGAACCTATGATGAAGGAAGTGGTGGAGGACACACCCGAAGAATACCCAATTAAACCCTGCACCAAGTCATATTATTCATGTGGAGAAGGACACATCTCCCAAAATTGTCAGAATGAGGACCTAGTAGAATTCCCGACAGAGGAAGTAGAGTGTGACCCACATGAAATAGAAGCCCTGATTGGAACGAAAAAGCCCAGGAAGAGAAATAGATTGGATTCCAAGAAGGACCTGCATCATATCATATGTTTTAGGTGCAGAGATACAAGGCACTACTTCAGTGGTTAACCTAAAAGGAAGCCAAGGACCCAAGGAGGCTATGTAACCACAGGGAAACCTTAAGACTTGTCAGAAGTAATATGTTTCTGATGTAATGAAGCAGGGCACTGTCGGCGTTCTGGGAACGGGGGTCCCTAGACTTGCCTGCCTGCGGCCTGCGGCGTGGCTCGAGTGGGGGCCCAGCGCGGCCCAGCTTCATTAGCTCAAGCTCAAGACCCTCGCGAGGGGCCAAGCCTCACGAGGCGGACGACATGAACCTTCCTCAGGAGCAGCCTCGTCGGGCAGGCTCGCGAGGAGGAGTAGAGATCAAGGCAGGGTACCTCACGAGGGTGCCCCGTGACGCAAGCCATGACGATCGAGACCAGGCGGGCGCCAGCCCGCGCAGTGTCCTCGTTTCCCCTTTGGTGCAAAGGAGGCATGCACAGGCGAAGGCATCAGGCAAAGGTTGCTGCTTCGGTGCAACAAGACCAAGACCAGCAGAGCGGCAGGATGGAGGTCATCGTGGAGCCCAGGACGGCATCACCGTCAGAGACTTTGGCAGCCGAAGACCAACTTTAGTCAGGATAAGTGTACCAAATGTTCCCCTTCAAAATGGCCAATTGTTGGCGCCCTTCCCGCTCATTATTTGGGAAGAGGCCCAGGGCCTCCTTCTATAAATAGGACTAGCCACCACAAAGGTAGGGGGATCGACGAGACACAGGTCGAACCTACCAGAGAGAGAGAGGCGACTAAACTCACCCAAGCAGTTCATCGCACCGGCTCAAGAACAGCCCTCACGAGGCTGTTCTCCCTTCGTATTGTTCATCATCAGCCCCTGAGGCAATCCACCACACCACAGTCTAGAGTAGGGTATTACACCATAATGGTGGCCCGAACTAGTATAAACCTCGTGTCCCTTGTCGTTCATCGTTCATAGTTTAGATCCCTCGCAAACCATCAACGCATGAGCTGGTAAGGGAAAGATCTCCGCGCGCACCCCAGTGTTCGAACCTCAAGGGTCTGCCGGAACCCGAAATCCGACATTTGGCGCGCCAGGTAGGGGTGCACCGGATTCTTTCTTCCGCTGGTCGCGTGTGATCTTCCGTCTTGTCCATAGCTGACGCTCGCCGAGCTCGCGCCGAGCGCCAGGCTGCTCGCGCCGCTCGAGTCGCACAGACGGCTCCCGTCGGCGGACACCCCTGTCGTTCGCCGTCGCCTGCCGCCAACACCGCCACCGGCCCGGTGGGGAACGAGCAGCAGGCTTCGTCCCTGAATCCATCGGTGAGGCGAGAAGGCCGCACCGCCACTCCTTCGCTCGCCCCTGCTGGTTCTTCATCCCGCGCGCACCGCGTTCCCATGGAGGCTCGAGCCGCGCTCATCGTGGCAAACGAGCTCCTGCGCTATTGCCCTGTCGACGACGTCTACGAGGAGTGGTTCGACCGCGTCGCCGAGCTCGCCCGCGCCGCAGGGGGCTCCCCTACTCCGTCCCTCTCGTTGCCCCGCCCTTCACCCCACGCGGGAGGCAGGGAGCCGGAGGTGCCCCCGCCACCTCCTTTCCAGGAAGGCGCCCTGGCTCCAAGGCGCGTGGCCCCGGGCTGAGACCCTCCGCGTCCGGCGCCCGCGCAGCAAGAAAGGAGCTGCCAGGAGATCCCTCGTCCCCAAGAAGGTGCTCGTGTGCTCCCAGCTCCGGAGCACCGCAATCACGCTCCAGCGTCACCGCGTCAAGACCCCACGCTGCTCCAAGCAGCGGTGCACGGGAACCCACAAGAGCAAGCTCTGCATCAGCATAGAGCTCCGGTGGCCACTGCAGGCTACCGCGCCTTCACCGCCGGGCTACGTAGCGTCGCATGGCCCGGCAAGTTCAAGCCGGACCTGCCTCCTTGCTACGACGGCACAGCCAACCCCGCGGAGTTCCTTCAGCTCTACGAGCTGGGCATCGAAGCCGCCAACGGGGATGAAAAGGTCATGGCGAATTGGTTCCCCATGGCGCTCAAGGACGGAGCCCGAACCTGGCTCCTGAACCTGGCTCCCGGCACGATCTCCTCCTGGGACGAGATGCGCAACCGCTTCATCGCCAACTTCCAAGGCACTCGCGACTGACCTCCGGCCGTGAGCGAGATGCACTGCATCAAGCAGCAGCCAGAAGAGACCCTGCAGAAGTACATCCAGCACTTCAACAATGCACGCCTCAAGATTCCCAAGGTGACTGAGGAGGCCATCATCTCAGCCTTCTCCCATGGCGTGCGTGACGTCAAGATGAAGGAGGAGCTAGCAATGCATGAAGACCTGTGCACATCACTGGAGCTGTTCAACTTGGCGACCAAATGCGCCAGGGCTGAGGAAGGGCGCCTCTCCCTCCTCGAGCTTCCATCTGCCGATCCAGAAGATAAGAAGCCTAAGGCCAAAGACGTGAAGTGCAAGGGGGTTGTCTTGCTCACGGCAGAACCAGACACCAAGCAAGGCAGGGATCAGCTCGAGTCATCCAAGGCTAGCCGGTACTGCGTGTACCACAACCTCCACACCCACAACATCAACGAATGCCAGGAGCTCAGGGCCGTGCGAGAAGGGCGTATCGGCCGGCGCCCCGAGCGCAATGATCGGGGCTACGACCGAGGAGGAGGAAGAGGCGCAGGACGCTGGGAAGACCATGGCCCTCACCAGGGGTGGCGTGACAGACCTCGCGAGGACCGCTGGCAGGACCAGCCTCGCGAGGGAGGATGGAGAGACCAACCGCGTGAGGATCGCCCTCAAGGCAACGCAGGGCTCTCGCCTCTGCCGCAGCCGCCAAGGAGGTACGAAGACAATCATCAGGACGAGGGGCTGGGGGCTTACAGGAGCCGCGCGCGATCGCTTGCATCCTGGGTGGCGCTCAGGCCCCAGCCTCTCAGCGCATCTTCAAGCAGTTTGCTCGTGAGGTGAACGCAGTCCTCCCCAAGCCAAAGGCCACTCGCCCTCTCAGATGGTCGTCATGCGCCATCATGTTCAGTTCAGCGGATCAGCTCAAGTGCGCGGCAACGGCCGGAGTCCTCCCCATGCTTTGCTCACGAGTCATCAGCAATGTGCAAGTCACCAGGACCCTCATCGATGGCGGAGCAGGACTCAACGTCCTATCTGTCGAGACATTCAACGATCTCCAAGTGCCATACGATCAGCTTCAGCCAACCAAGCCTTTCTCAGGAGTCACCGATGGCTCCACTGTCCCGACAGGGCAATTTCGCCTTCCCGTCACCTTCGGACAACGCAACAACTACCGCACCGAGCTCATCAACTTCGACGTCGCCCACATTCGCCTACCACACAATGCCATCCTCGAGTACCCAGCTCTGGCTAAGTTCATGGCGGTGACTGACCATGGCTACAATGTCCTCAAGATGCCAGGAAGCGGAGGAGTCATCACAGTGCCTTGTGACGAAAGGGATGCAGTGTGCTCCCTTGAGCGTGCCATCCAAGCTACAACAATCGAAGACCCAGATCACAGGAGCGGGAGACTTCCCGAGGCGATCCCCGAGAAGAAGAAGGCTTCACCTGGTCCAAGCCCTCGTGGGGTGGCTACCTCCGGAGGCATGGCAACAGGACCTGCGCCCGTTCAAGGCGCGCCACCCTCTGGCGCATAGGAAGGCGCGCCCGGCACCCTCCTCAGGCGGGGCTCGGGGGCTCTTTCATGGCGAGCCACCGACCTAGCCGGAGTCACGAGGGAGGCGCTTGGGCACCACTTGGAGGCGTGCTTCAAGGCACGTTTCCCTCAGGAAGGTATGAGGCAAGGAGGGCCAAACCCTCAGGAGTTCATCGCGAGGAGCACCCAGGAGCTAACAGAGTCAAGAGTCATGCGCGGCTGTCGCCGCTTGCCCGCCGTGGCCCCACATCCAGGCGAGGATGCTGGGCTGCGAATCTGCATCGACATACCAGGGCTCAACCGAGCCGCGTCTCAGGAGCGCCTCTGGCCCTCACGCGTGGGGCGTTGCGAGGGTCCACCTCACAGCTACGTTCGCATGCCTTTCGGCCTGCCGAACGCGGTTGCCGCCCATCAGCGCCTGCTGAGGTGCGCTTTGGAGGATCAGGAGGTCAAGCAGCGCGCGGTCCTGGCGGAGATGGAGATAGCTCTCGAGGAACCCCCCGTACCCCCGGAGCCTCCCGTGGCTCCAGGTCCGGAGGGCTCATGAGGGCTGGCATCCTCGTCACGCGTCATCCGCTACCTCAACACCCCGCCGTCTCCGACCATACTAGGTGACACCTTTCCAAGTTTCGTTTTCAGCTGGGAGTGCCCCTCGGGTTGCATCATTCCCAGGCTGCGTGGGTCCGTCCCTGCTGCATGTATCCGTTTTGCTTATGTTCTTTACTTACCTTGTTGGGGGCGCCCCTTGGGCTGCATTATCCGCAAGCTGCTCGGGCCAGACCCAGTGGCGCATGCTTTCTCCGCACCTATCTAGATGGATTTGCTTATTCATACATAACATGCTTGACCTCATCGCCTGCTCGATTGGCACCTACCTTTGGAGCCGCTCGCTCCGGCACGGTGCTTGCGCACGGGTCCGTCCCTGCAACACTGATAAATCTGAGTGGCTGAGCTCTGGCCGCGGCAGCCCCGCAAGGCGCCACCTCACCAAGCCCTCAGTGCCCCCGATCACTCCCTCGGAGCGACCAATGGTTGGCTGGCAGCCGTAACGATGAACCTTGTTTCCCCTCGTGATTGGTATGCAGGACCTGCTCCAGGATTAACGCTGGCGGCCTCATGAGCCTTCTCTCCTCCTCTCCGGCGTGATCCGCTTGCACGTTAAAAGGGGGGGCGCCTGAGCATCACGACTCATGGGCTCTTACTGGCTCTCCAGCCCTCACCCCCTGGCCTTGACCCACGGCATCACGACCTGTCATACCAGCGACGGCTGAGCTCGCTCAAGGGTCGGGACCTGAGGACGTAGAGCATTAAGGAAAGCGTGGGGAAGAGGGAAGAAGCTCGTGAGGACCCAACCCAGCAACACCTCAGTTGCCGTCGCGCAGACATGGCACCTCATCGAATGCCGCTCCAAACTCTCAAGATAAGTCATGCCAAAAACTGATCCGACTCAGCACTAAACCCTCGCCTACTGCTGCTCTGTCACGACAAAGCTGCCTACCTTTCTTGCCCAGCGGAAGCTCTCGTGGTTCTAAGTCTTACAGTAGAATGGGGGGTAGGTATGGAGAGGCAAGATACTAGCTATGGAATAGTTGTATACGCACGAGTTTTACGAGTTCGGGCCCTTCTCGGAGGAAGTAATAGCCCTACGTCTCGGAGCCCGGAGGCGGTCGACTGGATTATTTGTGTATGAATTACAGGGGTGCGAACCCCTCTACCTGTGGAGGGGGGTGGCTAATATAGAGTGCGCCATGACCCCAGCCAACCCACGTAGCGGAGGGTTAAAGGTACATTAAGGCCAGGCGTTACTGTTAACGCCTTACATAAAGTGTCATCATGACCATAAAGACTACTTAATTACAGACCGTTTGGACACCGAGTGGTTCTTGAACTCCAGGTGGTCGAGGTCTTCATGGTCGAGTGTCTTTGAGTCTGTCGAGTGGAATCCTACCAGGTCGACTGGAAGGCAGTTTATTCTAAGGATGTCCTTGGAGAGGGTATCTTGGACAGGTCCATGACCCTACCCTAGGTACATGACTTCATCATTAGCCCCCGAATGGATCGAGGTTTGAGTGAGGAAGGAGTTGATAATCTTTCCAACCTGTTTTTCATGCTGCGAGTGTGTCTTACTCTGGTGCAACGACCTTTTAGTGATGATGTCAACTTCTCTTTCAGTCGCCTTGATCCATTCTTTACATCTGTCGAGTGAACTTTATGAACTTGGAGATTTCCGAGCGACGGATCGGAGGAAATCTGCCGTCTGACAAGTTGCTCTGCTGTTAGCGGATTTAGCGGGATCTGAATTTCGGGAAGCGCGCGAAGTGGAGAAGGCCGCGGTACTCGGATGGGATAAGGCAAGGACGCCTCGATCTCAGCGCCACCTTTTTCGCCATGTATCGCACGCGCGACTGTTGCGGGATTTGACAGGATTGCCCGGGCCTACCAGTCAGCCACTTGAAAGCGACTTCATATAAGGCACCGGGCGGGGGTCTTTTAAACAGTGCGTCCTCATTTTCCCCTCCCCTGTCCTTAGATTCATCCGCCACGCCTGTAACCTGCTCAACGCTGCTGCTCCATTCCTGCTTCGCCGGCGACAATGGTGAAGGAGAATACGGCGGCCTTGGAGCGGGCGAACAAGGCGATAGCGAAGGCGAAGGGGAGAGCGCCCAGTCGGGCGGATCCTCTTCGCGGTCCAGCCTACCGCAAGGTTGGGTCCAGGGAGATTGGATCCGCTCGACCGTCACCCAGAAAGACCTCGACGACCTGGCCAACGAGGGATTGATCCCCCACGGGTCAACAAGGCTTCCGGGGACGGAGTGGCAGCCGCAGCCTCAGGAGGGTGAGTGCGTCCTCTTAGCCACCCATGTTGATCGCGGATTTTCTCTACCGCCGAATCTTTTCTTTCGGGGTTTTCTGAACTTCTTTGGAGCACAACCCCATCACTTCACACCCAACTCCATTGCCTATCTCGCCGCTTTCATGTCTTTGTGCGGAAACTTCTTGGGTTGTCGGCCACACTGGGGCCTCTTCAAACACATATTCACTTGTCGCTCTCAGACGGTGAAAAAGGCTAGTCCAAATTATGAAAGAACCCAAGTAATCCAGATGTGTGGGGGTCTTGGGGTCCAGATGAGGGGTAAAAGTGCCTTTCTGGCCATGATTCTTCGCGATTCAGTTAGAGGGTGGCAGTCGACTTGGTTCTACTGCCAAGACCAGTCGACGCCAAGGCAGTCGACTGGACTCCCTCCTTTCTCGATGGATCGAGTGAACAAGCCGTCCTCTCTGAAGATGCTTCCGGAGGAGAAGGTCCAGGTTAAATTGTTCATGGAGCGTGTAGTCCAGCTCATTCGCGACGGAGTGACCGGCATGGATCTTCTGGAGGTTTTCCTTCGACGGCGCATTCAGCCGCTCCAATACTGAGGACACTTGATGTGGATGTACTCTGGTACCGAAGACACCACCTGGGTCCACCCAGAGGAGGTCGACGACGCCACATTGGAGAGGTGGATGACTGCCATCACAGGGAACAAGGATGACCCTCGTGGAGCTAGGAGGATCCCACCACTCGACCAATCTTACGAACCAGACAGGGTATGACCACTTATCTCCGACTGTGAACCTGTTGCATTCGCTCTGTTCCGCTGCGAATCGGCCGACTGACTTTAGTCTTGTTTTGCTGTCTTCTAGGCCACCACTGAGATGTATTCGATGCCCAACGGGGCGCAAGAACAAGTCGAAGAAGAAGAAGGAAGCGGAGGTGAAAGCCAGGAGGAATGGGAGTCCGAGGAAAACGACAGCTCTGATGAAGAGGAGGAGGAGGAGGAGGAGGAGGGAGACGTGGATCCTCCCCACTCGGAAAGGCGATCCAAGCTGACGCATGATCCGGCGGTCGAGCGTGGTAAGGCTATCGCGCCCGTTGGACGGTCGACGAAGCGCCCTTGGACGACTTCTCCAGTGCCGACTGAGAAACCGCCAAAGCAACCCCGAGCCACGTCATCAAAGCCGACGAAGGCCTTGCCCAAGATGAGGATGGTCATTCCCACCATTTCCGGGTAATCAGCACAACTTGTGTTTTCCTGTTTATCATGGATGTACTTTTGGTCGACTCGTTTGACTGATCAACTGATTTCTGAAATCTGCAGTGCTGCCACCTCCGAGACCTCAGCCAAGCACGAAGATCAGGAAATGGAAGATGCCGCCACCTCCAACCTTGGTATGGTCTCTGCAGTTTCGCTTTATGGTTAATTGGATTTCTGTTTTTACCTTTGAATCTTTCTTGTAGTTCCACCTCATGTCATTGATCTCCCTGACGACGACGATGAAACCCCGCTGAGGAAGAGGAAGGACAAAAAGGTGCCTGCTGGCAAGGCTACTCAAGTTGTATCACTGCCTGAGACTCTGGTTCACGAGGGAGGCGACACCACTCGGGCCTCTATGTCCTTCGCTGTGCCGCTGACGAGTGTCCGGCCTTCGTCGTCGACTGCTGATCCGCCTTCCCTTTTTGCCACACACCACGTCCTGGAAGACCAAGTGAGTGCTGCTAAGGAGGCCATACGCCAGGCAGGGATCATGATGGAGCAAGTGAAGGTGGTTCGGGAGGCCAGCCAGGCGGCTTATGATGCAAGCTCAGCTCTTCAGAGCAATGTCCAAGTAAGTTGGTCGCTGCTTGTTCTGTTAAGATATGCTACCTGAAATTTCTTCTTTCTGAAGATTTCCATATCTGTATCTGTACACCCACTGTGTGGGTGTGTCGATTGAATTTTTGTACTGGTGGGGGCACGCTGAGTGCACCCACTGGGTGTAGTCCCCGAGACTATGGTGGACTGCGGGCAGTCGACTATAGTCTTTATACTTTGAACTTCTTCACTCGGTCTGGTCGGGCCATGTCGAATGGATCTTTGGAACCGGTGGGGGCACGCTGAGTGCACCCACTGGGTGTAGTCCCCGAGACTATGGTGGACTGCTGGCAGTCGACTATAGTCTAAGGAACTGTTTTTTTAAGGCTGACTGCTAACAGTTAGCCATGGTTTTAGGATCATAACCTTTTTGTCTCTTTCGGTCGACTGGTCGAACCGAATTGGTAAAAGCAGTGGGAGCACACTGAGTGCACCCACTGGGTGTAGTCCCCGAGACTACTGCCGAATGTTTTGATTCGACTGTAGTCTTAGAAATGCTACGATTTTTCTTTAGTCACTCGAAAGTGACCTGTCTTTGATGTTTTGTCGATTGACTCTTCGCAGAAATCTTGCAAGCTCGTGGCCCGCTATACCGAATTGGAGAACAAACAGATCCAGCTCAACCTTGACTTGAAACTTGCTCAGGAGAACTTGCAAAAGGCGAGAGACGAAGCAAAAGGTATGGCTGGTGAGAACTTGACGACTGTCTTTGTCTTTCTACCCATTCTCAACTCTGGGCTTATTGTTATTTTGCAGACAAACTGGAGGAGGCTCTGAAGAAGAAAGACCACGACCTTGCAGAGGCACAGAAGGCGGCTTTGGAGAAAACAAAGCTCACGGAAGAGAAACTGGTCTCAGTCGGCAAACCCGAAGAGGAGAATACCAAACTGAAGGCTGCTCTCGACGCGGCCAACAAGGAGGTTAGCCGATCAAGAATGACAAAGTTGCTTCGATCGACAAGGTTGGCGAATCAAGGGGAGGAGGAATGATCTGGAGGCTTATCTGGGAGGGCTCGCCAAGAAGCTATTCCTCATGCTTGAAGGTAATTCCTCTTATCCGACTGACTTGTCATCATCGACTCATCATAGAACCATTAGCTTGAACTCGAGTCGATTTGCAGAATTCTGCGTAACTTCAAAGAGGAGACGGTCGAGTGGAGACAAGCCTAGACCCCATCAACTCTCCGTGAAGGATGAAGCCGCTATGAACGTGCTCGACCGAGTCTCGCATTGCTGGTGTGGTGGACTATCTCGCCGATTGAAAGCTGTGGTGATGCGGATCGACTCAACACTCGCCGGACCGGGACGCCTGAATGACCTTGAGTCATAATGACTCGATGAATGAGGTTCCAAGTCGAGTGCAAGAATGGAAAAAGTCTTCGCCAAAGCGGTGCTGATTTTGTTCTATCTCTGGTTCGTGTCCACTGCAATGAGGCGCGGGAGGAAAAGCTTGCGTCCATCAAAGTTGCCAATACCAAGAAGTATGATTTCCAATCTTTCATGGAGACTTACATCGCCGCTGCCACCCGGATTGCTGATGGGATCGACCTTGACCAGTTTGTGGCTCCTTCCAGTCCTCCACCTGAGGAGTAAAAAACTTTTATGCTCTACCTTAAATTTTCCTTGGAATGCCGAGTGGTTTTTGTAACCGATAAACTTTAACGGGCTTGAGGCCTGGGTACTTCTGTATCCTTAGGATGCTATCCGAACTTTACTTATCGTCAAAATATGCCTTTGTTTGCCTTCGAGTGAACTTTGCTCTTCACTCGGATTATGCTTCAATGCTTGAGATGCAACTCTGAGGTGGATCCAGTCGACCTACACTTTGTTGCTCTTGCAGGTGCAGGAGAAGGAAGCAGTCGACCTGTACCTCGTCGTCCTTGCGGATCGGGAGCGCACGTTGTACTTGTGGCGCAGCTCCGAAGGAGAAGGCAACAGTCGACCTGCACCTCATCGTCCTTGCGGATCGGGATGGAGCGCATGTTGTACTTGTGGTGCAGCTCCGAAGGAGAAGGCAACAGTCGACCTGCGCCTTGTCGTCCTTGCGGATCGGGATGGATTTCGTACTTAGGCGAGCACTGGACTGCAGCTAAGCCCCCCGAGTGGGAGGTTTGCTCTCCACTCGGTAGGATTTTTCAAACTTAGGCGAGTACTGGACTGCAGCTAAGCCACCGAGTGGGAGGTTTTCTCTCCACTCGGTAGGATTTTTCAAACTTAGGCGAGTACTGGACTGCAGCTAAGCCCCCGAGTGGGAGGTTTGCTCTCCACTCGGTAGGATTTTTCAAACTTAGGCGAGTACTGGACTGCAGCTAAGCCTCCGAGTGGGAGGTTTGCTCTCCACTCGGTAGGATTTTTTGAACTTAGGCGAGTACTGGATTAGAGCTAAGCCTCCGAGTGGGAGGTTTGCTCTCCACTTGGTAGGATTTTTCCAACTTAGGTGAGTACTGGAGTGCAGCTAAGCCTCCAAGGAGGATTTTTGTGTCATAGCTTTGAAGGGGAAGGCAACAGTCGACCTGTACCTCGTCGTCCTTGCAAAGTGCACATTGTATTAAATACTTAGGCGAGTACTTGGACTGCAGCTAAGCCCCCGAGTGGGAGGCTGGCTCTCCACTCGGTAGGATTTAAAATACTTAGGCGAGTACTTGGACTGCAGCTAAGCCCCCGAGTGGGAGGCTGGCTCACCAATCGGTAGGATTTTTCAAAATTAGGCGAGTACTTGGACTGCAGCTAAGCCCCCGAGTGGGAGGCTGGCTCACCACTCGGTAGGATTTTAAAACACTTAGGCGAGTACTTGGACTGTAGCTAAGCCCCCGAGTGGGAGGCTGGCTCACCACTCGGTACGATTTTAAAACACTTAGGCGAAACGGATTCGCAGCTAAGCCCCCGAGTGAGAGGCTGGCTCACCACTGTGTGGGAATTTTAACAAAAAGTAATAACAATCACTGGGAAAGTTATAATCTTCTTGATTTAGATAAACAAACTACAGAGGTACTTCTATTACATCTCACCCGAGTGAGCTCTTAAGTGTAAAAGGGGCGGAGCAGCTCCGCATTCCAGGCTCGAGGCTCATCGATCTGGCATTCGATGTTATAAAGATGGTAAGATCCATTGTGGAGAACTCTGGTGACGATGAAGGGAACTTCCCAAGTGGGAGCGAGCTTGTGTGGTTTCTGTTGATCCACTCGGAGGACCAGATCCCCTTCTTGAAAGGCTCGGCTCTTCACATTTCTAGCGTGGAATCGACGCAAGTCCTGCTGATAGATGGTCGAGCGGATCAGGGCCATCTCTCTCTCCTCTTCAAGGAGGTCGACTGCATCTTGCCGGGCTTGCTTCACTTCAGCTTCATAGTAGAGTTCGACTCGGGGCGCATTGTGAAGCAGGTCACTCGGCAGAACTGCTTCAGCTCCATAGACCATAAAGAATGGAGTTGTCCCAGTCGACCGATTAGGAGTGGTCCTCAATCCCCAAAGAACCGACAGATGTTCGTCAACCCACGCTCCTACTGCATGCTTGAGATCACGCATCAGTCGAGGTTTCAGTCCTTTGAGAATTAGACCATTTGCCCGTTCTGCTTGTCCATTCGACTGGGGGTGAGCGACTGAAGCATAGTCGACTCGCGTGCCTCGAGAGGCGCAAAAGGCTTTGAACTTGTCGGAATCGAAATTTGACCCATTGTCGATGATGATGCTGTGCGGAACTCCATATCTGAATATCAACTCTCCGATGAAACCGACAAAGAAGGCACGATCAAGGTTCTTGATAGGTTTAGCTTCGATCCACTTCGTAAACTTGTCGACTGCCACAAGCAAATGAGTGAAACCACTCCTGCCAGTTCTCAGTGGTCCAATCATATCCAACCCGCAAACAGCGAAAGGCCAGATGAGTGGAATGGTCTTCAATGTTGAGGCGGGTTTGTGTGACATATTGGAGTAGAACTGACATCCTTCACACTTGTCGACTATTTCCTTTGCCATTTCATTTGCCTTTGGCCAGTAAAATCCGGCTTGGTATGCTTTAGCCACGATGGTCCGAGAGGACGCATGGTGACCACAGGTCCCCGAGTGGATATCATCAAGAATTATCTGACCTTCTTCTGGCGTTATGCACTTCTGGCTGACTCCAGTCACGCTTTCTCTGAATAACTGTCCCTTGATCACAGTAAAGGCCTTGGATCGGCGGACGATCTGTCTAGCCTCTTCTTCATTCTCCGGGAGCTCTTTCCTCAGGATATACGCGATGTACGGTACTGTCCAGTCGGGAGTGATGACCACGACTTCCATGATCAGGTCGACCACCGCTGGGACCTCCACTTCAGTCGGATCAGTGGCACTTTTTGGTTGTGGAGCCTCTTCAAAGGAAAGGATCCTCTTGAATCGACGGTGTCGGATGTGCTCCAAAACACATCACCGGGAATGGCTTCCTCTTGGACCCTATTTTCGCCAAATCATCAAGAGCTTGATTTTTCCGTCGGGGTATATGATGGAGCTCTAACCCCTCAAACTTCTTCTCTAGCTTCCTCACTACATTACAGTAGCCAGTCATGGCTGGACTTCTGACGTCCCACTCCTTCATCACCTGATTAACCACCAGATCTGAGTCGCCATAGACCATGAGGCGACGGACGCCGAGTGAAATGGCCATACGCAACCCAGACAAAAGTGATTTGTATTCTGCTTCATTGTTGGAAGAATCAAAGTGAATCTGGAGCACATATCTGAGCTTATCTCCTCGGGGGGAAACCAATACTACCCCAGCACCGGAACCATTCAGCATCTTGGAACCATCAAAGAACATAGTCCAGTGCTCCGAGTGAACTTGAGTCGGTAACTATTGTTCAATCCACTTGGTGATGAAATCTTCTATTGCTTGGGACTTGATGGCTTTCTTTGCCTCAAACTTGATATCAAGGGGAAGAAGTTCAATCACCCATTTCGCCACTCAACCAGTTGCGTCTCACAGTGCAAAATCTCTACGATAATGGGCGTCACGACGATCGTAATGGAATGATCAGAGAAGTAATGAGCAACCTTCTTCGCGGTCATATAAATCCCATACACAAGCTTCTGATAATGAGGGTATCTTTGCTTTGACAGGGTTAATACTTCAGAAAGATAATATACTGGGCGCTGAACTTTGAAGGCCTTTCCTTCCTCGTCCCGCTCGACTGTAAGTACTGTACTGACGACTTGTCCTGTGGCTGCAATGTAAAGTAGCAACGGCTCCTTGCTGATTGGGGCAGCAAGCACCGGCTGGGTGGAGAGCAGAGCTTTGAGCTCTGCAAATGCTGCATCAGCTTCAGGAGTCCACTCAAACTTGTCTGACTTCTTCATCAGTCGGTAAAGAGGCAATGCCTTTTCACCGAGGCGAGAGATGAATCGACTTAAAGCGCCAAGCATCCAAGAAGCTTCGGACATCGTGCACACGCATTGTATGCGTTTCATTCGGAGTATAGTGCCAACTTTTTCTGGTTAGCATCGATTCCTCGCTCGAAACGAAAACCGAGTAACTTTCGCCAGAACTCCGAATGTGCACTTTGATGGATTAAGCTTGATATCATACCTCCCGAGATTGGCAAATGTTTCAGCAAGGTCACCAACAGGTCGGAACCTTTCCGTGACTTGACCACAATGTCATCCATGTATGCTTCCACATTCCGACTGATTTGAGTGAGTAAACACTTCTGAATCATCCTCATGAACATGGCACCGTCATTCTTGAGGCCGAATGGCATGGTGACATAACAGAAGCACCCGAATGGAGTGATGAAAGCTGTTTTGATCTCGTCGGGTCCATACAGACGGATCTGATGGTACCCGGAATATGCGTCTAAAAAAGACAACCGCTCACATCCCGCAGTCGAGTCGACTATTTGGTCGATGTGGGGGAGAGGAAAATGATCTTTCGGGTAGGCCCGATTGATATGTTTGAAGTCGATGCACATGCGCAGTGAATTGTCCTTCTTAGGGACCATGACAACATTGGCGAGCCACTCGGAGTGGTAAATTTCTCGGATAAACTCCGCTGCTAAGAGCCGAGCCACCTCCTCGCCTATGGCCTTTCTCTTCTGGACGGCAGACCGTAGAAGATGTTCTTTGATAGGTTTGACTTTTGAGTCGACTCGCAGACGATGCTCAGCCAGCTCCCTGGGAACACTTGGCATGTCAGCAGGCCTCCATGCAAAGATGTCCCAGTTCTCACGGAGGAACTGGATGAGCGCTTCTTCCTATTTGGAGTCGAGTGTTGTTGAGATGTGAGTCGGAGCAGCATTGGGATCAGTCGGATGAATGTGAACCTGTTTCATCTCACTGGACAACTGAAATGCCGACTCCGTAGTGGGCTTCATAGCTCGCAACAAATCACTCGGATCTGCAGTCTTCTGATATTCTTGCAATTCTACCACTTCTATCTGAGCATCAACAATCTTAGAGCCTTTCTGGAAACACTCTTCCGCTTTATTCCGATTGCCAGTGACAGTGATCACACCCTTGGGGTCGGGCATCTTCAGCTTAAGGTACACATAACATGGTCGAGCCATGAAACGGGCATACGCCGACCTTCCCAGAATAGCGTGATAAGCGCTCTGGAAATCCACGACCTCAAAGGTCAACTTTTCTTTGCGGAAATTCTTCGAATCACCAAACACCACATCAAGAGAAATTTGACCGAGTGACTCAGCCTTCTTTCTAGGAATGACTCCGTGGAAACTCATGTTACTGGTGCTGAGTCTGGACATCAGAATGCCCATCCCTTTCAACGTCTCTACATATAAGATGTTCAGGCCACTGCCACCATCCATCAAAACTTTGGTCAGTCGAGTGCCTTCGACGACTGGATCGACCACCAACGCTTGCCTCCCAGGGGTGGCAATGTGTGTCGGATGATCGGACTGGTCGAATGTGATGGCGGTCTGGGACCATTTCAGATAATTGGGCGTCACCGGGGCGACCATGTTCACTTCTCGGTTGATAACTTTCAATCGACTTTTGCTTTCAACGTCAGCAAAAATCATCAGGGTGGAATTGACCTGGGGGTATCCACCATCACTATCTTCCTTGTCCTCAACTTTGTCCGACTCCTTTTCCTTATCCTTGGGCTGCTTCCCTTGGAACTACTGAATCAAGAGCCGACACTGTCGAGGGGTATGCTTCGGGTAAATGAGCTTACCCTCTTCATCTTTCTTCGTGTGAATGTGACATGGCAAGTCCAACACATCTTCCCATCTTGGTCTTTCGCCTTCTTGGGGTTCCACGGACCCTTGGGTTTCCCCTTGAACTTTCCTGGGGTCACAGCCAAGGCTTCTCCGGGAGCGGCTGGCTCGGCTTTGCGCTTCTGCTTCTTACTGGAGTTCCCTCCGCCGGCTTCCTTAGCGGCTGACTTGTACTTACCACTCCGGAGCCGATCCTCTTCTTCACCATTAGCATACTTGGTGGCAATCTCCATCATCCGACTCAGGGTCATATCTCTGTCGATCAATTTCAAACTCAACTCCTGTTCTTGACACCTTCCTTGAAAGCACTGATCGCTGGTGATCAGACACATTCTCAACTGCGTGGTGCAAGGTAATCCATCTCTGGATGTAATCTCTCAAAGTTTCATTCAACTTCTGTACACACGACTGCAGCTCTGTCAACCCTGCTGGTGGCTTGCAAGTCCCTTCAAATGTCTGACAAACACTGGGCAAGATCTTCCCAAGTGTAAATCTGCTGGTGCTAACTCGATTCAACCATGCTCGGCGAACCCTCCAACATAAGGGCAAATGCTTCATAGCTACCTCATTGTTGCCGCCGCCAATCTGGACAACCACTCGGTAGTCCTCAAGCCAAGTGTCAGGCTTGGACTCACCGGTGAACTTACTGACTCCAGTCGCCAACCTGAAGTTGGGAGGAATCGCTGCAGCTCTGATGGCCCTGCTAAAACACTCTGGCCCTGAGACATGAACTCTGCTGCTGGAGGGAACATCTCTGTCATGGCCTTCTCGGTGAGCTCTGTTCTGTCGACCAAGCCTTGAACGATAATGGATCTCGCATCAAAGCACGGCTCTCGGGGTCGATGGAACCCTTCGCCCGGATGTATCTTTGGCGTCATCATCTTGTTGCCGAGGAGCGTATGATCCACCCCTTGGGGGAGGGGTGGGCACTCGACGTCAATCATTGTGATCGAATCGGTGCTCATAGGGCTCGCGGTTCTTGTCCTGATCGTCATGCCGGCCTCCATGTTCCTCACGCCTCGGGGGCGATCTTGGACTATGGGCCGACTGGACTGAATTCGCAGCGACGGATCTGCTGTGAATCCTGTTCCGTGACTGTGATACGAATGAATTTTGATCTCCTGCTGCCCGGAGTAAATCTCTGATCTGCTGCAAACCTCTACCCGCCTCCGACTGGGAAGGCTGAATCGATTCTGCTATACGGGCTGCAGCTGCTAAATTCTGAATCGGAGTTCGATATACCTGAGTTGGTTGTGGAAAGAGCTGATGTCGACTGGATTCTGGAACCCGTGGTCGCGTGCACTCGTCGAGAACTCGTTGGAGGTTCTCCAGTTGAGTGCGCTCAGCCAGGTTGGCCAAGCGCGCATCCTCCAAGGCACGGGCCTCGGGGGTTTCTCCAACGATAGGAGTGTGAAGTGCATCCATGTTTCGGCGGCGAAGTTCCTCCCTCTGCAGCGAAGTGAGGGCTCGGGTTGGTACTCTTCGTGAGCTTGCGCCGGATCGCCTCCACCGTCGCCTACGTCGGTGCTATCGCACTCGGATGCGGTCTCTGCGGAGCCAGTCGACAGATCGAACAGGCCGTAGAGAGATTCGTCGGGCTCGATTGCCGCAACTTGGGAAGTGGCCGACTGGTGAGCCACCGCATGCCTCACCCACCGCTGAAGCCTCGGCCGACCGGAGCGCTTGCGCCGGCGGGAGGCTGGGAGTGAGGACGGCACAAGAACCGACCCATACTGGGTCGACGGTTGCCGCAGGAGGACGCCGCGGACGCACGTGCGAAAGTGCGTTGCCCCGCGGACGGGGAGCGCGTCGACATTGAGAGGAGCCTCCTGAAGCCAAGCGGAGTCGTCGGCGATGAAAGTGAGTGCACCGAGACGGATCTTGCTGCACTCGACCAAAACTCCATGTGAAACCATGATGTAGGAGATCGAAAGAATCCCAACTTCTCCAACAAATCGCTAGAACACCTGCCCCAAGGTGGGCGCCAACTGTCGTGGTTCTAAGTCTGACAGTAGAATGGGGGGTAGGTATGGAGAGGCAAGATACTAGCTATGGAGTAGTTGTATACGCACGAGTTTTACGAGTTCGGGCCCTTCTCGGAGGAAGTAATAGCCCTACGTCTCGGAGCCCGGAGGCGGTCGACTGGATTATATGTGTATGAACTACAGGGGTGCGTACCCCTCTACCTGTGGAGGGGGGTGGCTTATATAGAGTGCGCCAGGACCACAGCCAACCCACGTAGCGGAGGGTTAAAGGTACATTAAGGCCAGGCGTTACTGGTAACGCCTTACATAAAGTGTCATCATGACCATAAAGACTACTTAATTACAGACCGTTTGGACACCGAGTGGTTCTTGAACTCCAGGTGGTCGAGTGGGTCTTCATGGTCGAGTGTCTTTGAGTCTGTCGAGTGGAATCCTACCAGGTCAACTGGAAGGCAGTTTATTCTAAGGATGTCCTTGGGGAGGGTATCTTGGACAGGTCCATGACCCTACCCTAGGTACATGACTTCATCAGAGGCTGCTTGAGCACTAAAGGGGACCTCCTGAGCATCGCGACTCAGGGGCTCTTGCTGGACCTCGGGCCGCTCACCTCCTGGCCTTGACCCACGGCATCGCGACTTGTCATACCAGCGGCGGCTGAAGCCTACCTGGGGACCGGGACCTGTCAGCGCAGAGCACCAAAGCCCTCGTGAGGAAAGAAAGGCGGAGCTGAGCTGGGGCAGAACAAGCATCTCACACCGATTCATCATAAGGACATAATATTCACAGAACATCAAGGAAGCGCCATCGTATTCCAGATGGATCACGAGGGCGCCCCTCGTCCGGCAGACCCGGGCGATCTCGCCCCAGCCTCGGGTCATGTAGACCTTGCCCGTAGCGACGACCGCAACCTTCGCTCCGGTCACAGGGGTGTTGCAGCCAGCATGCTGAAGGGTTCTACGGTAGGGTGCGTCGACTGCAAATTAAAAATTCCTACGCGCAGAACATCCAGGAACATGCTACGGGAGATGGATCACAGTTTGTTACCACTAGAAGCGCAGTGCCGTGCAGCGGAAGAAGAGTTGGCGCAGCGCGTCTGAGTGGATCGTCTCCTCCTCGTCCGATCTCCCTCGAGCGGTCGGTCGTCCGATCCCACATACGAGTTCGCCGGAGCGGCGCAAGTGCACCGCCTCTAACGGTATCCGCGCGTGCGGGAGGAATGTCGTGCGGCCGACTGCTAGGTCCGATCACACAGTCGGCGGCGAGTGGAGGTGGCTATTCGCAACACATGCAAACCCTAGCCGCAACGCCGAAGCGATCAACCGCCTGAGTGTGCCGCGCCTCCACTTTATATAGGCGTTCGTCGCGGGCTCAACACTTGGCGCCGCGGGACCCTAAAGCCCAAAGTCTATTCGGTCACGTTCCTAGTCGATTCGGATCACATCCAACCAAAGTCCCTGAACTGACCTCGTGGGTTCCTTCCCTTAAGCGCCGACCCCTTAGGTTCAAGTCGGCTTGGTCACGATTCGGATCACCTCCGACCTGCACGGTTGGTAGCGGCCTCTAGCAAGGCGTGCCGACCACCAAGCGAGCGATGAAGCTGGTTAAGCGAACACAGCACAACGTGTCACACTTCTGTTCCTTTGTCGCGACGATATATGTTGTCGGGCTCAAGGCGAGACTGTCATCCTTGTGCTAGCCCGACCTCTTTCTCGTACCAGTGATACCGACCACAATCCGGATTATCTCATAATCCTTGTCGCATGGCCATGCTTTCCCTGGTCAGATCACACGAGGGGCCCAGAGTTTATCTCTCCTGATCGGAGGGGCAAATCCCATTTTGCTCGACCATGCCTCGCAGCATGGGACTGGACAAACCCGAAACCTACCTTTGTAACTACCCGATCCACGGAGTAGCGTTTGGTCGGCCCAAAGCAAGTCTGTCACCATCCCGAGTACATGCGTCAGCTCAGGTCTTAGGACATAGAACGTATGTTGTACTAGAGACTCACAGATGACATATCGCTTGCGTCTCATAGTTGGGTCTGTCCGACTCGGACCTTATCTCGACTCGGATCCGACTATGTCGAATCCGACCAGACCTTTCCAAGTCCATATTATCCGGTTAGCATCCAATGCTCCATGGCTAGTGAGACCGAGCCATCGACCGTGTCATATGCTAGTCTTGTCGGCTGCGCGTCCACACAGCCCTTTCGACTAGGGACCTTTTAGGACAGTCATCATACAATGCATAGTCCCACAAACAAGTCACATACTTGCTGATACACATCATTGATAATGTCCAAGGACTATCTTTATTCATAAACACATAGGAAATATCATCATACATGATTGCCTCTAGGGCATATCTCCAACAGTCTCCCACTTGCACTAGAGTCAATCAAATAGACATCGAATTCCCATAGCTCTAACGTGCCCCTCATGCTTGGGTTGTGGAAGCGGCTTAGTCAACGGATCTGCAACATTTGCATCCGTGTGAATCTTGCATAACTCTACATCACCATTCTTTACGATCTTTCGTATCAGGTGATATTTCCGGTCTATGTGTCTGACCTTGTGTTGATTCCTCGGCTCCTTGGCTTGTGCGATGGCACCATAATTATCACAATAAAGGTCCAACGGTTTCACCGAGGTTGGGAAAATACCAAGATCATCCAGAAAATGCCGGATCCAAACACCTTCCTTTGCAGCTTCACAAGCCGCAATGTATTAAACTTCGTGGTAGAATCGCCACCGTATCCTGCTTGGAACTCATCCAATTACTGCTCCTCCGTTCAGGACGTACACGAATCCGGACTGTGATCGACAATCATCTCTGTCGGTTTGGAAACTAGCATCGGCGTAACCCCTTACGACGAGCTCTTCCTCACCTCCATAAACTAGGAACATCTCTTTAGTCCTTTTCAGGTACTTCAAAATAGTCTTTACCGCTGCCCAGTGACTCTCACCTGGGTTGGCCTGGTATCTACTTGTTAGGCTTATTGCAAAAGCTACATCAGGCCTTGTACATATCATGGCATACATGATGGATCCGATTCTTTGAGGCATACGGAATCCTACTCATCCTGCTTCGCTCATCAGATGTCGAAGGACTCTGAGTCTCGCTTAGCCTTATACCATGTGAGAGCGGCAAGAACCCTTTCTTCGCCTCACTCATGTTGAACCGCTTCAACACTTTATCTATGTCGTGCTCGGCTTAAGCCGAGCAGCCTCCTCGATCTATCTCTATAGATCTTAATGCCTAAAATATAGACTGCCTCACCAAGGTCCTTCATCAAAAACTTGCCATTCAATGATCCCTTGACCGAGTTTAACATCGAAACATCGTTCCCGATCAGTAGTATGTCGTCCACATACAAGATCAAAAACACTATCGAGCTCCCACTTAACTTCTTGTATAAACAAGAGTCCTCTTTGCTTTTGATGAAACCGAGACCAGTGACGACCTCATCAAAACGAATGTTCCAACTCCGAGATGCTTGCTTCAACCCATAAATGGATCTCTTGAGCTTGCATACCTTACTAGTGCTAGTCGGATCGACAAAACCCTCGGGCTGTATGATATACACGTCCTCGGTTAAATTTCCGTGAAGGAAAGCCGTCTTGACATCCATCTGCCATATCTCGTAATCGAAATATGCAGCTATAGCTAGTATGATCCTCACCGATTTCAGCATCGCTACCGGCGAGTAAGTCTCGTCGTAGTCAATTCCTTGAACTTGTCCATAACCTTTAGCGACAAGCCGAGCTTTGTGGATCTGAACATTTCCATCCACATCGGTTTTCTTCTTAAAGACCCATTTGCAACCAATGGCAGTTACGCCAGGTGGCGGATCAACCAAGTCCCAGACTTGATTCTCATCCATGGACTTTAACTCGGGTCTCATGGCCTCTAGCCATGCCTCAGAATCTGGGCTCACCATCGCTTCCGCATACGTGGCCGGCTCGTCGCTTTCTAGCAACAATACATCGCGCACTCTGCGCTATCTTTCCGACCTACGTGGTTCCGGTGCCGCTTCCACTACGGGTTCCCTGACTGACTCCGGTATGATTTCATCACCAGCCGAGCCGTCCCCGAGTGGTCCTCAAATTTCTTCGAGTCGAACCGTCCTCCCACTGGCCTCCCGACTGAGAAACTCTTTCTCAAGGAAAACCCCGTTCTGAGCAACAAACACTTTGTTCTCTTCCCGGTTGTAGAAGCTATATCCCAAGGTTTCCCTCGGGTATCCCACGAATATGCATTTATCCGACTTGGGTGTAAGCTTGTCTGACATAAGTCGCTTGACAAATGCTTCACAACCCAAATCTTTAGAAAAGACAAACCGGGACTCTTCCGGTCCACATCTCATGCGGTGTCTTGTCTCACGGTTTTGATGGTACCCTATTAAGTGTGAAAGCTGCAGTTTCTAGGCGTATCCCCAAAATGACAAGGGTAAATCCGATTTGCTCATCATAGACCGGACCATGTCCAACAAGGTCCTATTCCTCCATTCTGACATGCCATTTCTCTATGGCGTACCCGGAGGTGTGAGCTGAGGTACTATACCTCGACTTTTCAGATGATCATCGAACTCCTGGCTCATGTACTCACCTCCACGATCAGATCGCAGAAGCTTTATAGTCTTGCCGAGCTGATTCTCAACCTCGTTCTGAAACTCTTTGAACTTTTCAAAAGTCTCCGACTTGTGCCTCATCAAATAAATATATCCATATCTACTCAAGTCGTCGGTAAAAGTCACGAAGTACTGATAGCCACCTCTGGCGGTTGTGCTCATTGGACCACACACATCACTATGTATAAGTTCCAATAGCTCGGACACCCTCTCGCAACTCTTTGCGAAAGGAGACTTAGTCATCTTGCCGAGCAAGCATGATTCACATGTCTCGAACGACCCGAAGTCGGACGAAGTTAGGAGCCCATCATCATGGAGCTTCTTCATGCGTTTCATACTAATGTGTCCATGCCGGCAATGCCAGAAGTATGTCGGATTTATCTCATTTGGCTTATGCCTCTTGACATTCACGTTATAGACCGGTTCCTATTCTAGATTCAATATAAATAGCCCATCAACAATGGGTGCATAGCCGTGGAACATACCATTCAAAAATATCGAACAACCATTGTCCTTTAAATTGAATTCATAACCTTGACTCATCAAACATGAGGCAGAAATAATGTTCCGACTAAGTGCAGGAATGTAATAACAATTATTCAATTCCATTATGAATCCGGAAGGAAGCTGGAGCTGCATCGTGCCGACCTCCAACGCAGCAACTCTTGCTTTGTTGCCGACCCTGATGTCAATCTCCCCTTGTGCCACACGCCTAATTCTTACCAGCCCCTGCATTGAGTTGCAAATATGAACAACTGATCCGGTATCAAATACCCAAGAGCTACTAGGTATGTCAGCAAGGTAAATGTCTATAACATATGCAACAAGTGTACCTTTGCCTGAAGAAGCACTTCCGGCCTTCTTGCCATGCTCTGCAAGCCACTTGCTACAGTTTCTCTTCCAAAGGACGGTCTCCTTGCAAAGAAAAAAACGGTCTTGATTCCGTCCAGACTTGGCGCGCGGCGAGAGTTACCGTCTCCGTGCCCTTTGCCTTAGCCTTTTTCTTGGACCAACTCTTCTTGAACTTAGCCGATTTCTGCACCATCAATACTTGATGCGTGCCTTTCTTAATATCCTGCTCTGCCAATTTGAGCATCCCATGCAATTCAGTGAGCTTCTTATCCATGCCATGCATATGGTAGTTCGAGATGAACGTCCCATAGCTGGGCGGAAGAGAACCCAGAACAGCATCAGTAGCCAGCTCATCCAAGAGCGGGAAGCCCAAACGATCCAAAGCTTGCACATATCCGATCATCTTGATCACATGTGGGCTCAGTGGATCACCTTCCTTCAGCTTGCAATCCATCAAGGATCGCCAGACGTTGAACCTTTCGGTCCTAGCCTGTGTCTGAAACATGCTCTTGAGACTCTCGATCTTATCGTAAGCCTCAACATTTTCGA
The DNA here is from genome assembly GCA_021605205.1 of Aegilops longissima. Taxonomy (NCBI): domain Eukaryota; kingdom Viridiplantae; phylum Streptophyta; class Magnoliopsida; order Poales; family Poaceae; genus Aegilops; species Aegilops longissima. The sequence continues at coordinate 594,788,642 of CM038677.1, forward strand.
AATGCTGTTGCAAATCGGGCTCCATACAAGCCAACATCAGACAGCTGATCTCTGTTGATTCATCAACGAGTTTCTGGTAGGCATTCTTAGCTGTGGCACTAGCATTATCGGCAGGTTCCTCTGGAAGTGGATCCTCTAGAACATGTTCCTTTTTATCGTGCTTGAGAACAATTCTCAAATTTCTATACCAGGTGGTAAAGTTTGTTCCATTCAGTTTATCCTTTTCCAGAATTGATTTCAATGCAAAGTTGGGTTGAGCAGGTGGTGCCATTGATCTACAACAGAAAATATGCAATCACTAAGATATGTGTTTATGTAGAGTAATTCTAGCCTAAACAGAAATACTCCCACTGAAGTTGGCATCCCTCCGCAAACTCTCAGTGATTCAGGATCTGACTAGCACATGCGACTAGTGAGCTTTAGCATCACTGCTAGCCAACATACCTATACGGTAAGCAACTCCTTGCTAATCGTATCTCTATATACGACTCACAGCCGATCGGAAGGTATCTCATACCCTGGCTCCCAACCTTCTTTGCCACAAGGCCCAAAACCGCTTTTGATAGCCTTGTCAAGTTAACTCGATGCGGTGCATGTCCGTGTCCGACACGAACCCTTGATTCAAGGACACCCAGCAGCACCCCAATTTTATGAGCCCACTACTAGACGTACTTGGCGTGCGAAGGTGCAACATCGGGATGGCAATTAAGCTTGATATTCATGAGGATCATTCTATCATTTTAACATGCATAGAAACAAAGAAGCATAACAATCACAAATATAACGCATATTGTGAAATAGTATGGCTCCTTCATGGACGTTGTTCTTGGTCGGCTCCGACTCCGATGACCATCTACGAACTCCATCTTGTTTGTCATGCCGAGACGCCAAGCCGCCAACCTGATCTCTATTATCCAACTACTACAACTAGGAATGAATTTTACATAGAGTCACAAGTCGACACGCAGGTCGTTATACAATATAATGACAGCACTTTGTCTCCTACCGGCTGACAAACATGACACGCAGGCCACGTATAAATTACACACATGCATCACATACACATGAGCCATACTATTCACATCAAACCTGCAAAACAAAGTTATGCATAGAATCGCATTCTACCAGTTTGTGTGTCAGGTACGAAATACACGGCGCTACGCACACGGATCACATCTGAACTCCGATCACGCCGAATTCTCTGATCTGACCGATCTTATCGATCATCGCGAATCCGATTCGGATTTACGTTTCACTGTTAACCCTGATGGCGGATGACCGACCGGTAGGGGTAGATCGTGTCACGACCTCATCGATCCCGATTTACAGAAAACATAGCCTCAACGATCCCCATGTGCAGTTGATCACATCAACCTTGCACATAGCCGATCTCTTCAAGGACAACAGATCTCATCTGCCGCCTCCACATATCTAATATGCATACGATCTGAATCCAAATCCTATAGCAGAGGCTCTGATACCACTGAAGGGTTCTACGGTAGGGTGCGTCGACTGCAAATTAAAAATTCCTACGTGCAAAACATCCAGGAACATGCTACGGGAGATGGATCACAGTTTGTTACCACTAGACGCGCAGTGCCGTGCAGCGGAAGAAGAGTTGGGGCAGTGCGTCCGAGTGGATCGTCTCCTCCTCGTCGGATCTCCCTCAAGCGGCCGGTCGTCCGATCCCACGTACGAGTTCGCCGGAGCGGCGCAAGTGCACAGCCTCTAACGGTATCCGCGCGTGCGGGAGGAATGTCGTGCGGCGGACTGCTAGGTCCGATCACACAGTCGGCGGCGAGTGGAGGTGGCTATTCGCAACACATGCAAACCCTAGCCGCAACGCCGAAGCGATCAACCGCCTGAGTGTGCCGCACCTCCACTTTATATAGGCGTTCGTCGCGGGCTCAACACTTGGGCCTCGCACGGACCCTAAAGCCCAAAGTCTATTCGGTCACGTTCCTAGTCCAGTTCGGATCACATCCGACCAAAGTGTCCTGAACCGACCTCGTGGGTTCCTTCCCTTAAGCGCGCGACCCCTTAGGTTCAAGTCGGCTTGGTCACGCTCGATCACCTCCGACCTGTGCGGTTGGTAGCGGCCTCTAGCAAGGCGTGCCGACCACCAAGCGAGCGATGAAGCTGGTTAGGCGAACCTGCATAACGTGTCACACTTCGTTCCCTTTGCCGACGATATATGTTGTCGGGCTCAAGGCGAGACTGTCATCCTTGTGCTAGCCCGACCTCTTTCTCGTTCCAGTGATACCGACCACAATCTGGATTATCTGATAATCCTTGTCGCATGGCCATGCTTTCCCTGGTCAGATCACACGAGGGGCCCAGAGTTTATCTCTCCTGATCGGAGGGGCAAATCCCATTTTGCTCGACCATGCCTCGCAGCTTGGGACTGGACAAACCCGAAACCTACCTTTGTAACTACCCAGTCACGGAGTAGCGTTTGGTCGGCCCAAAGCAAGTCTGTCACCATCCCGAGTACATGCGTCAGCTCAGGTCTTAGGACATAGAACGTATGTTGTACTAGAGACTCACAGATGACATATCGCCAAGCCTCATAGTTGGGTCTGTCCGACTCGGACCTTATCTCGACTCGGATCCGACTATGTCGAATTCGACCAGACCTTTCCAAGTCCATATTATCCGGTTAGCATCCAATGCTCCATGGCTAGTGAGACCGAGCCATCGACCGTGTCATATGCTAGTCTAGTCGGCTGCGCGTCCACACAGCCCTTTCGACTTGGGACCTTTTAGGACAGTCATCATACAATGCATAGTCCCACAAACAAGTCACGTACTTGCTAATACACATCATTGATAATGTCCAAGGATTATCTTTATTCATAAACACATAGGAAATATCATCATACATGATTGCCTCTAGGGCATATCTCCAACACATGCTGCAACCAGAGCTCCAGAGAGCCCCTCTGCAGGGATCTCGAAGGCGAAGGAAGGAGGAAGGCGAATCCAAGATTGAGGAGGCATGGCGGCGTGGAGCACAAGCTCTCGGGAGGAGCCCTCGGCATGGACTCCAGGAGGAACGATGCGCACCGCCGTGACCCGCCGGCGCCTACGGCGGCGTCGCCCGTGGCGCTCGGTGTCTACTCCTTCAGGGCCCTCAATGCGAGCTTACAAGGGCAGCGGGAACCCTAGCGGTGGCTGCTCGTACTAGGGCCTCGACACCTCCTGCCGGGCGCCCTCATCTCGGCGGCAGAGGGCTAGCCGTTTCTTTGGCGGAAGCGGGTCGGGACCCTCTCGGGGGGCCTTTCCCTTCTATTCTGCAGAGAACCGGCGAATCGAAGCCATTGTCGCAATGTGGAGCAAGGGCAAGGATGAAGAGAAAGGAGCAGCAAGAAGAGATGGACTGGAAGGGCTTGCGCCGTTCTATACTTATAGCCGGAGGAGGCCAACCGTCGGCCTCCACGATCACAACAAGTCGTGCGGTTGCCGAGGCGTCGTGGGGAGGCGGAGACACCCACGACCAATCAATCGCCACGCGGGGCCCAAGGCCGCAGGCTTTTGGGGCCCGCGGCGCTTCGCACTTACCCATTCGCTTCTCGGCTAAGCCAAGTCCGGGCGCGCCTTGGGCCCGGGGGCTACTGTCGGCGTTCTGGGAACGAGGGTCCCGAAGACTTGCCTGCCTGCGGCCTGCGGCATGCCTCAAGTGGGGGCCCAGCACGGCCCAGCTTCATCATCTCAGGCTCAAGACCCTCGCGAGGGGCCAAGCCTCGCGGGGCGGACGACAGGAACCTTCCTCAGGACTAGCCTCGTCAGGCAGGCTCGCGAGGAGGCGGAGAGATCAAGGCAGGGTACCTCACGAGGGTGCCCCGTGACGCAAGCCATGACGATCGAGACCAGGCGGGCGCCAGTCCGCGCAGTGTCCTCGTTTCCCCTTTGGTGCAAAGGAGGCAAGCACATGCCAAGGCATCAGGCAAAGGTTGCCGCTTCAGTGCAACAAGACCAAGACCAGAAGAGCGGCAGAATGGAGGTCATCGTGGAGCCCAAGACGGCGTCACGGTCAGAGTCTTTGGCAGCCGAAGACCAACTTTAGTCAGGATAAGTGTACAAAATGTTCCCCTTCAAAATGGCCAATTGTTGGCGCCCTTCCCGCTCATTATTTGGGAAGAGGCCCAGGGCCTCCCTCTATAAATAGGACTAGCCACCACAAAGGTAGGGGGATCGACGAGACACAGGTCGAACCTACCAGAGAGAGAGAGAGGCGACTGAACTCACCCAAGCAGTTCATCGCACCGGCTCAAGAACAGCCCTCACGAGGCTGTTCTCCCTTTATATTGTTCATCATCAGCCCCTAAGGCAATCCACCACACCACAAACTAGAGTAGGGTATTACACCACAATGGTTTCCCGAACTAGTATAAACCTCGTGTCCCTTGTTGTTCATCGCTCGTAGTTTAGATCCCTCGCAAACCATCAACGCATGAGATGGTAGGGGAAAGATCTCTGTGCGCACCCCAGTGTTCGAACCTCAAGGGTCCGCCGGAACCCGTATTCCGACAGGCACTTTGCCAGAGATTGTCCCAAAGAGAAGGAGACTTGTGATAAATAGTTGAGTCTGTGAGAAATATAGTAGTAGTAGTGGGAAAAATTCTGTTATAATGAGGTGTTGAGTTGAGGCATGTAATGGAAATGCAGGAGATTGTAATAATTTGAGAATCAATAAAGTTAGCATCCTTGGTACTGATTTGGATGTTATGAAGAAAGATTTTGACCATTTTCGAGCATATGAGAAATATGGTCTATGGAAGAATTGGAGCATTTCAAGGGTGGTAGTACCCTGTGAGGACCCTTGACCCCTAGAAAAGATAATGATATTCCACAGAGTGGACTTCGGACAAAATAAATATGAGTTTTGTCTCGATATGTGGGATACCCCAACAATATGAAGGGATGAAGTACTATTGGATATAAAGGAGTTATAATGCTGGTAATATGGAGCAATTGCAACTCCATAATGAGTCTGAGTATCACGTCTTAGTTTGGTACCAATAGAAGGAAGGGAGACAATACAATTGGATGGATTTAAGAATGCTAGGAAGCTGGATGCTGGAATAATGATCACTTTCCCCCAATGATGAGTTCAAGGTTTACAAGTGATGAGATGGGCCATAACCCACAGGCCCCAGGACCTGCCAAGAAGCAACCACACTCTTGCTGAAGGAAAAACCCTGGAAGAGGATATGCCTTTACCAACAGACGATCTTATAGGAGTTACGCAAAACCTGAGAGTTGTGAAGGAACGATAGATGTTTGTTTGGCTTGCAGAATCAATGGATTTATCCGAACCTAGTTCATGGACAAGAGAAATTCTGCAATACTTGTGAGGATGACCGAGTGTTAGAATGCGAGATTCGCTAAACAATATACAAGGTAATGATTTGGGTGCAGGATGGATTGATCACCATACCGACTTACTCTTATTATTCGGCTTGCTATGTGGGATGGTAAATCTGAGTGACTTACCCAGAGAGACGACGATCAAAACCTTGTTTGAACCTTAGAATGGTATGACAATCTTTCCTCTTGTACAAGGCAGTTGTTGCCAATCGTAGGATATACGGTGAGATTCAGCCCAGACCCGTTTTTCTGCAGGGACCCAGTCTAATTGTTGGATGACCACCATGAGATATCGATGGTTGTTTAGTTTTGGCGCCACACCCATCAACTAAGAAGACCCAGTCACAAAAGGACCTTACTAAGATGAAAGGACAGAAGGATTGAGTAAAAAAGTTATGCCACTACCGGAAGAGCCCAGAGAAGGAATTCTCCTGAAAATGTGAGAAGATGGACACTGTCAATGATAAGGATGGATTATATGAGTTTTGATGGAACCATAGCCAAGCTTCTAGGGGTGGTAGCACCTCAGACCCCCCTCTAACGATCGATGGATTTTGAGGAGACCCCCGAACCTAACCTATTTCTTTCTAGCCTCTCCGAATATCGAGGACGAGATTCATTTTAAGGGTGGTAGGTTTGTAACATCACAAAATTCTAAATTTTGGAATGTTATATTAAATAAATAGTTTTGATTGTTTGTTTGATTGTTGTGTGATTGCTTGAGTGAAATTGAGTGAAATTTGAAACTTTTTGAAAGTTAAATGAGAGGGAATAAAAGGACTTCCCCAAACTTTCATTTTTGCATTTATGATCTCCATGAATTCAAATTCTTTTCAAATACAAAACCCTAGAGAGAAGATGACATGACTTCTTCCATTTTAAATGAAAATGGTTTTTGAAAATATTTGAATTTCATTTGGAACTATTTCAAATTCAAAACTTTAAGCAACTCAATGATTTTCATGAGAGAAGATAAAATGACTTCTTCAAAACATATGAAATATGAGTGGTAAGTTTCAAAGAATTCAAATTTAAAATTATTTTGAAATTATTTTTCAATTTAGAGTTATTTGGATTTTATTCAAATTATTTTCTCCAAAAAATAAAATATATTGAAATTAGGGTAAAATGATTCCCTACATCAGAAAATTGGAGAGAAATGAATTTGAAGTTATTTTGGTATTTTAAAAATATTTTATTTGGTTTTAAATAAACAACTCTTTCCTTTATTTCAATTTTTGTGGATTTTATTTGACATTACAAAAATGTTCATGTTGTAGAAAATCTTTTTTTGAAAACTTTGGTATATTATATGCCTATAGTATATTTTATTTTATATGGTTTTATTTTTATTTTGTTCTCTGAAAAAATGTTAAAAAAAGATCTCTTAGAGCAGTGCCAGGACGAAGCCCAGCACTACTCTCTCTCTCTCTCTCTCTCTCTCTCTCTCTCTCTCTCTCTCTCTCTCTCCACCAGGCCAGCCGGCCCAGGCCAGCAGCGGCCTGCGCCTGTGCCCGAATCGCCTCCGCCACGCTCGCCCGCTCGCAGCCCCGATCGGCCGCCTCCTCTCTCTGCCACCGAAGGGTGGGTCCCACCTGTCGGGTTCATCACCGACCTCCCGCCGGAGTCCCTCACGCGCACGATTCGCCGGCCGATGTCGTGCTCAAGCCGGACGCCTTCCCCATCTTGTCCCCTCGCCCAAGGCGACCCCCTTTATCAGCCGAGGCCCCGGCCTCGTTTTGCCTCAAACCGCAGCGCCCGAGCCCCTCTCCACGCCCCGCGCGAACTTGCCGGAGTTCGCGAGATCCGCCGAGCTCCGCCGCCAAGCCCGCGTTGTTCCGACTCCGCAGCCGAGCGCCGACACCGCCACCGCCTTCCCCTCGTCAAGTCGCGCCTCTCCATCTACTCCATCGGTGCCGCCCAGCCCCTGAGCCGTCGTCCCGTTCGAGTCGCCGCTGCCGCCTTTTTCTCTGACGCCAACGACGTGACCTCCGCGGTAACCCCCCCCCTCTCACCTCGTTCGATCGATCTAGGATAGACGGCTAGGATTAGATCTAGTCGTTTTTTTATTTCCGAACCGGTATGCGTTAGTTAGCAAAAGTTCACTAAATTAGTTCTGTAGTGGACGTTTTCAGCCAGTAGTATTCCGACACGTGTCTAGGGACTTAGTTGTAGATTGTTTTTTTTTCAGATTAGTCCATGTTTTCCAAACTATCACAACTCTTTGCTCGTTTATCCAAATCCAACGAAACCAACGCGCACTTCTTTTTTCTGATCCCCTCTATCCATTTAATCAACTCAAACATGTTCTTGAAAGTTTAAAATTTGATTTCAAACAGATTTGAATTTGAACTTCTTTTGTTCATAACTTGATTTTTATAACTCTGATTTAATTGATTCTTTTTGCAAATTGAAGCCCTTGACCTAAACTTTCTGATAAGACCAAATCCACCTAATTTTGGTATTGTTAGAAATTGTTTTATGTTGCAAGAGTTAATTGCTTGTTTTCAAAGTTTTCCGAGATCTTTTGTTTGATTCTTTTGCATGAGTGCTTATGTATGCAATTGCTTGCTCAGGATGGATTGAACAGAGTGTGACGAGTAGAACTATCTGGAGTATGAGTGCGAATCATCTTCATCAACAGTACAAGGCAAGTTCACACTTTGATCATATCCCTTCATTACCCAGTTTTTATGCATTAGTCTTATCCCTCAAACATTGCATGGTTAGGATTTGATAACATGTGGGTATTGGGAAGTAGTTGATGAGGTAGAACCTATTGCCCTTTTATTATCAAACCCTTGGGAGTTACTTCTACGTTATGCTTATACCGGTATGCTATGCTCATAGACGTGGATTGGTTGAGTGTATCCATGACAGATGTGAGAGTTATTATTAATGGTTAACTTAATGTGGCAACTTTAATACACATCTGGGTGGATTGGTTGGGGCACCCTTGAGATATACCAGTGGCTTGCCCGGACACCTGGGGATATACCAGTGTTGTCCTAGGAGATCCTGGGGTACCCGTGTGATCATCCTATGGTTCGCCACCCAGGCTCAAAGGGATCATATGATTATTCATGCTAGAAACTTCCATGTGCAGCCACAAGCTATTATGGGCTCTAGCATAGTTGAGTATGTTGCATGACCTATTTCAGTGGTAGGCTAGCAGATGTAGGGGAAAGTAGGTGTAACTGTCTACCCAGAGTAAAGAGTTAATGTTTCTAAAAGACTGTGTCTCGGTCATCCATTTCTCAAACACCATGTTGTGCGAGAAATCCAATGGAGGAGATCGAGTCTTGTGGGGAAAAGTGTGCAAACCTCTGCAGAGTGTACAAACTAATCATGGTTAGCCGTGTCCCCGGTTATGGACATCTTGAGTATCCGGTACTTGAATTATTGATTTGATCTCATCACTCTAAATTAATTTGTTGGGTTGTTAACTTTTAATTGGGATTGAGATGGGGATTTACCATTCTTAATGTTTTTCAATAAATTTTGTAGTTAAATAAAATATATTCCTTTGTTGTAGGAAAAATTGGCTATATGCAAAAAACTAAACTCAGAGCTTCCACTAGCCATATATGCATGTAGTGATAGCCATTTATTCAGCATTGCTCTACAGTGTGAAATTGCCAGTACATTCAATGTACTGACCCTTTGTTGCTGCAACGTCTCATGTTGCGGGATTCTTACGACGAGTTAGTGATACGTTAGGGTTACGATTTCTACACTAAACTTTGCCGTTGGTGTTGATGGGAATCCACAACCTTGTTGTTACTTACGCTATTTGGATTGAGGTAATAGTATTTACGTTACTTTATACATGTGATCTACCTCTGTTATAAATCCTCGAGTACTGTGTGTGTTAGCATACCGATCGAGGGATGACATTTAAGCACGGAGACTTGACCGTCTGGGGCCGGGTCGCTACAGCCTCCCAATGAGCGCTATCGCTTTATGCCCCTAGCTAGGCATAATGCAAAGATTCAAGTATTGTCATTTTTAATTCTAGATCCATAAGATGCCCTCATGAATGATTCATATGGTGGCCTAATTATTGTTCTAGGGAAATTTTTCATACCCTTCCTAAGTGGAAATAGAAAATTGCCTTCTTTCATATCAATCACAACACCAATAGTGCGTAAGAACGGTCTACCAAGAATAATTGGACAAGACGGAGATCAATCAATATCTAGAACAATAAAATCTATGGGCACATGTTTCCTATTTGAAAGAATAAGAACATCATTAATTCTTCCCAAAGGATTTTTAATAGTAGAATCCGCCAAGTGCAAATTTAAAGAACATTCTTCAATATCCGTAAGACCAAGCACTTCACATAAAGATTTCGGAATTGTAGAAACACTAGCAACTAAGTCACATAAAGCAAAACACTCATAATTTTTAATCTTTACTTTGATAGTAGGTTCCCTTTCATCATGTAATTTTCTAGGAATTGAGATCTCTAATTCCAACTTTTCTTCCAAAGCTTGCATCATAGCATCAACAATATGTTTAGTAAAAGCTTTATTTTGTTCATAAGCATGGGGTGAATTTATCATGGTTTGCAACAAATAAATACAATCAATCAAAGAGCAATTATCATAATTAAAGTCTTTGTACTCCAAAAAAGTGGGCACATCACTAGTTGACATTTTGACATCTCCAAACCCACTTTTATCAATTTTCTCAACAAGATTTTCACCCTCTAAATTATCGGTACGCCTTCTAACTAAAGTTAACTCTTCTTCATTCCCTTTTTCATCAATCTTAATTTTACTAAACAAAGAATCAATAGAAGAAACACCAATAATTTCAAGATCTTCATCATTTTTATGAAAGCAATCACTAGAAACGCTTTTTCTAAAAAAATCTTCTAGTTCTAAGCATAGCGGTTCTTTCCTTACTTTCATCCATATAAACATATAAAGCTTTAATTGATCCTTCAACCTTAGGCACAAAAATTTTCATCTTGAGATTTTCTACATCATGAGAAATTCTATCAATGCTTCTAGACATATCATCAATCTTACTCAACTTTTCTTCTATCGTAGTATTAAAATTCTTTTTGAGCATTGATAAATTCTTTAATATTATTCTCAAGATGAGAGGTGTTCCTATTATTACTATAAGAAGAATTACCATAGGAATTACCATAATTATTAGAGTAATTTCTCAAAAAAGGTCTAGGATTAAAATTACCTCTATCAGCATTGTTATTAAAATTGTTTCACGAAACAAAATTCACATCTATGGCATCACTATTTTGATCAATCAAAGTAGACAAAGGCACATCATTAAGATCAATAGGAGCATTTTTATTAGCAACCAACTTCATAAGAGCATCAAGTTTTTCACTCAAAGAATTTATTTCTTCTACTGAATTAACCTTTTTACTAGTAGGAGCTCTTTCCGTATGCCATTGTGAATAATTTGCCATAATATTATCTAGGAATTTAGTAGCTTCACCAAAATTAATTTCCATAAAAGTACCACCCGCGGCGGAATCTAAACGATTTCTAGAAACAAAATTCAATCCCGTATAAATTTTTTGTATGATCATCCAAAGATTTAAACCATGAGTAGGACAATTTCTTAGTATCAACTTCATTCTTTCCCAAGATTGCGCAACATGTTCATGCTCAAGTTGCCTCAAATTCATGATTTGGGTCCTAAAGGAAATAATTTTCGCGGGCGAAAAATACTTAGTAATAAAAGCATCCTTACACTTATTCCAAGAATCGATACTATTGCAGGCAAAGAAGAAAACCAATTTTTGCACGATCTCGTAAAGAAAATGGATAATTTCAACTTCACAATATCATTGTCCACATTTTTTTCTTTTGCATATCGCATAATTCCATGAATGTGTTAAGATGGGATGCGACATCCTCATTAGGAGTATCGGGAAATTGATCTTTCATAACGAGATTCAACAAAGCGGCATTAATATCACAAGACTCCACACTAGTGGCGGGAGGAGCAATCGGAGTGCTAATAAAATCGTTGTTGTTGGTATTGGAGAAATCACACAACTTGGTGTTCTCTTGAGTCATTGTGACTACACAACAAGATTGCACTCAAAAACAGATCTGATGAGAAAAACGACGAACAAAAAAGAGGGCGAAGAAAACGGGAAATTTTGTGAAGTGGGGGAGATGAAAACGAGAGGCAAATGGAAAATAATGTAAATTGCAGGGAGATGAGATTTATGATTAGGAACCTGGTAGATGTTGATGATATCTCCCTGGCAACGGCGTCAGAAATTCCTTTTGATGCGGCTTGAACTACGTCTGTATTTCCCCAAAGAGGAAGGGATGATGCATCACAACTACGGTAGGTATTTCGCTTAGTGATAAGACCAAGGTTATCGAACCAGTAGGAGAACCACGGAACACCACGTAAACGTCTCCGTCACACAAAGAACAAATACTTGCAACTCGACGTAAGAGAGGGGTTGTCAATCCCTCACGGATAAAAAGATAGGTAAAATTGTAGTAGATTGGATAAATAGATCTCACGGAGACACGAGATAAAATAAATAAATAAAAATTGCAGCAAGGTATTTTTTGGTTTTTGGATTAATAGATCTGAAAATAAAAGCAAATAAAACTAGATCGTGAAGGCAAATATAATAAAGAAGAGACCCGGGGGCCGTAGATTTCACTAGTGGCTTCTCTCGAGAGAAATAGCATACGGCGGGTAAACAAATTATAGCTGGGCAATGGATAGAACTTCAAATACTCATGACGATATCCAGGCAATGATCATTATATAGGCATCACGTCCAAGATTAGTAGACCGACTCCTGCCTGCATCTACTACTATTACTCCACACATCGACCGCTATCTAGCATGCATCTAGTGTACTAAGTTCATGGAGAAACGGAGTAATGCAATTGGAACGATGACATGATGTAGAAAAGATCTATTTATGTAGAAATAGACCCCAACTTGTTATCCTTAATAGAAACGATACATACGTGTCGTTTCCCTTTTTATCACTGGGATCAAGCACCGTAAGATCGAACCCATCACAAAGCACCTCTTTCCAGTGCAAGAAAAATCGATCTAGTTGGCCTCACTAAACCAAAGATTCGAAGAAGAAATACGAGGCTATAAGTAATCATGCATATAAGAGATCAAGAGAAACTCAAATAACTTTCATGGATAAAGACATAGATCTGATCATAAACTCAATGGTCATCGGATCCTAACAAAAACACCAAAAAAAGAGTCAAATAGATCTCCAAGAGACCATTGTATTGAGAATCAAAAGATAGAGAGAGTAAGCCATCTAGCTACTAACTACGGACCCGTAGGTCTACAATGAACCACTAATGCATCATCGGAGAGGCACCAATGAGGATGATGAACCCCTCCATGATGGTGTCTAGATTGGATTTGGTGGTTCTGGAACTTGCGGCAACTGGAATTGATTTCCGTCAACTCCCCTAGGCTTTCTGGGATATTGGGGGTATTTATAGAGCAAAGAGGCGGTGCGGGAAGCCACTCAGGTGGGCACAACCCACCAGGGCACGCCTGGACCCCATGCATGCCCAAGTGGGTTCTTCCCCCCTCGGGGCACCCATGTGGTACTTCTCCAGCCCATCTTGTGTCTTCCGGTCCAGAAAAATTCTCCAAAAAGTTTTGCTACGTTTGTACTCCGTTTGGTATTGATTTTCTGCAAAGTAAAAAACAAGCAAAAAACAACAACTGGCACTGGGCACTATGTCAGTAGGTTAGTGCCAAAAAATGATATAAAGTTGCTATAAAATGATTGTAAAACATCCAAGAATGATAATATAACAACATGTAACAATCAAAAATTATAGATACGTTGGAGACGTATCATGCATCAACCCCTATGCATAGATTACCCCAATGTCACCTCGGGAACCCGCGAGTTGATTACCAAAACATACATCAAGTGAATCAATAGAACACCCCATTGTCACCACAGGTATCCCATGCAAGACATGCATCAAGTGTACTCAAATCCATAATAGTATTCAATCTGATAATAGTGAAACCTCAAAGGGAAAAATCAATTCATCACAAGAAGTTAGAGGGGAAGAAACACCATATGATTCAACTATAATAACAAAGCTTATGGTACATCAAGATTGTGCCATATCAAGAAGACGAGAGAGAAAGATCAAACACATAGCTATTGGCACATACCCTCAGCCCCGAGGGTGAACTACTCCCTCCTCGTCATGGAGACCGCCGGGATGATGAAGATGGCCACCGGTGATGGTTTCCCCCTTCGGCATGGTGCCAGAACAGGCTCCCAATTTGTTTTTCATGGCTACAGAGGCTTGCGGCGGCGAAACTTCCGATCTAGGTTTCTTTCTGGGAGTTTCGTGATTTATAGAAATTTTTGGCATCAATTTCATGCCAGGGGGGTCCAGGAGGAAGCGGTAAGACAGGGGGCGCACCCTAGGGGGGTGGGAACGCCTGTCGGGACCCCGATTCTAAGTCACACCGATCTAGCATGTAACACCTCATATCACTTTGCGGCCTCACGCACGGTATTCCCACGGGTGTCGCCTTACCATGGCCCGGGACGGTTTGCGCCTTTTGGCTCACGCATATGATAGTGTCGGTAGCATCCATATGACAGAGAACCCGGGCCGACATGACTAGACGTGAACCCAAAGTGGCACTGACTTACAGGGACAGGCATACATGAAACAACATCGAGCATGTCGGTCAACAGCTTGTGAATCCGGGCTGTAGCAACTGGGCTAACAGGACTCCAGGAACCCGGCTGTAGCAGGCTAGAAGGACTCGGATGTCACCAAGTGACATTTCCCGAAGAACAGAACGAGCGAAGTGAATCACATGCCGGCCAGTCTATGTGTTCCGAGCAGTAGTCTTTGGGCTAGCGTGACTCCGAAACCGGGCAGAAGCGGACTACCATGGCTCGGTGGAAGCACTAGACTACATTTCCCCATAAGAGAGGCTACCAAGGATAGACAACTAGGTTGTCGGATCCCACACATAGCAATACACGTTACACGTACGCATAACATGCAGGTATGTGCTGTACAACATGGCATCACAACATAACACAAACTCATATAGATAAAGGCCTAGAAGAGCCACATAGCATTAAATACGAACAGGGTCACATGACCCATCATTCAGAGCGTACAAGCAACTGAAGCATTACATGTCTGAGTACAGACAACTACAAAAGAAAAAGGCTGAGAAGCCTGACTATCTACAAGACCCTCCCAAGGGTACAAGATCATAGCTGAGGTAACAAGCTACTCGAAGAAGTCCAAGATGAACTACTAGTGAGACAGATGTCTCATCTGCAAAACATAAATAAAGCAAACGTAAGTACAAAGGTACTCAACAAGACTTACATCAGATCCTATCATACATGCATTTGTATCAAGAAGGTAATGTGGGGTTTAGTTGCAGCAAGCCAGCTTTGACTCAGTGGCTATCCTGTTCTACGACTACAAGAAACTTCTTTGAGGTGAGGCAGCGCACACGAGTCCACTAATAACCACATCAATACACTACTATGGATTCATCTCCGTCTCTCTATGAGAAGGCCATCCATAGCACTCACACTTTTCTTGAGCATATTAGAGTATCCACTTCAAGTTGTCTATGTACCACGTAAGCATCCAAGAAGTCCATAACTGAGGACACTGCTAATCGAATATATCATGATAACCTTGCAGGGGTGTACTTCTTCACACACGCTCTCACCACTTATCACCATGTACACGTCATGTATCTCGGCAACCTTCAAGCGGAATCCTGGCGAGGGTGTCGGCCACGACCTGACTAACCACACAAGACTCTAGTCCAGGTTTATCGCCTATTCGGGTTCCATCCGCAAGGAGATCTGGCCGGGGTGTCGCTCACGGCCACAAACGATGTGAGATGGGTTCCCAAGCCCACCATTCGTGTGCCACTTGGTACACCGTGCCACCTGTGCCTAGTCTGTCCCAAGCCCACCCTGTCGGGTGCCACTCGGTAGAAAAATAGCACTACCTACAAATACCATGAACTAGTTGCAACTCCTGGACAGAGATCAAGTTGGTTAATAAGTCGAGAGGGGCAGAGTTACCGAAACCCAATGTGTGGTAGTAGCTAGTCATTGGACAACATACACATAACTCAGTGCTTAAGGACGGTTCCAGTGAGACAACCCACCATGTACTCCTACATGGCCTCTCACTGCTACCTTTAGCAAATCGTGTTCACACGCTTAACTCTCGACACCAGAACATATCGTAACACTCCAATTCATTCCCAATGAACCATACCTGACACAACTCTAAGCAATAGCAGGCATGGCATGGTAGGAACACAACATGGCTCAATCAACTCCTACACATGCTAGTGGGTTTCAACTATTTACTGTGGCAATGACAGGTCATGCAGAGGAATGGGTTCAACTACCACAGCATAAAGTAGCAGTTGAATCGTTGTTGTCCTGATGCAATAACAGAGAGCAGGAGCGAGAGAGTGGGATTGTATCGGAATGAACAAGGGGGTTTTGCTTGCTTGGTAGATCAACAGGGGGGCACTGCTCCACAGACAGGTACTCTGGATCGGTATCCGGAGCAGGACCTATCGAGAAGGAACGATGTCGACAATCAATACACAAGCATATGCAACAATATGATGTATGAATATGTGATGTGGTTTGAGCTAATGCAGCTAGTATTCATTTGCATGAAGTCCATTTGAACCAAAGAATCAAACGCAACTCCAAGTTAAGTCTTTATAAATGCCACTCATGTGTTTTCACTTATACAGCAGGTATAACTTGGTTTGACATTCGTGAAACTGGTACAGGTGGATAGATTGAATTTTTCTGATAATTTTTCATATACAACTTATTTCAATCTGAGCTACGGTTGAATTTCTATGAATTTTTGAAGTTTAAAACAATTTCCGGAATTTCCTGATTTGTTTTAAATCCAGAAAAGAATAACTGCGTCAGCATTGTGTCATGCCTGCGGCAGCAGGTCAACGGCGCTGACCAGGTCAAACCTGACGTGTGGGGTCCACACGTCAGTGTCACAATTAACTAACAGGGTTAGTTTTATCTTAATTGGAGGATTAGGGCGCTGGGGCCCACTGTCAGTGTCACAGGTTTAGTTAACTTATGATTAGCTTAGGCTAATCACCTGGTCGGCGGGGTCCACCTA
The DNA here is from genome assembly GCA_021605205.1 of Aegilops longissima. Lineage (NCBI taxonomy): Eukaryota > Viridiplantae > Streptophyta > Magnoliopsida > Poales > Poaceae > Aegilops > Aegilops longissima. The sequence continues at coordinate 594,805,204 of CM038677.1, forward strand.
TCAGGCTGGCGAGGTCATCGCTGGCGACCACGGGACACGCCGGTGTCCACGTTACAGGCCACAGGGGCGGCGGCTAAGGGCACCGGGGCGTAGCCCGGGCTCTCCCGCACCCAGTGGGGCAGGTGGGAGGCGGCAGGGACGCCAGAGCTCGCCGGAGCGAGGCTTGCGGCAGCGGCCGAACTTCGGCTTCGGTGGAACTACGGCTAGGGCATTGGAAGAGCAGGGGAGAACGGGGGTTCGAAGGAGGGGCTCACAGAGGACCCGGCGGAGGTGTCAGCGAGCTCGGGAGAGGTCCTGCAGGCGACGTGTGGCCGGTGGAGATCCGCGGCAGCCGACGGTGAAGAAGTCGATGGAGGCGGTGATGCAGGTTGTCCCAGCGCTCGGGGCCAGGGTGGGGCGAAGCAGCAGACGATGGAGAGCTTGGAGACAAGGTGGGGAGGCGAGGGGAAGGTGGTAGCTACGACGGCGACGAGCTGCGGCGACGGCGGCGCTCGATCGCGGGGAGAGGGAGAGATCCAGGGGAGGAGGGAGAGCGAGAGAGAGAGAGAGAGAGAGAGAGAGCTATGGGGCGGCGCTGGGCGCTTCTGGCGAGGCTAGGTCGAAGAGGGGAGAGGGCAGGCAGGCAGCTGCCATGGCGCACATGCGCGCGGCGTGCGGCGACCACGCGCCCTGTCCCTCTGGCGCGAGGAGGGGGGCGATCGGCGCCGGTCAGGCTGGGCAAGATGAGCCAGCCAGCAAGTGGCCTAGGTAAGTACAGGTAAGGGCTTTCCCCTTTTTGTTTATTTTCTATTTTTCTGACATTTGTTCTGATTTAGTAGAATACTAAATCATTTTATTTTCTTATGCCAATTTTTGTAGGAGCTAGTGGTATTATTCCAGAGCTCCTCACCAACTAGCATAATTTTTGGACAATATTATATATTTATATATATATATATATATATATATATATATATATATATATATATATATATAACAATATATATCCAAAGCAAATAATTACTGCATTAATTCCAAATGGCTAAAATAAACATTTATGAGCTCCTAAAAATATTGGTTTGATTTTTACCTCTGCCCAATATTTTCAGAGAGAGACATGAACATTTTCTTGGACCCTTTTGGAGCAATTTTTTTCTGGGTCATATCCAGAAATGAATTCTGAGGGTTTCACAAATCCCCATTTCAAATTTAAAAGGAATTTAAACATGATGCACACATGACTAGCTAGTCTAGGTCATACCAGAACTAGGGATGTGACAACTCGCCCCCACTTGAAAGAATCTCGTCCCGAGATTCAGGGGTCGACGGAAAGAAAGTGGGATACTCCAGTCAAAGACGATCTTCTCGCTCTCAAGTAGCTTCTCTCTCGAAATGATGAGACCACTGAACCTTGAGAAACTTGATGTTCTGACGTCGGGTAACACGCTCTGCTTGATCAAGAATGCGAACAGGGTACTCTCGATATGTGAGGTTATCTTGGAGATCAAGCGTTTCGTGGTCTACTCCACGGATGGGATTCGAGAAGCAACGCCTGAGTTGAGAGACGTGGAAGACATCATGAACTCGAGAAAGATGTGGGGGTAGTTCCAACTGGTAGGCAACCTCTCCTCGTTTAGCGAGAATGAGAAAGGGACCAATATAACGAGGATCCAACTTGCCCTTGGTACCGAAACGATGGGTACCCTTCAAAGGAGTAACCCGAAGGTAAGCTTTGTCGCCAACTTCATAAGTTATATCCTTATGATGACGATCATACTGGCTCTTTTGATGAGATTGGGCTGTTTTCAAATTCTCACGAATAATGCGAACTTGCTCTTCTGCTTCCTGAATCATATCGGGTCCAAAGAATTGTCTTTCACCGGTTTCTGACCAGTTCAAAGGTGTTCGACATCTTCGTCCATACAGAATCTCAAAAGGAGCTTTCTTGAGGTTGGATTGGTAGCTATTGTTATAAGCAAACTCGGCGAAAGGAAGATACTTCTCCCAATCCATACCGAATGAGATAACGCAAGCTCTGAGCATGTCTTCGAGAATTTGGTTGACCCTTTCCACCTGACCACTCGACTAAGGGTGGAAAGCGGTACTGAAAGAAAGATAGGTGCCCATGGCAGTTTGGAAACTCTCCCAGAAATGAGAAGTGAAAAGACTACCACAGTCTGAATTGATCTCTAGTGGAACACCATGAAGTTATACTATTCGAGAAATATATAAGTCAGCGAGCTGACTAGCGGTGATACTCTCCCAAACTATGAAGATAGCGTTATTCCCTCTCTTGGTCCTGGCGAAGCCGATGATGAAGTCCATACCAACTTTGTCCCATTTCCACTCGGGAATAGCTAAAGGCTGAAGGGTGCCAGCAGGCCTTTGATGCTCTGCCTTAACGCGACGAAAAATGTCACAGTTAGCAATGAACTCAGCAATTTCTCTCTTCATCCTAGTCCACCAGAACCTCTGGCATAGGTCCTGATACATCTTAGTACCACCAGGATGAATAGTGAGAGGAGATTCATGAGCCTCCTTAAGGATCAGTTGCCAGAGATGTTGCTTCTTGGGAACCACCAGACGGTTCTCGAAGAGAACAACACCTCGATCATCTATAGAGAAACTACCAGCAATACCCTTGGCAATGTTTCTCTTGATCCGGGTAATCCCCATATCATGCTTATGGGCTTCTATGATATGATCCACAGGAGTAGACTTCGCCACCAAGGTAGAAAGGAACCCTTGAGGAGCAATGTGAAGGTTAAGCTTACAGAATTCCTCATGAAGAAGTGGTTGGCCCTGCTGCAACATAAGATTGTTGCAATAGGACTTACGACTTAGCGCATCAGCCATGACATTGCCCTTGCCTGGGATGTAGGTAATCCCTAAGTTGTAATATGAGATCAACTCCAACCAACGTCTTTGCCTAAGGTTCAAATCTGGTTGCGTGAAGATATACTTGAGACTCTGGTGATCGGTGTAGATCTCGCAACATTTACCGAGAAGGTAATGTCGCCATGTCTTAAGTGCATAGACTACGACTGCAAGCTTTAGATCATGTGTAGGATAATTATCCTCATGTGGATGCAACTGTCGAGATGCATAGGCAATCACATGACGATCCTGCATAAGAATGCAACCTAGTCCCTTTCGTGAGGCGTCGCAGTAGATAACAAAGTCTTTAGTGAATCCGGTGGCACAAGTATGGGAGCAGAAGTCAGGCGTCTTTTCAGTTCCTGAAAACTATACTCACACTGTGGGGACCACTCAAACTTTTTATCTTTCTTGAGAAGTTCCGTGAGAGGTTTGGCCACTTTAGAGAAGTTCTTGATGAAGCGGCGACAATAACTGGCTAGACCAAGGAAACTCCTAGCTTGTTTAACTGTTTTAGGTGGAGTCCAATCAAGAACGGCCTGAACTCTCTCGGGATTGATAGCAATGGCCTTACCAGAGATCACGTGGCCTAGGTAGGTCACTTCTGGCAACCAAAATTCACACTTGGAAAACTTGGCATAAAGGCGGTGCTCTCTGAGTTTTTCCAACACAAGTCTAAGATGTTCGACATGCTCTTCCTCGATCTTCGAGTAAATAAGAATATCATCGAGGTAAACCACGACGAACTTATCTAAGTACTCCATGAAGATCGAGTTCATCAAGCAGGAGAAGGTAGCTGGAGCATTGGTTAGACCAAAGGACATGACGGTGTACTCGTACTGGCCATAACGAGTGACGAAAGCCGTCTTAGGAATGTCCCCATTTCTAATCTTGATTTGATGGTACCCTAACCTCAAATCATCTTGGAAAAGACTGAGGATCCAGCGAGCTGATCATACAGATCGTTGATCCTGGGGAGCGGATACTTGTTCTTTATCATGACCAAATTAACGGGACGATAATCTACAACCATCCGGTCCGTACCATCCTTTTTCTTGATGAAGAGGACGGGCAAGCCCAAGGAGAAGAACTAGGACGGATGAAACCCTTTTGCAAGGACTCATCAAGCTGTTTCTTAAGCTCAGCTAGCTCCAAGGGTGCCATCTTGTAAGGTCTCCTAGAAATTGGGGCGGTTCCTGGGATAAGATCTATGACAAACTCTACATCCCTATCAGGTGGGATACCTGGCAGTTCCTCTGGAAAGACATCCGGAAAGTCACGGACTACCGGGATATCTTCAATGTCTGGAAGAGGGCTGGCATTAAGAGAATAGAGTTGACGCTTTGCAACTCTGGTGGAGACAGTGACTATCTTTCCAGATGGGTGTGTAAGCTGAACAGACCTGGTGTAATAGTCAATCTTGGCATAATGAGCTTTCATCCAGTCCATACCCAAGATGATGTTAATATCTGTAGACTTGAGGGCTATAAGTGATGCAAGGAATACAAATCTGTCAACAAGGATTTCATCACCATGGCTTACACTAGAAGTTTGCCATTTGGATCCAGGAGTTTGAATGACTAGTGGAGAGGGCATATCACAAAATGAAATGTTGTGCAAGTTAGCATAGCTTTCAGAAATGAAGGAGTGAGATGCTCCGGTATCGAATAGAACCGAAGCTGGATGACAGTTGACAAGGAGTGTACCAAGAACGACATCCGGATCATCATGAGCGTCTTTAGCTGAGACGTGATGCACACGTCCACGTTCAATGGGAGCTGACTTGACAGTGATCATCTTGCGTGATGGCTTACCACGGCCAACAGACTTCTCAGGCGGGGGTGGAGCATAGTTGGTTTGAGAGCAGTCACGCTCATAGTGTCCTGGCTTTCCGCATGTGAAGCAAGTCCCTGAAGTAGGACGTGGACCCGCATTGACATGCGGTCTACCAATAGGCCTGGGTGGAGCATGTAACTGAACTGGGTGAGGCGCCACATAAGATGGCCTCGGTGAATATCCGGGTGGAAGAGCAGAGTTCGGAATCCAAATCCGGCACTTCTGAGGACTAGAACCAGAGGAAGGACTCAAATCACGAGTGTGTTTACGAGACTCCTCGTAAGTGAGCTGAGCTGTCTCTGCGTTAATGGCCTTGTTCACAAGGGCCTGGAATGTATCACAGTGATGTAGGTGGAGATCACGACGCAACTTGGGGTTGAGACCCTTCCGGAACCTAGCCTGTTTCTTGGCATCCGTGGACACTTCTTCTGTAGCATAGCGGTCGAGGTTCTCAAACTCTCTACTGTAAGCATCAATAGCCATCTTACCTTGGGTGAAACTACAGAACTCTTCTCTCTTGCGGTCGATGAGGGCTTGAGGAATGTGATGCTCACGAAAAGCCTTAGTGAAATCTCTCCAGGTAGGTATCTGGCCAGCTGGAAGCATAGCCTCATAGTTCTGCCACCAATGACTAGCAGGACCTTCCAGGTGATATGCAGCATAGGTGACCTTGTCACCTTCAGCTACATTCGCATAACGCAGCTTGTGTGTGATACTACGGAGCCAGTCATCTGCATCGAGTGGCTCAATGGAATGATGGAAGGTAGGTGGTTTCGGACCAATGAAATCATAGATGGTCGCTGACTCTTTGCACTGGGATGTGGTGTTCTCCTCGATATGTGCTAACAAGCGGTTAGACTCATGCTTGTTCCTCTCCATCTCTAACATGAACTCTGCCAACGAAGACTGGTCAGAAGGATCCTCATCCCTACCATCTCCGTGGTTCTGGCTACGAGCAACAGAACTTCGGTTAACCGGTAACATGCTGAAGAACGAAACCAAGGAAAACAAGGATGCATTCAGCATCAACTATAGGATGCAGAAGGTAGCACAAGAAATTAGTATCTCTCAAACTCCTAGGACAATTCCGGCAGCATAACGGCAGTAAAATGCTCAAAATTAGACATTCTGCAAAAGAAGGGGTAGCACCATACTCAACATCATCACTCAAGGTTCTGAGATATTACTAAACAGGCTACACCAGAGGTACTCGAACTGGGATATGACTCTGATCAACCAATCTTAAGAGACTACGGAGTAGTAACTCGTGATCCTGATAGACGGAAGAGAAAGCCTAGTTCCTTAACCCCGTAGGATAAATAGGATGACTCAGATCAGAAGGCATGAGGTAAAAGGAGTAAAAAGAGCCTTACGTTCCCTTCCACAATCAATTCCCTTACATAACTAAAGAATTTCTAGACTCAACTTCGACCAGGTTGGCTTGGAAATCCTACAGGCAGTCAGGCTCTGATACCAAAGCTGTCGGGACCCTAATTCTAAGTCACACCGATCTAGCATGTAACACCTCATATCACTTTGCGGCCTCACACACGGTATTCCCATGGGTGTCGCCTTACCATGGCCCGGGACCGTTTGCGCCTTTTGGCTCATGTATATGATAGTGTCGCTAGCACCCATATGACAGAGAACCCGGGCCGACATGACTAGTCGTGAACCCAAAGTGGCACTAACTTATGGGGACAGCATACATGAAACAACATCGAGCATGTCGGTTGGCAGCGTGTGAATCCGGCTGTAGTAACTGGCTAACAGGACTCGGGAACCCGGCTGTAGCAGGCTAGGCAGACTCGGATGTCACCGCGTGACATTTCCCGAAGGACAGATAAAGGAACGGTGAATCACATGCCGCCAGTCTAAGTGTTCGGAGCAGAGTCTTTGGGCTAGCAGGACTCCGATAACCGGCTGTAGCGGACTACCATGGCTCGGTGGAAGCACTAGACTACATTTCCCCATAAGAGAGGCTACCAAGGATAGACAACTAGGTTGTCGGATCCCACACATAGCAATACACGTTACACGTACGCATAACATGCAAGTATGTGCTGTACAACATGGCATCACAACATAACGCAAACTCGTATAGATAAAGGCCCAGAAGAGCCACATAGCACTAAATACAAACAAGGGTCACATGACCCATCATTTAGAGCGTACAAGCAACAGAAGCATTACATGTCTGAGTACAGACAACTACAAAAGAAAAAGGCTGAGAAGCCTGGCTATCTACAAGACCCTCCCAAGGGTACAAGATCGTAGCTGAGGTAACAAGCTACTCGTCGAAGTCCAAGCAGAACTACGAGTGAGACAGATGTCTCATCTGCAAAACATAAATAAAGCAAACGTGAGTACAAAGGTACTCAGCAAGACTTACATCAGATCCTATCATACATGCATTTGTATCAAGAAGGTAATGTGGGGTTTAGTTGTAGCAAGCCAGCTTTGACTCAGTGGCTATCCTGTTCTACGACTACAAGAAACTTCTTTGAGGTGAGGCAGCGCACACGAGTCCACTAATCACCACATCAATACACTACTATGGATTCATCACCGTCTCTCTAGGAGAAGGCCATCCATAGCACTCACACTTTTCTTGAGCATATTAGAGTATCCACTTCAAGTTGTCTATGTACCACGTAAGCATCCAAGAAGTCCATAACTGAGGACACGACTATTCGAATATATCATGATAACCCTGCACAGGTGTACTTCTTCACACACGATCTCACCACTTATCACCATGTACACATCATGTATCTCGGCAACCTTCAAGCGGAAGCCTGGCGAGGGTGTCGGCCACGACCTGACTAACCACACAAGACTCTAGTCCAGGTTTATCGCCTATTCGGGTTCCATCCGCAAGGAGATCCGGCCGGGGTGTCGCTCACGGCCCCAAACAATGTGAGCAGGGTTCCCAAGCCCACCATCTGTGTGCCACTTGGTACACCGTGCCACCTGTGCCTAGTCTGTCCCAAGCCCACCCTGTCGGGTGCCACTCGGTAGAAAAATAGCACTACCAACAAACACCATGAACTAGTTGCAACTCCTGGACAGAGATCAAGTTGGTTAATAAGTCGAGAGGGGCCGAGTTACCGGAACCCAATGTGTGGTAGTAGCTAGTCATTGGACAACATACACATAACTCAGTGCTTAAGGACGGTTCCAGTGAGACAACCCACCATGTACTCCTACATGGCCTCTCACCGCTGCCTTTAGCAAATCGTGTTCACACGCTTAACTCTCGACACCAGAACATATCGTAACACTCCAATTCATTCCCAATGAACCATACCTGACACAACTCTAAGCAATAGCAGGCATGGCATGGTAGGAACACAACATGGCTCAATCAACTCCTACACATGCTAGTGGGTTTCAACTATTTACTGTGGCAATGAAAGGTCATGCAGAGGAATGGGTTCAACTACTGCTGCATAAACTAGTACTTGAATCATTGTTGTCCTAATGCAATAACAGAGAGAAGGAGCAAGAGAGTGGATTGTATCAGAATGAACAAGGGGGTTTTGCTTGCTTGGTAGATCAACAGGGGGGCACTGCTCCACAAACAGGTACTCTGGATCGGTCTCCGGAGCAGGACCTATCGAGAAGGAACGATGTCGACAATCAATACACAAGCATATGCAACAATATGATGTATGAATATGTGATGTGGTTTGAGCTAATGCAGCTAGTATTCATTTGCATGAAGTCCATTTGAACCAAAGATTCAAACGCAACTCCAAGTTAAGTCTTTATAAATGCCACTCATGTGTTTTCACTTATACAGCAGGTATAACTTGGTTTGACATTCGTGAAACTGGTACAGGTGGATATATTGAATTTTTCTGATAATTTTTCATATATAACTTATTTCAATCTGAGCTACGGTTGAATTTCTATGAATTTTTGAAGTTTAAAACAATTTCCGGAATTTCCTGATTTGTTTTAAATCCAGAAAAGAATCATTGCGTCAGCATTGTGTCATGCCTGCGGCAGCAGGTCAATGGCACTGACCGGGTCAAACCTGACGTGTGGGGTCCACACGTCAGTGTCACAATTAACTAACAGGGTTAGTTGTATCTTAATTGGAGGATTAGGGCGCTGGGGCCCACTGTCAGTGTCACGGGTTTAGTTAACTGGTGATTAGCCTGATTAGCTTAGGCTAATCACCTGGCCGACAGGGTCCACCTGTCAGGCCGGCGAGGTCGTCGCTGGTGACCACGGGACACGTCGGTGTCCGCGTTACAGGCCACGGGGGCGGCTAAGGGCACCGGGGCGTAGCCCGGGCTCTCCCGTACCCAGTGGGGCAGATGGGAGGCGGCAGGGACACCGGAGCTCGCCGGAGCGAGGCTCGTGGCGGCGGCCGGAGTTCGGCTCCGGTGGAACTAAGGCTAGGGTGTCGGAAGAGCAGGGGAGAACGGGGGTTCGACGGAGGGGCTGACAGAGGATCCGGCGGAGGCGTCTGCGAGCTCGGGAGAGGTCCTGCAAATGACGTGCCAGTGGAGATCCGCGGCGGCTGGCGGTGAAGAAGTCGATGGAGGCGGCGATGCAGCTCATCCCAGCGCTCGGGGCCAGGGTGGGGCGAAGCAGCAGACGATGGCAGAGCTTGCAGACAAGGTGGGGAGGCGAGGGGAAGGCGGTAGCTACGACGGTGACGAGCTGCGGCGACGGCAGCGCTCGGTCGTGGGGAGAGGGAGAGATCTAGGGGAGGAGGGAGAGCGAGAGAGAGAGAGGTGCGGGGCAGCGCTGGGCGCTTCTGGCAAGGCCAGGTCGAAGAGGGGAGAGGGCAGGCAAGTAGCTGCCGTGGCGCGCATGCGCGCGGGATGCAGCGACCACGCGCCCTGTCCCTCTGGGGCGAGGAGGGGGACGACTGGCGTTGGCCAGTCGGCTGGGCCGACACAGAGCGGCCAGCAAGTGGCCCAGGTAAGTCCAGGTAAGGGTTTTCCCCTTTTTGTTTATTTTCTATTTTTCTGACATTTGTTCTGATTTAATAAAATACTAAATCATTTTATTTTCTTATGCCAATTTTTGTAGGAGCTAGTGGTATTATTCCAGAGATCCTCATCAACTATCATAATTTTTGGACAATATTATATATATATATAACAATATATATCCAAAGCAAATAATTACTACTTTAATTCCAAATGGCCAAAATAAATATTTATGAGCTCCTAAAAATATTGGTTTGATTTTTACCTCTGTCCAATATTTTCAGAGAGAGACATGAACATTTTCTTGGACCCTTTTGGAGCAATTTTTATCTGGGTCATATCCAGAAATGAATTCTGAGGTTTTCACAAATCCCCATTTCAAATTTAAAAGGAATTTAAACATGATGCACACATGACTAGCTAGTATAGGTCATACCAGAGCTAGGGATGTGACAACGCCCTCCACCCTTGTTGTTAGGGACTCTTCTGGCCCAACTCTTGTGCTTCGGGGGCTTCTTCTGGTCCATAAAAAATCACCATAAATTTTCAGCTCGTTTGGGCTCCATTTAATATTCCTTTTCTGCAAAACTCAAAAACAAGGAAAAACAGAAACTGGCACTGGGTTCTAGGTTAATAGGTTAGTCCCAAAAATAATATAAAATAGCATATTAATGCATATAAAACATCCAAAACAGATAATATAATAGCATGGAACAATAAAAAAATTATAGATATGTTGGAGACGTCTCAGGTACCTGATAGATGTTGATGATGTATCCCCAGCAACGTCACCACAAAATTCTTCCTGATTGCTTGTATCTACATTGGTATTTCCCCGAAGAGGAGAGGATGATGGAGCACAGCAATGATAACCCACAAGTATATGGGATGGCAACAGTTTTTGAGGGTCGAGTATTAAACCCAAATTTATGGATTCGACACAAGGGGAGCCAAAGAATACTTGCAAGTATTAGCAGCTGAGTTGTCAATTCAACCACACCTGGAGATTAATTATCTGCAGCAAGGTGATCAGTACCAAAGTAGTATGATAGTTTTGATAATAGTAGCGACAACAATAGTAACGGTAACAGTGATAGCAGTAGTTTTGTAGCAAGTACAACAGTAACAATAGCAGTGGTAACTTGGCAGGAACAATATAAGAGAACTTCGTAGGCATTAGATCGGTAATTTGTTGGATGATATTCATCATGTGACAGTCACAACCTAGGGCGATACGGCACTAGCTCTAGTTCATAAATGTAATGTAGGCATGTATTCCGTAAATAGTCATACGTGCTTATGGAAAGACTTGCATGACATCATTTGTCCTACCCTCCCGTGGCAACGGAGTCCAATTGGAAACTAAGGTATATTAAGGCCTCCTTTTTAATAGAGAATCAGAACAAAGCATTAACATACGGTGAATACATGAACTCCTCAAACTACGGTCATCACCGGGAGTGGTCCCGACTATTGTCACTCCGGGGTTGCCGGATCAGAACACGTAGTAGGTGACTATAACTTGCAAGATCGGATCTAGAACATGGATATAATTGTGATAACATAAACGGTTCAGATCTGAAATCATGGCACCCGAGCCCAAAGTGACAAGCATTAAGCATGGCAAAGTCATAGCAACATCAATCTCAGAACATAGTGGATACTAGGGATTAGGCCCTAACAAAACTAACTAGATTACCACTACAAAAAAGACACATCCATGACATTTTGGGCCGAACGAAATTTTTTTCTGTCATACATATGACACTTCTATGACGATAATTGTCACAAAACCCAGTATCATCATAGATGTGGTGGGCTCCTACTTCTTAACAAAAAATCATGACAGAAAATGGGCTTTTCGTCCTGGGCGGGCCGGAGACGCAGCTGCATGACATTCTTTGGGCCGTCCATGACAAAAAAAACCGTGGTAGAAGCGACGGGGAGGAAAATTTAGGCGATTTCCTGGTTACGGTGGGAGGTCGGGTGCCGAGCGATGCACGTTTCTCTCGTACACGTACGCGCGTGTGTGCGAGGCATTGGCTCTAACTGAACCCGAGCGAGGCGTTGGGCTCTAACTGAACCAGAGTGATTGCACTGCAGGCTAAGCGTTACTAAACCCGAGCAATCGATCGATGGCTGTTAACTGAACCCGATCGAGCGATTCTTCGCCATCGCTGCTAATCAAGCCGATCGATGCTACCTCTGAAGAACAAAGGAGCGCTATGGGGGATTTGGATGAACAGTGAGCGGTGGCGTTGCCTCTGGATGAACCGGACCCCGTGGTGTGGTGGAGGGCAGGATGGACAGTAGACGGTGGAGGGGTGCCCGTGGAGGGGTGGTTGAACAGGATCCCGTGGTGTGGAGGGCTGGATGAACAGTAGACGGTGGAGGGGTGCCCGTGGAGGGGTGGTTGAACAGACCCGTGGTGTGGAGGGCTGGATGAACAGAGACGGTGGAGGGTGGTTGAACAGAGCGGTGGAGTAGCGCGGTGGAGGCTGGATGAACAGGAGCCCGTGGAGGCTGGAGGAGGTCGACGGTAGCCCGTGGAGGCTAGAGGAGGTCGACGGTGGAGATGAACAGATCCGTGGAGTCCTGCTTTGCAAGACGCCACACCCTCCCGGCGAACAGACCCCGCTTGACCGTGGCGCCCAACACAAGTCCGCTTAAATCCGCTTTGCAAGATGCCACACCTCTCCCGATCATCAGGACCCCCGTTTCGACCGTAGGAGGTCCGTTTCGTCTATTTTGCAGTACGCCACACCCCTCGCGATCAACAGGACCCCCGATTTGACCGGAGGAGGTCTGTTTCGTCCGTTTTGCGGTACGCCGGACCCCTCCCGATGAACAAGATCCCGTTTCGAACATGGCCGGTCGAACACAAGGCCGTTTCCTCCATTGTGCGTTATGCTAGGCCTCGCTTCCATCGCCTGCTCCGCCCAAGCCCTCCCGGCGAACACGACCACACATTCCGCTCCGACCCAGCCGGTTGGCTCCTACACGCCTGCTGCCTCCCGATGAACACGACGCATTCCGCTGCCTCCCCATGAACATGACGCATTCCGCTGCCTCCCCATGAACAGGACGATTCCGCTGCCTCCCCATGAACACGCATTTACGACGCTGTTTTTCCGCTCGACCCAGCCATGTACACGAGCCCCGGCTGTACGTATGCGCGAGTAGGCGTTGGGACCCGCCAGATGTACACATACGCGGGCAGATTTTCTTTCTTGCACCCTGGCGCTGTGCGTGCGGTACATGCTACGGGCGCACTCTCTACATCCACCAGATATATGTACGCATATGTTCGCGACCAGATTGACAACGCCACGACGCGCTCGACCAGGTGGGTCCCGACCGCCGCACTTCCTTGCATGCGAAGATGTAGCTGGTGGGTCCCAGCAGTGTGGGGAAACGTTTTTTTCACGAAATCACGGTGGCCCGTCCGTGGGTCCCTCGCTGTCGTGGAGGAATAATTATTTTGCACGTAATAAGGAGGCACTTCCTTGTTGTGGTCGTGGACCCAGCTGTCGCCTTCTCCACGTCACGACCCACGCTCGATGGAAGCCGCTCCTTGACCACGTTGACCACGCCCGCCGAGAGCACCAGGCGGTGGACAACGGGAGGCCTAGGAAGGGATGACGCGAGCCGGGAAGAAGCGGCAGTGGATGCCCACGCGTAGAGGAGTACGAGGGTTCACTGGTTCGCTGCGGTGTGAGGCTGCCATCGCCGTAGAATAACAGGGGGTGTGGGTGAGTAGAGGGATGGCCTGGCCAGCGGTGGGAGTAGTAGGGGACGGTGAGGCCTCCGCCGCATCGCAGCCAGCCACGGGAGGCAGGAGCACGAGGCACGACCGGTGCTGGTTTGGGCGGCTGGAGCAAGAAGACCAGAGGTTGAAGAGGCACTACGGCCGTTGGATGGACATCGTACGGTCACTGGAGCTAGAATCGTGCATATTGACTAAGTTGACAAAGCCCTCCATCCCCGTCAACTTAGTAGGACCACAAGTCAGCCTGCCACTATACTGGGTCCCAGCTAACAGGGGGGGTATTCATTTTTTTGTGTGTAATAAGCAGGCACTTCCTTGCGTACAAAGGTATAGCTGGTGGGTCCGAGCTGTCAGCGGCGGTAACGTTTTTTCGGGAAATACAGAGGCCCTTTCAGTGGGTCCCTGATGTCAGGTGGAGGAATCATTATTTTGCGCGTAATAAGGAGGCATTTCCTTGCGTGCGGCCGTGGACCCAGCTGTCGGCCTCTCCACGTACAATCCAGTTCAGATGCATGTCAGTCGTTGACCATGTTGACCAGGCCGCGCCGAGAGCAGCAGGGCGGTGGACGACGGCGAGGCCTAGGAAGGGAACGACACGGAGGTAGGGAAGACTCAGCAGTTGTTTCCCACGCGGAGGGGAGTACAACTGTACGAGGGTTTACTGGTTCGTCTGCCGTCGCCGGAGAATAACAGCAGGTGTGGGTGAGTAGAGGGATGGCTAGGCCAGCGATGGGAGTACTGTGGGGCGGTGAGCCTGCGCGGCAGCAGAGCCGGCCGCGGGGAGGAGGGAGCAGGCAGTCCCACCGGCGCTTGTTTGAGCGGCTGGAGCAGGAAGAGCAGAGATTGAAGAAGCACGACGGCCGTTGGATGGCCATCCAACGATCCTTTGCTTGTCGTCAACCTTTTTTAGGAAAGCTTCAAATCTGTGGAAAACAGTATACAACCCATCTGCCATTATTTCTAATAATTTACAACCCATTTGCTAATTATTAAGGTTTTTTTTGGAGCCCATATTCTTTTTGTTAGCATTACAGCCCATATTGTGTTCACGGTTAAAAAATTATACGAAATTTTGCATATTTCAAAAGGGTCCGAACTGTTTTTAATCCCAAATTTCAATCACCTTCAAACTTATTTTAAAAATAAATGTATATCAATATAAAATCCAACAAATTCTCCACGCATAAAAATTAATGTAATTTAAAATCTCGAAATGAAAAAAAGATATTTGAAACTAATTGCCGGTTTGATGTGTTTTAAAAATGTACAACCCATTTCACATTACTGATGGGCCATTTTCTCGGCCAGCCGAATGAAAGCTCTCCTCGTCTGTTGGAATTACTTGGCAAATTACTTGGCAAATCACAAAAAAACTGGGCCATGGCCGTGGACCCAGCTGTCAGCCTCTTCACGTACAGTACTCTTCCGATGGAATTGCCTTGACCACGTTGACCATGCCGCACCGAGAGCACCAAGGCGGTGGACGACGGCGAGGCCTAGGAAGGGGACGACGAAGAGCCGGGGAAGACGCGATAGTGGATGCCCACACGGAGAGGAGTACAAGGGTTCACTGGTTTGGCAGCGGTGTGAGGCTGTCGTCGCCGCATGGCCTGGCTAGCGGTGGCAGTAGTAGGGGGCGATGAGGCCTCATCGGCAGCACAGTCGACCACTGGAGGCAGGAGCAGGCGGTCTCCCCCATGCTGGTTTGGGCGGCTGGTGCAAGAAGAGCAGCGATTGAAGAAGCTGCAGGACCGTTTGATTCAAATCCAACGGTTACTGCTGCTAGAATCGTGTGTTGACTAAGTTGACAAGCCCTACATACGCGTCAACGTAGTAGGCCCACAGGTCACCCTCCCAACCGGTGCGCCCTAGATGTCAGTGGGAGGAATCATTTTTTTCGCGTAATAAGGAGGCAGTTGATTGCGTGCGGCCAGGCCAGCGGAGGGAGTAGGGTGGGCCGGGGAAGCTTGCGCGGCATCACAGCGGGCCACAAGAGGAGGGAGCAGGCAGTCCAGCCGGTGCCAGTTTAGGCGGCTGGAGCAGGAAGATCAAAGATTGAAGAAGCACGTCGACCGTTGGATGGACATCCAACACTAACTGCTGCTAGAATCGTGTGTTCATTGACAAAGCCTTGCGTAAACAAGTCAGCCTCGAAATTTGTGGCGTGTACAGCCCATTTGCTATTATTTTTATAATTTTTACTCATTTTCTAATTCATATGGACTTTATTGCAGCCCGTTTTCCATTTTTAGAATTGTTGGCCATTTTCTGGTCAGTACCAGTGTCAAAAAATTAACTAAATATTTGGGAAATTTTGAAAACTCGCACATTTTTGCTCGGGAACGAAATATTCTTAATCCAAAAATTAATAACCATACTAAAACAAATTTAAAAATAAATTAGTACTATGTCATGTTAAATCCAATGAAATACGTATAAGATATCTGTGAAGAACAAAAACAAAAAAATAAACTTATATCCCATTTGCTATAAATTTTTTGAAATTTTCAACCCCTTTTGATATTACTTTTAACAGACATTGACCATACTCTTAAGCTAGGCCGGAATGCATCCCTCCTCGTCTTGAAAGATTTGCAGCCCAGTAATTCGGAGAAAACAAATAGGCCTAGCTTGGGTATTCTTCAAAAATAAATATTGGGCTACCTATTTTCCCAAAGAACTGGTGCATGAACATTTAGCTTTATTTATTTATTTATTTACTTATGTATTTATGTTTAGGGGACCATGAGCATGTACCTGGGCCGGATTCATGTGAGAGCCTCCCTTCCAGTTAATTATGGGCTTCTCTATTTGGCCTTCATCAGTGGGCTGGATATTATCAACTAGTGGAAAATGTGTTACGTACGAAAAATAGGATGCGCTACGTACGATATGGGGCACTAAAGGATCGAACCATGCAACGACTTCCAAAACATTGTGTTTGTCGTTCTAACAACACATTTATTCAACTAACAAACGAAATATACTACTGATTGTACATTGAAAATAGCAGCAGCAGCAACCAGGGCTGGGGGTGCAACAGAAGCAGTAAGAAGGCCAGAAGAGTGAAGATGCAGCTCTCTCTTCCAAACCAAACATCAGCCATCATTACAAAAGGGCTACCAAAAAAGAACAAGTGTATGCATCAAACTACATAAAGATCCTACTACACCAAGTGTACGCATCTAACTAACTGGCTCAACTAGACGTTACTATTTATTAAGGTGTGGAGATTGGCTGACAGCTTGAACCAGATGGGTGCCTGACGGGGGAAACTCCAGCCAGCAGTTCGAAGTCTGATACCTGCGACCCTCTCTCCTACTTTGGGCTGCAGAGCGTGGCAGCACATATCAGGGTATGGTGCATGCAGAGACGCATGGTACGTTGTGTACACACAGTTTTGCCTGATGAACGAAACCGCGTTGCCATCATGATCCTTGCCATCGGTTATCTCCTAGTTAATCGGATAATTCAGTCCGACAAACAGAGTCGTGTACCAAGGTTACTTACCAGCCTCCACCAAAAATTCTGAAGGCCCGAGTAGCTGGGATCCCGCTCAAAGACCTTGCAAAGGATCGTGATTGTATTCCGTGAAACAACACGTCCGGTACGTGTGAACGATCATCAATCTTTCACCGTCGTCTGATCGAGCCAGGAACCACATGCAACTGCCATGCCACTTTTCTTTGAAAGGTTCTGGGATTAGGAAGGGTAGGGACACCAGGCGGCCTACAACATCATATCAAGTTGGAGTCAAATAAAAAAGGGCTCCTGATTTATTCAATCTTAAGAACAGCATGTTATGAGCATGAATATTTTTTCAGCAAATGTTGACAGTAATATAAGCAAGCCATCAGGATATCATAGGAAAGTGACATACTGCTATAACAGCCGTTTCTAGCGATGACTGGAGTAGGCCAGCAATACATCCAGCCATAGAAGGAGTCGACAATGTAAATGAAGCCCTTGTGTTCAATGGCATCAGAGAACCATGGAGGATGTATGATCCTGCGATGGACGTGCAGATTTATCAACTTACCGCAGGACTGCCGATAGGCGAGACCGCGTTGAAGAACGCAATTAGCCTGAAGTCTTTATAATTCGCAGATCTTGTGGGCACTTGGCAGATTACAACCTTGAGCAAATCAAACTTGGTATCATGTTGGCTACTATAAGATTCTTAGTATTCTGGGCCGCGGTGCCAAAGCAGTGCAGTGTTAATCGAAGGAAGGGGGATCAATCGCCGGGTGTAGACCTCCATGAGCATCCAGCTACCATGACCGTCGACGAGCACCATCCAAGACGTGTTCATGCCAACCCAGTACATACCGTTAATGTAGTTGAGGCTGACGGGGATCGGATCGCAGTCAAGGGGGTTGATGCTTGCCACCCTATGATCGTTATGCTGCGTGACATTCCATTTCTGAAGATCAGGTGGCATCAGCAAGCAAAGAGCTGGCTTAAAAAGCTCCGGCCTGAGGGCTTTGAGTAAACGGTACAGCTCCGACGAGCACGCTGCGAGCGGCATGGTACTGAGATTCTCCACACGCGAAACAATGAGCTTGATTACCTCTGTGGGGAGCGAATTCCAGCCATACTTTCGGCGGACGCTGCTCGGTTCTGCCATTGTTAGTGCTTGGGTTTCGGATGAAGGGGGAGGCGCCTTAGCGGGGATGGAAGAGCGGACAAAGATGGAGAAGCGAATATGTGTTGTGGGAAGTGGACATGTGATGATGACTACAGCACGCCGCTTGACTTACGAGACACATACCAGCAGCGTAGGGTCATATCGAAGTCAGACAACTTTCTTGAGTGATCACAAGATCGGTACTCCCTACAAGACTGCTACTATGCCCTAACTTGCTTGAGTAGAGTAGTAGTGGAGTAGGACTCTGCTCTACTACTAGCACCGGAGGAGTAGTATGTTCTAATCTAAAATAGTTACAAACTTCAATGCACAAGTGTGGAACGATTACGAACCGCCATCATTGCTAACTCCAATCCTGCAAGTCATGGATTTGTTTCTTTTTAACTTTCTGTACGAATCTGTAGCCAGCCTGCAAGTCATGTACACTGTATTGACAGTGGAACCCACTGAGTACTTAGAATACAAGATTAAGGATGCAATTAACTTTTTATAGAGGGAGAATCATATACGCAATTAACTCAAATGGATTGGACGTGACTCTATTATTCTCCAATGGCAACCGGCAAATTTCCTCCTGCAAGCCGGAGTAGGTTTCTCGGTTTGCATGCGGGTTTAACGGAGGGGTTTGATGGAGGCGAGGAGGCGTGTTCAGACGGGCGTGCAGTGGACGGTGCAGTACTATTCAATTTGGCAACTACAACCAGTATATTATAAAAAACAAAGAAGAGTAGTAGAGATAGAGATAAGAATAGAGACTAGGGAGGAGCACCATCTACTGCTTCGTGGGCTGCTCTTGCGCTCCATTCGGCGGCCGCAACGTCCCCTACAGCCACTCCCTCCTGCGCTCCATTCGGCAAAGCGCTGTTGAAATTTGGGAGCGACTCTCGATCGCTAGCAGCGACGACTTCACCGACGCATTTACTTCTTCCCGACCTCGCAACCTCTTCCTCAACGACATGGGGGACAACCTCAACGCCAATGGTGCTGCTCCTGTTGCACCGTATGTGTTTCTGTCCTTCCTGTTTGAAATCATGGTAGAATTTATGTTTCTGGTCTGTGTCCTAGATTCAATCTGTTCATCTAGTATGCTAGTCTGCATGATTAGTTTAATCTCTGTTATAGCTGTCATGATTTATTTTGTAGTAAATCTCGTAGTAACTTGCTCATATATTCAACTGGCGAAACGTCCCCTACAGCCACTCCCGTTTCATGGACGGCCTGGTCGATGCCTCCAAGGAGCCCTTCGTCTACTGCTATGAGTACCCGGTGCCGTTTTGGGGCTCACCGGCGGACATCGTGCATCACCTGATGCAGGCGTGCGGCAATCACCACTGGCCCTTGGCAAAGAACATCAAGTATGAGACGTGCTACCTGTTCACCGTGCCGGAGTGGCTGGAGGATCAGCGCTGCCTGCTAGTCTCGGAGGAGGACGACAGTGTCTTCCTCTTGATCGTGGCCACCGGCGAGGCCCGCGCAGGCCGCCGCCACATCTCTGTAGTGTGTCTCAGGGGCGACGCCGCTAACGCTGACACTGACACGAGGCCTATGTACGCGTGCATGCTCACTATTACTACCCCTCGGAGGTACGTGGGCGGTGACACTGGCTATGCCAAGCATACTTGGACTCTGCCGAGCTGGGACCTTCCCGCCGACGTCGACATGGAAAACCCATGGTGTTATCTGAACTCCAACAATGTGCACGGGGACTCTAAGGAGGTTCACCTGGACATCTGCATTTTCAAGTTAAATGTTGATCATTAGTCTTCGCTCAATGTAATCCGCTGTCTAAGCATGTGGAGACTTCCATGCATGATCTTGCTCTATTGGAGTATCGCGCATGAATAAAAGTGTATCCATTTATGGTTTAGTCTAGAATCTTCCATGTATGAATTTTTACTAAAGTACTGGCGAAAGACTTATGATGAACCATTTCTTACATATCCTCTGCCCCCTCCCAAGTCATACTGATTTAATCCCTCCGTCTAGGTGTATAAGGGCATGGTTAATACTTAAATAGTATAGCCAACTGTTGGCTATAAGAAAGTGCCATGTCATCTATAGCCAGCATGTATAACAATGGATACTCAAAACTAATTCTTGAAGATCATTTCCTGCAAAGCACAATAAGAGTTATTTCTTCACAAGTTTTGGATGCAGGTTGAATAGTTGAACGCTTTTGTTTGCAAAAGATACTTTTTATCTATTTCACCGGATGTTTGTGAGCTCTAGAGATGAAATAATATTCAACAAACCTATCGATACTGCTTACACATGAGATGACCCCACATCCTTTGTCAAAATAAACAACTCCCGATCAATGCATTTCACTCTTCATGCAATGCACGGGCACCTTACTATAGATTAGTACGACCAAAAATTGAACTAACATTATATATAGTATGATAAATGATGATGCATGTCACCTAAAATTATATCATTGAAAACTATGTTCAAATACGAATCCAACGATATAGTTTTTGTTGACATGCACTAACATTTTGTCAGTTAAATCTTCAGTCAAATTCAATGGGGGATAAACCACGACCGATGTAGTAGTACTAGTGTAGAGGGCGGCACTGCACGGGAGTCTCACCTCTCACCCCGCTCGTGGCGCGGCAGTAAAGCCGTCATATCACAAGACCCAACCACTCCCAGTAATAAGTGGCCTGGTAAAATAAACGGACAAGCAACCATCACATCCCTCCGCTTTTTTGCATTTCATCTCTCTGATTTACTTTGTCCTGTTCATCTCGCACACTCGATCCCTAGCTACTACTCCTAGGGCCAGTTCTTTTAGCGGCTTCCCGGCTTTTCCCACAAGACTAGTCACAAGGGACAGTAACAATAAGGCGCCTCACTCATTTATTTGGGCTTCTAAACTACTATTCCATCCTGGTTTATTCCTCACCATTGTAATTTGTGCTAAATTTTGACAAAATATTTAACTGGTTTATTCCTCACCATTGTAATCCCTCCGTCTAGGTGTGTAAGTCATCTTACGAAAACCAAATAATCCCAAAACACTTAGGCGCGGTGCATTAACTTCTACCTCGTTTCTTGTTTCTTGACATATCAACCAATAAGAGATAAAGAGTGTGCATGCTTTTAATGACTTGAGATATCAAACACGACATGCAAAGGGTTAGTTCATTGCATGCAATACTATTAATTATCAAATAAACATTAACGTTTCTCGTTTTCTCCTCCTCCTTGGTCACGGTGCACAGCCTAAGATGACTTACTCACCTAGACGGATGGAGTAGTGCATGTGACATGCACTAACATTTCATTAGTTAAATTTATGATCAAAATTTGACACAAATTACAATGTAGTAGTTATGGGATTACTAATCTAGAAGCCTAAAAGGACTGGCCCCTGGTACTCCTACTAGTAGTAGTACTCAAGTTGGAATTCCAATTGCACGGCACAACTTGTTAGGCAAAAAATTCGATGTGTATATGTTGTAGTTTCTGTTTCTCTTAAGCGTGGTGTTCTTCGATGTGTAATAAGAAGAGTCTTAATCGTCCTAATGCTTTCGTTTTTAGCTTGATGTAGGAAGTGGGTGTTCTCACCTTGTAGTCTGTTTTTATTTATTTTTTCCTTTTGAATTCACTTCTCTGAGTTCTGTTTATCTGGCTTCTACTAAATGGATCTAGGTTGCTCTGAGTATTGATCTAAAAAAGAAGTAACTTCATGTCAAGATGCAGTTCTTGCGAGGAGGGAAGTATGGTCAACCTCGAGATCATGTTTCCAAAATGAGGCTGGATTACACACAAGGTGCCAGTTCCCTAATGATGTTGGATTAGACACAAGGTGCAAATTCCCAGATGATGTTGGATTACACACAAGCCAGGTGGAGTCGTCATCTGTTCGTGTCCTCGTGGCATTAGAAAAGGCTGAAAGAAAGCGTGCAGCAGCCCTTGAGAATGTAATTGAGTTCCTGAAGAAGCGAAAAGAGCAATCAGATGCTCTCTTCACCCAAGCCAAAGAAGAGATGGAAGAAGCCAGAAATAAGCTAGCAGAGGCAGAGCAGGCTAGGCGTCTCCTGCCATCTAAAAATGTTGTCAATACAAAATTTCCTTCATAATAGCTAGGTTCAAATGTTTATCCAACAAGATGCCTGTTGTGATGTCCGTGCATCTACCGATGTGGCACAAAATGTTTTTGGGTCACGTAATAACAACAATTACTTTCCAAACAATAACAGATTTAAGCATTGGACATGGTATAGTTCACGCCAAGTCCGACATTCCAAGTTCAACTTCCACATCAAACTCATGTTCACAGATATCTGCACATTCATACATAATGTCCACAACCATGATTCACTTCAAAGCCAAAAAAATGTGAGGAGAGTTATAAATAAAGAAAATACTCTACTATTTCCGGCTACCAGTGTGAGCACAACAAGTCAAGACCATGCGTCAATTAATTGTATTTTAGTCATTTTTTGTGTTAAAAAATGCCTGCCGGCTCGCGGAAGGACGTGTTGCCGGCACACACGCGGATTCAATGATGGCAGGTGGGGCAGTCTTAAGCTGGTTGCACGCGGCGAGGAGGCGTGCTCAGCCGGGCCTGCAGCGAGTGCGGCCCTCTTGGCCGGCGCGTCGGTTCAATGCCTGCGCTATGAGAGGTCGCGTCCGTGTCAGAGTAATCACTCCCTCCAGTCCTTTTTTGTTTGGGTATAACAAAATATCGTTTTCCATTCACATTTTACAAGTAAAATTCATGGACAAACTTTGACCCAAAGTACGATGGGGACTAGTAAACCAGAATGGAGGTAGTAGTTTTTTTTAATCAAAGAAGGGTTTCCCCTTCCGATTCTCATTACTGAAAACCAGCATCTAAATATAAACCATAGTATTTGCCTTAGAACTACCAGGTTCAACATCTCGCAACATAAACCCATACAACCTCCATCGCAAAAAAACCATACAACCATACGCCAAGGAGGTACGTAGTACTATGAATTCCATTTTCGCTCCATACCAATCGCTCTAAAACTACTTACTACTTATAACGCCATTGAAAATCGGAACTCTTAACCCCGCTAAAAAATGATATTTTAAACGTGGCTAATCGATCTGTGGCAACTGGCGAGCCACCGCGCTCCAAGTCGTTCACCTGTGGTCCCGACCATCAACTCCTATGGATCAAATTATCACGCGAGCTAACTATTCCTATAAAGGTGCTCCACCACGTACCCCGTACCCGCGAATGCAGCAATCGCGCACCTAGGGTTTTAGGGTTTATTTGTTAACATCGCCTTTACGTAACACTCAAGTGTGCGAGACAGCGAGAGGCCGATCGCGTATGCGCGCCTCTTCTCTTCAGATATGTACTCCACCGCTTGTCCGGTGTCCAAAAATTATAATAACTACTAGCAATGTGCCAATGCGTTACACGCGATCAAAGTAGATTAATACATATTCACCGATTTGATAGAAAAAATTCTAGTTTTGAAATATGTATATCACGAAAAATATGTTATGTTTCACTCAAAATATATTCCTTTGGCGGTTTTGATGAGATAAGGAAGGAATGTTGTTGGTTTCAAGATTCGAGAAGTGGTATATGTCTAATTTCTACTCTTACTAGCAAGATGCCCGTGCGTTGCACGGAACATCAAGATCTTGTGGGAGAAAAGGATGTACGAGGGAAGGCCTTATCTGCAAGTGTGGTGAAGAGTGCGGGTAAATTGGCATATTTTCCTTCCTATCCGTCAGATATAAATCGGACGACCTACATCGCAGGATGGCAGGCCCACCATCATCACCAACTCTATTTTTTATCCCTACTCTTATAAAAAGCATTGTCGGTGATGATCGTGTGCCTGCCATCCTGCAATATAGGCCGTCCGATCTATATCTGACGGGTAGGAAGGAAACTATGGCAATTTTGCAAAAAGATACCCACACCCCTGTCCACATTTGCAAATAAGGCCTTCCCTCGTTCATCCTTTTCGCCCACAAGATAAACTACTCATACAAATGCATCTTGATGTTCCGTGCAACGCATGGGCATCTTGCTAGTTGTTGCAAAAATCCCATGTGTGTGTGAGAGAGAAGGAGAGTGGAGGAGGACGGAGTGCATGCGTGACGAAGACACAAGGAGTGTGTGTGCGATAGGTATCAGCTTAAAATGAGGCGATAGTGTGTGTGTGCACGATCGAGACGGCGTGTCTCGAGAAGGGAAGAAAAATCTACATAGATACAAGGAGCGGGAGAGAGACATGTATGCGATGGTGGAAGCACGAAAAGGGTGTATAAACCTATCTAGAGGCTAGCTAGTCGATAAATGTTTGTGAGAGAAATACGAGTCGGGGTGCGAAAGCGAGAGTATTGTGTGTGTGAGAGAGATACGGTAGTTGAGAAGGGGAGTGGAAGCAGGAGTTGTGTGTGTGTCTGTGAGAGAGAGAGAGAGAGGAGACGGTAGTTGGGGTTGTCTGATCGGTAAACAAATGAATAATGTCAGTCTGGGATGGAGACGAAAAGGAGACTGCAACATAAGTTGTGTCTACAGGAGAGAGAGAGAGAGAAAGTAATATAGGGTGTGTGAGAGAATCCCATAGAGAGAAAGACAAAGTGAAAGACGAGTGGAGACTGTGTGTGTGGCGGTGAAAAAGAAAGCTTAGGTACCGAGTAATACCAGAGAACAATAGAGACGTGAGAGATAATGAAAACCGTGTAATGTATAATGATAGGGAGAGTGTGACACTTCTCAAGGGAGACGTCGAGAGACCATGTTCGCGAGGATAGGAGAAACATGAAATGAGCGTGCGGGTGAGCTGGAGAAAAGAGAGTCGTAGCTACCTGAAGGAGCATGCATGCGAGAGAGATGGGCTTGAAAGGAGTGAACAAAAAGGGATTCAAATATTTGAATTCGAGATGATTATATGTAATCCATACTAATTGATCTATCAAACATGCATACTCATATGAATTCACACACATCTATGTTATTTAATATGTAGATATTACTGATCCATACATTTTAGTAGAACATAATTTGGTTAATTTTTTTCGAATTCAACCTTAAGATTTCGAGATCGTTGTATTTGTAAATCATATTATACATATAAAGGAGCAGAATTCTTTGTTGTGCTTTTGAAAGTATATATAAAAATGATGTATATAGAATGTAATTCCAATTGAAAATGGATCCCGCCGGAAAAAATAGAATACAAACGGGATTCGATTGAGTTGGCACGGTAAACGTGCACTCTCGAAATTTGAACGGTGGGAAAGTCGCAGAACCACCACCGAAACCAAAATTTGCGAGATGGAAATCACTACGCCTATCCTCGCCACGCAAAGCCTATCTGCTGGATTTCTATAGGTTTTGATATGGGCAGTTTTGTAATTTCACCCAAACGTGACGAACCGCCTCACCCGGATTCATACACGTGGGCGCCAAAACACAAGGTGTCCTCGGCGAAATCGACTCCTCCCTATTCATAGTCATACACTGGGCGCCAAAACACAGTGTGTCCTCGGCGAAATCGACTCCTCCCTATTCATAGTCATACACGGTGGGCGCCAAAAACAAACTCTCGTCGGCAAATATTCGGTGTATGCGAGATTGCCGTCCTATCCCCAACCGACTAATGTTGTTGTGATGTAGTAGAAATTTGAAGCGGGGCTAAGTTTGTAAATTTCCTCGATTTGAGACAAGCGCCCTCAATACATGGTTCCCCTTCCTCTCTACCTCCCTTTTCCCCATTCGTACTCCGTGGGCGCCAAAACACCCTATCCACCCCACCCTCCTCCGTACGCCGCCGTCCGCCACCCCATCCACCGCCGTCCTCCTCCACCATGCCGGAGCTGACACCCCGACGCCGCTGTCCATTACAATAAATCGACCTCTCTCATCCACGGCTTCGGACGGGGATCCTTGCATCCTGTCCTCTCGCTTCATCCCCGCCGTCATCCACCTTGCCGACGCCGCTCCTACGACCGTCTCGTCCACCACGCCCCGCCGCCACCGTCTACCCTCCTAGATCTGCTTCCACGCCGCCCACAGCCATCGCTACCGCAGCACCGTCAAATTCTCAGCAGATGCGTACACGGCGTCGCACCAGAGGTGGTACTCTTTCGTATCTGCTCAACTTATTTATCACAACAAGATAAAGATCGCCACTGCTTTACTCTTATTTCTTGTCTTGGTTGCGAAGTTGCCTTTGACTGGTTTGCACCATTAGATCTGCCATGGCACGCTCAACACTATACTCCCAATGCTTATGGTTTTCCCCTTTTATATTCAACACTAGTTAAATCACAGTAGACTAAATTTCAAAATTGGGTCACCGATTTTTCAGAGCTCGCCGGAGTTCGCTGGTGCGATCAAGGGGCTCGGGTGGTTGTGGGGCCTCGCCGAACGAAGAAAACTCGACGCGGGTGGGGGTTGGGGCGGGGTGGGGGTGGGGGTGGCGGAGGAGCACATGCGGTGGGGGCCGATGGTCCGGCCGGCGGCCTGTGCGGTGTTCTGTATGGGAAGAATCAGAGACGAGGAAGAAGAAGGGTTAGGAGACATAGGATCTTCATACAACCGCATGAAATGGTCGAGAGACAGCTGGGAATTGCATTCTTAATGCGCTCTGGTTCATCATGTGTGGGCACTGCGCAACCAACATTTTATTATCCAAAATCTGCTTGCTCTTCTTTACGATGTTCCTCTTCCGTTCTTCTTGTGGGCCTTTACCTGGGCAGGCCTATTATGATCCGCAAGAATCTTGTGGGCCTTTACCTGGGCCGGCCCATTATGGCACACAAAAATCTTGTGGGCCTTTACCTGGGTCGGCCCATTATAGCCTACAAAATCTTGTGGGCCTTTAGCTGGGCCAGCCCATGATGGTCCGCAAAATCTCGTGGGCCTTTAGCTGGGCTGGCCCATTATGGTCCGCAAAATCTTGTGGGTTTTACATGGGCCGCCCATTTAAACTTGATGGGCCGTCCACGGTCAACATATCATAGGCGCGTCTCGCCCATTGGATGAGTGACACCGTGCTAACGCGACCGACACGTGTCTCCTCCAGCCAATGATGATTTTACATGTGGAAAATCCCCATTGGTCGGGGCTGTTAACGGGTTATCGGATCCAAAACCCGACCCGATAGCTTAACGGCGTTTCGTTACGGTGGATGCCACGTGTCGGTCACCCTTGACGAAAGCACTTCTGTGACGCGCGATTTATCGTGATGGAAGTGGATACTTCCGTGATGATAATTTTGGTAATGTCATGGAACACTTCTATGACAGCACGGGCATGACTATCTTGATTATGTCATAAATTTGTCATGGATGTACATGCATGACAAAAAACGCGACCTACTGTGACAAACATGTATCATCACGTAAGTGTATTTTTTTGTAGTGTACATGATGAATCTCATCCAACTCCTCACCGACCAGCGAGCCTACGAAGGAATTACTCACTCCCGGTGGGGGGCATCATGGAATTGGCGATGGAGAAGGGTTAGTGATGACGAAGATCGAAGATCCCCCTCTCCGCAGCCCCAAATGGACTCCAGATCTGGCCTCCCGATGAAGAACATGAGGTGACGGCGACTCCATCTCATGAAACGCGATAATTCTTTCTCCCTGAATTTTTCTGGAAAAATGTGATTTTATAGAGTCGGTTTCAGGGTCTGCGGGGCCACCAGGTGGGGACAACCCAGCTAGGCGCGCTTGGAGTGGGGGCGCTCTGGTGGGTTATGCCCCCTCTAGTGATTCTTGGCTCCAGAATTTCTCATATATTGCATAAAAAATCCTCGCAAAGTTTTGTTCCATTCTGAGAACTTTTATTTCTGCACAAAAACAACACCATGGTAGTTCTGCTAAAAACGACGTCAGACCGGGGTTAGTTTCGTTCAAATCATGCAAATTAGAGTCCAAAACAAGAGGAAAAGCGTTAGGAAAAGTAGATATGTTGGAGACGTATCAACTCCCCCAAGCTTAAACCTTTGCTTGTCCTCAAGCAATTCAGTTGATAAACTGAAAGTGAAAAAGAAAAACTTTTACGAACTATTTTTCTCTTGTTTGCATAAATAAGCTTAAGCAGCACCCAGGTTTTCAGCCAATATTATAACTAACCATGCTGATAATAACTCTTAAAAATTATATTAACTCATATCAATGACATAATCGGCTAGCGAGCAATAATAAATCTCAAATAGCAACACGTTATCCAAACAACAATGATATAATATGACAATAGTGGTATCTCGCAAGCCCTTTCTGAGACCGCAAAACATAAATGCAGAGTTCCTCCAAGGTTTAAGCAGCGACTAAACATTGTAATTCATGGTAGAAAAGATCCAGTCATGATGCACCCAACATTAGTTACACACAAAGCATCAACATGACAGTAGTGCTCTCAGGTTCTGGCGCTTATTTTAGAAGGTGATGACACAACATAAAAGTAAATAGAAAGTCCCTTCGCAAATGATTTGCAGTGGTGCCAAAGCTCAAGTTTCTTAAAAACAGAGGTAAATGATATTTTGAGAAATGCACCCTTCTTGTTTACTTCACGACCATCAATTATCAATATCTTCCATGATAAGCACGCTAGTGGCGGTTCCCAAGTGATAAAAGTAAAGGTTTACTCCCCCTCCACCAACAATCACAATCCACGGCTTGTCGGAAACAACGGGTGTCGTCCATACCAACAATAGTCTAGGGGGAGTTTTGTTTAATTATTTGCAATTTGAGTTCGGGACTGGGAATCCCTATTACCGCCCTTTTCTCGTGCGATGGTGAGTGAATAAACACTCATCCTGAGAATAACCCGCTTAGCATGGAAGATACCGACTACCTCCTGTCGTTCCATGAACGATACAGACACACAAAAAGGATATTTATTTGAAGTTTTTAGTGATGGCACATGCAAATTTACTTAGGATGGCAGGGTAATACCACATATTGGTGGACTCATCTGGAATACCTTGGGTTCAAGGTTTTTGTTTTACAAGTAGAATTCCCACTTAGTACAGGCGAAGGCTAGCAAATAGGTTGAGAAGCGGCCAGCTAGAGAGCAACAATGGTCATGAACATGCATTATGCATAAGTAACATTGGACACTGCATGAGCAGGATATGAACACCATGAAAATAAATATCATAGAGGCTATGTTGGTTTTGATTCAACTACATGCATGAACATGTGCCAAGTCTAGCCACTCGAACATTCAGAGGAGGATACAATATCATCATAGTACATCACAATCATTTTAACGCAATGTCGATATCCAAGATAAATCATTATCCACTCCTAGCTACTTATACATGGAATGAGAAACTATAATCTCTAATTGTCATTGCAAACATGTTTAATAATAATGAGCTGAATCATGGATACTAGTTTAAACATATTTACAAAAACAGAACAAGTCAAGTTCATACCCGTTTCTCTCTTCCACGGCTAGTTCATCAAATATTGTCATTATTGCCTTTCACTTGCACGACCGAACGATGTGAACATAATAATAGTGCAAGAGTGTCGTGGACTAAGCTAGAATCTGCAAACATTTTATTCAACAGAAGAGACAAGGTATTATGGGCTCTTTGTTAGATCAACAATTATGCATATGAGGGCCACTCAACATTTTCATCGTGGCCTTCTCCTCAGTATTACTAAAATAAAAAAATTCAGAGAAACACACTGAAATATTTTTGGAGTTCTTGGTTTTCTTTAACAAGCAAATAAAAGGGAAAAGCAAAAACGAGAAAACTATTTACACGGGAAAGCTCCCAACAAGCAAAAGAAGAACAAGGAAATCTTTTTGGGCTTTCTTTTTATTGCTACAACTAACTACTCTAGAAAGAAAAAAGACAAAAAGAAGCAGGAAATAATTTTGTATTTTCTCAAGGTTTTTCAAACACACAAGAAGAAAGCAAGAAAATAAATTTAACATGGACAATACAATGAAAAAGTGTGGACACCGACAACTGGAATGAAATGTGTGGACATTAATGTAATGTCGGTGGGAATACGTACTCCCCCAAGCTTAGGCTTTTGGCCTAACATGGTAGTCAGTCAGTAGTCGAAGAAACCATGGGGTCCCATGTCGAATTGCTGAGGAGCGGGCACCTGTGGATCCCACTGCTGAGGCTCCTCCGCTGCTGCAGCCTGGTTGTTCCGGTAGGCGATGATATCCGCAGGCATAATCCTGTATCCACCCGTGGCAATAGGATCAAACATAGCAGGTGCAGGCAATGGAATAATATCATGAGTTCTAACACTGAAAACTAGGTTATACGGAATAGGGATGTGAGGGTAATCAGTAGCAATAAATTGGTGGTGTTCCATGGTCGCGCGATGTAGGTAAACCTTGGGCAAAGGATGATCGTGCAAGCGTATCTCAATGTTAAAGCGAGCCGCCAAACGAGTGGCATAAATACCTCCATGTATTTTACCCTTGGATTTATTAATGTGAAGGCGACGTGCCACAATAGCTCCCAAGCTATAAGTGTTGTCGCCTTCATGGTCTGGGGCACTGAGTGCACCCACCTTCTCTCTAGCAAGCAAGCATTTTGCAATGAAAAGAGTAAAATAATGAACAGCAGGAAAATGCAAGCCAGCGGTGGTGATACTCGACACCCCTCTCTCATCACCCACTGTTAGAGTACGATAAAAGCTTTCAAACTCCATAGGCCTAGACTCTACCAAACCACCATCAGAAGGAAGCTAGCATATTTCACAGAACTCAGTAAGCGGTATGTGATGGCGTTCGGCGTATAATTTAAACTGCAACTCAGGAGGATTATTCCTAGGAAGAAAAATAAAACTTTGCACAAAGGAGTTTGTGAGGAGATGATACTCTTCGCATTTAGCTGTGATGAAGTCGGTGAGGCCGGCATTAGCAGCATATTGTGCAAACTCTTGAAGGATTCCGGCCCCTTCCATGAACGGGGAATGCGTCCATTCTCAGGACCGTACTTCCGCAAATTTCTGGGTTTGGAGATCACTATCAGACGACTCCCCAATAACCCCCTTGGAGTTCTTCTTGGAAGCAAACTTCCTAAGGATACTCATCTTTTTCCTATGATCAAAAATTCTGAAATTTTTAGTCCAACATTTTTTCTCAACATAACTTTGCAAGACTGATAGCAACTACTCATAGGGATGCCTAGAGGCCATAACAAGCATTCAAACCACTTAAAACTCTAAGAATTCAACATGCAAGCTCATCTACAACAGCACGAAGAGTAGCTAATTATTCAAAATATAAACCACTAAAGCAAAAACTAATTGGACAAACGGAGGAGTCACATACCAAGCAACAATCCCCTGAAACAGTTTCAGAACTGGAGCTTCGAGCAAAGAGATCAAAATCTGCGGGTTTGAGATCAAGAACATGAGAGAGATAAAGAGCAAAGGTGATTGTTTTCTGGAGGTAAGCGATGAAGTGGTAAGAAGAGATAAGTGAGGGGGCCACATGGGGACCACAACCCACCTAGGCACGCCTGGGGGTCCTGGCGTGCCCAGGTGGGTTGTGCCCACCTGGTGCACCTCCCTTTGATGTTATTTGCACCAAAAATTCTTAAATATTCAGAAAAAAATCGTATTAATTTTTCAGAGCATTCTGAGGACTTTTATTTTTGGGTCAATTTTTTATTGCACAGGAAATTCAGAAAACAGACAAAACATGGCATTTTATTTTATTTAACTACTAAAAACAAAAAACAAAAGGTAGGGACAAAAGGTAGTGCTCACTAAATTCATCAACTTCATACCTCTAAAAAATGATCCATTAATAAGGTTGATAAAGTCTTATTAACAACCACCTTCGATTAGCATGAAACCGAAGAACTTTCGTAAATCACTAAGTTACCTCAACGGGGATATGAATGTCCCCAACAATAAGCATTTCATATTTCTTTTTAACAGTAGGTAGAGGTAGTGAAAACATCCAATAGTGATTGTCGGAGATTTTTTCGATAACACTAATACCATTCACTTGGAATTGTTTCTTTGGAAAGTGCACCGTATGCTCATTACCATTGGTATGAAAGTGACCTTGCTTTTATTGCAATCAATAACTTACCCTACAGTACTCAAGAAGGGTCTACCGAGGATAATTGACATGTTGTCATCCTCGGGCATAGTCAGTCAAAATAGTAACATTAGCAACAACAACGGGCACATCCTCACAAATACCGATAGGCATGGCAGTTGATTTGTCAGCCATTTGCAAAGATATTTCAGTAGGTGTGAGTTTATTCAAATCAAGTCTTTTATATATAGAGAAAGGCATAACACTAACATCAGCTCCTAAATCACATAAAGCAGTTTTCACATAATTTCTTTTGATGGAGCAAGGTATAGTTGGCATTCCCGGATCTCCAAGTTTTTTAGGTACTCCATCTTTAAAAGTATATTTAGCAAGCATGGTGGATGTCGGTGTCAAAACTGGCGGATCTCGGGTAGGGGGTCCCGAACTGTGCATCTAAGGCGGATGGTAACTGGAGGTGGGGGACACGAAGTTTACCCAGGTTCGGGCCCTCTCGATGGAGGTAATACCCTACTTCATGTTTGATTGATCTTGATGATGTGAGTATTACAAGAGTTGATCTACCACGAGATCATAGAGGCTAAACCCTAGAAGCTAGCCTATGGTATGATTGTTGTTGTCCTACGGACTAAACCCTCTAGTTTATATAGACACCGGAGGGGGCTAGGGTTACACAGAGTCGGTTACAAGGAAGGAGATCTACATATCTGTATTGCCAAGCTTGCCTGCCACGCCAAGGAGAGTCCCATCTGGACACGGGACGAAGTCTTCAATCTTGTATCTTCATAGTCCAGCAGTCCGGCCAAAGGATATAGTCCGGCTGTCCGGATACCCCCTAATCCAGGACTCCCTCAGTAGCCCCTGAACCAGGCTTCAATGACGATGAGTCCGGCGCGCAGTTTGTCCTCGGCATTGCAAGGCGGGTTCCTCCTCCGAATACTCCATGGAAGATTTTGAACACAAGGATAGTGTTCGGCTCTGCAAAACAAGTTCCACATACCACCGTAGAGAGAATAATACTTCCACAAATCTAACCTGCTGACGCATTTCGTAGTATGACATCACACCACAGCCCAGTCATTATTCGAACCGTTTTTCTCAACCAGCCTCGGTGCATATTGCGAGGCGGTTTCCTTGGCGCGTCTTGTCAAAGCAGAGATCGTGTCCCCTTATCACGGGATTCTCATGAATACGGATGTGGGTAACCCAGCCGCGCCACCAATCAGGGCGCTTGGGAAATAAGAGGTTTTACCAGGGGAGTGGGGAGGCACATCGCCTCTTCCACCCTTATAAAGGGACAAGAATTTACTCTTTCCACCCACTCCTTCTTCCCGATTCATTCCCTTCTGCTTAAGCTCCAATGCCCAAGCGTTCCTCTTCTCCGCCCACAAGAGGTCCTCCGAAGATGTACGTATCCGGAGCGGGAGGCAAATGGATGGCCTCCACCGTCCGAGATAAGGATATTAAAAAGCTTCGGAAGGCCGGGTACCTGGCCAAGAAAATCAGCCACAGTCTCCCGACGGCGGGACAGATCGTCCCTACTCCAGAACCCCACGAGAGGGTTGTATTCCTCCTCAGTTTGTCCGTGGGCTAGGGTTCCCCCCCCCCCCACCCGTTTGTTCGCGGCATCATGTATTATTACGGGATTGATCTTCACGATCTGTCCCCTAATTCCTTCCTCAACATCTCGACGTTCATTGTCGTCTGCGAGGCTTTTCTCCGCATTTCACCGCACTTCGGTTTATGGCTGAAGATTTTTAATGTGAAGCCCAAGGTGGTGGGCGGCGAGCGCGCCGAATGTGGGGGTGCCATGGTGAGCAAGATGCCCAACGTCATATGGCCAACAGGAACCTTTAATGATTCTGTCAAGTAGTGGCAACAGCAGTCGTTTAATATCACTGAGCCGCGTGGCACAGAGTGGGCCGCCTCTCCCGAGTTCCGATCCGGCGCCCCCCTGCGGCTTACATCCTGGGTCAAGAAAGGCCTGGACTGGTCCTCGTCCGACGAACTGTCGGCGCTCTAGACGTGTGTTGAAGATATGGGAGACAAGAACATTGGGCTTGTCAATGTGGCCCAGGTGATGCTGATTCGCCGGATCTTGCCTTGTCAACACCAGACTTGCAATTTGTGGGAATTCGATCCGGACCGGCACCAAACCTTGCGGGATCTTTTCGGCTCCTTGCACAAGGACATCTGGAAGGTGCTTTTCAAGTCCAGCAAATCGTGGCCGGACTCCGCCGAAGACCGTGGGTACCAACTGTCCCGCCCGGCAAGTTCGGTGAGTTATCAAACTTTTCTATCTGCGTAACCCAAAAGAAACGCTTAACGTGTTTTATACAACTCTCCGAGGGCTGGACGAAGAAGGTGGAGTGGATCCATTGTCCGGCCCCGCTGCCCGAAGAACCGGCCATCCAACTTCTGACGAATATGTTGGTCCCGGCGCCTTACCAGGTGCCGAAGAAGATGGCCGAGAAGGAAGCAAAAAAGACCCGGGGCGGCCTTCGTCGCCGCGGCACTTCGGACACAATATCCGAAGGCTCCAATGCCCATCTCGCCTCCGAAGAGAACGAGTAGGAGGAGGATAAATCCCCTGGGGGAGAAAGAAGAGAACAACCTCCGTACAGTTGGAGGCCGAGCTGCCCAAAAGGGGAAAGGCTCTTCTTCCGAAGGAGTCCACTGCCGCCGACGCCAGCCGCGCTCGGGATCCTGTGGCCCAGCCTCGTGAACTCGTAAGTGTATAAAATCCGAGTATGTTTTAGGCGTCTGGACTTATCGCGGCTTAGTATTTTAACCTAAGCCATATTTTTCGCAATCCGGCGAGGTCCCGTACCAAACAATCCTCGTCAAAGGACTTGCTGAGCTCAAACGCTATGGAGAGCAGGACGCCCCAAAGGCCCCTTCCTCCAAACGGGTGCATAACACCCAGGCTTCGCCCCAGAAGGACCCCAGCAAAGGAGGAAAGGAAAAAGCCATGAAGGCGGTGCCTGGAGGTCAAACCTCAGGGGCCGGACACGTGGGGGCTGACGGCGGGAGTGATCCTAAGATCGGCTCCCAGCCGGGTGCGGTCCCACAGACCTATACAGCTCTAAGATCAAGCGGGCAGTCTCCTTCAAGAGGGGGCGTGCCTGTTCCATCGGCGACCTCTATCTATCCATAAGTGTCGGATGCTTTGTTGGTGACGTTGAAAGACGCCTCCATCATTGATGAACATCGTGCCCTTATGGGTGCGGTGACTGAGAAGATTAAGTCTACCGAGAGCGGACTTAATGGAGCGTGTATCAGCCTTGTAAAAGGTTTTGAGGTATGTTTTTCGAAGAGTGTCATAGTATGGACAATAGCCCCTGATACACTGTTCGGTGAAGAAATCGGACAGAGATCAAATATATATTCGCAGGAAGACTCATTGAAAGACTGTTATTTCTCTTCATATAAGCAAAGGCCTCAGAAGCGGCCGCTGCCTCCCATATCATGGAAATCTCCGGACTGAATCAAAGTCTGGAGCGGGCCAAGTAAGAACTTGGCCAGTTGAAAATGCAATTGAGGGATAAACATGGTATGCACAAGTCTTCTTCGCGTTTATTGTGAATGAATTTTCAGTATGAACTGAGCTTTATGACATTGCGCTAGGAATTGTGACCGAAGTCGAAGCCCTCAAGAAGGCTGTGGACGAGGCCGAGAAAAAGGCAGCCACTGAGCAGGCTCTTCATGAGAAGCACGAGGTCAGGGTTATTAAAGCTGAGCAGGAGCTACAAGAGGCCGTAAGGAAATGCGAGACCTTGGAGCAAAGTTTAATGGAGAAAGAATCCGAACTCACCAAGGCTCATCAGGCCACGAGCGATGCCCGGGGGGAAACCCGAAGCGCCCTGCAGGAGATCCAAGAGGCGAGAAAGATCGCGGCTGGTAAGGTTGTTTCCCTGTAGAGTAATTATTTGGGGGGAAGACTTATGTTTCTAAGTTTGAATCGGGATTTCTCAGGGGTATTTGTCGAGCTACCTCGCTGCATATCAGATGCCGCTCAATTCTACCGAGCCGGAGAAAGGGATATTGCAGATAAGCTCTTCTGGTCGCAGTATTTGGCACCGAATTATCCGGTGCCTTTTGCCGATCAACTGAAATAGCTGATCGAACTACAGAAGACGGTGGAACTAGCCATGAAGGATTTAATTATCCGGCTATGGCCTGCTGAGCCGATCCCAACTAGCTATTTCGGGCTCGTGAAGCGGCTTGTGGGTGCCTGTCCTCGACTTGACGTCATCAAGCGGTCGGTCTGCATAGAGGGTGCACGAATGGCCTACGCCCGTGCAAAGGTGCACTGGGGGAAGATGGATGCAGAAAAGCTGATGACCGAAGGACCGCCGGAGTGGAAGGAGCACCGCAAGCCCGAGTTATATTATGCGAATGTCCTGAAAGGATCCTACCTTGCCGCAGAGCTATGCACCAAGGACTTTATATTTCCACGAATGCAAATCATGTTGTCCTTTGTAATGTTCAACACAAGGTCAGTTATATCATTTACTACCTGTTATATGAAAGATTACCCTCCTGTGCGGCCGTTTTATATGTTAAATCTGAGAGTTGGCTAGTCGTCGGCTTCTGCCCCCACGTATGAAGTATGGGGGTGTTCGGGATAAACCTGAGCACTCTTTATCCCAGTTTTGGGTCCTTCGAAGGAGGTGCTCTGCACAATGAACCAGGCAATCGGACTGTAGGGCTTTATCACTCTCACTTAGCCATAGGAGCTTTAGTATGGTCGGCGCAGCCCCTGGTTTCCGGAATACCGTACTAGGGGCTCTATAAGTACCTGATCAGAGAAAAAACCGATCCATCGCACGCTGCATTGGTTATGGCATTATGCGGGAGAAATCCTTAAAGATTTTATGACCTCTCGAACAGCTGACCAACTCTCGCCAGATCATGACAGCTCAGTTTCGGCTTTCATCGAGGTGCTCGTCCGAAGAACCGAGACACAATCGCAGAGTTCTCCCAAAGGCTACCTTAGCCGATATAGCGGAACGTAAGGTACCAAAACATGGGAGCCGCAAACCCAACTATTGACCCAAGACATGATTCGGAGCTGATGCATATAATGCTATAAGTTCGGGGTGCCGAACTTCCATGAAGGTGTTCGGACTTTACTGCCGTGTTATGGGTAAAACGAAGCCCCTGGCATATTTTAAGGTGCCACTTGAAAGAATGATTTCAATAAGAAATAACAGCAGGTAAGCGTCATATAAATCCACATGTTGTATTTGAATAGTACATCTATGCGTATGGGTACAAGTAATGTGATAAAAAAGGAATATGATTGCGGAACCTGCTGAGTCCAGGGGGAAGAGGCCGAGTGCGGATCCACAATATAGCTGGACGGTCACTACGGGGGATGTCCAAGGATTCCCTTACGCGTTCAAGCTGCATCCATGTAGCTCGTCCTGGTCGGCGCGAAGGTGAACCTGCGAAGGAAATGTAAGAAATATTTATGTGCCGGAGGGCGGTTGAGCCGCTGAGTACGGCCTGTCCTGGCCTTCGCCGGAGTGTTTTAGTTGAGCCCTGGACGGGCTGGGCTATCCTTCCGTGAAGTAGTTCGGAGTCCCTTGACGGTGTCCAGAGGCCTGGACGTCCGCTCGAGGTTCAGCTGCGAGGTGCTGCTCGTTGTTTTTGCTACTAAGGCAGTGGTGTATATGTTGGTGCCGAGGGAAGGTTCGGCCTTGCCATTAACCATGATGACACCGCGTGGACCAGGCATCTTGAGCTTACGGTAGGCATAATGTGGCACCACGTTGAATCGAGCGAATGCGGTTCGTCCGATCAGTGCTTGATAATCACTACGGAGGGATGATTTCGAAGTTTAACTCTTTGATACGGTAATTTTCTGGTGAACCGAAGACTAACTCAAGGGTAATGGCGCCTGTACAGCGAGCCTCCTCGCCTGGTGCCTCTGAAAGTGGCTTTAGTGGGTTTGATCGCCGAATGATCGATGCCATCCTGCGCACTGCATCTTGGTAAAGATTTAGACTGCCGCCGCCGTCCATGAGGACTCGAGTGAGGTGGAACCCGTCTATTATTGGGTCGAGGACTAGTGCGGCCGGATTGCCCTGATTGGCGTTAACCGGACGATCCGTGCAGTTGAAGGTGACCGGCCCCAGTTTATATTGTGGGACGACTAGTTCCGTTGATTCGCTATCCCTAAGGATGCATATCCAGTCCGAGTTGGTAGTTTGGGTGGTATTTACCACATTCACCGATTGAATATGTGGGGGAATTTTCTTTTGCCCTCCTGTGTTCGGTGGTCTGGGCTCTTCGTCGCTATCGTCGCTTTGAGACCCTCTTTCGTCTTTGGTGCCTGCCCTGCCAGCTTGTTTGAAGACCCAACATTCTTTGTTTGTATGGGTGGCTGGCGTTTCTGGGTGCCATGAATTTGGCATTGGCGATCGAGTATGCGGTCCAGTCGATGGACCCGATTTTATTTTGGGTGGCCCTTTCCGCCGACCGGACTTTGAGCCTCGAACCCATCATTAATCGCCGATTTTCGCGTTTTCACCATATTTGCGGCGCTTGTGTTTGCTGCGCCATTTTTGCCGTTGCTATCCCGGCTTCGATATGCCAGTTTGCTTGTTGTATTGGTACTACGAGCCAACTAGCGATCTTCGCCCGCACAAAAGCGGGTCATAAGTGTCGTGAGGGCTGCCATGGATTTTGGCTTCTCTTGGCCGAGGTGCCGGGTGAGCCATTCGTCACGGATATTATGCTTAAATGCCGGTAAGGCCTCTGCATCTGGACAGTCGACTATTTGGTTCTTCTTGGTTAGGAACCGTGTCCAGAATTGCCTGGCCGATTCCCCCGGTTGCTGAGTTATATGGCTCAAGTCATCGGCATCCGGTGGTCGCACATAAGTTCCCTGAAAGTTGTCAAGGAATGCATCTTCTAGATCCTCCCAACAGCCAACGGAGTCTGCTGGCAAGCTATTCAGCCAATGCCGAGTTGGTCCTTTGAGTTTTAGTGGGAGGTACTTGATGGCATGTAGATCATCACCGCGGGCCATGTGGATGTGGAGGAGGAAATCCTCAATCCATACCGCGGGATCTGTTGTACCATCATATGATTCGATATTTACGGGTTTAAAACCCTCTGGGAATTCATGATCCATTACTCGCTAGTGAAGCATAGGGGTGTGCTGGCGCCTACGTCCGGGCTATATCACGACGCAGCTTAATATGAGTCTTGTCTGCTGTGTTCGGCCCGGCCGGATTTACTTTTAGTGTATCCGGAATGACAGTCATTGTCCCGCGAAGGTGCACGCCCTAGTGATCTGTAGATCGATCTTGCGTGTTTTGCCCAGTTTTCCAATACGTCTCGCAGGTCCAACGTGTTGCGCCGAGCCTTGGTATTTTTGTTTGAGTGGCGGCGGGGTGCAGGCTGAGCTTCAGGCTGAAATGCCTCTTTGTCTCAGCCACGAGGTGGCCGATCAGTCGCATCATACGCTGGTGATGTAGGTTTCAATGCTTCCTCCTCGAGTGGGGGTAGCAACCTGTGCTTTGGGTAGCCCTTGGAGGGGCGTTCGAGTTCATATTCCTCGGCCGCAAGGACTTCAGTCCATCTGTCTGCTAGCAAATCTTGATCAGCTCGAAGCTGTTGTTGCTTTTTCTTCAGGCTATTTGCTGTGGCTATAAGCCGGCGCTTAAAGCGCT
Source organism: Aegilops longissima (assembly GCA_021605205.1). Taxonomy (NCBI): domain Eukaryota; kingdom Viridiplantae; phylum Streptophyta; class Magnoliopsida; order Poales; family Poaceae; genus Aegilops; species Aegilops longissima. The sequence continues at coordinate 594,844,961 of CM038677.1, forward strand.
CCTGCTCGACAGGATCCTCAGGCACGATAAATTCTTCGTCACCGAGGCTCACCTCGTCTTCGGAGAGAGGCATGTAATTGTCATCCTCCGCTTCTCCGTCTGCTGCCCGCTCAGAAGGTCTGGATTTTTCGTCCTCCCGCTCTAAATCTTGCTGGAGGGGATTGTCATCGTCTTCGGCACTGTCCAGAGTGTTAATGTCTCTTGTGCCGATATCACTACTTTTGCTATGGTGAGACTTAGAGCGGCGCCGCTGACGTCGGCGCTTGGGTTGCTTCTTGGAGGGTCATCCTCTGCTTTCTTATCGCCATTGCCTTCTTTGGTTATATCCACCATGTATATATGATGAAGTGGCGGTCCAGTGCCCTGTGGGCAGTGGTTCCTGTTCGTCTCCTGCATCATTGTCCATACCATCGATGTCTTCGGAGTCGAAGTCGAGCATGTCGGTTAAATCATCGACAGTGGCTACTAAGTGGGTGGTGGGTGGGGAGCGAATTTCTTCATCGTCTGCATCCCATTCTAGTCGGACATAGTTCGGCCAAGGTTCTCCTGATAAGGAGAGAGACCTTAACGAATTTAGCACATCGCCGAAGGGCGACTGCTGAAAGATATCCGCGGAGGTGAACTCCATGATCGGCGCCCAATCGGATTCGATAGGCATGGGCGCAGGCGGCTCGGAGTCCGTGGCCGGAGATGAATCCGGTGGTTCGGCAGCATGGCTCTCGCGAGGGGTAAATGCAGTATTCGGCTCTATCACCACTGACAGTGCGGCCTCCAAGGCGGGGTCTATCCACCCGTCCTCGGATGGCGCAATTTGCTACGGATCGAGGGCCGGAGTGGTTGTAGGTGTGATCTCCCGAACACTGTCCGACGGCAGAGCTAAATCATGCTCGTCGTGATTGTGCGGCGCACCTAACATGGGCTCGAATCCGTCGAAGATCATGTCTCCCCGAATGTCGGCGGTGTAGTTCAAGTTTCCGAACCTGACCTGGTGGCCAGGGGCGTAGCTCTCGATCTGCTCCAGATGGCCAAGCGAGTTGGCCCGCAGTGCGAAGTCACGGAATACAAAGATCTGTCCGGGGAGGAAGACCTTGCCCTGGAGCGCATCGTCACCAATGATCGAAGGAGCCATCAGGCCTTACGGTGACGGCACAGTGGAACTCTCAATGAAAGCACCAATGTCGGTGTTAAACCGCGGATCTCGGTAGGGGTCCCAACTATGCGCTAAGGCGGATGGTAACAGAGGCGGGGACACGGTTTACCTGTGTTCGGGCCCTCTCGATGGAGGTAATACTCTACTTCCTGCTTGATTGATCTTGATGATATGAGTATTACAAGAGTTGATCTACCACGAGATCGTAGAGGCTAAACCCTAGAAGCTAGCCTATGGTATGATTGTTGTTGTCCTACGGTCTAAACCCTCTGGTTTATATAGATACCGGAGGGGGCTAGGGTTACACAGAGTCGGTTACAAGGAAGGAGATCTGCATATCCGTATTTCCAAGCTTGCCTTCCACGCCAAGGAGAGTCCCATCTGGACACGATACAAAGTCTTCAATCTTGTATCTTCATAGTCCAACAGTCTGGCCAAAGGATATAGACCGGCTGTCCGGATACCCCCTAATCCAGGACTCCCTCAATGGAGATTTCAGCTTCCGGTATTTTCCTCTTACTCGTGATGATGTCTTTCATGTATTTTGCATAAGGAGGCATTTTCAAGATATCACTCAAGCGAGTACGCAAAAAGACTGGCCTCAGCATTTCAGCAAAGCGTTCAAATTCTTCATCATCTTTCTTTTTAGTCGACTTAGGTGGAAAAGGCATAGGTTTTTGAACCCAAGCTTCTCTTTCCTTACAGTGTTTTCTAGCAACAAAATCTCTTTTATCATATCTTGTATTCTTGGGTTGTGGGTTATCAAGATCACCATTGTATGGCTCACTATTATTTGTTTGAGTATTTTCACGAACCTCATCATTATCTTTTTCATTATCATAAGGTGAGTGTTCATTACCAGATTGAGTTTCAACATCGGAGATAGAAATTTCATTATCATTATCAGGAGGTTTTTCTACTCCAGGTTCACTAGGATCATGCAAAGTCCTTGTCGGGGGAAATCGACACCTATGGAATCACTGGGATCCCTTCTACGGTTGGCGCGCGCGGGGTTGTGCAAAGAGCGGGTCTGACAGGAAGCACACAGATTGTTTACCCAGGTTCGGACCGCGGAGATGCGTAATACCCTAATCCTTCTTTGGTGGATGTATTTGAGTGTTCTTGTGTTCTTGAGCTAGCTGCGGGGTGTCATGTAACGCCCCGGATGCAACTTTCCATATTCGTAACTCCAACTCTTGCCTTTTCCGGAGATGCGATATGATATTTCTTTCGTGGTTTGGTTTTTGTCCTTTGTTTTGCATTTTGTTCATGTCATGCATCTCTTCTCTTTGCATCATTAGCATTGCATCATGTCATCATGCAACCCTTTTTAAAACTCTTCTAAATAAATTGCATGGATCTTCGGTCCATTTAAATCGAGGGAAGGGTGACTTCTCTTTATAACATATCCTCCCAATATTATGGAGCTATATAAAATTATTCCATTTATTTGGAATTGATCATAACACACTTGCAAATAAATCCCATGCCGTTGTTATCTCAATTCTTGGTCTCCAACCTTGCCCATAAATTATTTCATCATTTTCCGGAGCTCCACCAAAATCTCAACATTTTTGGACACTTCTAAAACCCTGATCTAGTTCAAACCATTTGAATTAAATTCAAATAAGTTTGAATTTAAATCTTGCATTCAGGCTCTTTTTCTATTTTTCCCGGATCGAGCATATTTTTATGAGTCCGGAAAATTGTCCTCGCTCCCAAATTCTTTACCTAACCCTCTCTTTTTGTCTCTCTATAATTCTTTTTCTGCTAAAGGATATGAGGGAGAGAGAGCCCAGCAATGCCTCCTGGGCCTCCCAACCTCCCAAGGCCGCCCAAGGCCAAGGCCCACCAACCTCCTAACCCTAGCCCCCAACCGATCCAGCCCAAGACGATCGAGCTCCCTCTCCGGATCCCCAGCTCTCTCCTTCGTTTCTCCTCCCGGCGCCGCCACTCACAGGAGAGAGAGGAGCAGAGCCTCGCATGCCGAGAGGAGCAGAGCCCGCCTCCTCCCGATCCACCACGCCGGCGACCCTCCGACCGCCTTTGCCGCCTTCCCTCAGACCCCTTCTCCACCCGAGCGGCTCCTCCTCACCTCGCCTCCCTCGTCGTGGCTGCCCACGAGGCTCCTGCCACGGGCGCCTCTTCCTGGCCGGATCCGCTGCTGCCTCGGCCTCCTTCGAGCGCCTGTCGCTGCCTCCCCTGCCTCCTCGCTCCCCTTGCTAGCTGTGAGCTCTCGCCCCGAGCTCGGCTAACTCAGGCGGCTCCGTCGCCTCTGCATGAAAGCACACAAGCCTAACCGCCTGCCCCCGCCCCTGCTGCCCCTCCTCGTCGCCTCCGCGCCTGTCGGTGTACTAGAGTAGGGTACCCTAGTACCTCAACTCGCACGGACAGCCAGCGCCCACGGCAGGGCTGGCTTGATGGCCACCAAGATCTCAATGGCTCCTTTGGAGCCATTCAAGAACAAAGTAGTCAAGACCCCGGCAAGAGGAGCTTGCCGGAAGGCCACTCAGGCGCAAGGAAAACAAGGCCCCGCAAGAGGAGCTTGCGGGAAGGCTTAAGGGCGCTGAACCCCAAGCGCGACAAGGTTCCCGCCATGCAAGGCGCTTGCCGGGCGGGCGACCTCTCTTCATCTCCGCTCCAGCTCACTCCGCCAACGTGTCACCACGGGCTCTCCCAAGCACGCGTGTCGACGGGCTGTGCAGCCAGCGGGAGTAGCGACAGACGGCGCCGACAAGCTACCATCGTGGCGGACGGAGGCGCACTTAACGGTCCCTCGTTATAATCGTTCGGCGACCGAGACGGGCATTGATGACCCTTGTCCCTTGCCGTCGAGTTAGGTATAGATTATCGTACACTGCATAAAGCGTGTACCAACCTAGGTTTTTACCATTGTAACCTTGTCTACTTGCCACATGTGGTAACCCCTTGTGCCTATAAAAGGAGGCCCGAGGGCAACGAGAAAGGGTTCGCTGGTTTCGGTCCAGCTCCAGCTTAGTTCATCACATTCAAAGCTAGGTTTTGTAGCCCGCATTGCTCCCTAGCAAGAAGAGAAGATAATCCACAAAGCAGCAGAGGAGTATTATCTCCCGAGAGCTCCGGCTGGGTAAAACCTCTCGTGCATCGCCGACCCGCTCTTTGTGCAATCTCCGCCCCCTCCGAACCACAAAGGGACCCAGGTCCCGTAGGTGCTCGTGGGTACGATCAGTTCTTCCCCGACATCTTTGGCGCGCTGTAGGGGAGGTCGAGGCTGTGTGAACCCGGTCCGGCGGTCGCACTAGCAACTCCATCGACGCCTTCGCCGACATGGTGCCAAGAAGAAGCCTTCGAAGCAGCTGAGCCATCCGCTCGAACCCACCACCACCGGAGCCGCCAGTGGTGGGGGAACGCTGGCGAGGGACCGCGTCGCCGAGAGAGCCCACGATGCCGCCAGGTCCAAGGACAACGCGCGCTGGCGTCGGCGTCCGAATCAAGCATCAAGGCGTCCATCGCATGAGGCGCGGGATGAACAGCGCCATGATACCCGCGGCACCATACGATCTTTGGATCAAGGCCAAGCCGGAGGATCCCGAGGCCCTCGAGACCCGTGATGCACCTCAAAGATGCCGAGTGACGAGTGGGGTACGGTCGCCGGGCGGATGCTGCTCCTCCTAACTTGGTTAGGAGTCCGAGCACATCCCGTTCTTCGCCCGCACGCCGCTTGCCGCCAACCACACCAGCGGAAGCCTTGACGAGCTCACTTATTACTAGATTACCCTCCGACGGTCGATAAGGTCGACGAGTGGAGGGCCACACCAGAGTCTCATCGGCTTCGCCATCGGCGACGCCCGCTGGCAACCGAAGCGCCGCAATCGCTGGCGAGGCGACAAAGGCGCGAGCCGATGGCGACGAGACTTGCGGGGTGCACCCATCGTGACACCCCTTCCCGAAGGCCAAGATCGCCGACTCGCGGATCCACTTCGACAGCGACTCCACAGCATCGCCGGATCCGCGAGCTCGCCGCGACCAGCGCCAAGTTCTTCGAACGGCAAGAAGAGGACGCCGAACCCGTACGAAGCGCCAAGAGAAGCGCCGTCAATCGACCAACGCGCCGGGCCCACTGTCGATATGCACGCGCCAGGGGAACCAGGCGACTTGCCGTACGCGGTGGGTTGCCCTGCGTTCACTCGTGAGCTGCGGCAAGTCCGGTGGCCCGACAAGAAAAACTTCAAACCAGATGTGCCGGAGAAGTACGACGGCAGGACACACCCATCGGAGTTCCTCAGCATCTACACCATCGCGGTGCAAGCTGCGGGGGGACGAGACGACAAGATCCTCGCCAACTACTTCCCCTTGGTGCTCAAGCCAAACGTCAGATCTTGGCTCATGCACTTGCCGGATGGCTCTATTTCTTCTTGGGCAGATTTGTGCCACCAGTTTGTTGGCGCCTTCACAGGCGGCCACAAGCCTCATGGCCAGGAGAGTGATCTCCACCTGCTTGCCCAGAAGGAGGGGGAGTCTCTGCGCAAATTCATCCAGAGATTCAGTCGAGTGCACTACAACATCCCAGACGTCCACCCTGCTGCAGTGATCAGTGCATTCCATCAGAATGTACGAAATCGCAGGATGAGGGAGGAGATGGCGATGTGCAAAGTGAAAGACGCCAACAGCTATACGCCTGGCCGACAAGTGTGCATGCGCTGAAGAAGGAAGAAGACTCCCAGGAGAGAATGTGGGAGCAGAATCTGACATTGAGGGGATCGCCCCGGCAACTAATAGCCGGCGGCGGAACAACAGGAGGAAGAAAAACCAAGAAGTACTAGTTGTCGAGCAGTCCGGCAAGGATGGTGCCGCCAACCGAGCCAAGGCCGGTGGCTCCGGCAAGGAGGTTGCCGTTGACGCCGACCGCCAACCTGTGGCAGCCGCCGACAAGCCTGGCAGCTCCAACAAGCAGTACTGTAAAATCCACCACACCAAGGGCCACGATCTCCAGAGCTACCAGAAGAGGATGAAGAGAAAACCGCATTCATCACACCATGTGGCACGTACTGCTTTATACGGATGCCTTTCGGTTTGAAGAATGCTGGTTCAACCTTTGCAAGGGTAGTCCATGATGCTTTTGGACCTCGATACACCAAACGTAGAAGCTTACATGGATGACATAGTGGTCAAGAGCAAAGACAGGCAACCTTGGTTCATGATTTAGATGAGACGCTTGCAAACCTGCGCAAGATCAACCTCAAGCTCAACCCCGAGAAGTGCATGTTTGGAGTCCTTCCGCAAGATTCTCGGTTCTTTGTATCTCAGCGAAATTGAAGCCAATCCCGACAAGATCAAGGCCATTGAGCAGATCAAGCACCAAAGCGCGTCAAGGATGTCAGAAGGCTTGCCGGTTGCGTGGCTGCTCTCAGCAGGTTCATCCCTAAATCTGCTGAACGCGCCCTGCCCTTTTTCAAGATTTTGAAAAAGGCAGGTCCAATGAAATGGACTCCTTAAGCGGAGGCTGCGCTGCAGGACTTGAAGAGATACCTGTCCTCCGCTCCAATACTTGTTGCACCTAAGCCACAAGAAAAGTTGCTGCTGTATATAGTGGCGACCAATCAAGTGGTTAGTGCTGCGTTAGTAGCGGAGAGGGAGGCAGATGATGAGCCGGCAACCGAGGCAGGCGCATCCAGCGACAAGCAAGATGCTTCGCCGTCAAGCTCTGGTCCCGACAAGGACGGACCAGCGCAGGGTTGCGACAAGATACGGAAGAAGATGGTGCAGCGCCCAGTCTACTTTGTCAGTTCCCTTCTGCAGGGGGCTAGATCGAGGTACTCTGGTGTGCAGAAGCTGCTTTTTGTCCTCCTTATGGCCTCGAGAAAGCTGCGCCATTACTTCCAAGCACATGAGATAACAGTTGTCACTCGCTTTTCGCTGAAGAGGATATTGCAAAATCCAGAAGCAACATGCAGGATTGTTGAGTGGGCGCTGGAACTGTCAAGCTTTGGTCTCAAGTTCGAAAGCACTTCAACTATCCAGAGCAGGGCATTGGCAGAATTCATAGCAGAATGGACGCCAACGCAGGATGAAGAGATTCCAGAAACGAGCATCCCCGTCAAGGAGGCAAATAAAGAATGGCTGATGTACTTTGACGGTGCCTTCTCGCTGCAAGGCGCCGGTGCCGGCGTGCTGCTTATCGCACCCACCGGGGAACACCTCAAATACATAGTCCAAATGCACTTTCCCAAGGAACAAGCAACAAATAATACTGCAGAGTATGAAGGCTTGCTTGCCGGTCTCAGGATTGCGGTGGACCTTGGGATTAAGAAGCTCATTGTCAGGGGAGACTCACAACTTGTCGTCCGCCAAGTAAATAAAGACTACCAGAGTCCGTTGATGGAAGCGTACGTCGATGAAGTGAGGAAGCTGGAAGAGAACTTTGAAGGCCTCGCAAACGGAACACGCCCAAGAGCATGAATGATATAGCTGATGGCCTCTCCAAATGTGCCGCGACTTAAGTTACCCGTGGAACCAGGGATTTTTGTGCTCAAGCTGACTCAGCCAACCGTGACACCATCAACAGGACAGAGCAAGAAGAGAAATTGGTTTCCGCGACTACTTTCCGGCAGAGCTCTCCGGCCGCCGCCAAGAAGGTCCCCAAAACCAATGCAAATATCACCGAGGAGCAGTCTGCTCCGACAAACCATGCAGTTTGTATCGTTGAAGCAACGCCCCGACAAGCTTAGCTCCGGCAAGCTTGACGGGATCATCGAGTCCATGCGGACCTGCAGGTCCTTGCCGAGAAGCTGATGGTCCCGCAGTGATAGATGAGCCTTTAGTCCTTGTTGTCAAGCCACAGGCTCCATCATGGGCACAGCAGATCGTCCATTTCCTTCAGACAGGAGAACTTCCCGAAGAGCAAGAAGAAGCGGAAAAAGTAGCCCGGCAGTCAAGTATGTACCAGTTTGTTGACAACATCCTGCATGTAAGAAGACTCAACGGAGTGAAATTGAAGTGTATTTGCCGGGAAGATGGATGAAGCTGTTGGCGGAGATACACGGAGGCATATGTGGTCACCACATTGGCGCAAGAGCACTTGCCGGCAAAATTTTCCGGCAAGGTTTCTTCGGCCGAAGCCTCCAAGATGCAACTGCACAAGTAACCAAGTGTGAAGCGTGCAGGCCCATTCAAGACAGATACACCAGCCAGCTCAAGCTCTCCAGACGATCCCTTTATCCTGGCCCTTCTCGGTCTGGGGGCTCGACATCCTCGGCCCCTTCCCCCGAGCTGTCGGGGGCTTTGAATACTTGTACGCCGCAATCGACAAGTTCACAAAATGGCCGGAAGTGGAACCAGTGAGGAAGGTGACAACACACTCAGCCGTCAAGTTCTTCAGGTCAATTGTTTGCCGTTTTGGGATTCCTAACCGGATCATCACCGACAACGGCACACAGTTCACGAGTCGCACCTTCATGCAGTATGCTCAAGATCTTGGCGCCAAGATCTGCTTTGCTTCCGTTGCTCATCCGAGAAGCAACGGTCAAGCAGAGAGGGCAAACGCTGAAGTGCTGCGAGGACTCAAGACCAGAACTTTCGACCGGCTGCACAAGTGCGGAAGAAACTGGATCGAGGAGCTGCCAGTAGTTCTTTGGTCGATCAGGACGACGCCAAATCGAGCCACTGGCCAGACACCCTTTGCTCTAGTCTACGGAGCAGAGGCAGTTCTCCCCACGGAAATCGCATACGGGTCACCTCGAGTGCTCGCTTATGATGAGCTTGAGCAAGAGCAGCTGCGACAAGATGACGCGCTGCTCCTCGAGGAAGATCGTCTTCAGGCTGCTGTACGAGCTCCTCGTTACCAGCAAGCTTTGCGTCGCTACCATAGCCGCAAAGTTAATGCCAGAAGCTTCGAGGAAGGCGACCTTGTTCTTCGACGCGTTCAATCCGCCAAGAATTCCAACAAGTTGACGCCGAAGTGGGAAGGCCCTTATCGGGTAAAACGAGTCACTAGGCCCGGCGTTGTCCGCCTTGAGACCGAAGATGGCTTTCCGGTGAGCAATTCCTGGAACATAGAGCATCTTCGCAAGTTTTACCCATGAGGCGAGGTTGCCGGAACCCGTTCCGGCAAACACTCTTTTGTACAAGTCTTGCCGCTGTTGCATGTAATCCTTTGTACAAAGCCGGGCGCAGACCCTGTGCATCAGTAAAGCCTATGGTTGCGCACATTTTTGTTAATACATGCTTTCATAATCATATATGCATGTGTTTACTAACATCTTGTGCAGCACCCGCACCCGGTAAGCGATAATAAGCTATTAGGCTCCATAACTTTCTTTTTCTCTTCTTTCTTCTCAAACAAGGAGAAGGTTCATCCACCCACAAGTTAACCGGGGGGAAAGGAGGAAAGAATGGTGTGGGCCGACAAGCGTCGCTCGAGGAACTGTCGCCTTGCCGGAAAATGGACAACAGAAAAAGCTAAGTTTCTAAGTTTAAGCGGCCAGGTTTAAAAACTTTTTAAGTTATCTTCCTCGAACGATAAGTACTTTGTATGGAAAACCTGTGCGCGGAGGAACCAAATCGCGACTGGTCGCGCCCTTACTTTGTTTCGAGTCCGCTCAACAACTTAAGTGAGTTGCGGCTAGTCCGCGACGAGGTTGCTTGTCGATAGCGACCCGCCACAGGCTGCTGAAGTTCCTTTTCGGCGCCATGGCAAGGGTGCTCTGCAAGCAAGTTTCCACTGAGCGTGGGGTAAAAGCATACAAGGGAAGAAATCGAGTAAAGGAAATAACATTGCATTCGATGGCCTAAGATAGTGTATATTACATAATAACTTGTCGCAGATCTAATAGGCTTTTCTCCTAAAACATGATCTACAGCGACAAGAGAAAGATTGACTTGGCGGCCTAGTCCACGCGGTCGCCCTCGAGCCTCTTAACTCCGCTCACCCTGTCCACAATGGGCGCGACAAGGGTCTTGAGCGCTTCAACATCGGCGGATGGAGGCAGGGACTTGAGGACCTTGGAGAAGTCGACGCCTGGGTTGCGGAAGGCCACCTTCATCAACACCTTCTGGAGAGCCTCGGCACAGACTTGGCGTGATTCCTCCGCCAGTTGCCTCGGAACCTCATCCCGGAGCCGCCGGATACCCGCCAACACGCCTTTGAAGAATAGGCTGAGCTTGACGCTGGGTTGGAGGTTCTCGTCGGTGGAATATCCAAGATCTGTCATCCCCAACTCTATCAGCTCATTATGGATGCCGGCGGCGGTGTCCACAAGACCTTCCGTCCAATGCATTATGTTGTCCCAAGATTATTACGGGCGGTCACGGCATTCGACAAAGAACTCCTCGGTGGCCTTGATTTTCTCCAGCAGGCCCGTCTCCCGCTCCCTGGCGCCGTTCAACGTCTCCGTCAAGGTGGTCAACTTCAGCTCCAGATCTGCCTTGACGACCTTGGCGGCATCGATCTCCTTGTTCTTTTCAGCCAAACGACCCTGCAGCTCGCCGAGGGTGTAAGCGTCCTTCTCACGCTCGCGCTTCAACCCGGTGACCTCCTCGGCACTCTTCTGGAGGGTGGACACCAACTGAGCAACCCTCGTCTCCAGTTCCCCTTTGGCGGCCTCGGCAGCCGCGGCAGCATCCTTTGCCTCCTGAAGCGGTCCGCCAATCGTTTGCTCGCGCGCGGCGAGATATTCCTCAAAGCTGTCGAGGTTGATCTTCCGCTGCGCCAGCTCACCTTCTCTAGCGGAGAGCTTCTCACCGGCAAGCCTCTGCTGCTCCTCAACCTTGCCTTTCTCCAAGATAAAGACCGTGCGCTCCTCAACAAGCTGCTCCCGAGCCTCTGCTATGTCCCGGAGGGTCTCTTTGTTAGGCGTCCGGAGCTCTTCCGACGCTTTCTCAAGTCAGCTCCCGCCCTCGCGACAAGCGCCTCCCTGGACTCCAGTTTGGCTTGTCGGGCGCGGTAGAGCGACAGCAACCTCCTTAGCAGCTGCTCCTCTTCAGGTTCACCACTGCTGCTGCTCGGGGCATCAACCAGCGACAGCCCGGCGGAGGCAAGCAGCTCCGCATCGAAGGTCTCCCCTTCGGCTGGTGCCCTGGAGCTTGATGCCCATGGGAGCTTGATGAAGACACCCTCGCCGGCTTTCAGGTAGGCGCCGGGCTGGGGCTCCTCGAGTGCAGTGCGGCATCGGTGGCGGGGGGATCGGCGGTCGGCGCAGCGCCTGGCGCTCCTGCGGCCTCCGGGCCGTCAGTGCGATCGCCGGGTTCCTCCCCAGCCTCTGCGCTAGCGGCCTCGGCAGCCTCCTCGTCGGCGGGCCTGTCAGCGCCAGCTTCCTCCTCCTCCATGTTGGCGGCGTCGACATTGTCGCCGCCGGCGTCTCCCTCGCCGGCAGCCTCGGTTTCCATCGGGTCTCCGGCAGATGGATCTGATGGTCAGAAGGAGGAAGCACAGAATCAAACAGATATTCGAAAGAGAGAAACGGAAGAACAGAACCCAAGGGAAACTATCAAGACAAGAAGATTACCTGCGGTAGGGTGCGTGGCGCGGCCTCCACCACCGGAGGGTCGTTGGCGCCAGCCCTTGTCGGGAAGCTCCCTTGTCGGAGAGGCTTCCTTGCGGAGCACTCCTTGGCGGAGAATTCTCCCTTGGTGGCGTAGTTGAAGCAAGCAGAATTTGGGAGCGGCCTCAGGGGCCTCTGATGAGGCTGGACCTCGGGGTAGCTTCCGGTGCTCCATGATGTGGCTGATCTGCCCTACAAAATCCAACAAACCAGATATAAGTAACGGAAAAGCACCCAAGCGCGCCTAACCACGGAAAGCATACCAGATACTTACGTTGGGGGCTGTGCTGGGGGCTGCTCTGTTGAAGGGTTGCCGGATCCGGCAAGGAGTCCTGACGTGCCCCTGTTGCTGCTGAGGAGTCGTCGAGACGACGACCACCGCGTCTTGGCCCTCTTGGCGCCCTCGGCTGGCGACGCCTGAAAAAGAAAGTTCAGAGTGGAACCAGTCAGATATAAGATAAAGCAATAAATTGGAAGACTACAAATAGCAGCGGCAAGATCTTACTCTTCCTCTTCTTCCTCGGAGCTGAGGCGGAGAGATCAAACTCTGCTCAGTAGCGACGGATTGGGGAGAAGACTCCCTCTGGCGCTTAGCGGGTGCAGAGGCCACGACTCGAAGGCCACGAGCCCGTCGTCGTGGCGAAATGAGACGCTCAGCAACAAGATTTGCCCGCGGTGGAAGCGCGTCGGGCGGCGAGGCGGCTGTTGGACCGTATGCTCCCCACCATTTCTCCGGTCCTCGGAGACGTCTCCTGGCGGGCGGCGAGCTCCTCCTGCGGCAAGCTACTTGGCGGCGGAGGAGGGCGTCCCGGCAGGCTCACTTGGGTCGTTGTCGGGCTCGGTCTGCTCCTCCTCACCGATGAACTCTTCTTGGTCGGCAAGGCTTGCCGCCTCGGCCCTCTCTGCCTCCTCGACTGTGAACCCAAACGCACCGGCGGCAGCGGCCTCTGCAGCCTCCTCCAACCTTGTGGCGATGCGCGCCATCTCCTGAGAAGTGGTGTCGCGGGTGAGCCGCCTCTTCTCGTCGGCGCGGATCGGCACTTCAGACAAGTTGTCGAAGAACTGCTGCACTATGTCATCGGCGGGCTCCTGCCAAGTTGGAACGATCCCATGGGAATCGCACAACGGCATTATCGCGCGGATGCTATCAAGCGACGAGTTGTTGCACAAGGCACAACTCCCTCGCAACATGCACCATCCAGGGTTATCCGCTTGAGCTTGAACAGCTCCCGCAGCATGCCGTCAAGCTCCAGGGTGGTGAAATTCCAATTCAGGCCTGGACGCAGCCTCATGATATCCGCCGCGTTCTGGAATTCCCAAGCAGGTCTCCCTTTCTCCTGCAAGGGTGCAATGCGGCGGCGAAGGAAGTCCGCGCCAACTGCCCCTACGGTAAGCCACCTTGCGGGCGCAAAATCTAGTCGTGGCAATCTTCAACTTGTCGTCCTCCGGCGCCAAGTTGCTCCAATCGTTACCGCGAACTATGGGGGTCTTCGCGCGAGGCAGTAAAAGGCTGTAGCTCCTCCTCTAAGATCCAGCACCAGTCAGCCCTCCACTCCTCCCACTTGCTGCGCAACTGTTCGTCAAGGCGCTTCCTTCTTGCCGATCCTAGAGGTCCATGCAATTCCTCCGACAGCGGCTCTCCTCTCTCAGCGCTGGGTGAAAGTAATGGCGGAAGAGGGCGACATTGGGTGGACCCGACAAAGTTCTCGCAGAGATGTGCGAAAATGGCCAAAGTGAGGGCGGCGTTGGGGTGAAGTCAAGAAGGCGGAGGCCATAGGTGTTCATGACATCACGAAAAACTTCAGAAAAGAAGGCGGGCGAGCCCGCACTGAAGAAAATTGCAAAGAAGGGGTACCCGATGGAGACCTTAGCAGATGTGGCGGCGAGATGACCCTCGTGCGCGGATCATCCGGGTCACCGTCGACGAAGAGGTAGTACAGCTCCGCAGCTCCTTCTGTTGAGCGGGGGTCGAAGAGGGCCCGCTCCTTCCATAGCGCCCATGAGCGCTGCGCCTCGGCGGATTCCGCCCTTCCCTTATCGGCCTTCGAGCCATAGGAGTCGTGGTGGGCGAAGCCGACGGCGTGGGTGGCACGGTGGCAATGGAGGGGCGGGCGTCGCTCTTTGTGGGCTCGAGAAGGAAGGGAAGCGGCGGGGTTTTCCGATGTGACAACGAGGGCAAGTGGGCGTCTGCCCGGTTCCCCGCTTATAAAGGGAGAGGGACGGGCGTTCGATTTTTCCCATTAAAGAAAGCCCCACGATCTCCCCACGGCGCCACGTCCGGCGCGTGCGGTCGTGGGAGACGTGGTGGGTCCAAAACAAGTAACGGCGTAATCAAGACCACGCGCGCCGTGCCTTTGTTTTGGGCCTGGCCCAACAGAGCTTGGCGGCGTGTGTGGCCCAGAGCCGAGGGCTCTGTCCGGTGTACTAGAGTAGGGGTACCCTAGTACCCCGAACTTCGTCTGCGGACAGTTACAGCGCCCACGGCAGGGCTGGCTTGATGGCCACCAAGATCTCAGCGGCTCCTTTGGAGCCATTCAAGAACAAAGCAGTCAAGACCCGGCAAGAGGAGCTTGCCGGAAGGCCACTCAGGCGCAAAGGAAAACAAGGCCCGGCAAGAGGAGCTTGCCGGGAAGGCTGGCGGGCGCTGAACCCCAAAGCGCGACAAGGATCCCGCCGCTGCAAAAGGCGCTTGCCGGGCGGGCGACCTCTCTTCATCTCCGCTCCAGCTCACCCGCCAGCGTGTCACCACGGGCTCTCCCAAGCACGCAGCGTGTCGACGGGCTGTGCAGCCAGCGGGGAGTAGCGACGACGGCGCTGACAAGCTACCATCGTGGCGGACGGAGGCGCACTTAACGGTTCTGTTACCTGTTCGGCGGCGAGGCGGGCATTGATGACCCTTGTCCCTTGCCGTCGAGTTAGGTATAGATTCTGTACCTTTGTACAAAGCGGTGTACCAACCTAGGTTTTACCATTGTAACCTTGTCTACTTGCCACATGTGGTAACCCCTTGTGCCTATAAAAGGAGGCCGAGGGCAGCGTAGAAAGGGTTCGGCTGGTTTCGGTCCAGCTCGACAGTTCATCACATTCAGGCTAGGTTTTGTAGCCGCATTGCTCCCTAGCAAGAAGAAGATAATCCACAAAGCAGCAGTAGGAGTATTATCTCTCCGGAGAGCTCCGAAGCTGGGTAAAAACCCTCTCGTGTGCATCGCCTCGACCCGCTCTTTGTGCAATCTCCGCCCCCCTCCGAACCACAAAGGGACCCAGTTCCCGTAGGTGCTCGTGGGGTACGATCAGTTCTTCCCCCCGACAGCGCCGCCGTAGCCAGAGCCCCGGGCCGTCCTCGTCGCCTTGATCCTCCGCGACGCCCTGCCGTTCCCGCGACGACGACCTCCCTTTCCTCTGGTCCTCCTCCTTACCTCGTGCCCGGGGCCAGCCATGGCCGCCTCGCTGTTGCTCCACTATGTTCGCCGTGCTGCAGTTGCTCCCCTGCATCGTCAAGTCCCAGCTGCTCCCCTGCATCGCCGGGAGCTCCTCCAACTGCTGCCCTGTAGACCACGTTGCTGCTGCCACTGGATCGCCGAGACCGATCCTCTGAGGAACCCCGTGTTCAACTACACAATGAGCGGCAAGTACCACTACGACCGGTGTCCGACTACGTGGATTCACCAAGTACTTCTTCGGATACACCAAGTTTGACTACGCTGCAAGACCCGTACCCGGACCGTCAATCTTCTCCGAGAATTTTGCCAAGTCCCATGATGATCCGTCGAGTACCTCTACCCATGACTCGGGAACGTCTACGACCCGTGAAAAACTACCGTCGCCGAGACCGCAAGTACCACGACAAACCCGGAGACATCGGATGCGTCAAGTCCCTCTTCAAGACGTGTACCACTACTTCCTCTACCGACGACCCCGGACATCTACGAAACGAACATGTACAACTATCGTCGCCGTGAACGACTACTTCCACGACGTCCGTGAACCCCTACTTCCCCTACCGTCACGAGAACAACTACTTCCTCTTCATTGCACTGTCCCGAATGCACGCTTTGAAGGTATAACCCCGAGATGCCGCCCGTGAATGAATGCATGTTGTATGAGATGCCCGTTTGCATCGTGTCCGAATTGTCACTCGTTTGCCATGCCACCGTCCCGTGGGAACCCGGAAACCGGGATCACCCCACCATCTTTTGCATGTTCCGCACGTCCACACTTTCTTTTGCACCGACATCTCGATGAGCTGTTGGAACCGAAATGTTGTCGTGGCATCATTTTCGGATTCGTTGCCGTGGCACCCCTTTCTTCCACCACGGTGACACAATGCTTCATAACATGCTCATGTCAACGTTTTCATTAAAATTGCATAAAACTTGCACATGTCATCCGCATCATGATAACAACATTTAAATATTTATAATTGTTGTTTGCATTAATTTGCTTAAATGCCATGCTAAAATGATTTATTTCATAACTAAATAACCGTAGCTCGGATTTAAATAAATTATATATGTAAATGGGGTGGAAAAATGCATAGATTAACTTGGTGCACTTTATTTTGCTGCTTAATAACATTAAAATTGTGTTTAGGGCAGAACAGTAGCAAATTCGAAATATGCATATGGGGATTTCCGAATTGTTGTTTGTTATTTCCGCCTCATTTAAATTTGCCTAAATAGTTAGTTTACTTATGCTTCACCTCTTGCCATGTTTAATAACATTTAATATTGTTGTGTACCTAAACGAGATGAACTAAATAATTGATGTGGTGTTTATTCAATATGCAACTCGTTGCATATTGGGCTCCATTAACTTGTACTTTTGTGCATGCATATTGCCATGCCATGCTATTTAAACCGGACATGCATCATACTTGGTTGTGCATCATGCCATGTTTGTGCTTGTTGGTTTACCATGTTTTTGTTTGTTTCGGGTTGCTTCTCTCGTTAGCTTCGTTTCCTTCGGAGTTGTGAGGATTAGTTCGACTCGTCCGTTTGTCTTCTTCATGGACTCGTTCTTCTTCCTTGCGGGATCTCGAGCAAGATGACCATACCCTCGAAATCACTTCTATCTTTGCTTGCTAGATGCTCGCTCTTTTGCTATGCCTATGCTACGATGCCTATCACTTGTTTATCATGCCTCCCATATTGCCATGTCAAGCCCCTAACCATCCTTTCCTAGCAAACCGTTGTTTGGCTATGTTACCGCTTGGCTCAGCCCCTCTTATAGCGTTGTTAGATGCAGGTGAAGATGAAGTTTGTTCCTTGTTGGAACATGCAGATGTTGTTCCTTGTTGGAACATGTTTACTTGTTGGGATATCACAATATATCTTATTTAATTAATGCATCTATATACTTGGTAAAGGGTGGAAGGCTCGGCCTTATGCCTGGTGTTTTGTTCCACTCTTGCCGCCCTAGTTTCCGTCATACCGGTGTTATGTTCCCGGATTTTGCGTTCCTTACATGGTTGGGTGATTTATGGGACCCCTTGACAGTTCGCTTTGAATAAGACTCCTCCAAAGAAGGCCCAACCTTGGTTTTACCATTTGCCACCTAAGCCTTTTTTCCTTGGGTTCTGCAGACTCAAGGGTCATCTTTATTTTACCCCGGGCGGTGCTCCTTCGAGTGTTGGTCCAAACTAGAACACCGTGCAGGACCATTCCTTGGCAACTTGGATTACGTCGGTACTGTCGCTTAGCTTATCCGGTGTGCCACGAGAACGAGATATGTGCAGCTCCTATCGGGATTTGTCGGCTGGCGGGTGGTCTTCTGGTCTTGTTTTACCATTGTCGAGATGTCTTGTAGTCCGGGATTCGAGACGATCGGGTCTTCGGTAGAAGGAATATCCTTCGTTGTCCGTGAGAGCTTATCATGGGCTAAGTTGGGTCACCCTGCAGGGTATTATCTTTCAAAGCCGTGCCCATGGTTATGAGGCAGATGGGAATTTGTTAATGTCGGTTGTAGAAAACCCGGTTGACCTTAATTAAAATACACAACAACGCGTGTGTAACCGTGATGGTCTCTTCTCGTGGAGTCCGGAAGTGAACACGATGTTGGAGTTATGTTTGGCGTAAGTAGTTTCAGGATCACTTCTTGATCATAGTTGTTCGACCGTGCCTTGCTTTCTCTTCTCGCTCTCTTTTGCGAATGTAGCCACCAGATATGCTAGTCGCTTGTTGCAGCTCCATCTCACCACCTTCTCCTACCCATAAGCTTAAATAGTCTTGATCTCGCGGGTGTGAGATTGCTGAGTCCCTGTGACTCACAGATACTTCCAAAACCAGCTTGCAGGTGCCGATGAAACCGTGCAGGTGATGCACCCGAGCTCAAGGAGGAGCTCGATGAAGATCCTGTTCATTGTATTGTTTCGTTTTAGTTGATCAGTGATGGAGCCCAGTTGGGACGATCGGGGATCTGTGTAGCATTTGGGGTATCTTCTTTTATTTTGGTTACGTAGTCGAACGTTGAGTGTAATCTGTATGATGGATGTTTATTTATGTATTGTGTGAAGTGGCGACTGTAAGCCAACTATGTATCTCTTTCCCTTATGTATTACATGGGTTATGTGAAGATTACCTCACTTGCGACATTGCTTTCAATGCGGTTATGCCTCTAAGTCGTGCTTCGACACGTGGGAGATATAGCCGCATCGAGGGCGTTACAAGTTGGTAATCAGAGCCATCCCCGACTTAGGAGCCCCCTGCTTGATTGAATCACTGACTTTGTTGAGTCTAGAAAAAAAAAGTTTTGAGTCTTAGGATTATATATATCGGAGAGTAGGATTCTTTTTACTCCTCAGTCCCTTCGTCGCTCTGGTGAGGCATCCTGACGTAGAAGTTTTGACTCTTCTCTTCTCAAATTTCACTAAAAAAAAATTTAGGATCACGCGGGTATCTTGGAATCATTCCGATGGTTTTGTGACGAGAACATTGTTCTTGGTGCCTCCTGACATTTAGGGGTTGTGGCAGTGTCCCGGGGAGTTGAGCTCCGAGGTGTTGTCGTCACAATTTTATCGTTGCAGTTCTGGAATACCTGAGCTTTGCCGACATCGAAAATCTCTTTTGTGCAGTTGTTGGTGAGATAACCTCGATAACCCAGTACTGGGGCGAGCTCGAGAGTATTGCCATAACTCATATAACGGATGCTTTTGAAGGTCGAGGTAAACGATTTCGAAGGTTTCTTGGTTATGTGTTGAAGGATGGATACAAGCTGGATCTAGGTATTGTTAGTTTGGGTGATATATTTTGTGTCCCTGTCCCCAACACCAGATTGCATAACCAGAAAGTTTCGGGAGTTTATAGGTGGGAATTCAAGTAGCTCCTAGAATATCTTTCCGACAGATGCATGATATGGGATTGGGTAAATCTCTATCATATGTATTTGTTCCGGCTTATTCTGCAAGCCAAATCCTTTGTTTTTGTTCCGTTTTGTGGTATTCAAGTTGCTTCAGTGCCAAGTGTTGATTCCATACCTTTCCTAAATGGTGTTCTCATATTGCTATGTGAATACTAATCCTTCTTGATCACTGAGCTTGTCATGTCAATTCTTTTCTCAACCGGCGTGCTTCTCTTCAAGTGGATCCGATCATTCCAACATTCGCAAGATCAATTCTAAGCTTTTTCTCAACGGTGTTCGTTTCATCCGACCTAAGTTGCCTTTGTTTTCCGCCCTCCCACCCTTTTTTCTTCAAGGACTCAGATTTCTTAATCAAGTATCCATTTTATTGAGTGAAGTTTCTTCATTCTTTTCCTTTAATGTTTTATCCGGTGATTTCTCATGAAGACGCTAAGGAAGCTTCAACCTTATCATTGTTCCATTCTAATTTTCTTCTCCGTGGACTCAAGTCAAGTTTTCGTGTTGATCATATTCCTTCCTCGTTTCAAATGTTTTCTCATGCGGTGCACCTCATAATCTTTTAGTTCTTGTTATTCAATTGTTCCGAGTGTCAAGATTATCTCGGAAGATTCATATTTTCATTCCTAATCAGTGCAAGATTTCTCGTAGTTGTTATCCCTTTTGAGCCATTTAATTCTACCGGTGCAATATCTATTTCAAACAATTGTTCAACGGTGGTTCTTTTGAGTGGGCCCTAACCCACAGATCTTTTCCCAGGATCTTACCTGACTCTTCTAATTTCCCGGCGCTATTCCCAAATTCTTTGCAAAGTTTGACGTAAGAATGATTTATCATCAATCAAATGCTTTTCTCCAAGATCTTTCAAATTATTTTCATCGTTCGTTCAACCTTTCTAATTTTTCATCCCGGAGTGCCTCAACAATTCATGGTGGTGTTTCTCGTCGTCATTCTCGTATTTTGAAGACCGAAGAAGAGTTTCTCTTAAATCTTGCTCCATTCTCTTCAAGATTCATTGTTCTAGTTTGATGCCATCCTCTCATAATTGTTTTAGATTGTGAGAATTCTTTTCACCCATCCGGAGCAATTCAGGAGTCTTTTCAGTTTGATTCTTCGGAGCCCATCATCTCAGATTTATTCATTCCAGCTTTCAGCTCTCGTTCTCCAAATCTTACCGGTGCATCATTCAAGTATTATCTAATCAGCTCGGGATCTCTGCGTTCATTTGTATCTAAATCCTCTCAAGTATCTTCGTTCATTTTCCAATTCTTCCCGGTGATTTGTGCCTTTGCTACTTTCATTTTCAATTATTTCGGCGGTTTGTTCGAGATTCCTCTTCCTATGTTCTCATATTAATTTATTCGTTGTTTCAATCCTACCGGTGGTTTGTTCAAGAGTTCTCTTCCTTCGTTATCATATAGATTCATTCGTTCTTTCAGTCCTACCGGTGGTTCGATGAAGACCTTCCCAAGTTGAGAAATATCTCTCTTCAATCCTTTCTACGAGAATAAGTAGTATGCCAAATCCGTTGCTTGTCATCAATTTAAATTGGTGAAGGATACGCATAACATAATTCTTGTTCTTGTTTCATCCAAGTGATTAATTCCTTCTTTCGGAGTTTGTTCATGATGAATAAATTCTCGGTTTCAATTGTTCATCTTTCTTTCCGGAGTTCCAAGTTTTTCTCGGTTATATCATTTCAAAGCTTCATCTTATCACTGCAAGGCTTCACCTGGTGTTTTCAACTTCTCTTTTCTTTCTTTCATCCTTTCTTTACCGGAGTTCTTATGGAGTTTCTTCATGGTGGTTCATCAAGGATTTAATTCATTCTCGAAGCGTTCTCAAGATTCTTGTTGGAAGAGCTCAAATATTCTTCTTCCTACATTCCGAAGTGCAATTCTTTCTACCTTATCTCTTGAGATGGTGTTAAGTCATTCTTGACAATTTTCCTTCATGCTTCTTGATTCACATGTTGTCAAGAATGAGGTATTTTAAATCCATCAATCTCTTCATTGGAGTTATCTTGGGCTATATTTCACCTAAAGCTTTCCCTAAGGATTGTTGCTATTTATGGTGCTTATAAATGACCTAAGTTCTTCATTTGTCCTCCCGGTGAAATAAGTTTCTCGTCTCCTTGTTGATATAAATCCAATCATTTGTTTCTGTTGGTGGCAGAAGCTCACCTCATAATGTTGAGATGTTTCCATAAGTCCACTACAAGGTTATTCTTTTCGTTGTTGGTTTTCCAACAACTTCGCTCTATCCTTCTTTTTAAGGGTGCTTTCCAAACTCATTTGTGGTAGAAGTTGTCATTTTCTTCTCCATTCCTTTATTCCAATGATCTAACTTCTGTTCTTTCGTTCTGGAGGCATTGTGATGTTGTGCTTTTCACTCATCATCTCGAATTGTGAGGATCATGTCATTTTCGTGCTTATCCATTTAACCGGAGAGTTGTGTTCTCATTCAAGTTCTTTCATCTTATCAGGTTTTGCCTCTCTTTTCAACCTGAGTGCTGTCTGAAATCCTTCTTACCCATTATGCCATTCTTTCAATACTTCCGGAGGCGCAGTCGTTGATGTCATCAAGTATCTTCCCATCTTCTCAAGTTCATGTTCAATTCCTTCCATTTACAGTCGGGGTGCTGTCCAAATTATATCATTCTTATTTATTCTTATCTCGTTTCAACCAGAGTGGCTTCAATTCCTTCTTGTCCATTGTGCTCGTCATTCATGTCTTTACAACCTTCAAGTTATCATAACGTTCCTCGTTCCTCTTTTCTAACGGATTGTTTGCAATCTCGTTCATCTCTAATTGCTCAACCTCTCGAGGGTCGTGGTTTCACTCATTGGCCGAAGAAGCAACTTAGTTTTACCGCTTATCTTCCTCTGCCTTTTCCCCCCGGTGCCATCCTAGATCTCGGGACGAGATCCTCTCGTAGTGGTGGAGTGTTGTAACGCCCCGGATGCAACTTTCCATATTCGTAACTCCAACTCTTGCCTTTTCCAGAGATGCGATATGATATTTCTTTCGTGGTTTGGTTTTTGTCCTTTGTTTTGCATTTTGTTCATGTCATGCATCTCTTCTCTTTGCATCATTTGCATTGCATCATGTCATCATGCAACCCTTTTTAAAACTCTTCTAAATAAATTGCATGGATCTTCAGTCCATTTAAATCGAGGGAAGGGTGACTTCTCTTTATAACATATCCTCCCAATATTATGGAGCTATATAAAATTATTCCATTTATTTGGAATTGATCATAACACACTTGCAAATAAATCCCATGCCGTTGTTATCTCAATTCTTGGTCTCCAACCTTGCCCATAAATTATTTCATCATTTTCCGGAGCTCCACCAAAAATCTCAACATTTTTGGACACTTCTAAAACCCTGATCTAGTTCAAACCATTTGAATTAAATTCAAATAAGTTTGAATTTAAATCTTGCATTCGTGCCTCTTTTTCTATTTTTCCTGGATCGAGCATATTTTTATGAGTCCGGGAAAATTGTCCTCGTTCCCAAATTCTTTCCCTAACCCTCTCTTTTTTTGTCTCTCTATAATTCTTTTCTGCTAAAGGATATGAGGGAGAGAGAGCCCAGCCATGCCTCCTGGGCCTCCCAACCTCCCGCGCCGGCCCAAGGCCAAGGCCCACCAACCCTCCTAACCTTAGCCCCCAACCGATCCAGCCCGCACGCATCGAGCTCCCCTCTCCCGATCCCCAGCTCTCTCCCTTCGTTCTCCTCCTGGCGCCGCCACTCACAGGGAGAGAGAGGAGCAGAGCCTCACTGCTGCCGAGAGGAGCAGAGCCCGCTCCTCCCGATCCACCACGCCGGGCGACCCTCCGACCGCCTTGCCGCCTTCCCGCACCCCTTCTCCACCCGAGCGGCTCCTCCTCACCTCGTCTCCCTCGTCGTGGCTACCCACGAGGCTCCTGCCACCGGGCGCCTCTTCCTGGCGGATCCGCGCCGTCTCGGCCTCCTTGAGCGCCTCGTCGCTACCTCCCCGCTCCTCGCTCCCTTGCTAGCCAAGAGCTCGTCCCGAAGCTCGGCCAACTCAGCGGCTCCCGCCGCCTCTGCCTTGCAGCACTGCACGCCTAACCGCCTCGTCCCGTCCCCGCGGCCCCCTCCTCGTCGCCTCCGGCGCCGCCGCAGCCAGAGCCCCGGGCCGTCCTCGTCGCCTTGCTCCTCCGCGACGCCCTGCCGTTCCCGCGACGACGACCTCCCTTTCCTCTGGTCCTCCTCCTCACCTCGTGCCCGGCGCCATCCATGGCCGCCTCGCTGTTGCTCCACCATGTTCGCCTTGCTGCAGTTGCTCCCCTGCGTCGTCAAGTCCCAGCTGCTCCCCTGCATCGCCGGGAGCTCCTCCTGCTGCCCTGTAGACCGCGTTGCTGCTTCCACTGGATCGCCGAGACCGATCCTCTGAGGAACCCCGTGTTCAACTACACAATGAGCGGCAAGTACCACTACGACCGGTGTCCGACTACGTGGATTCACCAAGTACTTCTTCGGATACACCAAGTTTGACTACGCTGCAAGACCCGTAACCGGACCGTCAATCTTCTCCGAGAATTTTGCCAAGTCCCACGATGATGCGTCGAGTACCTCTACCCATGACCCGGGAACGTCTACAACCCGTGAAAAACTACCGTCGCCGAGACCGCAAGTACCACGACAAACCCGGAGACATCGGATGCGTCAAGTCCCTCTTCGAGACGTGTACCACTACTTCCTCTACCGACGACCCCGGACATCTACGAAACGAACATGTACAACTACCGTCGCCGTGAACGACTACTTCCACGACGTCCATGAACCCCTACTTCCCCTACCGTCACGAGAACAACTACTTCCTCTACATTGCACTGTCCCGAATGCACGCTTTGAAGGTATAACCCCGAGATGCCGCCCGTGAACGAATGCATGTTGTATGAGATGCCCGTTTGCATCGTGTCCGAATTGTCACTCGTTTGCCATGCCACCGTCCCGTGGGAACCCGGAAACCAGGATCACCCCACCATCTTTTGCATGTTCCGCACGTCCACACTTTCTTTTGCACCGACATCTCGATGAGCTGTCGGAACCGATATGTTGCCGTGGCATCATTTTCGGATTCGTTGCTGTGGCACCCCTTTCTTCCACCACGGTGTCACAATGCTTCATAACATGCTCATGTCAAAGTTTTCATAAAAATTGCATAAAACTTGCACATGTCATCCGCATCATGATAACAACATTTAAATGTTTATAATTGTTGTTTACATTAATTTGCTTAAATGCCATGCTAAAATGATTTATTTCATAACTAAATAACCGTAGCTCGGATTTAAATAAATTATATATGTAAATGGGGTGGAAAAATGCATAGATTAACTTGGTGCACTTTATTTTGCTGCTTAATAACATTAAAATTGTGTTTAGGGCAGAACAGTAGCAAATTTGAAATATGCATATGGGGATTTCCGGAATTGTTGTTTGTTATTTCCGGCCTCATTTAAATTTGCCTAAATAGTTAGTTTACTTATGCTTCACCTCTTGCCATGTTTAATAACATTTAATATTGTTGTGTACCTAAACGAGATGAACTAAATAATTGATGTGGTGTTTCGTCAATATGCAACTCGTTGCATATTGGGCTCCATTTAACTTGTAGTTTTGTTTGTGCATATTGCCATGCCATGCTATTTAAACCGGACATGCATCATACTTGGTTGTGCATCATGCCATGTTTGTGCTTGTTGGTTTACCATGTTGTTTGTTTGTTTCCGGGTTGCTTCTCTCGTTAGCTTCGGTTTCCTTCCGGAGTTGTGAGGATTCGTTCGACTACGTCCGTTTGTCTTCTTCATGGACTCGTTCTTCTTCCTTGCGGGATCTCAGGCAAGATGACCATACCCTCGAAATCACTTCTATCTTTTCTTGCTAGATGCTCGCTCTTTTGCTATGCCTATGCTATGATGCCTATCACTTGTTTATCATGCCTCCCATATTGCCATGTCAAGCCCCTAACCATCCTTTCCTAGCAAACCGTTGTTTGGCTATGTTACCGCTTTGCTCAGCCCCTCTTATAGCGTTGTTAGTTGCAGGTGAAGATGAAGTTTGTTCCTTGTTGGAACATGGAGATGTTGTTCCTTGTTGGAACATGTTTACTTGTTGGGATATCACAATATATCTTATTTAATTAATGCATCTATATACTTGGTAAAGGGTGGAAGGCTCGGCCTTATGCCTGTGTTTTGTTCCACTCTTGCCGCCTAGTTTCCGTCATACCGTGTTATGTTCCCGGATTTTGCGTTCCTTACACGGTTGGGTGATTTATGGGACCCCTTGACAGTTCGCTTTGAATAAGACTCCTCCAAAGAAGGCCCAACCTTGGTTTTACCATTTGCCACCTAAGCCTTTTTCCCTTGGGTTCTGCAGACTCAAGGGTCATCTTTATTTTACCCCGGGCGTGCTCCTTCGAGTGTTGGTCCAAACTAGAGCACCGTCTGGGACCATTCCTTGGCAACTTGGATTACGTCGGTGCGTTATGCGCTTAGCTTATCCGGTGTGCCACGAGAACGAGATATGTGCAGCTCCTATCGGGATTTGTCGGCACAGCGGGTGGTCTTGCTGGTCTTGTTTTACCATTGTCGAGATGTCTTGTAGTCCGGGATTCCGAGACTGATCGGGTCTTCCCGGTAGAAGGAATATCCTTCGTTGACCGTGAGAGCTTATCATGGGCTAAGTTGGGACACCCCTGCAGGGTATTATCTTTCAAAGCCGTGCCCGCGTTATGAGGCAGATGGGAATTTGTTAATGTCGGTTGTAGAAAACCGAAGTTGACCTTAATTAAAATACACAACAACCGCGTGTGTAACCGTGAGGGTCTCTTCTCGGCGGAGTCCGGGAAGTGAACACGGTGTTGGAGTTATGTTTGACGTAAGTAGTTTCAGGATCACTTCTTGATCATAGTTGTTCGACCGTGCCTTGCTTTCTCTTCTCGCTCTCTTTTGCGAATGTAGCCACCAGATATGCTAGTCGCTTGTTGCAGCTCCATCTCACCACCTTCTCCTACCCATAAGCTTAAATAGTCTTGATCTCGCGGGTGTGAGATTGCTGAGTCCCTGTGACTCATAGATACTTCCAAAACCAGCTTGCGGTGCCGATGAAACCGTGCGGTGGCGCTTTTGAGCTCAAGGAGGAGCTCGATGAAGATCCTGTTCATTGTATTGTTTCGTTTCAGTTGATCAGTAATGGAGCCCAGTTGGGACGATCGGGGATCTGTGTAGCATTTGGGGTATCTTCTTTTATTTTGGTTACGTAGTCGGACGTTGAGTGTAATCTGTATGATGGATGTTTATTTATGTATTGTGTGAAGTGGCGACTATAAGCCAACTATGTATCTCTTTCCTTTATGTATTACATGGGTTGTGTGAAGATTACCTCACTTGCGACATTGCTTTCAATGCGGTTATGCCTCTAAGTCGTGCTTCGACACGTGGGAGATATAGCCGCATCGAGGGCGTTACATGTGACTTGCCCAAAATATCTGAATCCTCCTCCTGGACGCCTCGGGCCTCCTTTTATATAAAAAGGGGTTGCCACAGTGGCACACAGGAGGTGGAAAGGTGTACAGTGGATGAGTTTATCCTCTGGCACAGTCGGATAAATGCATTTAATGCGCTGCCGACGTGCCCCCCTCGCTTTATCGGGGACGGCAAGGAAGCACGTCCCAGCTGTCGCCGCCTCGCCTGGTTCCGACGCGCGTTCGAGATGATGAGGCGTTACTGCGCCACGTTGGCTGGCTGATGGCTGGTGCGGTGGTGGAGCCTTCACGAAGGTCTGCATGCCACCACGTAGGTGCTTGCTGAGTCGGTGTAGAGGCCGCACGTCGCCACGTAGGCGCCTGCCCAACTGGTTGAGCTAGCAGCTACACGGGGACGGCGGTGTTGTCTTGGCAGGTGCGGGCCTGGCTGTGGCCCCGCTGATGCCCTCGGCAAGGGTCTCGCCGGGGCCCTGGCAAGGGTCTTGCCGTGGTGTCGTGGTCGTCCCTGGCAAGGATCTTGCCGGGGGTCTTGTGGATTTCCTCGGCTAGGATCCTGCCGAGGGTCGCCATCTTCTGGTCCTCATTTGATCCCGTGTGTTTATGATCTTGACAAAGATCTGCATGCCACCATGGAGGTGCCTCCGGAGCCTTGGTTCCAATGTAATTGGTGGCGTTGGAAACCTTGGGCTCAAGGGCGGCTCACTCCGCTGGCGTCGGGCAGGTTGCCTCGGCAAGGCCCTTGCAGGGGCCGCGGAGGCCGCCCGACAAGGGTCTTGCCGGGGGGTCCACCTCGCCCCTTTGCTCCTTGTGGTCTCTGGTCTTGGCGTTGCTCTGATCGCCTTGTGCCTCAGCTTCCTTTCCCTGCCCTGCTTAGTGTGGCCGTGGGCGCGGCTCCGACTGTCCGTGCACAAGTAATGGGGTCAAAAGGAGAGCCCCTACTTTGGTACACCGACAGGAGCCCCCGGGCCTGGGCCACACATAAGCGTGACACGTTGTTGGGCCAGGCCCAGAATGATGCGCGGGCAGGCGGGGCGGATTTTTACCGTGGTACTTTTTCGCTCGCTTGCGCTTCCCCACGACCCGCGTTGAATGTGCGTCGTGGAGGGTCGTGCGTGACATGGGGGGCATGCGTGGGACGGTTCCCCCACGCACGCGTCACATCACAGTAAATGGTAAAGAGGCGGCCCGCGCCTTCCCCATAAAAAGGAATAACCGCAGGCGCGCTGCTCATTTACCCTCTGTGCTTTCTCCAATCTCGGAACCACCGGCCCCTTCTTCCTCCCTCTCAAGCTCTTTGCCTTTGCCCGCCGCCGCTGCGTCTTCATCATCCTTCCCCCTTCGCCTATCGCATCCGCCATGGCACCCAAAACCAGTAAAGGCAAGGGAGTGGTCAAGGACACCGGGGCGAAGGAGGCGCCGGAGAGCGAGTTGGCGGCGCGGCGGACGCAGTCTACCTACTTCCCCACGACAGTCGACGCGGTCCATCTCCAGGACTACTTCAAGCACCTGTGGGGATGCAAGACGGGGGGAGACGATGGGGCATCCGGCCATGCGCGTCATCCCTGCTGCTTTCGCCGAAGCCGGCCCGAATCGGTACACATTCTTCGTCGACTACTTTTCCTGCGGCCTCTGCCCTCCCCCCCCCCCTTCTCTGATTTCTTCAATGATATCATGCACACCTACGGCTTATACCTTCTGGATTTTACCCCGAATGCCATGGCGTGAATGGCTCTTTTTGCGCACCTCTATGAGGGCTTTGTCGCAGTGCTCCCCAACATGGCGCTTTTCCGCCACTAGTTTTATCCTCGAATCCAAAAGGGAGGCGCCATCTCTGGTTCTGTCGCCTGGATCCCAAGGTCCAAGGGGACATACCCGGAGGACGCTCGGAAGGAGAGGTGGCAGGAGTGGCGGGGCCGGTGGTGCTGGATTGAGGAGGAGGACCCACAGGGATTCTGCTAGGTCTGCCAGGCGCCCCCGGTTCGCAGAAATGACTGGGGCGATGTCAATGCCGACGATGGGAAGCTCACGGTGCCACCACCAGGATTCTTCGCCTCACCAAGGCCGGGCTCACCCTGGAGATGATCGGGGCAGATTTCATCCGCCGCCAAATCGCTCCGCTGCACAACAAGGGGAGGCCGGCCTGGCTCTTCGCGAATGCGGCCGACATCATGAGGCTTCGCCCTGGCTTGGACCACAACCTCACGGTGATGGGGCATGCCCACTTCTTCCAGCGGCTCTTCCAGCTCGACGTGGACCGCGATGGCAATGTCGAGCGGTCCGGCAAGGCCGCGAAGGCCGGCAAGGTCGCTAAGGGGCCCTTGTTTGGGTTGTCGGGCGGGGTGGTCCCGCTAAGCAGTAACTCGTGCCAAAATGACATCATTGCCATGATGCTGGAGTTCTACACGCACGGCCTCGTCCCAAATTGGGCCGAGCCGCCGGCGGATCAAGTGCATGAGTTCTTTGATACCTTGGTGGAGAAGTACGTCCGCGACAAGCCGCTGCTCGTCTAGGACACCACCCAGGTGGAGCTAAACTACATCGCCGCAAGGGTGGAGGAGGCGGAGCTCGCCAGGGAGGCCGGCAGCGCCAGCGGCATGGAGGACAAGGCCGCGGCGGCCGTGGAGGAAAAGGAGCTCGTCCAGTGGGCGGAGTCTATTGGGGAGGCCAACAGCGCCGGCATCGGGGCCCCTCTTATCAAAGATGTGGTCGACGAGTCGTCGGAGGAGGAGGTCGAGGCTGTCGCCCCTCCGGCCACGGGGAGAGGGCGAGTCCTGCGGCGGGGCAGCTCCGGCGAGCTGGTCCGGCCCGGTAGGGCTGCGCAACCGCAGAAGACCTAGGAGGGGTCCGTGCGCCAGACAAGGGTCGCGGCGGTGAGGAAGTTGGTGAAGGCTGCGGTGGCGAAGAAGAAAGAAACTGCATGTTCTTCGTCCAAGCGTTTCCAGACTCCACCTTCTTCCCCTCCTCTGGCAGATGTCGACGTGGAGGTCGTTTTTGACTTTGGGTCCCTCAGCCCATGAAGGAAGAGGAAGGCAACAGAAGAGGAGGTGGAGGATGAGTAAGTGTCTTGTTCCTTTTTGTCACCTCCGTCTCCTCAGACTGTGCCTCTTATCTTGATTTGTTTTCATCTCTACAGGGATGCGAAGACGCTAGTCCATAGGGTGAAGAGGGCCAGGGCTTCGGCGGGCGGCCAGCCCCCGGCAGGCACTTCAGGTACACCGCTAGTGGTGTTGAGCAGCCTGGACAGCAGCCCCCAGCGTAAGCTCATCACTCGCCCCTCGTCAACGTGTGTTGGGGGCATGATTCCTTGGTGCTGACCTTGTCGTGATTGCAGGAGGAGGACAGTTGCAGGAGGAGCCACCGAGGGCTACCCCCAACACGCCGCTCCCATCGACCACGTCGCCTCGAGGGGCATCCCCGGCAAGGGTGCCAAACACCGAGCCCATGCACACAGAGGAGGAGGAGGAAGACTTGGGCGCTAGTGGCTCCGCCTCGACGCCAGATGTTGGCATGGAAGGGGCTACTTCTTCCCAGCCCGGCACGGGTACGTCACTTGCCTCCTGTCCCTGATTTTCTTCTCCTTTTTGAATCTTGGTCTTGGCTCTGCCTCATCCCCTTCTCGATATCCAGACCCTCCCTCGGCGGACCGGGAGGACATAGACACCGTCATCGAGGATGTCGCGAAGGACGCCGCGGCGGAGGCCGAGAAGATTGCCGCCGAGGAGGCCGCCAAGGGCATTACCGAGCACGCCGTCAAGGGGTCCGCCGGGGAGCCCGGCAAGGCTGCCGCCGAGGAGGCCGGTAAGGGGCCTGCCGGGGAGGCCGGCAAGGCCACTGCCGAGGAGGAGGTGGTTGACGACCAACCTTCCTCCTCTGCTGCCTCTGGCTTGGGAAAGTACCTAAAGGAGAGCGACGACATCTTCGTCCACCTCCCAGACAGGGCGCCCACCGAGGGAGAGGTGTTCGACGAGGAGGTGCTTGCCGCCGCCGGGCTTGAAGTCGTTGACGAGCCGAGCGCCGACGCTGGCGGTTCCCAGGAAGAGCGGCTCCTCCAGGCCATGGGCGCCAGCGTTCGGAAGCTCCAGGCGCTCCACCACGCCCGCCTGGACAAGGCCAACTCCAAGATGGCAGCGGTGGACAAGGCGGAGGCGGACCTCGAGGGGCGCGTCGTCGAGACGTAGGCTTGGTTCCGCCAGGCCTGTGAGGAGCTGAAGACCACCCAGGACAAGCTGGCCAAGCACAAGGTGGAGCTCGTCATGAAGCAGGCCGACATTGAGAAGGCTGAGGAGGAGGCGAGGAACTAGGCCGCCAAGGACGAGGCCGCTCAGTCCCAGCACCAGGCCGCGCTAAACTCCCAGGAGGAGGACTGATAACCCACAAGTGTAGGGGATCGCAACAGCTTTTGAGGGTAGAGTATTCAACCCAAATTTATTGATTCGACACAAGGGGAGCCAAAGAATATTCTCAAGTATTAGCAGTTGAGTTGTCAATTCAACGACACCTGGATAACTTAATATCTGCAGCAAAGTGTTTAGTAGCAAAGTAATATGATAGTAGTGGTAATGGTAATAAAAGAGTAACAAAAGCAAAAGTAATATTTTTGGTTTTTTGTAGTGATTGTAACAATAGCACCGGGAAAGTAAATAAGCGAAGACCAGTATATGGAAAGCTCGTAGGCACTGGATCGGTGATGGATAATTATGCCGGATGCGGTTCATCATGTAACAGTCATAACATAGGGCGACATAGAACTAGCCCCAATTCATCAATGTAATGTAGGCATGTATTCCGAATATAGTCATACGTGCTTATGGAAAAGAACTTGCATGACATCTTTTGTCCTACCGTCCCGTGGCAGCGGGGTCCTAATGGAAACTAAGGGATATTAAGGCCTCCTTTTAATAGAGAACCGGAACAAAGCATTAGCACATAGTGAATACATGAACTCCTCAAACTATGGTCATCACCGGGAGTGGTCCCGATTATTGTCACTTCGGGGTTGCCAGATCATAACACATAGTAGGTGACTATAGACTTGCAAGATAGGATCAAGAACTCACATATATTCATGAAAACATAATAGGTTTAGATCTGAAATCATGGCACTCGGGCCCTAGTGACGAGCATTAAGCATAGCAAAGTCATAGCAACATCAATCTCAGAACATAGTGGATACTAGGGATCAAACCCTAACAAAACTAACTCGATTACATGATAAATCTGATCCAACACATCACCGTCCAGCAATCCTACGATGGAATTACTCACGCACGGCGGTGAGCATCATGAAATTGGTGATGGAGGATGGTTGATGATGACGACGGCGATGAATCCCCCTCTCCGGAGCCCCGAACGGACTCCAGATCAGCCCTCCCGAGAGGTTTTAGGGCTTGGCGGCGGCTCCGTATCGTAAAACGCGATGATTTATTGTCCTTGATTTTGTTCTCTTCGAAAGAAAATATATAGAGTTGGAGTTGGCGTCGGAGGAGCCTTAGGGGGCCCACGAGGTAGTGGGGCGTGCCCTAGGGGGGGGGGGCGCCCCCCACCCTCGTGGACAGGTGGTGGGCCCCCTGGCCTTCATCTTTTGCAACGATTTTATATTATTTCCGAAAAGATGTTCCGTGAAGTTTCAGGTCATTCCGAGAAGTTTTGTTTCTGCACATAAATAACACTATGACAATTCTGCTGAAAACGGCGTCAGTCCAGGGTGAGTTCCATTCAAATCATGCAAATTAGAGTCCAAAACAAGGGCAAAAGTGTTTGGAAAAGTTGATACGACGGAGACGTATCAACTCCCCCAAGCTTAAACCTTTGCTTGTCCTCAAGCTATTCAGTTGACAAACTGAAAGTGATAAAGAAAAACTTTTACAAACTCTGTTTGCTCTTGTTGTTGTAAATATATAAAGCCAGCATTCAAGTTTTCAGCAAATATTATAACTAACCACATTTGCAATAATTTTCAGGTCTCATATTTACTCATATCAATAGCATAATCAACTAGCAAGCCATAATAATAAATCTCGGATGACAACACTTTCTCAAAACAATCATAATATGATATAACAAGATGGTATCTTGCTAGCCTTTCTGAGATCGCAAAACAGAAATGCAGAGCACCTTTAAAGATCAAGGACTCACTAGACATTGTAATTCATGGTAAAAGAGATCCAATCATAGTCATACCCAATATAAATTAACAGTAATGAATGCAAATGACAGTTGTGCTCTCCAGCTAGTGCTTTTTATAAGAGGGTGATGACTCAACATAAAAGTAAATAGATAGGCCCTTCGCAGAGGGAAGCAGGGATTTGTAGAGGTGCCAGAGCTCGGTTTTGAAATAGAGATAAATAACATTTTGAGCGGTATACTTTCATTGTCAACATAACAACTAAGAGATGGCGATATCTTCCATTCTACACACATTATAGGCGGTTCCCAAATAGAATGGCAAAGTTTATACTCCCCCTCCACCAACAAGCATCAATCCATGACTTGCTCGAAACAACGAGTGTCTCCAACTAGCAACAATCCCAGGGGAAGTTTTGTTTGCAATTAATTTTGATTTAGTTTGCATAAAGCATGGGACTGGGCATCCCGGTGACTAGCCATTTTCTCGTGAGTGAGGAGCGGAGTCCACTCCTCTTGAGAATAACCCACCTAACATGGAAGATAAGGGCAGCCCTGGTTGATACATGAGCTATTCGAGCATACAAATTAGAATGTTTATTTGAAGGTTTAGAGTTTGGCACATCCAAATTTACTTGGAACGGCAGGTAGATACCACATATAGGAAGGTATAGTGGACTCATATGGAATAACTTTGGGGTTTAAGGGATTGGATGCACAAGCAGTATTCCCTCTTAGTACAAGTGAAGGCTAGCAAAAGACTGGGAAGCGACCAACTAGAGAGCGACAACAGTCATGAACATGCATTAAAATTAATAAACATTGGATGCAAGCATGAGTAGGATATAATCCACCATGAACATAAATATCGTGAAGGCTATTGTTGATTTGTTTCAACTAAATGTGTGAACATGTGCCAAGTCAAGTCAGTTAAATCATTCAAAGGTGGATACCACCCCACTATACCACATCACAACCATTTTAATAGCATGTTGGCACGCAAGGTAAACCATTATAACTCATAGCTAATCAAGCATGACATGAGCAACTATGAGCTCTAATTGTCATTGCAAACATGTTTATTCATAATAAGCTGAATCAAGAACGATGAACTCATCATATTTACAAAAAAAGAGGTCGAGTTCATACCAGCTTTTCTCATCTCAGTCAGTCCATCATATATCATCTGTAACATCCCAAAATTCTAAATTTTGGAATGTTATAAACAAATAGATAGATTTGATTGATTGCTTGATTGATTGACTGAAAGTGAGTGATTTCGAAACTTTTTGAAAGTTAGATGAGAGGGAATAAAAGGACTTTCCCAAACTTTCATTTTTTTTATGATCTTCGGGAATTCAAATTCTTTTCATCACAAAACCCTGGAGAGAAGATGACATGACTTCTTCCATTTATTTAAATGACAAGGGGTGTTGAAAATATTTGAATTTCATTTGGAAAATATTTTCCAATTCTGAAACTTTATGCAACTCAATGATTTTCACGAGCGAAGATAAAATGACTTCTTCAAAACATATGAAATATGAGTTGGGAGTTTCAAAGAATTAAATTTAAAGTTCCTTTGAATTATTTTTCAATTTGGAGTTATTTGAGTTTTATTCAAATTATTTTTCTCCAAAAATAAAATATATGGAAATAGGGTAACATGATTCCCTACATCAGAAAATTGGAGAGAAATTAATTTGAAATCATTTTGGTATTTTTAAAATGATTTTCAGTGGATTTTATTAGGGCAGTAGCACTGTTTGTTTTATTTGAATTTTTGTGTATTTTATTTGAAGCTAAAATAATGTCCATGTTGTAGAAAATCTTTTTCTGCAAATTTTGATATATTATATGCCTATATAATATATTTATTTATTTGGTTTTATTATTTTTATTTGTCTCTGTTAAAAAAAATTAAAAAAAAAGCGGAGCGCCTTGGGCCAAAGGCCCAAGCCGCCAAGTCACCGGCCGGCCGAAGGCCAAGCCAACGCACGCGTCACATGCACCTAGGGGAGCAAGGAGCCCCAAGTTTCCTATTCTTTTACGATTCCTAGTAGAATTTGACCCCGTTTTGTTATTCCGTTTTTATTCCTAGGATTCCTAATCCTAATCTATTTCTTGTCCCTACCCCAAACAAAACCCTCCCTCCCCAATATAAATACCCAAGCACCCCCCCTCCAACACATCAAATCAACTCTCCTCTCCTCTCCTCTCCTCTCCTCCACACAGCAGCAGCAGCAGTGTGCAGTAGTGCCACCGCCGCCGCCCCACATAGCCGCCGCCGCCACCATAGCCAGCGCCGCCGCCGCCCTCGCCGCCGCCGCCCCTCACCAGCCTTGCCGCCGCCGCCGCCGCCCTATGCCGCCATCACGAGCCCTCGCGCTCTTGGGTACTAGCCTCGCGCCAGCGTCACGTTTTCTAGATCGGTTTTCTAGATCGGTTTCCGCCCGCTTTCTAGATCGGTTTTCATTTCGTTTCCTTTCCAAACCCTAGATCGGTTTTCTCGCTGGTTTTTCTTTCCGGTTTTGTTTAGCGAGCGTTCGCTCGATAGATTTTTCTTTTTATTTTTAATTTCCGTCATGGACCTATCCGTAGTCCCTAATCTTCAAACGGCTATAACTTTTTACTCGTAAGTCGGAATCCAACGAAACCAACGCCCACTTCTTCGTTATGATCTCCTCTATCCAGTAATACAACTCAAACATGTTTTTGAAAGTTTTAAAATTTGAATTCAAACAGATTTGTATTTGAACTTCGCTTGATCATAACTTGAGTTTCAGAATCCGATTTAGTTGATTCTTTTGCTAATCGAAGCTCTTGACCTAAACTTTCTGATAAGGCCAAATTCACATAATTTTGGTACTGTTAGAAATTGTTTTATGCTGCAAGAGTTATTTGATTTGGTTTTGACGTTTTCCGAATTGTTTTCTTCGTTCTTTCCGATCTTTTGAGTGATTGCTTATGTGTGGTTACTATTGCTTGATTACGATAGATTGACCGGAGTGTGACGAGTAGATCTATCAAGAGTTTTGAGTGCGAATCATCTTCATCAACTTTGCAGGCAAGTAACACTTGATCATATCTTTTCTACTACCCAGTTTTTATGCATTAGATCAATCCTCAAACACTTGCATGGTTAGGATCTAATTAAATTGTGGGATGGGAAGTAGATTGAGGTAGTACCTATTACCTGTTTTACTTACGAACCTTTGGGAGTTACTTCTCGCTTGCTTATTACGCCATGCTATGCTCAGAGCGTGGATTGGGTTTAAGTGAATATCCATGACAGATGTGAGATTGATAATTAATGGTTTATCTAAGGTGGCAACTTAAACACACATCTGGGTGGGTTGAGGCACCTGGCTATTCCAGGACTTGCCTGTCAAGGCACCTGGGTAGACATGATTTGCCTGTATTTCTTCGGACCGCCACCCAGGCCCAAAGGGATCATGAGATTATTCAAACTAGAAACTTCTGTGTGCAGCCACAAGCCATTATGGGCTCTGGCGTAGTTGACTAAGTTGTGCGAACTCTTACGGGCAGACTAGCAGATGTAGGGGATGTAGGTTGGTACGGTCTACCCACATGTAAGGTGCTAGCGCTTCTGAAAGACTATGTCTCGGTCATGCGTTTCTCAAACACCATGTAGTGCGAGAACCAAGCGGAGGCGATCGAGTCTTGTGGGGAAAAGTGCGCAAACCTCTGCAGAGTGTATAAACTAATCATGATTAGCCGTGTCCCCGGTTATGGACAATTTTGAGTATCTAGTACCTGGATATCCTGTTGATCTCATCACGTTACTTAATATAATTTGTTTGGGTTTAATGAGTACTTCTAATTGGGATTGAGGATGCTGTCAACCATTCTCAGTGTTTAACAACCACCATGATAGTTAAATACATTTATTCCTTTGAAGTAGGGAAAAATTGGCTTTTTCGCAAAAACTGTAACCATAGAGCTATCCACCAGCCATATATGCATGTAGTATAGCTTATTCTTTCATTACTCTCTATGTGTTACATTGCCAGCATATTCCATGTGCTGACCCGTTTTCGGGCTGCAACTTTTCATGTTGCAGAATTTTTCAGACGACGAGTAAGTGATACGTTAGGGTTACGATTTCCTATACTCAACTTTGCCGTTGGTGTTGATGGGAATCCACAACCTTGTTGCTTCCGCTATATTTTGGATTGAGGTAATAGTATTTACGTTACTTTATACATGTGATTTACCTCTGTTATAAATCCTCCGAGTACTGTGTGTGTCAGCATACCGATCCAGGGATGACACGAAAGCACAGAGACTTGATCCATTCGGGTCGGGTCGCTACATCATCATAATTGCCTTTCACTTGCACGACCGAACGATGTGAATAATAATAAGATTGCACGTGCATTGCACTAAGCTGGAATCTGCGAGCATTCAATAAACAGGAGAAGACAAGGCAATATGGGCTCTTGGTTAATTCAACAATAATGCATATAAGAGCCACTTCAACAATTTAATTATGGTCTTCTCCTATCGACCCCCAAAGAAAAGAAAAGAAATAAAACTATTTACACGGGAAAGCTCCCACCAAGCAAAAGAAGAACGGGAAATATTTTTGGGTTTTCTTTTTAATTATTAATCCTACAGCAAGAAAAGTAAATTACTACTAATAGCTACAACTATTTTTTTGTTTTTCTTAAGGTTTAACAAACACACAAGAAGAAAGCAGGAAAAAACAAAATAAACTAGCATGGGTATTACAGTGAAAGAGTATGAGCACCGAC
The DNA here is from genome assembly GCA_021605205.1 of Aegilops longissima. Classification (NCBI taxonomy): domain Eukaryota; kingdom Viridiplantae; phylum Streptophyta; class Magnoliopsida; order Poales; family Poaceae; genus Aegilops; species Aegilops longissima. The sequence goes on from CM038677.1 coordinate 594,882,404, forward strand.
ATCTAGCAATGAGTGTGTGTGAACATAAATGTAATGTCGATGAGAAATACGTACTCCCCCAAGCTTAGGCTTTTGGCATAAGTTGGTTCATTGCCAGGGATAGCCTGGCAGATATCCGTAAGTGTAGCTGGGGTCGTACTGCGACGAAGAGGACTCTGAATGCCACTGGCTGGCAGCCATCTCTGGATCCCACGAATAAACAGACTGTCGTGGAGGCTCATCTTGTGGTTCCGGCTCCGGGGCTGGTGTAGGGTTCCGGTAGGCTTGAACGGCCGCCCACGAAACGAGATAAGGACCTTCAGACAAATTAAACAAGGAAGGAGCATGCAAAGTAATAGTCTCAGGATGATGTTTAGTAAAGTACAATTTATATTTAAGCTCCCCTTCTCTGCCCTTAACAATAAAATCATGCGCTAGCATACTCTTATAGAGCACTCATAGAGCCTAATAGGTATGTTAAAATGTGCAGCTAGGCGTGAAGCATAAATACCTCCAAAGATGGGGCCCTTAGTACGGTTCAAACTTAACCGTTTAGCAATAATTCCGCCCATACTAACAGTGTTATCGCGGTATAAACCATGGAACAAAATGATAATATCAGGAACACTGAGGTTTCCACAGTTCCCGCGACCAATCAAGCAACGACTAGCAAATAAGGCAAAGTAGCGTAAAACAGGAAAATGTATGCTAGTGATGCTTGCATCAGAAACCTTTCTGGTTTCTCCCACAGTGATGGTGTCAATAAATTCTTCCACATCTTTACGGTGTGGTTCATCTAAGGTACCCTCAAAGGGTATTTAGCAAACCTTGCAAAATTCAGCTAATGGCATTTTCTCAACAACATAATATAAATGAAACTCTACTGAAGGAGGTGATTCCTTAGGAAAATAGTAGAAGTTTTGCACAAAAGTATTAGTGAGTAAGAGATACTGAGGACGTTGGTCGCGGAGGAAGTCGGTGAGGCCAGCATCCCCAGCCAATGAATAAAAATCCTCATAAATCCCGGCTTGTCTAAAGAAGTCATCGGAAGGCCATTCACGCGGCCAGACCTCCGCGGTACGAGGCAAATTATATTTGGGCCTCTGTGCTTCTTCATTTTTCTTTTCCTTCGAGCTTCGGCTCGATGAGCCCCTCAAAAGTCTCTTCATAATTTTCTGAAATATTCTAAATTTTTTAGTAACTTCAAACAAAAGTGAACCAAGCTCAACAAAATTGATAACAACTACTCCTACAAGTGCCTAGAGCCTATATCAAGCATTAGAACTACTTGGAACCATATAAATTTGACACGCAAGCTCAATAACATGGTCACCTATGCAGCACAAATTTGCAATGAATAAAGCACTAAAGCAAAAACTAATTGGACCAATGGAGGAGTCACATACCAAGGAACAATCTCCCCAAGCAGTTTTGTGAGAGGTGCTTTGAGCAAGGAGATCGGAAATCGCAGCAAAGTGAGCTAGAACTCGTGCTTGAACCAGATATCCGTGTTTGTGGGAGGAAGAAGAAGATGATGGGTGCAGGAATAAGTGGAGGAGGGCCACCGTGGGCCCATGAGGCAGGGGGCGCACCCTGGGGGGTAGGGCGCGCCCTCCACCCTCGTGGCCAGGTGGCAGCTCCCCCCGTAGTGTTTTCAGTACCATAAATCCTGAAATATTCCCGAAAAAATCATATTAAATTGGCATGGCATTTGGAGGACTTTTATTTTTGGGGTATTTTTATATTGCACGGATAAATCAGGAAACAGACAGAAAAATGCTCTTTTTACTTTATTTCAACTAAATAATAGAAAGTATAAAGAGGGCACAGAAGGTTATGCCTTCTAGTTTCATCCATCTCATGCTCATCAAAAGGAATCCACTAACAAGGTTGATCAGGTCTTGTTAACAAACTCATTCCGAATAACATGGAACCAGAGAAATTTTGAATAACACTATGTTACCTCGACGGGGATATGCACATCCCCAATAATAAGTATATCATATTCCTTCTTGACAGTAGGAAGAGGAAATTCAAAACCTCCAAATATAATCGATGGAATTTTTCCAATAGAGTTGATACTATGAACTTGAGGTTGTTTCCTCGGAAAGTGTATCGTATGCTCATTACCATTAACATGAAAAGTGACATTGCCTTTGTTGCAATCAATAACAGCCCTTGCAGTATTCAAAAAAGGTCTTCCAAGAATAATAGACATACTATCGTCCTCGGGAATATCAAGAATAACAAAGTCAATTAAAATTGTAACGTTTGCAACCACAACAGGCAGATCCTCACAAATACCGACAGGTATAGCAGTTGATTTATCAGCCATTTGCAAAGATATTTCAGTAGTTGTCAACTTATTCAAATCAAGTCTACGATATAAAGAGAGAGGCATAACACTAACACCGGTTCCAAGATCACATAAAGCAGTTTTAACATAATTTCTTTTAATGGAGCATGGTATAGTAGGTACCCCTGGATCTCCAAGTTTCTTTGGTATTCCACCCTTAAAAGTATAATTAGCAAGCATGGTGGAAATTTCAGCTTCCAGTATCTTTCTTTTATTAGTGATAATATATTTCATATAATTAGCATAAGGATTCATTTTGAGCATATCAGTTAATCGCATACGCAAAAAGATAGGTCTAATCATTTTAGCAAAGCGCTCAAAATCCTCATCATCCTTCTTCCTGGATGGTTTGGGAGGAAAAGGCATGGGTTTCTGAACCCATGGTTCTCTTTCTTTACCATGTTTCCTAGCAACAAAGTCTCTCTTATCATAACGTTGATTCTTTGATTGTGGGTTATCAAGATCAACAACAGGTTCAACTTCTGCATCATTATCATTACTATGTTGAGCATCATCATGAACATCATCATTAACATTTTCACTAGGTTCATGTTCATTACCATATTGTGTTTCAGCATCAGACATAGATATATCATTGGGATTCTCAGGTGGTTCAGCAATAGGTTTACTAGAAGTTTGCAAAGTCCTATCATTTTTCTTTTTCTTCCTTTTAGAAGAACTAGGTACATCAATATTATTTCTCTGAGAATCTTGCTCAATTCTCTTAGGGTGGCCTTCAGGATACAAAGGTTCCTGAGTCATTCTACCAGTTCTAGTAGCCACTCTAACAGCATAATCATTTTTCTTACTATTCATTTCATTGAGCAAATCATTTTGAGCTTTAAGTACTTGTTCTACTTGAGTGGTAACCATAGAAGCATGTTTGCTAAAAAGTTTAAGTTCACCTCTAATATTAGCCATATAATCACCCATGTGTTTAATCATATAAGCATTTTGTTTTAATTGTCTACCAAAATAAGCATTGAAATTTTCTTGTTTGACAATAAAATTATCAAACTCATCAAAGCATTGTCTAGCAGACTTATAATGAGGAATATCACCTTCATCAAATAAATAGACAGAATTTACCTTTACTACCTATGTCGGGTTATCAGGATCAGGAGGTTCTTCAATAGGTAATGGATTAATATCATATGTTTATTCAACAGGCGGTAAATTAAGACCATGTATTTCTTCAATAGGAGGTAAATTCTTAACATCTTCAGCTTTAATACCTTTTCTTTCATAGATTTCTTTGCCTCTTGCATATCTTCAGGACTGAGAAATAGAACACCTCTCTTCTTCGTAGTTGGTTTAGGAATAGGCTCAGTAATTGCAACAGGAGCTGGCTCAGGAGGTGCCTAATTATTTTCATTTGCCAACATATTATTCAATAGTATTTCAGCTTCATCCGGTGTTCTTTCACTGAAAAGAGAACCAGCACAACTATCCAGGTAGTCTCTGGAAGTATCGGTTAGTCCATTATAAAAGATATCAAGTATTTCATTTTTCTTAAGAGGATGATCAGGCAAAGCATTAGGTAACTTGAGAAGCCTCCCCCAAGCTTGTGGGAGACTCTCTTCTTCAATTTGCACAAAGTTGTATATTTCCTTTAAAGCAGCTTGTTTCTTATGAGCAGGGAAATATTTACCAGAGAAGTAATAAATCATATCTTGGGGAGTACGCACACAACCAGGATCAAGAGAATTAAACCATATCTTAGCATCACCCTTTAATGAGAACGGAAATATTTTAAGAATATAAAAGTAGCGTGATCTCTCATCATTAGCTAGTGAACAGGGTGGCTATATCATTTAATTTAGTAAGATGCACCACAACAGTTTCAGATTCATAGCCAGGAAAAGGATCAGATTCAACCAGAGTAATTATATCAAGATCAACAGAGAATTCATAATCCTTATCACCAACACAAATAGGTGAAGTAGCAAAATCAAGGTCAGGTTTCATTCTATCTCTAAGAGATTCCTTACTCCATTTAACTAATAGCCTTTTGAGCTCATATCTACCTTTGCAGGCAAAAATAGCTGCAGAAGCTTCCATATCAAAAACATAACCCTCAGGAATAATAGGCATATCTTCATCATCACTTTCATCAATATAATCAGTATGAATAATTTCTTTCTCTCTAGCCCTAGCAATTTGTTCATCAAGAAATTCACTAAGGGGCACAGTAGTATCAAGCATAGAAGTAGTTTCATCCCTAAGTATCACGCATAGCAGAAGTGGCATCATCAATAACATGCGACATATCGGAAAGAATAGCCGAAGCAGGTTTAGGTGTCGCAAGCTTACTCAAAACGGAAGGTGAATCAAGTGCAGAGCTAGATGGCAGTTCCTTACCTCCCCTCGTATTTGAGGATAAATTGTTGTCTTAGCGTCTTTCAAGTTCTTCATAGTGTCCAGCAGATATAAATCCCAAGTGACTCAAAGAATAGAGCTATGCTCCCCGGCAACGGCCCCAGAAATTAGTCTTGATAACCCACAAGTGTAGGGAATCACAACAGCTTTCGAGGGTAGAGTATTCAACCCAAATTTATTGATTCGACACAAGGGGAGCCAAAGAATATTTCTCAAGTATTAGCAGTTGAATTGTCAATTAAACCACACCTGGATAACTTAATATCTACAGCAAAGTGTTTAGTTGCAATGTAATATGATAGTAGTGGTAACGGTAATAAAAGAGTAACAAAAGAAAAAGTAATATTTTTTGTGTTTTGTAGTGATTGTAACAATAGCAACGGGAAAGTAAATAAGCGAAGACCAGTATATGGAAAGCTCATAGGCATTGGATAGGTGATAGATAATTATGCCGGATGCGGTTCATCATGTAACAGTCATAACATAGGGTGACATAGAACTTGCTCCAATTCATCAATGTAATGTAGGCATGTATTCCGAATATAGTCATACGTGCTTATGGAAAAGAACTTGCATGACATCTTTTGTCCTACCCTCCCTTGGCAGCGGGGTCCTAATGGAAACTAAGGGATATTAATGCCTCCTTTTAATAGAGAACCGGAACAAAGCATTAGCACATAGTGAATACATGAACTCCTCAAACTATGGTCATCACCGGGAGTGGTCCCGATTATTGTCACTTCGGGGTTGCCGGATCATAAGACATAGTAGGTGACTATAGACTTGCAAGATAGGATCAAGAACTCACATATATTCATGAAAACATAATAGATTCAGATCTGAAATCATGGCACTCGGGCCCTAGTGACAAGCATTAAGCATAGCAAAGTCATAGCAACATCAATCTCAGAAAATAGTGGATACTAGGGATCAAACCCTAACAAAACTAACTCAATTACATGATAAATCTCATCCAACACATCACCGTCCAGCAAGCCTACGATGGAATTACTCATGCACGGCGGTGAGCATCGTGAAATTGGTGATGGAGGATGGTTGATGATGAGGATGGCGACAAATCTCCCTCTCCGGAGCCCCGAACGGACTCCAGATCAGCCCTCCCGAGAGGTTTTAGGGCTTGGCGGCGGCTCCGTATCGTAAAATGCGATGATTTCTTCTCCCTTATTTTTCTCTCTCTGAAAGCAAATATATAGAGTTGGAGTTAGCATCAGAGGAGCCTCAGGGGGCCCATGAGGTAGGGGGCACGCCCTAGGGGGGCGCCCCCCACCCTCGTGGAGAGGTGGTGGGCCCCTTGACCTTCATCTGTTGCAATGATTTTTTTATTATTTCCGGAAAGATGTTCTCTGAAGTTTCAGGTCATTCCGAGAAGTTTTGTTTCCGCACATAAGTAACACTATGGCAATTCTGCTGAAAACAGCGTCAGTCCGGGGTTAGTTTCATTCAAATCATGCAAATTAGAGTCCAAAACAAGGGCAAAAGTGTTTGGAAAAGTAGATACGACGGAGACGTATCAAGGACCTTGCCGCTCGTGAGGAGAAGCTCGCGCGACACTCCACAACAAGGACGAGGAGGTCGAGAAGCTTGTCCTGCAGCGGACCCAGGAGCTGGAGCAGAGGCACAAGGAGGCGCTCAATGCCCATGCTCATGTCCACGCCAGCAAGGTGAAGGAGATGGAGGTGGAGAGGGACGGGCTGAAGAAGCAGGCCCTGGAGCTGGCGGAGGAGAGGGACACGGCCAAGGGCGCCTTGGCTGATGCGCAGGTCGCAGTCCTCGGCAAGGTCGAGCAATTCTCCACGGCCAATGAGTCCATCAAGGACCTGAAGCTGAAGCTGGAGGGCCTTGAGGGGACGCTCTTAGAGGCCAAGGCCCGGGAGGAGACCCTGGCCAAAGATTTGGAGGCCGAGAAGCAGCTGCGGAAGAACGAAGCCGCCAACCACAAGGATTTCATGGAGGGCGAGAACCGCTGGATCAGCCGCCTCGAAAGCGTCGCCGGCAGGATCACCACGCAGCTGGCTACCATGGGGATGCCAAATGTAAGGTACACCCCGGAGCGCAACGTGAGTCCCAACTCCAAGCTTACCCTATTCTTCGAGGGTGTTCTTGGGGCCCTGGAGCAGTTTCGCTCCAGCAGGGCGGCTTCGCTGGCCATGAGGCCTGGAGGCTTTGCCGGGGTGCCATGACCAAGGTCCTCAACAAGGTGGTGTACTGGAACCCCAACCTCGACTTCGACGCCGCTCTGGAGAGCTTGCCGGAGGGTGTGGACCTCACGACGCTCAAGGAGCGTATCGAGCCCGTCATCAGCCGCATCGATGGAATTCAGAGGGTGGATGGCCAACGCCGGGATTAGGCACCCCGTTTCTTATCATCGCTGCAGGTTCATGACCAAGACAATGTTTATCTTTAGTTAGAACCGCAGCAACAATTGACGTAATATAACTCTGCAGTACTTCTAGAAATGATGCATGTTATCTTCCTGTTTGATCTTCCTTTGTATGTTCACCCTACGTTAATCGGGTAGGCTTGTCGGCGCGTAAACCCAGGCCGTGGCGCCTTGAGGATGGATCCCCAATGGCCTGCCGGGTGTGCTTGCTGCCAGGCGAACCACCTTACCGCTCTCAACGCGGCCGCTCGAACTGTCGAGCTTGACTCGAGTCAGAATCGAGAGTGTTGCCAATTGCGGAAGGCTACCCTGCCATTCTCGACGCGACCACTTGAGCTGTTGAGCAGACTCGGAACAGAGCAAGGGTGTTGCCAATAGTGGAAGGGCCCCTTTGCGTGCAGGTTTTCCATACACAGGGCAGGACCTTCGAGGACAATAACTTTATATACAGAAAGAAATTGCTTAAAGTTTCGCACGACTTAGCTTTTCTGTCATTGCACGGGCGTCCACCGCATCTGCAGATGGTGCCGTCAAGCTTGGTCTTCTTCTTCCTCGTAGCCATGGCGATGAGGAACTGCTAGGCTAACTGCAAGACTGGATTTTCACAACTGCGCCCCCTACCTGGCGCGCCAAAGATGTCGGGGGAAATCGGCACCTATGGAATCACTGGGATCCCTTCTATGGTTGGCCGGCATGGGATTGTGCAAAGAGCAGGTCTGACAGGAAGCACACAGATCGTTTACCCAGGTTCGGGCCGCGGAGATGCGTAATATCCTAGTCCTGCTTTGGTGGATGTATTTGAGTGTTCTTGTGTTCTTGAGCTAGCTACCGGGTGTGACTTGCCCAAAAGATCCTAATCCTCCTCCTGGACGCCTCAGGCCTCCTTTTATAGAAAAAGGGGTTGCCACAGTGGCACACAGGAGATGGAAAGGTGTACAGTGGATGAGTCTATCCTCTCGCACCGTTGGAAAAATGCATTTAATGTGCTGCCGATGTGCCCCCTCGCTTTATCGGGGACGGCAAGGAAGCATGTCCCAGCTGTCGCCGCCTCGCCTAGTTCTGACGCGCTTCTGAGCTGACGAGGCGTTACTGTGCCACGTTGGCTGGCTGCTGGCTGGCGCGGTGGTGGAGCCTTCACGAAGGTCTGCATGCCACCACGCAGGTGCTTGGTGAGTCGGTGTAGAGGCCGCACGTCTCCATGCAGGTGCCTGCCCAGCTGGTTGAGCTAGCAGCTGCACGGCAACGACGGCGGAGTCTTGGCAGGTGCGGGCCTGGGTGTGGCCCCGCTGATGCCCTCGGCAAGGGTCTTGCCGCAGCCCCGGCAAGGGTCTTGCTGTGGTGTCGTGGTCGTCCCCGGCAAGGATCTTGCCGGGGGTCTTGTGGATTTCTTCAGCTAGGATCCCGCCGAGGGTCGTCGTCTTCTGGTCCTCATTTGATCCCGTGTGTTTATGATCTTGACAAAGATCTGCATGCCACCATGGAGGTGCCTCCCGAGCCTTGGTTCCAATGTAGTTGGTGGCGTTGGAAACCTTGGGCTCAAGGGCGGCTCGCTCCGCTAGCATCGGGCAGGTTGACTCGGCAAGGCTCTTGCCGGGGCCGCGGAGGCCACCCGGCAAGGGTCTTGCGGGGGGGGGGGGGGGTCTGCCTCGTCCCTTTGCTCTTTGTGGTCTCTGGTCTTGGCGCTGCTCTGATCGACTTGTGCCTCGGCTTCCTTTCCCTGCCCTGCTTATTGTGGCCGTGGGCGCAGCTCCGACTGTCCGTGCACAAATAAAGGGGTCAAAAGGAGAGCCCCTACTTTGGTACACCAACAGTCCTATCATTTTTCTTCTTCCTTTTCTTTTTAGAAGGACTACGTGCATCAGTGTTAACTCTTTGAGAGTCTTGTTCAATTATTTTTGGGTGTCCCTCAGGATAAGGTGGTTCCTGAGCCATTTTACCTCCTCTAGTTGCTACTCTAACAGCAAAGTCACTTATGTTATTATTCATTTCATCAAGCAACTCTCTTTGAGATTTAGCAACTTGTTCTAACTGAGTTTGAATCATAGAAGCATGCTTCCCCACACCTCTAACATCATTTGAAATTCTAAATAACTAGTCACTCAAGCGAGCAATCATATCAGAATTGTATTTCAATTGTTTCATAACATTTGCATTGAAGTGAACTTGTTTTCTAATGTAATTTTCAAACTCATAAAGGCATTGGCTAGGGTGAATATTGTGAGGATTATCATTATCATTGAATTTAATTAGAGAATTTACCTCAACCACCTTAGGTGGTGGTGGTGTATCAAGCCCATGTATTTCTTCAATAAGTGGTATATTTTTAACATCCTCAGCTTTAATACATTTTTCCTTCATATATTTATTTGCCTCTTGCATATCTTCAGGACTGAGATATAATATACCCCTGTTCTTCAGAGTGGGTTTAGGTGGTGGTACAGGAAGAGTCCAATCATCATAATTTTTCAATATGTTATTCAATAATTCATCAGCTTGCCCAATAGTTAGTTCCCTGAAAACACAACCAGCACAACTATCTAGGAAATACCTAGAAGCATCGGTTAGTCCATTATAGAAGATATCAAGTATTTCCTTTTTCTTAAGAGGATGATCAGGCAAAGAATTAAGCTATTGGCAAGGCCTCCCCCAAGCTTGTGGGAGACTCTCTTCTTCAATGTGTGCAAAGTTAAATATTTCCTGTAAGGCAGCTTGTTTCTTATGAGCAAGGAAATATTTTTCAAAGAAGTAATAAATCATATCTTGGGGACTACGCACACAACTAGGACAAAGAGTATTGTACCAAGCTTTAGCATCACCCATTAATGAGAAGGAAAATAATTTGAGAATATAGTAATAGCAAGTTTTCCCATCATGAGTAAAAAGGGTGGCTATGTGATAACCCACAAGTATAGGGGATCGCAACAGTTTTCGAGGGTAGGGTACTCATCCCAAATTTATAGATTCGACACAAGGGGAGCCAAAGAATATTTGAAGGTATTAGCAGCTGAGTTGTCAATTCAACCACACGTGGAGATTAATTATCTGCAGCAAGTAATCAGTAGCAAAGTAATATGATAGTTTTGATAATGGTAACAGTAGCAACAGTAACAGTAACAGTGATAGCATTAGTTTTAGCAAGTGCAACAGTAATAGCAGCAGTACTAACTTAGCAAAAACAATATAAGATAAATTCGTAGGCATTGGATCGGTGACTTGTTGGATGATATTCATCATGAGACAGTTATAACCTAGGGCGTTATGACACTAGCTCTAGTTCGTCAATATAATGTAGGCCTGTATTCCGCAAATAGTCATACGTGCTTATGGAAAGAACTTGCATGACATCTTTTTTCCTACCCTCCCATGGCAGCGGGGTCCATATTGGAAACTAAGGGATATTAAGGCCTCCTTTTAATACAGAACCGGAACAAAGCATTAACACATAGTGAATACATGAAATCCTCAAACTACGGTCATCACCGGGAGTGGTCTCGACTATTGTCACCCCGGGGTTGCCGGATCATAACACGTAGTAGGTGACTATAACTTGCAAGATCGGATCTAAAACATGGATATAATGATGATAACATAATCGGTTCAGATCTGAGTTCATGGCACCCGGGCCCTAAGTGACAAGCATTAAGCATAGGAAAGTCATAGCAACATCAATCTTAGAACATAGTGGATACTAGGGGATCAAGCCCTAACAAAACTAACTCGATTACATGATGAATATAATCCAACTCCTCATCGACCAGCGAGCCTATGAAGGAATTACTCACTCCTGGTGGGGAGCATCATGGAATTGGCGATGGAGAAGGGTTGGTGATGACGAACAATGAAGATCCCCCTCTCCAGAGCCCCAAACGGACTCCAGATCTAGCCTCCCGATGAAGAATAGGAGGTGATGGCGGCTCCGTCTCATGGATCGCGATCATTCTTTCCCCCTGATTTTTTCTCCGAAAATAGGAATTTATAGTGTCAGGGTTGAGGTCTGCGGGGCCACCAGGTGGGTACAACCCACATGTGTGCGCCAGGAGAGGGGGGCGCGCCCTGGTGGGTTGTACCCACCCAGGTGCCCCTCTCTGGTTGGTCTTGGCTCCAGAAATTCTTATTTATTATATAAAAATTCCTCGTGAAGTTTTGTTCCATTCCGAGAACTTTTATTTCTGCACAAAAACAACACCATGGTAGTTCTGCTGAAAACAGCGTCAGTCCGAGGTTAGTTTCATTCAAATCATGCAAATTAGAGTCCAAAACAAGAGGAAAAGCGTGAGAAAAAGTAGATACATTGGAGACGTATCAACTCGCCCAAGCTTAAACATTTGCTTGTCCTCAAGCAATTCAGTTGATAAACTGAAAGTGAGAAAGAAAAACTTTTACGAACTCTTTTGCTCTTGTTTGCATAAATAAGCTTAAACAGCACCCAGGTCTTCAGCCAGCATTATAACTAACCATGTCGACAATAACTCTTAAAGATTATAATGACTCATATCAATGACATAATCAACTAGTGAGCAATAGTAAGATATCTCAAACAGCAACACGTTGTCAAAACAACCATGATATAATATGACAAAAGTGGTATCCCGCTAGCCCTTTCTGAGACCGCAAAACATAAATGCAGAGCACCTCCAAAGTTCAAGCCACGACTAAACATTGTAATTCATGGTAGAAAACATCCAGTCATGACGCACCCAACATTAGCTACACACAATGCATAAATCATGACAGTTGTGCTCTACTCAGTTTCTGACGCTTGTTTTAGAAGGTGGTGACACGACATAAAAGTAAATAGATAGTCCCTTTGCAGAGGGAAGCAGTGATTTGCAGAGGTGAGAGAGCTCAAATTTTAAAACAGAGATAAATGATATTTTGAGACATGCACCCTTCTTATTCACTTCACGACCATCAGTTATCAACATCTTGCATGCTAAGCATGCTAGTGGCAGTTCCCAAGCGATAAAAGTAAATGTTTACTCCCCCTTTGACCAACAATCACATTCCATGGCTTGTCCGAAACAACAGGTGTCGTCCAAACCAACAACAGTCCCGGGGGAGTTTTGTTTAATTAATTGCATTTTTTAGTTCGGGACTGGGAATCCCTATTACCACCCTTTTCTCATGCGATGGCGAGTGAATAAACACTCGACCTGAGAATAACCCTCTTAGCATGGTAGATACCGACCACCTCCTGTCGTTCCATGAATGATCTAGGCACACAAAACGGATAATTTTTTAGAAGTTTTTAGAGGTGGCACATGCAAATTTACTTAGGAGGCTAGGATAATACCGTATATAGGTAGGTATGGTGGACTCATCTGCAATAACTTTGGGTTCATGGTTTTTGATGTGCAAGCAGAATTCCCACCTAGTACAGGCGAAGGCTAGCAATTTAGATTGAGAAGCGGCCAGCTAGAGAGCAACAACGATCATAACTATGCATTATGCGTAAGTAACATTGGGCACTAGCATGAGTAGGATATGGACACCATGAACATAAATATCATAGAGGCTATGTTGGTTTTGATTCAACTACATGTATGAACATGTGACAAGTCAAGCCACTCAAACATTCAGAGGAGGATACCATATCATCATACTACATCAGAATCATTTTAACGCTATGTTGATATCCAAGATAAATCATTATCAACTCCCAACTACTTATGCATGGCATGAGAAACTATAATCTCTAATTTTCATTGCAAACATGTTTAATCATTATGGGCTAAAGCATGGATACTAGGTTAAACATATTTACACAGACAAAACAAGTCGAGTTCATACCAGTTTCTCTCTACCACAGCCAGTTCATTGAATGTCGTCATTATTGCCTTTCACTTGCACGACCGAACAATGTGAAAATAATAATAGTGCAAGCACGCCGTGGACTAAGCTGGAATCTGCAAACATTTTATTCAACAGGAGAACACAAGGTAAAATATGCTCTTTATTAGTTCAACAGTTATTCATGTGAGAGCCACTCAACATTTTCATCGTGGTCTTCTCCTTGGTACAACTCGAATAAAAAGGAAAAGAAATTCAGAGAAACACACTGAAATATTTTGGGAGTTCTTGATTTTCTTGAACAGGCAAATAAAAAGAAAAAACAAGAAAAACTATTTACACGGGAAAGCTCCCAACAAGCAAAAGAAGAACAAGGAAATCTTTTTGGGTTTTCTTTTCAGTACTACTACTAAGCATGCATAGAAGGTAAATTACTACAACTAGTTTTTTTTGGTTTTCTTGAAGTTTCTCAAACACATAAGAAGAGAGAAAGAAAATAAATCTAAGCATGGATGATACAATGAACAAGTGTGAACACCGACAAGTAGAACGATATGTAGACATGAATGTAATGTCGGTGAGAAGCACGTACTCCCCCAAGCTTAGGCTTTTGGCTTAAGTTGATAGTCGATCCGTGGCCTGGAAGGTAGTAGTCGGCATGGTAGCTCATGGAGGCTCTTGGTGTAGATGTCTTGGCCTGCCATGCTGCTACCACTGCTGCGTTATGAGCTCGGGCCTTGCTCTCAAGAACAAATTATCTCCCCTTGCTGTGATAACCAAAAAGAGCAGGCGCGGGCAAATATGTGTCCGCAACAGATTTTTGGTTAAACATTAGATTGTAAGTGAAATTATCAACCTTTCCCTTAAGGATCGTATGTTCTTTTAAAGTGCCAATATCTAAATACCGCGCAGGTAGGATAGGATCAAATGGCAAAGGTGAAACACCCAGCTCTCGTGCTAAACGTGTGGCATAAATTCCACCATAGAACCAGCCACTGTTGGCATTATGCTGAAGTCTACGTGCAACAATCGCTCCAAGGTTATAATTCCTTTCACCAGTGAGAGCGGTGTGAATGAGGCTCAAGTCTGGCGCACAAAGTATGCTACAGTCTTGCTTGCCTACTATGCATTTTCCATTAAATCATGAAAAATACTGGATTGCGGGAAAGTGGATGCTCTTTATTCTTCCCTGTCTCGCTCCCCTATTTTCACTGTAACAAAGGCTAGTCAAGAAAGACTCGAACTCAGCCGTGGGTGGCTCATCAAAAGAGCCCCAAAATGGAAGTTTGCAATGGTAAGCAAAATTCTCCAGTGGGATAGTAAATGGTTTATCATAAAGCATAAAGGACACCTAGACTCATGAGGGAAAAATGTAAACCCTTTGACAAATGACTCAGTGAGAAGTTGGCGTTGTTCACACTTATTTGAAAGGTAGGGACCAAGGCCGGTATTGTGAACATATTGCTCAAATTCCTCCTTGATGCCCACACGCACCATATATTCATTGCAAGGCCATAAGCATGTTTTGGTGGCGGCATCTCGCGTGGAACTTTCACTCAGTTCCACATAAGACCGGCGAGCAGAACTGTCACTAGAAGATGCCCCGAGGATCGTCTCCTCGAAGAACTCCTTCCAAATAGGTTCATCATGTCCGCGTACATTTTTCTGAAAATAAAAAATTTTGAGGTGACAAAAATTTATCAACAAAACTTTATGAAATGGATAGCAACTACTCATAGGGATACATAGAGGCCATATCAAACATTTAAACTACTTAGAACACTAAGAATCAACATGCAAGCACATCTACAGCAACACCAAGAGTAGCTAATTATTCAAAGTATAAACCTCTAAAACAAAAAACTAATTGGTCAAATGGTGGAGTGACATATCAAGCAACAATCCCCCGAAACAGTTTCAGAAACGGAGCTTCGAGCAAAGAGATCAAAATCCATGAGTTTAAGCTCAAGGACACGGGAGAGAGAGCAACAGAGATTTTTTTCTAGAGGTAAGTGATGATGTGGGCTAAAGAGATAAGTGAGGGGCCCACGTGGGGACCACAACCCACCAGGGCACTCGTGGGGGTCCTGGCGCGCCCAGGTGGGTTGTGCCCACTTGGTGCACCTCCCTCTAGTATTATTTGCACCAAAAA
Organism: Aegilops longissima; assembly: GCA_021605205.1. NCBI lineage: Eukaryota > Viridiplantae > Streptophyta > Magnoliopsida > Poales > Poaceae > Aegilops > Aegilops longissima. Next base: position 594,897,461 of record CM038677.1, read on the forward strand.
TTCATAAATATTTAGAAAAAAATCGTGTTCAATTTTCAGGGCATTCTGAGAACTTTTATTTTTGGGTCATTTTTTTAATTGCACGGGAAATTCAGAAAATAGAAAAAATATGGCATTTTATTTTATTTAACTAGTAAAAACAGAAAACAAAAGATAGGGACAGAAGGTAGTGCTTACTAAATTCATCAAATTCATACCGCTAAAAAATGATTCATTAATAAGGTTGATCAGAAGATAGGGACAGAAGGTAGTGCTTACTAAATTCATCAAATTCATACCGCTCAAAAATGATTCATTAATAAGGTTGATCAGGTCTTATTAAGAACCACTTTCAATTAGCATGAAACCGAAGAACCTTCAGAAATCACTAAGTTACCTCAATGGGGATATGAATGTCCCCAACAATAAGCATTTCATATTTATTTTTGACAGTGGGTAGAGGTATTTGAAAACTTCCAATAGTGATTGTCGAAGATTTTTCAATAACACTAATACCATTCACTTGGAATTGTTTCTTCGGAAAGTGCACCGTATGCTCATTACCATTGATATGAAAAGTGACCTTGCTTTTATTACAATCAATAACAGCCCCTGCAGTATTCAAGAAGGGTCTACCAAGGATAATTGACATGTTGTCGTCCTCGGGCATCTCAAGTATAACTAAGTCAGTCAAAATAGTAACATTAGCAACAACAACGGGCACATCCTCACATATACCGATAGGTATGGCAGTTGATTTGTCAGCCATTTGCAAAGATATTTCAGTAGGTGTGAGTTTATTCAAATCAAGTCTTTTATATAAAGAGAAAGGCATAACACTAACTCCAGCTCCTAAATCACACAATGCAGTTTTCACATAATTCTTTTTGATAGAGCAAGGTATAGTTGGTATTCCCGGATCTCCAAATATTTTAGGTACTCCATCCTTAAAAGTATAATTAGCAAGCATAGTGGAGATTTTAGCTTCCAGTATTTTTCTCTTATTTGTGATGATGTCTTTCATATACTTTGCATAAGGAGGCATCTTCAAGATATCAGTCAAGCGAGTACACAAAAAGACTGGCCTCAGCATTTCAGCAAAGCGTTCAAATTCTTCATCATCTTTCTTTTTAGTTGATTTTGGTGGAAAATGCATAGGTTTTTTAACCCATAGTTCTCTTTCTTTACCGTGTTTCCTAGCCACAAAGTCTCTTTTCTCATACCTTTTCTTCTTAGGCTGTGGGTTATCAAGATCAACAGGTGGTTTTATCTCAACATCATTATCTGGTTCTTTATCATTTGGTTGAGTGTCTTCATGAACCTCATCAATATATTTTTCATTATCACTAGGTGAGTGTTCATTACCAGATTGAGTTTCAGCATCAGAGATGGTAGTTTCATTTTCATTATCAGGAGGTTTTTCTATTTCAGGTTCACTAGAAGTGTGCAAAGTCCTATCATATTTCTTCTTATTTTTCCTTCTAGAAGGACTAGGTGCACTAGTGTTATTTCTTTGTGAATCTTGTTCTATTCATTTTGGGTGTCCCTCAGGATAAAGTGGTTCCTAAGTCATTTTACCTACTCTAGTTGCAACTCTAATAGCAAAGTCATGCATATTATGATTCATTTCATCAAGTAATTCTCTTTTTGATTTAGCAACTTGTTCTAGTTGAGTTTGAACCATATAAGCATGTTTTCCAACACCCCTAACATCATTTGAGATTCTAAATAACAAGTCACTCAAGCGAGCAATCATATCAGAATTATATTTCAATTGTTTCATAACATTTGCATTGAAGTGATCTTGTTTTCTAATGTAGTTTTCAAACTCATAAAGGCATTGACTAGGATGCATATTGTGAGGATTATCATTTTCATCGAACTTCATAAGAGAATTTACCTCTACCACCTTAGGCAGTGGTGGTGTATTAAGCCCATGTATTTCTTCAATAGGAGGTAAATTTTTAACATCCTCAGCTTTAATACCGTTTTCCTTCATAGATTTCTTTGCCTCTTGCATACCTTCAGGACTGAGATATAATATACCCCTCTTCTTTGGAGTGGGTTTAGCCGGTGGTTCAGGAAGAGTCCAATCATCATAATTTTTCAATATATTATTCAATAATTCTTTAGCTTGTCCAACAGTTTGTTTCCTGAAAACACAACTAGCACAACTATCTAGGAAGTCCCTAGAAGCATAGGTTAGTCCATTATAGAAGATATCAAGTATTTCATTTTTCTTAAGAGGATGATTAGGCAAAGCATTAAGTAACTGGCAAAGCCTCCCCCAAGCTTGTGGGAGACTCTCTTCTTTAGTTTGCACAAAGTTAAATATTTCCTGTAAGGCAGCTTGTTTCTTATGAGCAGGAAAATATTTTTCAGAGAAGTAATAAAGCATATCCTTGGGACTACGCACACAACCAGGAGCAAGAGTATTGTACCAAGCTTTAGCATCACCCTTTAATGAGAAAGGAAATAATTTGAGAATAAAGTAATAATGAGTTTTCTCATCATGAGTAAAAAGGGTGGCTATGTCATTCAACTTAGTAAGATGTGCCACAACAGTTTCAGTTTCATAACCACTCAAAGGATCAGCTTCGACCAAAGTAATCAACTATGGGTAGACAAAGAATTTGTAATCCTTATCATCAATAGAGATAGGTGAAGTAGCAAACTTAGGATCACATTTGATTCTAGCATTCAGAGATTTTTCTTTATACTTGTGTAATAATTTCTCTAGATCATCTCTATCATTGCAAGCAAGAATATCTCTAGTTGTTTCTTCACTCATAACATAACCTTCCGATACCTTAGGCAATTCATATCAAGGAACGCTAGTTCTAGCAGGTGTTTCAGGAGATTCGGTTTCAAGCTCATCATCAGATTCAACAACATCATGTTGTATAACTCTAGCAATTTGTTTATCAAGAAATTCACCAAGTGGCACATCAACATTATCAAGAAAGGTACTAGCATGATCATAAGCATCATTCATAGTAGAAGTAGCATCATCAATAACTTGCGACATATCAGGATTAATAGCATGTGGTGGTGTTGCAAGTTTACTCATAACAGAAGGTGAATCTAAAGCAGCACTGGATGGCAGTTCCTTACCTCCCCTCGTATTAGAGGGATAAATCTTAGTCTTAGCATCCTTCAGATTCTTCAGTGATAAATTGATAATAATCCCAAGTGACTCAACAAATATAGCTAAGCTCCCCGGCAACGACGGAAAAAGGTCTTGATAACCCACAAGTATAGGGGATCGCAATAGTTTTCGAGGGTAAATTATTCAACCCAAATTTAGATTCGACACAAGGGGAGCCAAAGAATATTTGAAGGTATTAGCAGCTAAGTTTTCAAATCAACCACACACGGAGATTAATTATCTGCAACAAGTAATCAGTAGCAAAGTAATATGATAGTTTTGATAATGGTAATAGTAGCAACAGTAACAGTAACAGTGATAGAAGTAGTTTTGTAGCAAGTGCAATAGTAACAGCAGTAGTAGTAACTTAGCAAGAACAATATAAGATAAATTCGTAGGCATTGGATCAATGACTCATCATGAGACGGTTATAACCTAGGGCGATACGGCACTAGCTCTAGTTCGTCAATATAATGTAGGCATGTATTTCGTAAATAGTCATACATGCTTATGGAAAGAACTTGCATGACATCTTTTGTCCTACCCTCCCGTGGCAGCGGGGTACATATTGGAACTAAGGGATATTAAGGCCTCCTTTTAATAGAGAACCGGAACAAAGCATTAACACATAGTGATTACATGAACTCTTCAAACTACGGTCATCACTGGGAGTGGTCCCGACTATTGTCACTCCGGGGTTGCCAGATCATAACACGTATAGATGACTATAACTTGCAAGATCGGATCTAAAACATGGATATAATGGTGATAACATAAACGGTTCAGATTTGAGTTCATGGCACCCGGGCCAAGCATTAAGCATAGCAAAGTCATAGCAAGATCAATCTTAGAACATACTGGATACTAGGGATCAAGCCCTAACAAAACTAACTCGATTACATGATGAATCTCATCCAACTCCTCACCGACCAGCGAGCCTAAGAAGGAATTACTCACTCCCGGTGGGTAGCATCATGGAATTGGCGATGGAGAAGGGTTGGTGATGACGAAGAATGAATATCCCCCTCTCCGGAGCCCCAAACAGACTCCAGATCTGGCCTCCCGACGAAGAACAGGAGGTGACGGTGGCTCTGTCTCGTGGATCGTGATAATTCTTTGTCCTTGATTTTTTTCTCCAAAAATAGGAATTTATAGTGTCAGGGTTGAGGTCTGCGGGGCCACCAGGTGGGTACAACTGTAACACCCCAGATGTAACTTTCCATATTTGTAACTCCAACTCTTGCCATTTTCGGCATTGTGATATGATATTCCCTCCGTAGTTGGGTTTTTCCTCATTTTGCATTTTGTCCATGTCATGCATTTTATATCATGTCATCATGTGCATCGCATTTGTATACGTGTTCGTCTCATGATTCCGAGCATTTTCCCCGTTGTCCGTTTTGCAATCCGGCACTCGTATCTCCCCCGGCGGCCCCTTTTACGTTTTTCCGTGAGCGGGTACTAAACTTTCTCGGAATGGACCGAGGTTTGTCAAGTGGCCTTGGTATACCACCGGTAGACACCGATCAAGTTTCGGGTCATTTGGAGCTCGTTTGGTACTCCAACGGTTAACCGCACTCTCGCAAAGGCCTCTTTTAAGTTGCAGCCCAACACCCCTTCAAAATAGTCCAATAACCCATCTAAGTCACTTCCATGCTCTCCGTCGTTCGATCACGATCGTGTGGGCGAAAACTACACCTCATTTGGACACTCCTAGCTCCCTCTACCTATAAATATGTGTCTCCCTCCGAAATTTCGGGTCTAACCCTAGCCTTCCCCTACCTCGCGCCACCGGACAAAGAACCCCGCCGCCGGACGTGTCCGCGCCGCCGTCCCCGACGAATCCGCCGCCGCCACGTCACCCCGCCGCCTCCTCTCTCTCCTCCCACGCGCATGCCCGCCCGCCCACGGCAACCCACCCACATGGCGCCGCGCGCCCGCCTGCTCCGCCTCGCCGCCCGCCGCCTCCGCCCGTCTTGCCGCCTCCGCCCTTCGGCCGCTCGGCCGCCCGCCGCCAGGCCCGTCCCGCCGCGCGCCCTCCCTCTGCCGCCCGGTGTCCCTCCGTCGCCGCCCCCCTCCGGGCTTCCTCCGCCCCGCCGCCTCTCCCGGCGGATCCGGCTGGCAGCGGCCGGATCCGCCCTCTCCGGTCGCCCGGCCCGTCTTCCCCGCCTCCGGCCCCGTCCGCTCCGGCGAGGTCCGGCCGACCTCGGGACCCGATCCAGATCCATTTCGGAGGTTGACCCCGATTCCTCTGTCTCAGATTTTCAGTATTTTCTTGCATTTTCATCGCACCATAACTCTGTCATCGTTGCTCCGTTTTGCGTGTGTAATATGTCAAATTGTTCGTATCGAAGAGTAGATCATTTCATCTCATTGCATCATTTTCATTTGAGCTCATCTTGACGCCCGGAATGCTGTTAGAATAGGGCTATGTGATGTTAGTTTCTGTTTCTTAACAGAACATGCACTTTTGTCATTTTTGCTATGATTGATGTGTGCACCCTATGAATTTGAGTCATACATGTGTTTTGTAATATGCCATGCCATCTTTCCAGGGGTGTATGCCATGTATTTTTGTGATCTATGTGGTGACTAGAACAAGCATGCAAAGTAGGTGTCCCGATGTTGCTGTTTTCACTACTGTTTAGGCGATATTTTGATTCCATGTTAACTTGATGCTACCGAGAGATCCATGCATATTTTGAGATACTTCAGTAAGGATGTTTTGAACATGTGGTTATGCTCTATCCATCCATGCCTTTTTTTGCAATTATGGAGTGCCATAGCTTGAGTCAATCGAGCTCTACTTTTGCTACCAAATGTTTCCTGGCAGATTGTTTACATGTTATTCAATTTTGCCAAGGTTGTTGTGGTTGATCCATGTATGCTATGATGTTGTTCTTGCCATGTATGTCTTCTATGCCATGTCTTCTTGATGTATGTATTCTTAGTTTATCATGAAAGGCTCTGTAGTGAGTGTTTTGAGCTCTTAAACATGCCTACTTGTTATCTGTTTTTGGCATGCCATGTTGCTGAATCTGTTAACGAAACTTGCGATATTGACATGGGTGTTACTATATTTGATGATCCTTTTTGGCTTAGGGTCAGTAAGGGATTTTTGTTCTATGCTTTGAGTAGATTCATGCCATGCCATGTTTTGCTATTATAAGTTCCTGTAGCATGTTGTTTTCTTGCTCTGAACATTGCTACCTGATGCTGTTTTTTGCCATGTTCAGTAATTTCACTAAGTCTGTGAAGCTGATATGTTTTGCACTTTTGCCATGCTTGTTTGAACCTGTTATGATGTGAATTAGCCGTAGCTCAGTGTTCATCTTTTGTCAAGCATCTTGAGTAGATCACTGCCATATGCTTTTCTGGTACGTTTGGGTGCAGTAGCTTAATTTCATGTTGCTTGCTAAGTGGGATCATGCTGTTAATGGCAGATTTGTGCCATTCTTGTTTTGCTTGTCATTTGCAAACCGTGCATCCGATTCCGGTGATCTTTATATCGATTTCAACGGAAATCATCTCATCTTTCCAGTGGCATACTTGGTTTGCCAAGTTGATGCCTGGTTCATCATTTTCTTTCCGGAGCGCACATACGCATTGCATATCACATCCCGCATATCATGCCATGTTTTGCATCATGTTGTTTGCGCATTGCACCGTGATTTATTGTGGTTCCTTTGTTTGTGTTCTTGCTTTGGGTAGAGCCGGGAGACGAGTACGTGGGAGAGGAACCTGTTGAGAACGCTTAGGAGGATCAAGCTTTCGACAACTCTGAGACCATTGCAGGCAAGATGACCATACCCTCGAAATCACTTCTATCTTTGCTATGCTAGATGCTCTCTCTTTTGCTATGCCTATGCTACGATGCCTATCACTTGCTATATCATGCCACCCATATTGCCATGTCAGCCCCTAACCATCCTTTCCTAGCAAACCGTTGTTTGGCTATGTTACCGCTTTGCTCAGCCCCTCTTATAGCGTTGCTAGTTGCAGGTGAAGTTGAAGTTTGTTCCTTGTTGGAACATGGAGATGTTGTTCCTTGTTGGAACATGTTTACTTGTTGGGGATATCACAATATATCTGCTATAATTAATACATCTATATATTTGGTAAAGGGTGGAAGGCTCGGCCTTATGCCTGGTGTTTTGTTCCACTCTTGCCGCCCTAGTTTCCGTCATACCGGTGTTATGTTCCTTGATTTCGCGTTCCTTACGGTTGGGTGATTTACGGACCCCTTGACAGTTCGCTTTGAATAAGACTCGTCCAGCAAGGCCCAACTTTGGTTTTACCATTTGCCACCTAAGCCTTTTCCCCCGGGTTTTCGCGAGCCCGAGGGTCAACTTTATTTTAACCCCGGACCAGTGCTCCTTCAAGTGCTGGCCCGAACTAGAGCCCACTGAGAGCCCCTCAAGGAAACTTGAGGTCTGGTTTTAGTTGTATGGACTGCTCATCCGGATGTGCCCTGAGAACGAGATATGTGCAGCTCCTATCGGGATTTGTCGGCACAATCGGGCGGCTTTGCTGGTCTTGTTTTATTGCTGTCGAAATGTCTTGTAGTCCGGGATTCCGAGATTTATCGGGTCTTCCCGGTAGAAGGAATATCGTTGACCGTGAGAGCTTATAATGGGCTAAGTTGGGACACCCCTGCAGGGTATTATCTTTCGAAAGCCGTGCCCGCGGTTATGAGGCAGATGGGAATTTGTTAATGTTCGGTTGTAGAAAACCCGAAGTTGACCTCAATTAAAATACACATCAACCGCGTGTGTAACCGTGATGGTCTCTTCTCGGCGGAGTCCGGGACGTGAACACGGTGTTGGAGTTATGTTTGACGTAAGTAGTCCAGGATCACTTCTTGATCGCTACTAGCTTCACGACCGTGCTTTGCTTCTCTCCTCGCTCTCTTTTGCGAATGTAGCCACCATATATGCTAGTCGCTTGCTGCAGCTCCACCTCACAACTCTGTCCTTCCTATAAGCTTAAATAGTCTTGATCTCGCGGGTGTGAGATTGTTGAGTCCCGTGACTCACAGATTCTACCAAAACAGTTGCAGTGCCGACGATGCGGTCAGGTGACGCAACCGAGCTCAAGTGGGAGTTCGACGAGGAACGTGGTCGTTACTATGTGTCTTTTCCTGATGATCGAGTGGAGCCAGTTGGGACGATCGGGATCTGTGTAGCATTTGGGGTGTCTTCTTTTATTTTGGTTCCGTAGTCGGACCTTGAGTGTAATCTGAATGATGGATGTTTATTTATGTATTGTGTGAAGTGGCGACTGTAAGCCAACTATGTATCTCTTTCCCTTATGTATTACATGGGTTGTGTGAAGATTACCTCACTTGCGACATTGCTTTCAATGCGGTTATGCCTCTAAGTCGTGCTTCGACACGTGGGAGATATAGCCGCATCGAGGGCGTTACACATCACGTCCGAGACAAGTAGACCAAAACGATTCTGCATCTACTACTATTACTCCACTCATCGACCGCTATCCAGCATGCATCTAGAGTATTAAGTTAAAAACAGAGTAACGCCTTAAGCAAGATGACATGATGTAGAGGAATAAATTCATGCAGTATGATAAATACCCCATCTTGTTATCCTCGATGGCAACAATACAATGCGTGCCTTTCAACCCTTTCTGTCACTGGGTAAGGACACCGCAAGATTGAACCCAAAGCCATGCACTTCTCCCATTGCAAGAACTACCAATCTAGTTGGCCAAAACAAACGGATAATTCGAAGAGACTTGCAAAGATAACTCAATCATACATAAAAGAATTCAGAGAAGATTCAAATATTATTCATAGATAAGCTGGATCATAAACCCACAATTCATCGGTCTCAACAAACACACCGCAAAAAGAAGATTACATCGAATAGATCTCCACGAGAGAGGGGGAAAACATTGTATTGAGATCCAAAAAGAGAGAAGAAGCCATCTAGCTACTAGCTATGGACCCGAAGGTCTGAAGTAAACTACTCACACTTCATCGGAGAGGCTATGGTGTTGATGTAGAAGCCCTCCGTGGTGGATGCCCCCTCGTGAGCTCGAACAGGCCCCAAGATGGGATCTTGTGGATACAGGAAGTTGCGGCGGTGGAATTAGGTTTTTGGCTCCTGTTCTGATCATTTGGGGGTACGTAGGTATATATAGGAGGAAGAAGTACGTCGAGGGAGCAACAGGGGGCCCATGAGGCAGGGGGCGCCCTATGGGGGGCGCCTCCCACCCTCGTGACCGCCTCTTTTACTTCTTGGAGTAGGGTCCAAGTCTCCTGGATCACGTTCGGTGAGAAAATCACGTTTCCGAAGGTTTCATTCCGTTTGGACTCTGTTTGATATTCTGTTTCTTCGAAACACTGAAATAGACAAAAAACAACAATTCTCGGCTGGGCCTCCGGTTAATAGGTTAGTCCCAAAAATAATATAAAAGTGGAAAATAAAGCCCAATATAGTCCAAAACAGTAGATAAAGTAGCATGGAGCAATCAAAAATTATAGATACGTTGGAGGCGTATCAGACAACACAGCAAAAAAACACTAGTTGAATGTAAAACTATATGCTAGCGGAATACGTACAGAAATAAATAAGGCAACATACACGTGTATGATTGGGAAAATAAGATGGCATTGCAACAGAGCACTAGAACAACACTTCAATGTAAAAAACATGGTATGGCGATGATGAAGTACATACTTGATGAATAACAATGCATAAGATATTCAGAAGCATGATGTCCAAATTAAGCAGATGGCATTGCGATAGAGTAGAATGACAGTACTTGAATTTGAAAAAAATGTTATCATGCATGGAATAGGTACTGAAAAACAGGAAGGCATGAAAAATTTACATGCATGATCAGCATGCTAAGCACATGGCATTGCAACAGAGTAGATACACTCCAGGACATTATATGCATGTTGTACCCATATCACGTGCCAAGTTAGAGCAAGGACCTTGTGGGGTGAAGAGGATTCATCATCTTTACGCAAGTCTTCAAGAACCGCCTTTACATGTTCCATCATATTGGGTATCATTGACATCAAGTTTATTGGCCTTTACATTGCTCCGTGAGGTTCTTGTGGATATATCAGTGTGTGCAATTATATCTGACATGCATGGAGGACAACTAGTAGTTAGATTTATGTAAATGAGTGCCTGTAGGAGACGACATAAATAGTAGGACCGGGGTTAACTAGCAGCAACAGGTCTCATAAACTAAAGGGAGAACACAGATGAAAGCTATAGAATATGTATCGTTTGTACTCGAGATTAACTAGATGACACACAAAAGTATTAAAGAACAACATAGGTAATACTAGAAGTGGTATAATACTATAATCACCAGCATGTGGGATAGCATTGGCTGATGGATGATAATTATGGAACAGCGTTACCTAAAGAACAAGTATCTTAGCTGAACTATGGAACAACGTGAACTCCTGAACAAGACCCGTAAGAGATCATCATGAACATACAGTCAAATGTGATGATCTATTTTCCGTGCTTAAATGAATAACAAAGCCATAAATGTTGCACACAAGTAAGATGAGGGTACAACCTATCTGGCTGCCATCCATAGGAGTGAGCATCATGTGCTGACTTGTCGATGGCCCTGCAGTTGTTGTGGCCGTCCATGTCGGGCACGCATTCGATGCAGGGAACTGTTGAGTGGGGACTGTAGCTCCCTTCTGGTGTATGCTTCCCTTGTTGGAGCAGCTGCGGTGAGTCGAAAGAAGGTGTGTCTGAAGATGCAGATAACGCATAATGTTAAGAACGACATATCTCTTTGATCCGAAGAAATACACTAAGAGATCAACAGCAAGGTACGAGAGTGGTCAAATGTCTATTGACTGAAGACTAAATTGGGGTCACACGATTTTATTTTATTTTGGTACTATCCGATCTACACCGGATGGCTTGATGGCCGTCTTGTGCCTCCCGGCTGACACTGTTCGGAATCTTCCCCGAAGAGCCAGCGACCAACGGCAAAGCAGCCTGCCTCCGCCGTCCGTGGCCCCGGCCAAAACCCCGCTCCCCGCCCCACCGCACTGTTGTGGTTGCGCCGCCCCGGGCCAATCCACAAAGACTCCCCGTCATCCAGATCCGGCGGCGGCAGTACCTTCAACCCACGCAACTCTAAAAGATAGCCATCTAAGCGCTGCTTCCACGACGAACTTGCGGCCCCGCACCCATACATTAGACACCAGCCAACCGGCAGCCTAGGAGCTCCGCCACCTCGAGGGGTGCTGCTTCCCATTGGGAATCGATTGGCCCAGAATAAAAATTCAGACAACTGACGCCTAAATAAAGTGATTTCAAATGAGGGTGCGATCTATCTAGTGGCATGGCGAAGTAGGCAGGTCCAGCTGCCGAGTCGGTGAGGCCGGCGCGGTTGCGGTGGCGACCGGCGGCAGGGAAAGAGCGATGTCGCCACGGTCGACGGCTACGCTGAAGCAGCGCCAGACTCGGGCGGATCCGGTTGGAGCCGCTCGGCACCGTGAACAACGGCGGGGTGAATCGGCTCGACGCAGTTCACGCCGTCGTCGAGGCAGCACCAGATTCACGGAGTAAGAGGCACACGGCCCAGTGCACGAGGGCAATTAGACAGCGTCTCCGGCATTAGGGAGGAGGGCGGCTGTGAAATTGGTGCTGTGGGGGTGCCATGGAGGTGGGGCTGAGGTTTCGCGGCTCGGGAGAAGGGAGCTTCCCGGGGAGAAGGTGATTTGGCACCCACAAGGTATGAATGGGGGCGGGCGGGGGAGAATTGGGAGGGGAGTGGAACCATGTCTTACGGACGCATTTGTCTGAAATGTGAGGGGGAGTTACAGTTCTACCCTTGCCTATAGGCTTCTCGGCCTGGGTCTGTGTACTGAGGGTCGGGGATAGTAGAGTAACTTTGCTTCTCTCCAAATAGTGGGCGGGAGCGATTTCGGGCGAGGAGGGCGTGTTTTGAACTATAGTGGGCGCGAGCAATTTCGGGCGAGGAGAGCGTGTTTTGAAATAGTGGGCGCGAGCTATTTCGGGAGAGGAGAGCGTGTTTTGCCGACCATGGTTTATAAATTATTCGGCACATGTCATTTCGGCTGAGGAGAAGGCGCGCTTGGATGAAGTTACGAACCTACCCACGATGTACAACGGGCCAACGAACCTACTCTCTCCATCTCACACGCACACACACACATTCTCATGCCCAGCTAGCCAAGTATGATGGTCTCTCACTCAATTGTAGGCACACGCAGTCGCCCCCTATATGTATATGACTAGCTAATCTTAGTCTCCATCACAAACATGTGCATGGTCTATCTCGATTTCTCTCGGGGCATCTTTCTATCGCAAGACGCACTCCTTGATCTCCCACCCATATAGTCCCTCACGATCTCGAGGGATCTCTATCACAAACATACCCTCTCTCCCTCCCCATCTGTCCATGCCATCCATGTGTCCCTCTCGACCTTTTTTCCTTGTTGGCCAGACCTCTATTGGACATGTGCTACAGGGGTGTCTCTCTCCGTTGCAAACAATCACACACTAGCTATCTTCGTGTATCTCCTCGCCTCGCTTTTCCATCTTGGAGATGCATGCGTGATATGTTCGCATAAGAAACGAAAAAACACACTCTCTCTCTAATTTATCGTTTGTTGTCACTTTATCTTTCACACACATACTCTTTTTGCACACTTACTCATTCTCCTTCACACGCACTTGATCTGTCTCGATTGAGGCACTCTCCTCCGTCCATAGCACATAGATTTATTGAAAAGTCAAACATCACAAAGTTTGACCATGTACGTGGAGAAAAAGAATTACATCTAGTACGACTAACATATACCACTAGATTCACCATGATATGTAGTTTTGTATGATGTATCTTTGGTATTGTTGATATAAACAACATTTGCGTAAACCTGATCAAAGTTTCCAAAGTTTGACTTCTAAAAATTTACATGCACTGCATTATCGAGTGGATGGAATATCTCTTTCCCCCTCTCAGCTATCTGACGCACCACTCAGCCTTATCGGGGCTCCTCAATCTATCTCAAACTTTATTGGTCAGTTTGGTTCGTGACCTGACCCTCATGCCTTGATGGCCGGTCTTCGCTGGTGTGGACGTGAGATGTAAAATATTTCTGCTGGCCAGGCTTGTGTGGTGCTGAAGTGTTTGGTTCATGCATGGGCCAGGCAAAGCATCAACGTCCCATCAATCAATCCATGCATCAATTATTTAATGCTAATATCCATCCATGTTGATGTTAGCCTCGTGGCCGCACGACCAGGCACGGCCAGGCGTTCGAAATCGGTCGCTTGGGCCAGGCTACTTGTAGTGTCTGGAGTTCAGCCATGCTAATTAAAGTGCAAGGGAACCTAGCCCAGGCGGGCTTTCTTTTTCACAGGGTAGCAACCAAACAAGCGTGCATGAAATCCAGCCACTACCCCAGGCCACGCAAAAGATGCTCACGACGCAAGCCAAACTGGCCTTATATCTCCCTGGTTCACACATACACATGTCTCGCTTGCGATCCAACACTCTCCGCCCTTGTTCTCTCTCCATGTGACACGCACCCCCCTAAGTACCATAATCCTTCACTCCATCATCGGCTCTGTTTGGATCCATGGGTCAGAGTTAGTTTGGGTTAGTTTGGAGTCAACTAACCCAAAAAGATCCAAACAGGAGGGTTAGTTTAGGTTAGTTGCATCTAACCCATCCAAAAAAAACTAACCCATCCAAGAGGTGCTTATTTGGGTTAGTTCTTCTCGGGACCACTAATAAACACTTTTTTCTCTCGCTCTCCCGTGCAGATCCTCCCCACTTCCTCGAAGCTTCTCGTCCTCTCCTCCCTCCCTCTCGCTTTTGCAGCGTGAAGGTGCCTCGCCGATCCGCGCTCCATCTAACCCTGCCATCCAAACACCTCTTTACTTAGAGTTAGTTTAGGGTTAGAATCTAACTCTAACCTCTAACGAGTTAGAGTATCCAAACAGGCCATAGGCGCAAGCACTCCCCCTCCTAAGTATGATTATCTCTTACTAGCCATCAGAACACACGTATTGTCTCCTTCCATCCATACGCCTATCTCGATATCTCTCGGGCATCTTCTATCGCAGACACACCTTGTCACTCGATCTCCCACCCATGTAGTCCCATCACGATCTCCAGGGGGTCTCTCTATGACAAACATACACTCTCTCCTCCCCATGTCTGCATTTTATCCGTACGTCTCTCTCGACCTCTCTCCCTTGTTTGTCAGACCCCTCTTGGCCATGTGCTAGGGGTCTTCCTTTCTCAGTTCCAAACAACCACACACTATCTCCTCACCTTGCCTCTGTTGTCGAAGATGCATGTGTGATATGTTTGCATAAGACACGCACGCCTTTTCTCCACTTTCATCGTGTGTTGTCCATGTCTCTTTCACACACACACACACACTCTCTCTCTCTCTCTCTCTCTCTCTCTCTCTCTCTCTCTCTCTCTCTCTCTCGTTAGGGACTCACACGTCCATAAGCATATGGATGTTTTGAGAAGTCAAACCTCAGAAAAGTTTGACCAGGTATATGTGGAGAAAAACATTTACATCTGGAACGATCATTAGATTCATCACAACATGTACTTACTTCATACTATCATTTATCTTTGGTATTGAGGATATAAGTAATTCCTTTATAAACTTGGTCAAAGTTTCAAAAGTTTGACTTAAAAAAAATGTTGTAACTACATTATCGAACGGAGGGAGTAGCTATTTCTCTCTCTCTCTCTCTGCTATCTCTCACGGGCCTCCCATCTCACTCGAACTCTCTATACCGACGAATTATACGCTCACTGTGTCCGCGTATAGCTCCGTATATTGTTTAGTTGACCGGTCAACCAATCCACATGCTGCGTTGTCAGCTCGTGTTCTGTATCTTGGTGTGCTGGCCCATGTGGCAGTGGGTGAAAATAAGTAAACTAGAGGGCAAACTTCTTGCGCGCGAAGGACGCACTCGCGCACAATTCACCACTGCGCGGCGGCATGCACAGAAGGACGCACTCGCGCACACCCAGCACACAACACACACCAGCACACGTGTACACCGGCGTCGCCGCCGGTTGAGATGGACAGCGAGGCAGCCAACATGCAGAGGTGGCTCGAGCCAAAACCGCATACGGCGAGCCTGGACTTCATCAGCAGCCTCCTCGACGACATGCTGCTCGTCATCATCGGCCTCCTCCCCACCAAATCTGCCGTGCGGACCGCCCTGCTCTCCCGGCGGTGGCGACCCCTCTGGCGCTTCGTCCCCCTCAACCTCACCGTCGACAGCTGCCTCTGTGACGGGGATTGCAAACGCATGGCCGCAGTGTCCAAGATTCTTTCATCGCACCCTGGGCCAGCCAGACGCCTTGACATCCGCATGTTCAGTACCAACTGCAAGGTCCAACCCAAGTTCGACGAGTGGTTCTTATCCCCCGCCCTAGATCAGCTAGAGGAGCTCAGCTTTGAAGCTGGACGATGTCGCTCTCTGCCGCCGTCCGCGCTCTGCCTCACGCCAACGCTGCACCGCGCCAGCTTCAGCTCCTGCTATCTTCCCCAGATTAATGCCGCGCCCGCCCTTCTTCTCCCTCAACTCAAGCAGCTCGACCTCTTCGATGTTTTCATCTCGAAGAAGGCTATGGAGCACCTGCTCCGCAGCTGTACTGCGCTCGAGTACCTTTGTCTTGAGCAGATCCACGGGTTCAATAGCCTCCACATCGCCTCGACGAATCTCCGATGGATTTATGTGTCTTGTTGGCCCCGCAACAAGACATCAATTGGGAAGAGATCACTCCAGCTGTTCCACGTTATGGTCATTGGGAATGCGCCTTTCCTTGAGAGATTGCTTGTATCGGATCTAGAAGGTCCAACAATAATCAGGTTCATTGACGCGCCGAAATTGACAGCGTTGGTGTACTCGTCTGCCAAATTCTCCGAACTCTTTATTGGATCCGTAATCGTTCAGGTACAGCACTCATCTTCTTCTCCATCTTCTTGAAATTCACATTTTTAAATTTCTTCTTGATGTATTTACGACCGTCTTCCAGAAAATGATTCCCACAAGCTTGACCCAGGTCCATGCGCAAAGGAAGATCTTAGCACTAAAATCTATCGGCCCAATCTGGATCAAGTTGTTGGATTCCTTACATGCTTTCCATGCACGGAGAAGCTACTCATCAAGGTGAAACTTCTTTCCTATTAGTAAACGGTAATCACAACATAGCTCAATTTTTTCGTAATTTCCCAAATTACGATGACAAGTGTAGTGTTCAAAACTACATCTACGCCCGCACCAAAAGAAATGTTTTAGTATTTTTCTCACGTGATCACCTGCATCATTTTTATGATGTACTACTATAGTAGCCTAGGCTAGTCATAGTGGAAAGTAACTTAGACTACTCCAGTAACTCTATGGTTACCCTAAGGGCAAGTACTACCTCCGTCCTGGTTTACTCTTCCAATTTTGTAATATCAAAATTGGACCATAGATTTAACTGACAAAATGTCAATGCATGTCACTAAGAACTATATCGTTGGATTCGTATTTGAACATAATTTCAAATGGTGTAATTTTTAGTGACATGCATTGGCATTTTCTTAGGTAAATCTATGGTCAAAATTTTATACTAAATACGAGGTAGTATTCCCTCCATCCCAAAACTCTTGTCTTACATTTGATTAGATACGGATGTATCTAACACTAAAATGTAACTAGATACATCCGTATTTAGACAAATTTAAGACAAGAATTTTGGGACGGAGGGAGTACAAAAGTGGGCTATGTAGGCCAAAACACGTGCCAAATTCACTTGTGATGCATTTGGCATCGATGCCCCTCCATTGCTCACCTGGTGCCCCAATCTGGATCACCTACTTTGCTCCGGTGCCAAATTAACTCACGCAATGAAAAAACACTGCGTGGGAGAGAGAGAGAGAGAGGACCGAGGCAATAAAAACACTTGTTTGGGAGAGTGAGAGGCTGGTGTAGTTGGTTTGATTGATTTGTTTATACATGTGGGTCTGTGTGCACAACGGTGCCAACTCTCTCACATCGCGAGAGTGGTGCCAAAATCTTTTGATTTGACATCGATGCGTATTATGTGGCATACTTTTGTGAAATATGGCATCGGCCACATAGTGGAAGGCAACAAATGCCCAAGCTCTTCACGTGCTCCTAGTTAAATGAGAGGAAACAAAGATAGAGAGAGAGAGAGAGAGAGAGAGTGAAAAATATCACTAGCCAGCCAACCCTATCGTATGAGCGAATGATATTGGTACCTCTTGATGACACGGCAATCTTATGCAGCCAGCTGCTCTAATATGTTCTCTTCTTTTGTAGATAAAAAAAGAACCGAAAGTGAAAAATGTGCTGCACTATAACAATCTCATCGAATGCCTTGATCTCCATCTTACAGAAATTGATTTGATCGACTACCGAGGCAGCACATCTGAGATTAAATTGGCCAGGTTCTTTGTTCTGGAGGCAAGTGTGCTCAAGGTAATGAGGTTTGGCATTCTCTGGCGCAACAATGAATGGCGTGCTGATCACCGCAAGCGTCTAAGCCTAAATGACAAAGTCTCCGAAGCTGAATTTGTTTTGAAACATCAAGTGGCCGAGACTCAAAACTTATTTTCCCATTAGTGACTTGTCGTATGGTGGATTTTAGTTTGTACGATAATGCTGCATCCACCTAAAGTAACGAAAGTTCTTACGTAAACTTCCTAATAAGTCCCTCTTCCTAGGTGCAGCATTACTCCTAACATTTGTAATATCAGTTTGAAACTTGTAATATTGCCGTGTCCTATTCCTGCGTTTTCAAAATCCTGTGAATCAAATAGGTCCTGAGTTGGTGATGATGTTGTGCCTCCCATCTTTCACCAATAGCCATCGGATCTAGATCTGGCGCATACAAACCAAGCTTCTCCATTTTTGCAGAAAGATGCCCGCACTTGTTCCCTATTTACAAACAACTCCTTGTCTCTCACAATCAGCCTTATCTACTCCCCACCACATCTAGAAGGCCGTGGAAAAATCTGGCGCGATGGCCGCTGCTGGAGCCGTCCACCCCCAATCTTGTTGTTTCGTGCAATGCACGGGCATCTACGCACGGGAAATTATGTTGAACAGGGCTAGTTGTAAGCAGGCTAGCTCTACAGCCATGATGATAGTGACTGCAGACGGTGAGGCTGACTATGGTATGCCGAACACGGCGCCTATACTCAGGTGTCATCTCCGGCGCAGGGTCTTGTCACTTCACTGTGAGGAGAAGCACGTAATAATTTGACCAACGGGTAGTACAGTGCTAGTACTCCTAGGAGTACTACATTGGTAGTACTACTACTAGTACTAGTAGCACCACCGTCTGGATTTAGGAGTACTACCACGTCCATCTGGATTTTAGTATTTGACTAGCAATATCTAGTAATGCATGTCACAAAAATGTACTACTCCTCTCAAATAAATACTATGGTGACAACCTCTTCGACGACCGGTGGCCTCGAGATCGCCCGCCGTCACACGAGAATGTCCACTCGAGGTCGCTTCTGGCCCGGCAGCAGCTCCAGCGCAGCAAGACACCATCGACATAATCACCCACGTCTACACGCATGCAAGAGGAGGACGATAGGACGCTGGCCTTCCTGGACCGCAGGGCAACCTTGGACGGCACTGTTCAGAAGCACGTTGAGCTCACCGCCAACGTCGCTGCTCCTAACACGTCGGTTGGTGACCCGGCGCACTAGGGCGTGAGGATGTCGTTGATGGATCCGTATGTATTTTTATCTTTTCGTCAAATCCATGTAGTAGTATATGATACTACAGTAATTATCTTACCTTTCGCATCAACTTCAAAATTTTCGTACGTACTCCATGCATGAACGGCGCCAGAACCAAACTTCTCATTACTCTATCGATCGCGCCATGGAGCAGAACCAAATTTTACAAGTTACGAGTTCAAAAGGAAAAGCCTGCTGTGTTCGCGTCGCACCCCCACACGGTTGGTCCGGCACCCCGCTCAAGCGGGAATGCGTGCGGTGTTGCATTTTCACTTACAAGTGGGACCGTAGTTGAGCAAACCGACTATCGGCAAACCCCCATCCCGCCCACCGCGCGATGGCTGAGAAAACAGGAGGGAGAAGAGATGGCTGTAGCACGGACTCCAAGAAAATTGGTGTCGGATGGGACTTGTGTGGGTGGCGTGTGCCGTACTGCTAGACGTGAATGCTAGTTATGGCCCATGCCACCCCACTATATCGAGCCTATATCGAGGTACGTAGAACAAATTTCCTGAAGTCTGTGCTCAGCACTCCTGTATCTCTCTTTTCAGCCAGCCAGTGGACGCGCGGAGCCCATTGTCTGTTTGCTCACATGCGGTCCCACATGTCAGTGAAAACGCAAGCGAACCCACTGAACCTGCACATCTTTCACCTGGACGTGCTGGTGATGAAAAACAAATCCAAGAAAGATCTTCGATGGCCGCTTTTGGAGTTACTCAGGAGTAGTAAGATTCTATTTACAGTTTAACCCAAGATGCACATCTCGTGGCTTCAACTACCACTCTATTTTCTTTCATGACACGACCTGGATGCTGGATGTCCCACGTGTCGGCAAAAGGAGGAAGAACCCGACCAAATCTTAGGTTGTGCTATCGGATTAGACTAGTTTTGCTAACTTAAAATTTTTATTGTGTACTCCCTCCGTTCCAAAATACTTGACTTCCATTTGTCCAAAAATGGATGTACCTATATACTAAAACATGTCTAGATACATATATATTTTGACAAATAGAAGGCATGTATTGTGCAACGGAGGGAGTAGAATGGATGCAAGTTTTTGTATTGGGAAGAAGAGTGCACAACCCCGATGATAAGCCAAGCAATTGTTTCATACTTTAGTAATCTCAAACCTATAAACTTTCATGCAATATATGAGCGTGAGCCATGGACATAGCACTATGGGTGGAATAGAATATAATGATGGGGGTTATGTGGAGAAGACAAAAAAGGAGAAGGTCTCACATCAACGAGGCTAATCAACGGGCTATGGAGATGCCCATCAATTGATGTTAATGCAAGGAGTAGGGATTGCCATGCAGCGGATGCACTAGAGCTATAAATGTATGAAAGCTCAACAAAAGAAACTAAGTGGGTGTGCATCCAACTTGCTTGCTCACGAAGACCTAGGGCATTTGAGGAAGCCCATCGTTGGAATATACAAGCCAAGTTCTATAATGAAAAATTCCCACTAGTATATGAAAGTGAGAACATATGAAACTCTCTATATGAAAAACATGGTGCTACTTTGAAGCACAAGTGTGGTAAAAGGATAGTAACATTGTCCCTTCTCTCTTTTTCTCTCATTTTTTTATTGGTTGGCTCTTTGGCCTCTTTTTTTTGGTGGGCTCTTTGGCCTCTTTTTTTTATTTTTTTATTTGACCTCACATGGGACAATGTTCTAATAATGATGATCATCACACTTCTATTTATTTACAACTCAATGATTACAACTCGATACTAGAACAAAGTATGACTCTATATGAATGCCTCCGATAGTGTACCGGGATATGCAATGAATCAAGAGTGACAAGTATGAAAGAATTATGGACGGTGGCTTTGCCACAAATACTATGCCAACTACATGATCATGCTAAGCAATATGACAATAATGAATGTGTCATGAAGAACGGTATGGTGGAAATTTGCATGGCAATATATCTCGGAATGGCTATGGAATGCCATAATAGGTAGGTATGGTGGCTGTTTTGAGGAAGATATAAGGAGGTTTATGTGTGAAAGAGCGTATCATATCACGGGGTTTGGATGCACTGGCGAAGTTTGCACCAACTCTCAATGTGAGAAAGGGCAATGCACGGTACCGAAGAGGCTAGCAATGATGGAAGGTGAGAGTGCATATGATCCATGGACTCAACATTAGTCATAAAGAACTCACATACTTATTGCAAAAATCTACAAGCCATCAAAAACCAAAGCACTACGCGCATGCTCCTAGGGGGATAGATTGGTAGGAAAAGACCATCGCTCGTCCTCGACCGCCACTCATAAGGAGGACAATCAAATAACACCTCATGTTTCAAATTCGTTACATAACGTTTACCGTACGTGCATGCTACGGGACTTGCAAACTTCAACACAGGCATTTCTCAAATTCACAATTACTCAACTAGCATGACTTTGATATTATCACCTCCATATCTCAAAACAATCATCAAGCATCAAACTTTTCTTAGTATTCAACGCACTCAGAAGAAAGTTTTACAAATCTTGAATACCAAACATATTATTATTTTAAGCAAATTACCATGCTATTTAAGACTCTCAAAATAATCTAAGTGAAGCATGAGAGATCAAAAGTTTCTATAAAACAAATCCACCACCGTGCTCTAA
Organism: Aegilops longissima; assembly: GCA_021605205.1. NCBI lineage: Eukaryota > Viridiplantae > Streptophyta > Magnoliopsida > Poales > Poaceae > Aegilops > Aegilops longissima. Next base: position 594,919,000 of record CM038677.1, read on the forward strand.
AAGATATAAGTGAAGTACTAGAGAAACTATAAAGCTCAAAAGATATAAGTGAAGCACATAGAGCAAAACTATAAGGCTCAAAAGATATAAGTGAAGCACATAGAGCAAAACTATAAGGCTCAAAAGATATAAGTGAAGCACATAGAGTATTCAAACAAATTCAAATTCATGTATGGCTCTCTCAAAAGGTGTGTACAGCAAGGATGATTGTGGTAAACTAACAAGCAAAGATGCAGATAATACAAGACGCTCCAAGCAAAACACATATCATGTGGTGAATAAAAATATAGCTCCACGTAAAGTTACCGATGGAAGTGGACGAAAGAGGGGATGCCTTCCGGGGCATCCCCAAGCTTTGAATTTTTGGTGTCCTTGGATTATCTTGGGGGTGCCATGGGCATCCCCAAGCTTAGGCTCTTGCCACTCCTTTTTCCATAATCCATCAAAAAATTTAACCCAAAACTTGAAAACTTCACAACACAAAACTCAACAGAAATCTCGTGAGCTCCGTTAGCGAAAGAAAAAAAAATACCACTTCAAGGTACTGTAATGAACTCATTCTTTATTTATATTGGTGTTAAACCTACTGTATTCCAACTTCACTATGGATTATAAATTATTTTACTAGCCATAGATTCATCAAAATAAGCAAACAACACACGAAAAATAGAATCTGTCAAAAACAGAACAGTCTGTAGTAATCTGTAATTAACGCAAACTTCTGGAACTCAAAAAATTCAGCCAAAATAGGAAGACCTAGGCAATTTGTTTATTGATCATAATCAATTAGAATCACTATTTTATCACGTTCTGGTGAGTTTTAGCAATTGTTTTCGTGAACCAAAAGTTTCTGGAAATTACAGCAAGATCAAGTAACTATTATCCAAGAAGATCCTATAGGTTTAACTTGGCACAAACACTAAATTAAACATAAAACCACATCTAAACAGAAGGTAGATGGATTATTTATTCCTAAACAAAAACAAAAACTAAAAGCTAAAAATAAAATTGGGTTGCCTCCCAACAAGCGCTATCGTTTAACGCCCCTAGCTAGGCATAAAAGCAAGGATAGATCTAGGTATTGCCATCTTTGATTTTCAACTTTTTAGCGAAATCAAGCTCGAATCCAGGTGGTTCTTTACGTTTCCCTTCATATTTCGAAATTTTTAGATCTAAAGAATCCAACCGCTTATTGCAAAGAATAATCAACATATTCATGCGGTGAATATTTCCACTAACGTTCTTAAGAGGTTCAAGAGACTTTTGTAAATGCTTAGTAACTTCACAAATTTTTTCAAGGATTTGTGTCTCTTCCTGGGTAGGATGAGCCCCCTTTTGTTGAGGTAGTGTTCCCACTATACCTTCTATAATTTCAAGCGCAATATGGGGATCAATTTCAATAAAGTTGCCCTTGGCAAAACAATCCAAAAGTTGTCTATGAGACATTTAATCCAACATAAAAATTGCGAAGAAAAATTCTCAAATTTACTTCAAAGGTACAATTACGATAAGACTCCATTATTCTCAACCAGGCATCTTTTAAGTTCTCTCCTTGTCTTTGTTTGAAGTGAAAGACTTCAAACTCAGGGGACAACGGAGTGGATAAGGGACTAGCCATAACGACAAGCAAGCGAGCGAGAAAAAGGCAAACGAGTGGGAAAATAAAACGGCAAGGGTGAAGTGGGGGAGAGGAAAACGAGAGGAAAATGGCAAATAATGTAATGCGAGAGATAAGGAATTGTGATGGGTACTTGGTATGTTGACTTTTGCGTAGACTCCCCGGCAACGGCGCCAGAAATCCTTCTTGCTACGTCTTGAGCTTGCGTTGGTTTTCCTCGATGAGGAGAGGATGATGCAGCGAGTAGCGTAAGTATTTCCCTCAGTTTTGAGAACCAAGGTATCAATCTAGTAGGAGGCCACGCAAAGTCCTCGTACCTACACAAAGCAAATAACTCCTCGCAACCAACGCGAATAGGGTTGTCAATCCCTTCACGGTCAATTACGAGTGAGATCAGATAGAGATGATAGATAATATTTTGGTATTTTTGGTATAAAGATGCAAAGTAAAATAAAAGGAAAAGTAAAAAGCAAAGCAATTATAAAGCGTGGAAGAATAATATGATGAAAAATAGACCGGGGCCATAGATTTCACTAGTGGCTTCTCTCAAGAGCATAGTTATTTCTACGGTGGGTGAACAATTATTGTTGAGCAATTGATGAATGGGAGTATCTAGGTATGATCATGTATACAGCATCACGTCCGAGACAAGTAGACCGACTCCTGCCTCGCATCTACTACTATTACTCCACTCATCGACCGCTATCCAAAGATGCATCTAGAGTATTAAGTTAATGAAAACAGAATAACGCCTTAAGCAAGATGACATGATGTAGAGGAATAAATTCATGCAATATGATAAATACCCCATCTTGTTATCCTCGATGGCAACAATACAATACGTGCCTTGCAACCCTTTCTGTCACTGGGTAAGGACACCGCAAGATTGAACCCAAAGCTAAACACTTCTCCCATTGCAAGAACTACCAATCTAGTTGGCCAAACCAAACGGATAATTTGAAGAGACTTGCAAAGATAACTCAATCATACATAAAAGAATTCAGAGAAGATTCAAATATTGCTCATAGATAATCTTGATCATAAACCCACAATTCATCGGTCTCAACAAACACAACGCAAAAAGAAGATTACATCGAATAGATCTCCACGAGAGAGGGGGAGAACATTGTATTGAGATCCAAAAAGAGAGAAGAAGCCATCTAGCTACTAACTATGGACCCGAAGGTCTGAGGTAAACTACTCACACTTCCTCGGAGAGGCTATGGTGATGATGTAGAAGCCTCCATGGTGGAATCCCTTCCCATGGAGCTCCTAACAGGCCCCAAGATGGGATCTCGTGGATACAGAAAGTTGCGGCGGTGGAATTAGGTTTTAGGCTCAGTATCTGATCTTCTGGGGGTACGTAGGTATATATAGGAGGAAGAAGTACGTCGGTGGAGCTTCGGGGGGCCCACGAGTCAGGGGGGCGCGCCCTAGGGGGGCACCCTCCACCCTCTTGACCGCCTCGTGGCTTTCTTGACGGAGGGTCCAAGTCTCCTGGATCTTATCTGATGAGAAAATCACGTTCCCGAAGGTTTCACTCCGTTTGGACTCCGTTTGATATTCTGTTTCTTCGAAACACTGAAATAGGCAAAAAAACAGCAATTCTGGGCTGGGCCTCCGGTTAATAGGTTAGTCCCAAAAGTAATATAAAAGTGGAAAATGAAGCCAAATATAGTCCAAAAAAATAGATAATATAACATGGAGCAATCAAAAATTATAGATACGTTGGAGACGTATCAGTAACCGACTTTGTGTAACCCTAGCCACCTCCGATGTCTATATAAACTGGAGGGTTTAGTATGTAGGACAACAACAATCTTAATCATAGGCTAGCTTCTAGGGTTTAGCCTCTATGATCTCGTGGTAGATCAACTCTTGTAATACTCATATCATCAAGACCAATCAAGCAGGAAGTAGGGTATTACCTCCATAGAGAGGGCCCGAACCTGGGTAAACATCGTGTCCCCCGCCTCCTGTTACCATTAGCCTTAGACGCACAGTTCGGGATCCCCTACCCGAGATCCGCCGGTTTTGACACTGACACCCGTACAACGGGCCTCCACTCCTGGTATCACACCTTTAAAGGTAGTGTTACTAGGCTTGATTCATGATGGGTCGATCCCCATCTTACGGACAGTATCTTGATAAATCAAGTTGAGACTGCTTCCTCCGTCCATAAGGACTCTAGTGAGGTGGTATCCGTCAATACTTGGATTGAGAATCAGGGCGGCCGAACCCTCGTGACGGATACTGGTTGGGTGATCCATGTGATCAAAAGTGATCGGACAGGCTGACCATGGGTTAAACTTGGGGGAGACAAGCCCTATGGCGTAGACGTCCCGAAGTGCGCGCTTGCGCTCCCTTTTGGGAATGTGAGTGACGTAGATCATGTTTACTGTCTTCACCTCGGGGGGAAACTGATTCTGCCCCCTGGTGTTCGGCTCACGGGGTTCATCGTCGTCTTCGCTTGGAGGCCCTTTTCCCTTGTGTTCGGTATTTAGCGTGCCGACCTGTTTGAAAACCCAACCGTTTCTTTTGGTATGATTTGTAGGCTTATCGGGTGTGCCATGAATCTGACAGGGCCTCTCAAGGATTTTATCTAAGATGGATGGCCCGTTTTTGTTGCCTTTGAAAGGTTTCTTCCGTTGACCAGACTTAGGACCGCTAAATTCGGCATTGACTGCCGTATCTTCTGCGTCGTCGTTGTTGTTGTTGTTCTGATGTTTGTTTTTATTTCGGCGAGGTTTACCATTGCTGTCCTGCACTTTGGAGGTGCCGGGGTCGCCTGAGCTGTTGCTTCTACGAGCCAACCAGCTGTCTTTGCCCGCACAGAAGCGGGTCATGAGTGTCGTTAAGGCCGCCATGGTCTTCGGCTTTTCCTGCCCAAGGTGTCGGGGGAGCCATTTGTCGTGGATGTTGTGCTTAAAGGCCGCTATGGCTTAGGCGTCCAGACAGTCTATGATCTGTTCTTTTTAGTTAAGAACCGATTCCAAAGCTTGCGAGGTGATTCGCCTGGCTGCTGAATTATGTGACTCAAGTTGTCAGCATCCGGTGGCCGGACATAAGTGCCCTGAAAGTTAGCCCTAAAAGCATCTTCCAAGTCTTCCTAGGTTCCAATGGAGTTTTCTGGGAGGCTATTTAGCTAGTGCCGTCCTGGGCTTTTCAGCTTTAGAGGAAGATATTTAATGGCATGGAGATCGTCTCCTCAAGCCATATGAATGTGGAGAAGAAAATCTTCGATCCAGACGATCGGATCCATCATTCCATCGTACTGTTCAATGTTTACAGGTTTAAACCCTTCCGGAAGTTGATGTTCCATGACCTCATTGGTGAAGCATAGGGGGTGTGCGGCCCCTCTATATCGCGCAATATCGCGGCGGAGATCGGCTAACATTTGAGTTCGATTCTGATCTCGAATATGGTAACGATCGTCATGCCGGGCTTCATAGCCATTATCTCGTGCAGGGGCATGGCCCCTTGATCCGTAGATTGATCTGGTCTGACCAGCTTTATTGGCTAGGTCACGTTGCAAGTCGTACATGTATCTCGATGCTGCCGTCTCCTTGCCTCTTCGGTGAGGGGGTGCAGGTTGGTGTTCGGCTTGATATGCCGTTTTGTCCCGTCCACGTGGTGGTCGGTCTGGTTGATCAGCCTGATTGTATTTCAACGGTATTGGCTCGAGGACTTCGTCATCGAATTGAGGCAGCAACTTGCCCCTAGGGTAACTTTTGACAGGTCGCTCTTGGCCGTCTCGGTGGCCAGGACCTTAATCCACCTTTCATTCAGTGTATCTTGTTCGGCTTTGAGCTGCTGCTGCTTCTTCTTCAGGCTCTGGGCTATAGCAATGAGCTATTGCTTAAAGCATTGTTGGTCGAGGGGTTCCTCTGGGACGATGAATTCTTCGTCACCGAGGCTAACCTCCTCTTCGGATTCTGGCATATAGTTGCTGCCCTCCGCATCTTTGTTACCAGCATGTCCGGGTTTATATTCACCCTCTTCCTTTCGTCCTGTTCGGACGTGGGCTCGACGGGGTATTTGAGATCTTCGGCATCGTCTGCAGTTTCGTTATCTCCGGTGCCGGTATTGCTATCCCTCGCCCGGCGCGATCATGAGCGGCGCCGCTGACGTCGACACTTTGGTGGTTTATCGACGGGTTTACCCTCATCTAGGCTCGGGTTATCCTCGTTGTTCTTCGGAGTGTCCACCATGTACACATAGTAGGTTGAGGTGGCCGTCCAACGCCCTGTGACGGGTGGGAGTTGGCTTGGTTCGGTGTCGACATTGTCGTCCATGCCATAAATCTTCGGACGCATAGTCCAACATGTGGGTTAAGTCCTCGACAGTGGCTATTAAGTGGGTGGTGGGTGAGGCATAAAATTCCCCGCTCTCAGCCCCTAGTCCGAGTTGGGTACAGTTCGGAAGTAAGGTCTCCGTGATGGCGAGAGACTGCATCAAACCCAACGCTTCGTCTAAGAGCGAAAGTGGGACCGGAAACTGCGGATCTGCTAGGCTGAGTTCGGCATGGGACGCCTGATCGGACCCGCTGAGGGTAGACCTCGGTAGTTCAAGATGACTATCGAGAGCCAGGTCTAAGATTGCATCTGGGTCTTCAGTCGGGAGTTCCACAAGGGGATGAAGTCCGGCGGGACTCACTCCCGTCTTCGGACAATAAGACCTGCCCCGGATCTAAGGCCAAGGCAGGTGTTGATGTCGACCCCTGGACGGGATCTGACAGGGGATCCGAAGAGTTTTATCGGCAGGGACACAGAGTGGAGGCCGAGGCCGCAAACCCGTTGAAGACTAGGTCTCCTCGGATGTCAGCGACGTAGTTCAGGTTTCCAAACCTGATCTGGTGGCCGGGGGTGTAACTATCGACCTGCTCGAGGCGGCCGATCGAGTTGGCGCGAAGCACGAAGCCACCGAATACAAAAACCTGCCCAGGGAGAAAATTTTTCTTGGACGTAGCATCATTGTTGATGAAGAGGTGAGGCATCGATCCTTTCATCGACAATACAGCGGAGCTCTCAATGAAAGCACCATGTTGATGTCAAAACCGGCAGATCTCGGGTAGGGGAGCCAAAGCTGTGCATCTAAGGATCAATGGTAACTATGGAGAAGGGACACAATGTTTACCCAGGTTCGGGCCTTCTTAATGGACGTAAAACTCTACTCCTGCTTGATTATATTTGAGGATAGGGGTTACAAGAGTTGATCTACCTCGATATCGATTCGACTAACCCTAGATAGCTAGCCTAGCAATGTTGTGATCCTGCCTCCGATCTACCCTCCGGTTTATATAGACACTGGAGGGGCTTTAGGGTTGTACAAAGTCGGTTTTACAGAAAGGAATAAGATATCCGGACACCTATACTTGCCATCCACGCATACAGGAGTAGCCAACGGACACGAGAGGTGATCTTCTATCTTGTATCTTGACGGCCCATCAGTCCGGCCCACACTAATAGACCGGATGCCCGAGGACCCCCTAATCCAAGACTCCCACACCAGGACTACGGGGTCCTCGGGCATCCGGTCTATTTGATATGGGCTGGATTGATGGGTCGTGAAGATAAAGGAAGGGGACCACCTCCCGTGTCCAGATAGGACTTCTATATGAGTGAACGGCAAGATTAGTGTCCGCATATACTGTTTCCTTTCCCTATAAACCGACTTTGTACAACCCTAGGGCCCTCCGATGTCTATATAAACCGTAGGGTTTAGTCCACAGAGGGGAGATAAGATTCATAGGATAGACAAGCTAGGGTTTAGCCAGTACGATCTACAGGTAGATCAACTCTTGTAACCCCTACACTCATCGAATACAATCAAGCAAGACGTAGGGTTTTACCTCCTTTAAGAGGGCTCGAACCTGGGTAAACATTGTGTCCCTTTGTCCATTGTTACCATTGGTCCTCAGACGCACAACTTGGGCCCCCTACCCGAGATCTGCCGGTTTTGATACCGACATTGGTGCTTTCATTGAGAGCTATGTTGTGTTGTGAACAGAAGAATTGATGGTGCGCCTCTTCATCAACAATGATATTGTGTCCGGGGGGACTTTTCTCCCCGGATAGGTCTTTGTGTTCCGTGGCTTCGTGCTACGTGCCGACTCAACCGACCACCTTGAGAAGGTCGATAGTTATGCCCCCAGTCGCCAGATCAGGTTTGGGAACTTGAATTATGTCGCTGATATCTGAGGAGATCTGATCTTCGAGGGGTTCGCGGCCCTGACTGCCGCTCCTTACCCTCATGAAAAAGGCCCTTCGGATCCGCTATCAGATCTCGTCCAGGGGTCAATGTACACACCTGCCTCGGTCTTAGATCCGGGGCAAATCGTGTCATTCGAAGACGAGAGGATCGACCGCGCCGGACTTTCTCCTATCATGTAACTCTCAACCGGAGACTCAGATGATATCGCGCCGTTGGTAAACCCAGAGTCAAACAGGACTCTCCGAGTCATTGGAGAGCCGGACTCGCCTCTGGACGGTAACTCCGAATTGTCGAGGTCTGCCTCCATCGAGCTGGATCAAGTGCCCGGCCCTACAGATCCGCAGACCCCCATCCAGCTTTCACTTTAAGATGAAGCACTGGGCTTAATATAATCTCTTGCCATTATGGAAGCCTTGCCTCCAAACTACACCCAGCACAGGCTGGGGGCTGAGGTCAGGGAATTTTACACCCCACCCACCACTCACCTAATAGCCATTGTCAAGTATTTAACCGACATGCTGAAGACATCGACGTCATGGACGATGATGTCGACGCCGAACAAAACCAAAACCCACCTATCACCGGGCGCTGGACGGCCACTTCCACCTACGATGTATACATGGTGGACACTCCTGAGAAGAAGGACCACAATGGATCCAAGATCCAGGTAAGGACAAGCCCGTCGATGAACCACCAAAGCGCCGGCGTCAGCCGTGCCACTCATGATCATGTCGGGCAAAGGATAGTCATACCCGCATCGGAGATAATGACACTTCGGGTAACGTCAAAGACCGCGACCACCCCGTCGAGCCCACATCCGAACAGGACGAGAGGAAGGAGGGTCAGTACAACCCCGAACACACTGAACAAGAGGACTCGGAAGACATCAACTACTTACCTGCCTCCGAAAAGGATGTGAGCCTCGATGATGAAGATTTCATCGTCCCAGAGGAACCCCTCGAACAAGAATGCTTCAAGCGATGATACGTCTCCAACGTATCTATAATTTTTTATTGTTCCATGCTATTATATTATCTGTTTTGGATGTTTAATGGGCTTTATTATACACTTTTATACTATTTTTGGGACTAACCTATTAACCGGAGGCCCAGTCCAAATTGCTGTTTTTTCGCAGTGTTTCGTAGAAAAGTAATATCAAATGGAGCCCAAATGGAATGAAACCTTCGGAGAGTCGTTTTTGGAACAAACACAATCCAGGAGACTTGGAGTGGATGTCAAGGAAGCAACAAGGCGACCACGAGGCAGGGAGGCTCTCGTGGTTCCCCTGACCGACTTCTTTCGCCTATATATATACTCATATACCCTGAAAACATCCGAGAGCACCACGAAACCACATTTCCTCCGCCGCAATCTTCTGTACCCGTGAGATCCCATCCCCGGGCCTTTTCCGGCGCTGGCCGGAGGGGGAATCGATCACGGAGGGCTTCTACATCAACACCATAGCCTATCCGATGAAGTGTGAGTAGTTTACCTCAGACCTTCGGGTCCATAGTTATTAGCTAGATGGCTTCTTCTCTCTCTTTGGATCTCAATACAAAGTTCTCCTCGATCTTCTTGGAGATCTATTCGACGTAATACCTTTTGCGGTGTGTTTGTTGAGATCCAATGGATTGTGGGCTTATGATCAAGATTATCTATGAACAATATTTGAATCTCCTCTGAATTCTTTTATGTATTATTTGTTATCTTTGCAAGTATCTCGAATTATCAGTTTGGTTTGGCCTACTAGATTGATCTTTCTTGCAATGGGAGAAGTGCTTAGCTTTGGGTTCAATCTTGCGGTGTCCTTTCCCAGTGACAGCATGGGCAGCAATGCACGTATTGTATTGTTGCCATCGAGGATAAAAAAGATGGGGTTTATATCATATTGCTTGAGTTTATCCCTCTACATCATGTCATCTTGCATAATGCGTTACTCTGTTCTTATGAACTGAATACTCTAGATGCATGCTGGATAGCGGTCGATGTGTGGAGTAATAGTAGTAGATGCAGAATCGTTTCGATCTACTTGTCGCGGACGTGATGCCTATATACATGATCATGCCTAGATATTCTCATAACTATGCACTTTTCTATCAATTGCTCAACAGTAATTTGTTCACCCACCGTAATACTTATGCTATCTTGAGAGAAGCCACTAGTGAAACCTATGGCCCCCGGGTCTATTTTCCATCATATAAGTTTTCGATCTATTTTATTTTGCAATCTTTACTTTCCAATCTATATCATAAAAGTACCAAAAATATTTATCTTATTATCTCTATCAGATCTCACTTTTGCAAGTGGCCATGAAGGGATTGACAACCCCTTTATCGTGTTGGTTGCAAGGTTCTTATTTGTTTGTGCGGGTACAAGGGATTTGAGTGTAGCCTCCTACTGGATTGATACCTTGGTTCTCAAAAACTGAGGGAAATACTTACGCTACTTTGCTGCATCACCCTTTCCTCTTCAAGGGAAAACCAACGCATGCTCAAGAGGTAGCAAGCGACAACTCATCGCCACTGTGTGGAGCCTGAAAAACAAACATCAGCAGCTTCAAGCCAAATAGGACAAGCTCAACGATAGACAAACCAAGGTCCTAGCCACCGAACAGTACGTCCTTGAGCGACCAGTAAAGAGTTACCCCAAGCGTAGGCTACTGCCACAATTTGACGATGAAGCCCTCGAGACAATTCCATCAAAATACAATTATGTTGATCAACCAGACCGACCACCACGTGGACGGGACAAAATGGCCTATCACACCGAACACCAGCTCGCACCACCTCGCCGTAGAGGCAAGAGACAACGGCGTCGGACTACACTTATGACTTACGTCAGGACCTGGCCAATAAAGCCGGCCAGACTAGATCAAGCTACAAATCCAGAGGACGTGCTCCGGCACAACACAATGGCCACCAAACCTGGCGTGACGAACATCATCAAGTTCGAGGTCAGCACCGAACACAGATGTCATATGAACTCCGTCGCGATGTAGCCAGGTATAGAGGTGCCACACACCCTTTGTGCTTTACTGATGAAGTAATGCAGCACATGTTTCTGGAAGGGTTTAAACCCGTGAACATCGAGCAGTACGATGGAACGACAGATCCTGCCATCTAGATTGAGGATTTTCTTCTCCACATTCACATGGCTCGTGGAGATGACCTCCACGCCATTAAATACCTTCCCCTGAAGTTGAAGGGACCAGCACATCACTGGTTGAATAGCCTCCCAGAGAACTCCATTGGGATTTTGGAAGATTTAGAAGATGCTTTCCGGGCCAACTTTCAGGGCACTTATGTCCGTCCACGTGACGCCGATGACCTAAGTCACATAGTCCAGCAGCCCGGAGAGTCAGCTCGCAAACTTTGGAATCGGTTCCTCATTAAAAAGAACCAAATCATGGACTGTCCGGACGCCGAAGCCTTAGCAGCCTTTAAACACAGCTTCCATGACGAATGGCTCGCCCGACACCTCGGGCAGGAAAAGCCGAAAACCATGGCAGCCCTTACAACACTTATGACCCGCTTCTACGCGGGCGAAGATGGTTGGCTAGCTCGTAGAAGCAACAGTTGCATTGACCTCGGCACCTGTGAGGCCAGGTACGATAATGGCAGGCCACACTGCAGTAAAAACAAGTGCCAGAACAACAATGACAACACAGAAGACACGACAGTCAATGCCAGATTTAGTGGTTCCAAACCCGGTCAACGGAAGAAACCTTTTAAGGGCAACAGGGATGGTCCATCCAATTTGGACAAAATCCTCAAGAGGCCTTGCGAGATTCGTGGCACACTCGACAAGCCTGCCAACCACACCAATAGAAATTGCTGGGTTTTTAAACAGGCCGGTAAGTTAAATACCGAACACAAGGGGAAGGCACCTCCAAGCAAGGATGACGATGAGCCCCATCAGCCGAACACCGGGGGTCAGAAGCAGTTTCCCCCCGAAGTGAAAACAGTGAACATGATCTATGTCACTCACATACCCAAAAGGGAGCGCAAGCGCGCACTAAGGGACGTCTACGTCATAGAGCCTATCGCCCCAAAATTCAGCCCATGGTAGGCCTGTCCAATCACCTTTGATCGTAGGGATCATCCAGCAAGTATCCGTCACAGGGATTCGGCTGCCCTGGTACTCGATCCTATCATCGACGGATATCATCTCACTAGAGACCTTATGGATGGCGGCAACAGTCTTAACTTGATCTATCAAGACACTGCCTGTAAAATGGGCATCAACCTGTCAAGAATCAAGCCTAGTAATACTACCTTTAAAGGAGTGATACCCGGCGTGGAGGCCTGATGTACGGGCTCATTAACACTGGAAGTGGTATTCGGCTCTCCAGAAAACTTCCGTAGCGAAGGACTAATCTTTGATATCGTCCCTTTCCGCAGTGGCTATCACGCGTTGCTCGGACGAATCGCTCTTGCCCGTCTTAATGCGGTCCCACACTATCTTTATTTGAAGCTTAAAATGCCCGGACCGCGTGGCGTCATCACAGTCAATGGAAATATGGAGCGCTCCCTCCGTACTGAAGAGCACACCGCGGCCCTAGCTAGCAGCCGAGGTGCACGGCGGCCGTATTCAGCCGAACAATTCATCGGCCATCAAGACCAAAGACATTGCCAAAAGTGTCCGGCCCGCATCTCATTGTGATAACTCGATGGATACAAACATTGAATAGGAGTTCTACCTCCGCCGACTGCCCCATAAGTCCATAGTATATGTACCACACGTACACAAATATGCACTTAAAATACCATGGGCAGCGCCGGAGGCGCACTGTGGAAAAGATCCATAGTATGGTTCGACCCTATTCGGACCGCACATACCTTTTTTTCTTTCCTTTACTACAGGTTCATTCGAAAACCTACCAACTGTATGGTTGCATGAGGGCTCCCTCCTCGGCCCCTCTTTCTCTTATTTACAGACAACCATCTAATCCTCCTCTCAAAGGATTCACTACTAAGGAGAAATGGCATAGACGTGCGACAGGGCACCACTGGGATATTCAAACCACTACTTTTAGGCCTTGTGTAAACCTTTCCCTTATGTAAATTTTTGGGCATGTAACATGACCTCAATATTCATGGCATTATCTTTCTAAACACGTCTCGATGTATTAATAAGGATATAAAGGAAGCAAATGATCACCACCTTTTTTTGGTACTCATGTCATATTATCATCTGTATCCCCTCCTTACTTCTGACTGACATACATGCTTTAGCCCGGCCTTCACGCCAGGGGTTGTATTCGGCCTTGCACATTCCAAAGTCCGAACACCTATAGAGAACTCTCCGGCGTCCCGGATATTGCATTATATGCATCGGTTCTGAATCATGTCTTTGGTCTATAGTTGGGTTGCCCGGCTCCTGTGCTTACCACCTTACGTTCCACCAGTTCGGCTAAGGTAGTAAAGGGAGAACTACTGCGATTGTATTTCTGGTTCGTCCGTTTAAGTACCTTAGTAGAGAAAGCCGAAAACTAACCGTCATGGTAAGCGAGAGCTGTTGGGGAACATAGTAATTTCAAAAAAAAATCCTACGCACACGCAAGATCATGGTGATAAATAGCAACGAGGGGGGAGAGTGTTGTCTACGTACCCTCGTAGACCGAAAGCGGAAGCGTTATCACAACGCGGTTGATGTAGTCATACGTCTTCACGATCCGACCGATCAAGTACCGAACGTACGACACCTCCGAGTTTAGCAGACGTTCAGCCCGAGGACGTCCCTCGAACTCCGATCCAGGCGAGTGTTGAGGGAGAGTTTATTCAACATGACGGTGTGGTGACGATGTTGATGTTCTACCGACGCAGGGCTTCGCCTAAGCACTGCTCTGATGATATCGAGGTGGACTATGCCGGAGGGGCACATAAACGGCTAAAAGATCAACTGATCAATGTTGTGTCTCGGGTGCCCCTGCCTCGTATATAAAGGAGCAAGGGGTGCGGCCGACCAAGGAGAGGCGGCTGGAGGAGTCCTACTCCCACCGAGTAGGACTCCCCCTTCCTAGTTGGATTAGGACTTGGGAGGGAAGGAGTGGAGGAGAAGAAGGAAGGGGGGGGGGGCGCCGCCCCCTCTCCTTGTCCTATTCGGACTGGGGGAGGAGGGAGGGGCGCGCGGCCCAGCCCTAGCCGCCTCTCCTCTCTTCCACCTAGGCCCATTAAGGCCCATTATGTTCCCGGGGGGTTCCGGTAACCTCCTGGTACTCCGGTAAAAATCCTGATTTCACCCGAAACACTTCCGGTATCCAAACATAGGCTTCCAATATATCAATCTTCATGTCTCGACCATTTTGAGACTCCTCGTCATGTCCGTGATCACATTCGAGACTTCGAACAACCTTAGGTACATCAAAACATATAAACTCATAATACAAGATGGGGTATTTATCATATTGCATGAATTTATTCCTCTACATCATGTCATCTTGCTTAAGGCGTTACTCTGTTTTTAACTTAATACTCTAGATGCATGCTGGATAGCGGTCGATGAGTGGAGTAATAGTAGTAGATGCAGAATCGTTTCGGTCTACTTGTCTTGGACGTGGTGCCTATATACATGATCATACCTAGATATACTCATAACTATGCTCAATTCAGTCAATTGCTCAACAGTAATTTGTTCACCCACCGTAGAATACTTATGCTCTTGAGAGAAGCCACTAGTGAAACCTATGGCCCCGGGTCTATTCTCATCATATCAATCTCCATCACTTGAATACTTGCTTTGTTTTTACTTTGCCTTTTCTTTTCACTTTGCATATATATACCAAAATACCAAAATATTATTTATCATCTCTATCAGATCTCACTCTAAGTAAGTGACCGTGAAGGATTGACAACCCCTAATCGCGTTGGTTGCGAGGAGCTATCGTTTTGTGCAGCACGAGGGACTTGTCGTGGCCTCCTACTGGATTGATACCTTGGTTCTCGAAAACTGAGGGAAATACTTATGCTACTTTGCTGCATCATCCTCTCCTCTTCGGCGAAATCCAACGCAGTGCTCAAGAGGTAGCAATAAGAATTTTTGGCACCGTTGCCGGGGAGGCTCACGCAAGAGCAAGTCAAGCACCATACCAAGTACCCATCACAATCCCTATCTCTCGCATTACATTATTTGCCATTTGCCTCTCGTTTTCCTCTCTCCCACTTCACCCTTGTCATTTTATTTGCCCTCTCTTTCCCAATCTCCTCCTCTCTTTCCGTTGCCTTTTTCTCGCTTGCCTTTTGTTTGCTCGTGTGTTGGATTGCTTGTTTGTCGCGATGGCTGAAGATACTACCAAATTGTCTGACTTCACCAATACCATAGTAATGATTTCCTTAGCACTCCGATTGCTCCTCTTGCCAATACTGAATCTTGTGAAATCAATACTGCTTTGTTGAATCTTGTTATGAAAGATCAATTCGCCGGCCTTCCTAGTGAAGATGCCGCTACTCATCTGAATAGCTTCGTTGATTTATGTGATATGCAAAAGAAAAAAGATGTCGATAATGATGTCGTTAAATTGAAGCTATTTCCTTTTTCTCTTAGAGATCGTGCTAAAGCGTGGTTTTCATCTTTGCCTAAAAATAGTATTGATTCTTGGAACAAGTGCAAAGATGCTTTTATCTCTAAGTATTTTCCTCCCGCTAAGATTATCTCTCTTAGGAACGATATTATGAATTTTAAGCAACTTGATCATGAACATGTTGCACAAGCTTGGGAGAGAATGAAATTAATGATACGTAATTGTCCTACTCATGGTTTGAACTTGTGGATGATTATACAAAAATTTTATGCCGGATTGAATTTTTCTTCTAGAAATCTTTTAGATTCGGCCGCAGGAGGCACTTTTATGGAAATCACCCTAGGAGATGCTACTAAACTTCTAGATAATATTATGGTTAATTATTCTCAATGTCACACTGAAAGATCTACTAATAAAAAAGTGCATGCGATAGAAGAAATTAATGTTATGAGTGGAAAGATGGATGAACTAAGAAATTATTTGCTACTAAGAGTGTTTCTTCTGATCCTAATGATATGCCTTTGTCTACTTTGATTGAGAATAATAATGAATCTATGGATGTGAATTTTGTTGGTAGGAACAATTTTAGTAACAATGCGTATAGAGGGAATTTTAATCCTAGGTCTTATCCTAGTAATCCTTCTAATAATTATGGAAATTCCTACAACAACTCTTATGGAAATTTTAATAAGATGCCCTCTGAATTTGAGAGTAGTGTTAAAGAGTTTATGAATTCACAAAAGAATTTTAATGCTTTGCTTGAGGAGAAATTGTTTAAAGTTGATGATTTGGCTAGGAGCGTTGATAGAATTTCTCTTGGAACTGATTCTTTAAAGCTTAGATATATTCCTCCTAAGCATGATATCAATGAGTCTCTCAAAGCTATGAGAATTTCCATTGATGAGTGCAAAGAAAGAACCGCTAGGATGCGTGCTTCCAAAGATGCCTTTATTAAAGCGTGTTCTTCCAATTCCTATGAAAATAAAGATGAAGATCTAAAAGTTATTGATGTGTCCCCCATTAAATCTTTGTTTTTCAATATGAATCTTGATGAAACTGAATATGATCTTCCTTTACCTAGAAGGCGTTCTAAGAATTGGGAGTTTTAGATCTTGATGATGAAATTGATAAATGTGGGATTGAAAGAAATAAAACCTAGATGTTGCTAAACCCACTATATTGGATCTCAAGGAATTTAATTATGAAAATTTCTCTTTAATTGATTGTATTTCCTTGTTGCAATCCGTGCTAAATTCTCCTCATGCTTATAGTCAAAATAAGGCCTTTAGCGAACACATTGTTGATGCCTTGATGCAATCTTATGAAGAAAAACTTGAGTTGAAGGTCTCTATCCCTAGAAAGCTCTATGATGAGTGGGAACCTAATATTAAAATTAAAATTAAAAATTATGAGTTTCATGCTTTGTGTGATTTGGGTGCTAGTGTCTCTACTATTCCCAAGACTTTGTGTGATTTGCTAGATTTCCGTGACTTTGATTATTGCTCTCTAAACTTGCATCTTGCGGATTCCACTATTAAAAAACCTATGGGAAGAATTAATGATGTTCTTATTGTTGCAAATATTAATTATGTGCCCGTAGATTTTATCGTTCTTGATATAGATTGCGATCCTTCATGTCCTATTATTCTCGGTAGACCTTTCCTTAGAACGATTGGTGCAATTATTGATATGAAGGAAGGGAATATTAGATTCCAATTTCCATTAAAGAAAGGCATGGAACACTTTCCTAGAAATAAAATAAAATTACCATATGAATCTATCATGAGAGCCACTTATGGATTGCCTACCAAAGATGGCAATACCTAGATCTATCTTGCTTTTGTGCCTAGCTAGAGGCGTTAAACGATAGCGCTTGTTGGGAGGCAACCCAATTTTATTTTTAGTTTTTTGTTTTTGTTTCTGTTTAGGAATAAATAATCCATCTAGCCTCTGTTTAGATGTGGTTTTGTGATTTAATTAGTGTTTGTTCCAAGCTAGACCCATTGGATCTTCTTGAATGATAGTTATTTGATTTTGCTGTAATTTCCAGAAACTTTCGCTCAGTGCCCGAATTATTAAAAATCACCAGAATGTGATAAAATACTGATTCCAAATTCTGCTTATCAACAAACAAATTTTCTAGGTCTTCTAATTTTGGTAGAATTTTTGGACTTCCATAAGTTTGCGTTAGTTACAGATTACTACAGACTGTTCTGTTTTTGACAGATTCTGTTTTTCGTGTGTTGTTTGCTTATTTTGAGGAATCTATGGCTAGTAAAATAGTTTATAATCCATAGAGAAGTTGGAATACAGTAGGTTTAACACCAATATAAATAAAGAATGAGTTCATTACAGTACCTTAAAGTAGTCTTTTGTTTTCTTTCTCTAACGGAGCTCACGAGATTTCTATTGAGTTTTGTGTTGTGAAGTTTTCATGTTTTGGGTAAATTCTTTTGATGGATTATGGAAAAAGGAGTGGCAAGAGCCTAAGCTTGGGGATGCCCATGGCACCCCCAAGATAATCCAAGGACACCAAAAATTCAAAGCTTGGGGATGCCCCGGAAGGCATCCCCTCTTTCGTCCACTTCCATCGGTAACTTTGCGTGGAGCTATATTTTTATTCACCACATGATATGTGTTTTGCTTGGAGCGTCTTGTATTATCTGCATCTTTGCTTGTTAGTTTACCACAATCATCCTTGCTGTACACACCTTTTGAGAGAGCCATACATGAATTGGAATTTGTTAGAATACTCTATGTGCTTCACTTATATCTTTTGAGCCTTATAGTTTTGCTCTATGTGCTTCACTTATATCTTTTGAGCGTGATAATTTTTGCTCTAGTGCTTCACTTAGATTTTTTTCTAGAGCACGGTGGTGGATTTGTTTTAAAGAAACTATTGATCTCTCATGCTTCACTTAGATTATTTTGAGAGTCGTTAATAACATGGTAATTTGCTTAATATTAATATACTTGGTATTCAAGATATGTGAAACTTTCTTTTGAGTGCGTTGAATACTAAGAAAAGTTTGATGCTTGAGAATTGTTTTGAGATATGGAGGTGATAATATCAAAGTCGTGCTAGTTGAGTAGTTGTGAATTTGAGAAATGCTTGTGTTGAAGTTTGCAAGTCCTGTAGCATGCACGTATGGTTAAAGTTGTGTAACAAATTTGAAACATGAAGTGTACCTGGCTTGTGCATCCTTATGAGTGGCGGTCGGGGACGAGCGATGATCTTCTCCTACCAATCTATCCTCCTAGGAGCATGCGCGTAGTACTTGATTTTTGATGACTTCTACATTTTTGCAATAAGTATATGAGTTCTTTTGACTAATGTTGAGTCTATGGATTATATCCACTTTTATCTTTCCGCCTTTGCTAGCCTCTTCGGTACCGTGCATTGCCCTTTCTCACCTTGAGAGTTGGTCCAAACTTCGCCGGTGCATCCAAACCCCGTGATATGATACGCTCTATCACACATTAACCTCCTTATATCTTCCTCAAAACAGCCACCATACCTACCTATTATGGCATTTCCATAGCCATTCCGAGATATATTGCCATGCAACTTTCCACCGTTCCGTTCATCATCATCATGACATACTTTACTTTTGTCATATTGCCATTGCATGATCATGTAGTTGACATGGTATTTGTGGCAAAGCCACCATGCACTATTTTTCATACATGTCACTCTTGATTCATTGCACCATCCCGGTACACTGCCGGAGGCATTCATATAGAGTCATATCTTGTTCTAGTTTCGAGTTGTAATCCTTATGTTGTAATCACTAGAAGTGTGATGATCATCATTATTAGAGCATTGCCCAAAAAAAGAGAAAGGCCGAAAAGAAAAGAAAAAGGCCCAAAAAAAGAGAAAATAAATAAAAAGGGCAATGTTACTATCCTCTTACCACACTTGTGCTTCAAAGTAGCACCATGTTTTTCATGTAGTGAGTCTCATATATTGTGCTTCAAAGTAGAACCATATTTTTCATATAATGAGTCTCATAAGTTGTCTTTTTATACTAGTGGGAATCTTTCATTATAGAACTTGGCTTGTATATTCCTACGATTGGCTTCCTCAAATGCCCTAGGTCTTATGAGCAAGCAAGTTGGATGCACACCCACTAGTTTTCTTTTGTTGAGCATTCATAGCTCTAGTGCATCCGTTTCATGGCAATCCCTACTCCTCATGTTGACATCAATTTATGGGAATCTCCATAGCCCGTTGATTATCCTCGTCAACGTGAGGTTTTCTCCTTTTTTGTCTTCTCCACACAATCCCCATCATCATATTCTATTCCACCCATAGTGCTATATCCATGGCTCACGCTCATGTATTGCGTGAAGGTTGAAAAAGTTTGAGATTATTTAAGTATGAAAAAATTGCTTGGCTTGTCATCGGGGGTATAGAAGTTGGGAACATCTTTGTGTGATGAAAATGAAGCATAACCTAACTATATGATTTTGTAGGGATGAACTTTCTTTTAACATGCTATTTTGAGAAGACATGATTACTTTGATTAGTATGCTTGAAGTATTATTATTTTTATGTCAATATGAACTTTTGTCTTGAATCTTTCGGATCTGAATATTGATACCACAATTAAGAAGATTTACATTGAAATTATGCCAAAGTATCACTCCGCATCAAAAATTCTCTTTTTATCATTTACCTACTCGAGGACGACCAGGAATTAAGCTTGGGGATGCTTGATACGTCTCCAATGTATCTATAATTTTTTATTGCTCCATGCTACTTTATCTACTGTTTTGGACTATATTGGGCTTTATTTTCCACTTTTATATTATCTTTGGGACTAACCTATTAACCGGAGGCCCAGCCCAGAATTGCTGTTTTTATGCCTATTTCAGTGTTTCCAAGAAACAAAATATCAAACGGAGTCCAAACGGAATGAAACCTTCGGAAACATGATTTTCTCACCGAACGTGATCCAAGGGACTTGGACCCTACTCCAAGGAACAAAAGAGGCGGTCACGAGGGTGGGGGGCGCGCCCCCCTAGGGCGCGCCCCCTGCCTCATGGGGGGGCGCGCCCCCTGCCTCATGGGCCCCCTGTTGTTCCACCGACGTACTTCTTCCTCCTATATATACCTACGTACCCCCAAGCGATCGAACAGGAGCCAAAACCTAATTCCACCGCCGCAACTTCCTCAGATCCACGAGACCCCATCTTGGGGCCTGTTAGAGCTCACGGAGGGGCATCCACCATGGAGGGCTTCTACATCATCACCATAGCCCTCCGATGAAGTGTGAGTAGTTTAATTCAGACCTTGGTCCATAGCTAGTAGCTAGATGGCTTGTTCTCTCTTTTTGGATCTCAATACAATGTTCTCCCCCTCTCTCTGGAGATCTATTCGATGTAATCTTCTTTTTGCGGTGTGTTTGTTGAGACCGATGAATTGTGGGTTTATGATTCAGATTATCTATGAATAATATTTGATTCTTCTCTGAATTCTTTTAGGTATGATTGAGTTACCTTTGCAAGTCTCTTCGAATTATCCATTTGGTTTGGCCAACTAGATTGGTAGTTCTTGCAATGGGAGAAGTGTTTATCTTTGGGTTCAATCTTGCGGTGTCCTTACCCAAAGGATGTAAAGGGTTGCAAGGCACGATTGTATTGTTGCCATCAAGGATAACAAGATGGGGTATTTATCATATTGCATGAATTTATTCCTCTACATCATGTCATCTTGCTTAAGGCGTTACTCTATTTTTAACTTAATACTCTAGATGCATGCTTGGATAGCGGTCGATGAGTGGAGTAATAGTAGTAGATGCGTAATCGTTTGGTCTACTTGTCTTGGACGTGATGCCTATATACATGATCATACCTAGATATACTCATAACTATGCTCAATTCTCACAATTGCTCAACAGTAATTTGGTCACCCACCGTAGAATACTTATGCTCTTGAGAGAAGCCACTAGTGAAACCTATGGCCCCCAGGTCTATTCTCATCATATCAATCTCCATCACTTTAATACTTGCTTTGTTTTTTACTTTGCCTTTTTCTTTTCACTTTGCATCTATATACCAAAAATACCAAAAATATTATTTATCATGTCTATCAGATCTCACTCTCGTAAGTGACCGTGAAGGGATTGACAACCCCTAATCGCGTTGGTAGCGAGGAGCTATTGTTTTGTGCAGGTACGAGGGACTTGTGCGTGGCCTCCTACTGGATTGATACCTTGGTTCTCAAAAACTGAGGGAAATACTTACGCTACTTTGCTGCATCATCCTCTCCTCTTCGGGGAAATCCAACGCAGTGCTCAAGAGGTATCAGCTCTTTGTCACCTCCATAAACGAGAAACATATCCTTAGTCCTTTTCAGGTACTTCAGGATGTTCTTGACCACTGTCCAGTGATCCACTCCTGGATTACTTTGGTACCTCCCTGCTAGACTTATAGCAAGGCACACACCAGGTCTGGTACATAGCATTGTATACATGATAGAGCCTATGGCTGAAGCATAGGGAACATCTTTCATTTTCTCTCTATCTTCTGCAGTGGTCGGGCATTGAGTCTTACTCAACTTCACACCTTGTAAGACAGGCAAGAACCCTTTCTTTGCTTGATCCATCTTGAACTTCTTCAAAACTTTGTCAAGGTATGTGCTTTGTGAAAGTCCAATTAAGCGTCTTGATCTATCTCTATAGATTTTAATGCCCAATATGTAAGCAGCATCACCGAGGTCTTTCATTGAAAAACTCTTATTCAAGTATCCCTTTATGCTATCCAGAAATTCTATATCATTTCCAATCAGTAATATGTCATCCACATATAATATCAGAAATGCTACAGAGCTCCCACTCAATTTCTTGTAAATACAGGCTTCTCCAAAAGTCTGTACAAAACCAAATGCTTTGATCACACTATCAAAGCGTTTATTCCAACTCCGAGAGGCTTGCACCAGTCCATAAATGGATCGCTGGAGCTTGCACACTTTGTTAGCTCCCTTTGGATCGACAAAACCTTCCGGTTGCATCATATACAACTCTTCTTCCAGAAATCCATTCAGGAATGCAGTTTTGACATCCATCTGTCATATTTCATAATCATAAAATGCGGCAATTACTAACATGATTCGGACAGACTTAAGCATCGCTACAGGTGAGAAGGTCTCATCGTAGTCAATCCCTTGAACTTGTCGAAAACCTTTCGCAACAAGTCGAGCTTTATAGACTGTAACATTACCGTCAGTGTCAGTCTTCTTCTTGAAGATCCATTTATTCTCAATTGCTTGCCGATCATTGGGCAAGTCAACCAAAGTCCACACTTTGTTCTCATACATGGATCCCATCTCAGATTTCATGGCTTCAAGCCATTTTGCGGAATCTGGGCTCACCATCGCTTCTTCATAGTTCGTAGGTTCATCATGATCTAATAGCATGACTTCCAGAACTGGATTACCGTACCACTCTGGTGCGGATCTTACTCTGGTTGATCTACGGTGTTCAGTAGCAACTTGATATGAAGTTTCATGATCATCATCATTAACTTACTCACTAATTGGTGTAGGTGTCACAGAAACCGGTTTCTGTGATGAACTACGTTCCAATAAGGGAGCCGGTACAGTTACCTCATCAAGTTCTACTTTCCTCCCACTCACTTCTTTCGAGAGAAACTCCTTCTCTAGAAAGGATCCATTCTTAGCAACGAATGTGTTGCCTTCGGATTTGTGATAGAAGGTGTACCAACAGTCTCCTTTGGGTATCCTATGAAGGCACATTTCTCTGATTTGGGTTTGAGCTTATCAGGTTGAAGCTTTTTCACATAAGCATCGCAGCCCCAAACTTTCAGAAACGACAACTTTGGTTTCTTGCCAAACCACAATTCATAAGGCGTCGTCTCAACGGATTTTGATGGTGCCCTATTTAACGTGAATGCGGTCGTCTCTAAAGCATAAGCCCAAAACGATAGCGGTAAATTAGTAAGAGACATCATAGATCGCACCATATCTAGTAAAGTACGATTACGACGTTCGGACACACCATTACGCTGTGGTATTACGGGTGGCGTGAGTTGTGAAACTACTCCGCATTGTTTCAAATGTAGACCAAACTCGTAACTCAAATATTCTCCTCCACGATCATATCGTAGAAACTTTATTTTCTTGTTACGGTGATTTTCAACTTCACTCTGAAATTCTTTGAACTTTTCAAATGTTTTAGACTTATGATTCATTAAGTAGATATACCTATATCTGCTTAAATCATCTGTGAAGGTGAGAAAATAACGATATCCGCCACGAGCCTCAACATTCATTGGACCACATACATCTGTATGTATGATTTCCAACAAATCTGTTGCTCTCTCCATAGTTCCGGAGAACGGTGTTTTAGTCATCTTGCCCATGAGGCACGGTTCGCAAGTACCAAGTGATTCATAATCAAGTGATTCCAAAAGTCCATCAGTATGGAGTTTCTTCATGCGCTTTACACCGATATGACCAAACGGTAGTGCCACAAATAAATTGCACTATCATTATCAACTCTGCATCTTTTGGCTTCAACATTATGAATATGTGTATCACTACTATCGAGATTCATCAAGAATAGACCACTCTTCAAGGGTGCATGACCTAAACGATATTACTCATATAAATAGAACAACCATTATTCTCAGATTTAAATGAATAACCGTCTCGCATCAAACAAGATCCAGACATAATGTTCATGCTCAACGCTGGCACCAAATAACAATTATTTAGGTCTAATACTAATCCCAAAGGTAGATGTAGAGGTAGCGTGCGGACCGCGATCACATCGACTTTGGAACCATTTCCCACGCGCATCGTCACCTCGTCCTTTGCCAGTGTTCGCTTAATCCGTAGTCCCTGTTTTGAGTTGCAAATATTAGCAACAGAACCAGTATCAAATACCCAGGTGCTACTACGAGCTCTAGTAAGGTACACAATAATAACATGTATATCACATATACCTTTGTTCACCTTGCATCCTTCTTATCCGCCAAATACTTGGGGCAGTTCCGCTTCCAGTGACCAGTCTGCTTGCAATAGAAGCACTCAGTTTCAGGCTTAGGTCCAGACTTGGGTTTCTTCTCCTGAGCAGCAACTTGCTTGCTGTACTTATTGAAGTTCCCCTTCTTCTTCCCTTTGCCATTTTGCTTGAAACTAGTGGTCTTGTTGACCATCAACACTTGAGGCTCCTTCTTGATTTCTACCTCCACAGCCTTTAGCATTGCGAAGAGCTCGGGAATTGTCTTATCCATCCCTTGCATATTATAGTTCATCACGAAGCTCTTGTAGCTTGGTGGCAGTGATTGGAGAATTTCATCAATGACGCTATCATCCGGAAGATTAACTCCAGGTTGAATCAAGTGATTATTATAGCGGACATCTTGAGTATATGCTCACCGATGTAACTATTCTCTTCCATCTTGCAGCTATAGAAATTATTGGAGACTTCATATCTCTCAATCCGGCATTTTCTTGAAATATTAACTTCAACTCTGGAACATCTCATATGCTCCATGACGCTCAAAACGCCGTTGAAGTCCCGGTTCTAAGCCGTAAAGCATGACACATCGAACTATTGAGTAGTCATCAGCTTTGCTCGCCAGACGCTCATAACATCCGTGTTGCTCCTCAAAGAGGCTCGGCACCCAGCGGTGCTTCCAGGGCGTAATTCTTCTGTGCAGCAATGAGGATAATCCTCAAATTACTGAACCCAGTCCGTGTAATTGCTACCATTATCTTTCAACTTTGCTTTCTCAAGGAACGCATTAAAATTCAACGGAACAACATCACGGGCCATCTATCTACAATTAACATAGACAAGCAATATACTATCAGGTACTAAGTTCATGATAAATTTAAGTTCAATTAATCATATTACTTAAGAACTCCCACTTAGAAAGACATCCCTCTAATCTTCTGAGTGATCACGTGATCCAAATCAACTAAACCATAACCGATCATCACATGAAATGGAGTATTATTCAATGGTGAACATCACTATGTTGATCATATCTACTATATGATTCACGCTCGACCTTTCGGTCTCAGTGTTCCGAGGCCATATCTGCATATGCTAGGCTCTTCAAGTTTAACCTGAGTATTCTGCGTGTGCAAAACTGGCTTGCACTCGTTGTAGATGGACGTAGAGCTTATCACACCCGATCATCACGTGGTGTCTGGGCACGACGAACTTTGGCAACGGTGCATACTCAGGGAGAACACTTTTATCTTGACATTTAGTGAGAGATCATCTTATAATGCTACCGTCAATCAAAGCAAGATAAGATGCATAAAAGACAAACATCACATGCAATCAATATAAGTGATATGATAAGGCCATCATCATCTTGTGCTTGGGATCTCCATCTCCGAAGCACCTCCATGATTGCCATCGTCACCGACGTGACACCTTGATCTCCATCATAGCATCGTTGTCGTCTCGCCAATCTTATGCTTCTACGACTATCACTACCACTTAGTGATAAAGTAAAGCATTACAGGGAGATTGCATTGCATACAATAAAGCGACAACCATATGGCTCCTGCCAGTTGTCGATAACTCGGTTACAAAACATGATCATCTCATACAATAAAATTTAGCATCATGTCTTGACCATGTCACATCACAACATGCCCTGCAAAAACAAGTTAGACGTCCTCTACTTTGTTGTTGCAAGTTTTACGTGGCTGCTACGGGCTTAGCAAGAACCGTTCTTACCTACGCATCAAAACCACAACAATAGTTTGTCAAGTTGGTGTTGTTTTAACCTTCGCAAGGGCCGGGCGTGGCCACACTCGGTTCAACTAAAGTGAGAGAGACAGACACCCGCCGGTCACCTTTAAGCAACGAGTGCTCGCAACGGTGAAACCAGTCTCGCGTAAGCGTACGCGTAATGTCGGTCTGGGCCGCTTCATCTCACAATACCGCCGAACCAAAGTATGACATGCAGGTAAGCAGTATGACTTATATCGCCCACAACTCACTTGTGTTCTACTCTTGCATATGACATGTACGCATAAAACCTGGCTCGGATGCCATTTGTTGGGGAACGTAGTAATTTCAAAAAATTCCTACGCACACGCAAGATCATGGTGATGCATAGCAACGAGAGGGAGAGTGTTGTCTCGCACTCGTAGACCAAATGCGAAGCGTTAGCTAACGCGGTTGATGTAGTCGTCGCCTTCACGATCCGACCGATCAAGTACCAAACGTACGGCACCTCCGAGTTCAGCACACGTTCAACCCGATGACATCCCTCGAACTCCGATCCAGCCGAGTGTTGAGGGAGAGTTTTGTCAGCATGACGGCGTGGTGACGATGTTGATGTTCTACCGATGCAGGGCTTCGCCTAAGCACCACTACAGTATTATCGAGGTGGACTATGGTGGAGGGGGGCACCGCACACGGCTAAAAGATCAACTGATCAATGTTGTGTCTCTGGGGTGCCCCCCTGCCCCCGTATATAAAGGAGCAAGGGGAGGTGATGTCGGTGTTCTGGGAACGGGGGTCCCCAGACTTGCCTGCCTACGGCCTCCAGCGTGGCTCAAAGGGGCGCCCAACACGACCCATCTTCATCAACACGAGCTCAAGACCCTCGCGAGGGGCCAAGCCTCGTGGGGTGGACGACAGGGAGCTTCCTCAGGCACAGCCTCGTCAGGCTGGCTCGCGAGGAGGCGGAGAGATCAAGGCGGGGTACCTCATGAGGTGCCCATGACGCAAGCCATGACGACCAAGGGCGACAGGCGGGCGCCAGCCCACGCAGTGTCCTCCTTTTCTCTTTGGTGCAAAGGGAGCAAGCGCAGGTGAGAGCATCAAGCAAAGGCGTCCATTTCGGTGCAACAAGACCAAGACCAGTCCAACGGTAGGAAGGAAGTCATTGTGGAGCCCAAGCCGGCGTCACCACCAGAGCCTTTGACAGACGAGGACCAACTTTAGTCAGGATAAGTGTACCAGATGTTCCCCTTCAAAACGGCCAATTGTTGGCGCCCTTCCCGCTCAATATTTGGGAAGAGGCCCAGGGCCTCTGCCTATAAATAGGACTAGCCACCCACAGGGTAGAGACATTGAGAAAGGTAGCAAGAGAACAAACGAGAGAGATAGAGAGAAGCGACTGAACTCCCCCTAGCAGTTCATCGCACCAGCCAAGAACAGACCCTCGCGAGGCTATTCTTCCTTGTACTGTTCATCATCAGCCCCAGAGGCAATCCACCACACCACAAACTAGAGTAGGGTATTACACCACAATGGTGGCCCGAACTAGTATAAACCTTGTGTCTCTTGTGCTGTTCCTTTCGTAGTTTAGATCCTAGCGAGGCGGCGGGGTGCAGGTAGGTAGAGGGTAAGATTTCGCGCGCACCCCAGTGTTTGAACCTCAAGGGTCTGCTGAACCCGAATCCGACATTTGGCGCGCCGGTAGGTGCGCCAGAATTAATCTTCCGCCGCCCTATTCTCCGTCGACCACCGCATCCATGTTCGACGCCGTCTGCCCGCTGAAGCGCCGAGCCGCTCTCGCTTCCGCGTCGCCAGACGGCTCCGTCGCCGGCGCCCTCGTTGTTCCCGTGCCGCCGCCGTCAACGCCGCAACCGCCCGGCGGAGAACAAGCAGCAAGCATCGTCCCAGCATCCCTCCGTGAGGCAAGACGGCCGCACTGCTACCCCCTCACTCGCCCCGGCTACTTCTTCGTCTCGCGCATTCCGCGCGCCCATGGGGGCTCGAGCTGCACTCATCGCGGCAAACGAGCTCCTGCGCTACCATCCCGTCGACGACGTCTACGAAGATTGGCTCGACCGCGTCGCCGAGCTCGTCCGCGCCGCAGGGGGCTCCCCCGCGTCGTCTGTCCCGCTGCACCGCACCCCGTCCTGCGCAGGCGACGAAGCTCCGGGGGCGCCTCGGCTGCCTCCCCCTCAAGAAGGCGCCCTGGCCGCAAGGCGCGTGGTCCCTGGGCAGAACCCGCTCCGTCTGGCGCCAGCGCGGCAACAACAGAGCTGCCAGGAGGTCCCTCGCCCGCAAGAAGCTGCCCGAGTGCTCCCCACTCCAGCTCGTCGCGACCACGCTCCTGCTCCGGCACATCAAGACCCCGCGCTGCTCCCAGCTGCAGCGCATGGGGACCCGCAAGACCAAGCTCTTCGTCACCCAAGGCCTCCCATGGCCACAGCTGGCTGCCGTGCCTTCACCCCCGAGCTGCGCAGCGTCGTGTGGCCCGGCAAGTTCAAGCCAGACCTTCCTCCTCGCTACGATGGTATGGCCGACCCCGCAGAGTTCCTCCAGATCAACGAGCTGGGCATCGAAGCCGCCAACGGAGATGAGATTGTCATGGCGAACTGGTTTCCCATGGCGCTCAAGGACGGGGCCCGCACCTGGCTCCTGAACCTGGCCCTAGGCACGATCTCCTCCTGGGACGAGATGCATAACCGCTTCATCGCCAACTTCCAAGGTACGCGTGACTGGCCACCCACCGTGAGCGACAAGCGCCACATCAAGCAGCAACCAGGAGAGACCCTGCATAAGTACATCCAGCGCTTCAACAACGCACGCCTCAAGATTCCCAAGGTGACCGAGGAGGCCATCATCTCCGCCTTCTCCGACGGTGTGCGCGACGTCAAGATGAAGGAGGAGCTGGCGATGCATGAAGACTTGTGCACTTCCTTGGAGCTGTTCAACTTGGCGACCAAGTGCGCTAGGGCCGAGGAAGGGCGTCTCTCCCTCCTCGAGCTGCCTGCCGCAGACCCGGAAGAGAAGAAGTCCAAGGCCAAGGATGTGAAGCGCAAGGGGGCTGCCGTGCTCGCAGAGGAACCGTACACCAAGCGGGGCAGAGATCAGCTCGAGTCCTCCAAGGGCAGCCGGTACTACGTGTACCACGACCTTCACACCCACAACACTAGCGAATGTCAAGAGCTCCGAGCCGTGCGAGAAGGGAGGATCAGCCGACGTCCCGACCGCAGCGACCGGGGCTACGACCGAGGAGGAGGAAGGAACGCAGGACGCTGGGAAGACCGCGGCTCACGCCAATGGTGGCGTGACCAACCTCGCGAGGATCGCTGGCAAGACCCGCCTCGCGAGGGAGGCTGGAGGGATCAGCCTCGTGAGGACAGCCCGCAAGGCAACGCAGGGCTCCCTCCTCTGCCACCGCAGCCAAGGAGAAATGAAGACCATCATCAGGACGAGGGGGCTGGGGGCTTCCAGGAGCCGCGCGCAATCGCCTGCATCCTGGGTGGAGCTCAAGCCCCAGCCTCTCAACGCATCTTCAAGCGGTTTGCCCGCGAAGTGAATGCAGTCCTCCCCAAGCTCGAAGCCACACGCCCCCTCGGGTGGTCGGCGTGCACCATCACGTTCAGCTCAGCGGATCAGCTCAAGTGTACGGCCATAGCTGGAGTCCTCCCGATGCTTTGTTCCCCAATCATCAGCAACGTGCTAGTCACCAAGACCCTCATCGATGGCGGGGCAGGGCTCAACGTCCTGTCCGTGGTGAAGGAAATATGCCCTAGAGGCAATAATAATGTTATTATTTATTTCCTTATATCATGATAAATGTTTATTATTCATGCTAGAATTGTATTAACCGGAAACATAATACATGTGTGAATACATAAACCTACAGAGTGTCACTAGTATGCCTCTACTTGACTAGCTCGTTAATCAAAGATGGTTATGTTTCCTAACCATGAACAAGGAGTTGTTATTTGATTAACGGGATCACATCATTGGTTGAATGATCTGATTGACATGACCCATTCCATTAGCATAGCACCTGATCGTATAGTTTGTTGCTAGTGCTTTTCTTCATGACTTATACATGTTCCTATGACTATGAGATTATGCAACTCCGTTTGCCGAGGAACACTTTGGGTGCTACCAAGCGTCACAACGTAATGGGTGATTATAAAGGTACATTACAGGTGTCTCGAAGGTACATGTTGGGTTGGCATATTTGAGATTAGGATTTGTCACTCCGATTGTCGGAGAGGTATCTCTGGGCCCTCTCGGTAATGCACATCACATAAGCCTTGCAAGCATTGCAACTAAATGTGTTAGTTGTGAGATGATGTATTACGGAGCGAGAAAAGAGACTTGCCAATGCGAGATTGAACTAGGTATTGGATACCGACGATCGAATCTCGGGCAAGTAACATACCGATGACAAAGGGAACAACGTATGTTGTTATGCGGTCTGACCGATAAAGATCTTACGTAGAATATGTAGGAGCCAATATGGGCATCCAGGTCCGCTATTGGTTATTGACCAGAGAGGTGTCTCGGTCATGTCTACATAGTTCTCGAACCCGTAGAATCCGCACGCTTAAGGTTTCGATGATGGTTATATTATGAGTTTATGAGTTTTGATGTACCGAAGGAGTTGAGTCCCGGATGAGATCGGGGACATGACGAGGAGTCTCGAAATGGTCGAGACGTAAAGATCGATATATTGGACGACTATATTCGGAGTTCGGAAGGTTCGAATGATTGGGTATTTTTCGAGTACCGGGAGTTACGGGATTACAGGGAGAAGTAATGGGCCTTGATGGGCTTTAGTGGGAAGAGGAAAAAAGGCTGCTGCGCCCCCTCCCCTCTAGTCCGGGTGGACTAGGGAAAGGGGCCGCCACCTCTCCTTCTCCTCCACTTCCTTCTCCTTCCTCCCCTCTTGGTGGACTCCTACTAGGACTTGGAGTCCTAGTAGGACTCCACCCCAGGCGCACCTATTGCCTTGGCGGCCTCCTCCTCCTCCATCCTTTATATCACGGGGGCAGGGGGCACCCCATGACACACAAGTTGATCTACGGATCGTTCCTTAGCCGTGTCGGTGCCCCCTCCACCATATTCCACTTGGTCATATCGTCGCGGAGCTTAGGAGAAGCCCTGCGCCGAGAAGTCATATCGTCATGGAGCTTAAGCGAAGCCCTGCGTCGGTGGAGCATCAACATCGTCCTGCGCCGTCGTCTTGTGGAACTCATCCCGACACTTTGCTGGATCGGAGTCCGGGGATCGTCATCGAGCTGAGCGTGTGCAGAACTCGGAGGTGCCGTCGTTCGGTGCTTGGATCGGTCGGATCGTGGAGACGTCGACTACATCAACAGCGTTGTTATAACGCTTCGCTTTCGGTCTCACGAGTGCGTGGGCGGACACTCTCCCCTCTCGTTGCTATGCCATCACCATGGTCTTGCGTGATCGTAGGAAAATTTTTGAAATTACTCGTTCCCCAACAGTGGCATCCGAGCCTGGTTTTATCGTTGATGTCATATGCACGAGTAGAACACAAGTGAGTTGTGGGCGATACAAGTCATACTACCTACCAGCATGTCATACTTTGGTTCAGCGGTATTGTGAGATGAAGCGGCCGGACCGACATTACGCGTGCGCTTCTGCGAGACTGGTTTCACCGCTGTGAGCACTCGTTGCTTAAAGGTGACCGGCGGGTGTCTGTCTCTCTCACTTTAGTTGAACCGAGTGTGGCTCGCCGGTCCTTGAGAAGGTTAAAGCGGAGTCTATTTGACGAAATATCGTTGTGGTTTTGATGCGTAGGTAAAACGGTTCTTGCTCAGCCCGTAGCAGCCACGTAAAACTTGCAACAACAAAGTAGAGGGCGTCTAACTTGTTTTTGCAGGGCATGTTGTGATGTGATATGGTCAAGGCGTGATGCTATATTTTATTGTATGAGATGATCATGTTTTGTAACGAGTTATCGACAATGGCAGGAGCCATATGGTTGTCGCTTTATTGTATGAAATGCAAGCGCCATGTAATTGCTTTACTTTATCACTAAGGAGTAGCGATAGTCGTAGAAGCAATAGTTGGCGAGGCGACAACGATGCTACGATGGAGATCAAGGTGTCGCGCCGGTGACAATGGTGATCATGGCGGTGCTTGGAGATGGAATCACAAGCACAAAATGATGATGGCCATATCATATCACTTATATTGATTGCATGTGATGTTAATCCTTTATGCATCTTATCTTGCTTTGATTGACGGTAGCATTATAAGATGATCCTTACTAAATTATCAAGAAGTGTTCTCCTGAGTATGCACCGTTGCGAAAGTTCTTCGTCTTTGAGACACCACGTGATGATCGGGTGTGATAGGCTCTACGTTCAAATACAGCGGGTGCAAAACAGTTGCACACGCAATACTCAGGTTATACTTGACGAGCTATGCATATAAGATATGACCTCGGAACACGGAGACCGAAAGGTCGGCGTGAATCATATAGTAGATATGATCAACATATTGATGTTCACCATTGAAACTACTCCATCACACGTGATGATCGGTCATGGTGTAGTTGATATGGATCACGCAATCACTTAGAGAATTGGAGGATATTTTTCTAAGTGGGAGTTCTTAAGTAATATGATTAATTGAACTTTAATTTATCATGAACTTAGTCCTGGTAGTATTTTGCAAATTATGTTGTAGATCAATAGCTCGCGTTGTTGCTTCCCTATGTTTTTATATGTGTTCCTAGAAAATTGTATTGAAAGATGTTAGTAGCAATGATGCGGATTGGATCCGTGATCTGAGGTTTATCCTCATTGCTGCTTGAAGAATTATGTCCTTAATGCACGCTAGGTGACAGACCTATTGCAGGAGCGGATCTGAGCGTTATGAGCGTTTGGCTAGCTCAATATGATGACTACTTGATAGTTTAGTGCACCATGCTTAACGGCTTAGAATCGGGACTTCAAAGGCGTTTTGAGCGTCATGGACCATATGAGATGTTCCAGGAATTGAAGTTAATATTTCAAGCAAATACCGAGTTGAGAGATATGAAGTCTCCAACAAGTTCTATAGCTAAAAGATGGAGGAGAATCGCTCAACTAGTGAGCATGTGCTCAGATTATGCGAGTACTTCAATCGCTTGAATCAAGTGGGAGTTAATCTTCCGGATAAGATAGTGATTGACAGAATTCTCTAGTCACCATCACTAAAGTTACTAGAACTTCGTGATGAACTATAATATGCAAGGGATGACGAAAACAATTCCCAAGCTCTTGCGATGCTAAAATCGGCGAAGGTAGAAATCAAGAAAAACATCAAGTGTTGATGGTTGACAAGACCACTAGTCTCAAGAAAAGGGCAAAGGAAGAAGGGAACTTCAAGGAAAGCGGCAAGCAAGTTGCTGCTCGGTGAAGAAGCCCAAGTCTAGACCTAAGCACGAGACTAAGTGCTTTTGCTGCAATGGAACTGGTCCTTTGAGCGGAACTACCCCAAGTATTTGGCGGATAAGAAGGATGGCAAAGTGAACAAAGGTATATTTGATATACAGATTATTGATGTGTATTTTACTAGTGTTCATAGCAACCCCTCGAGTATTTGATACTGGTTCGGTTGCTAAGAGTAGTAACTTCAAGCAGGAGTTTCGAATGAACAGAAACTAGTTGAAGGGAAGTGACGATGAGTGTTGGAAGTAGTTCCAAGATTGATATGATCATCATCTCACACTCCCTATACTTTCGGGATTAGTGTGGAACCTAAATAAGTGTTATTTGGTGTTGAGCATAAATATGATTTGATCATGTTTATTGCAATCTGATTATTCATTTAAGTAAGAGAATAAATTGTTGTTACATTTTACATGAATAAAACCTTATATGGTTACACACTCAATGAAAATAGTTCATTGGATCTCGATCATAGTGATACACATATTCATAATATTGAAACCAAAAGATGCAAAGTTAATAATGATAGTGCAACTTATTTGTGGCACTTGCCGTTTAGGTCATATTGGTGTAAAGCGCATGAAGAAAACTCCATCTTGATGGACTTTTGGAATCACTTGATTATGAATCATTTGATGCTTGCGAACCGTGCCTTTTGGGCAAGATGACTAAAACTCCGTTCTCGGAACAATGGAACAAACTCTTGACTTATTGGAAATAATACATACCGATGTATGCGATCCAATGAATGTTGATGCTCGTGGCAAGTATCGTTATTTTCTGACCTTCACAAGATGATTTGAGTAGATATGGGTATATCTACTTGATGAAACATAAGTCTGAAATAGTTGAAAGGTTCAAAGAATTTCAGAGTGAAGTGGAAAATCATCGCAACAAGAAAATAAAGTTTCTGCGATCTGATCGTGGAGATGAATATTTGAGTTCTGAGTTTGGTCTTCAATGAAAACAATGTGGAATAGTTTCACAGCTCACGCCACATGGAACACCACAACATTATGGTGTGTCGAGCGTCGTAACCGTACTTTATTTTGATATGGTGCGATCTATGATGTATCTTACCGATTTACCACTATCGTTTTGGGGTTATGCATTAAAGACAGCTGCATTCACGTTTAATAGGGCACCATCTAAATCCGTTGAGATGACACCGTATGAACTATGGTTTAGCGATAAACCTAAGCTGTCGTTTCTTAAAGTTTGGAGTTGTGATACTTATGTGAAAAAGTTTTCACCGATAAGCTCGAACCCAAATCGAGATATCGTCTTCATAGAATACCCAAAGGTAACTATTGGGTACACCTTCTATCACAGATCCGAAAGCAAGATATTTGTTGCTAAGATGGATCCTTTCTAGAGAAGAAGTTTCTCTCGAAAGAAGTGAGTGGGAGGAAAGTAGAACTTGATGAGGTAATTGTACCTTCTCCCTTATTGGAAAGTAGTTCATCACAGGAATCAGTTCGGTGATTCCTACACCAATTAGTGAGGAAGTTAATGATGATGATCATGAAACTTCAGATCAAGTTGCTACCAAACCTCGTGGGTCTTCGAGTAAGATCCGCACCGAGTGGTACGGTTATCCTATTCTAGAAGTCATGTTACTAGACCATGATGAACCTACGAACTATGAGGAAGCGATGATGAGCCCAGATTCCGCGAAATGGTTTGAGACCATGAAATCTGAGATGGGATCCATATATGAGAACAAAGTGTGGACTTTGATGGAGTTGCCCGATGATCGGCAAGCCATATTATATAAATGGATCTTCAAGAGGAAGACAGATCTGATAGTAGTATTACTATCTACAAAGCTCGACTTGTCGCAAAAGGTTTTCGACAAGTTCAAGGTGTTGACTACAATGAGATTTACTCAAGCTGTAGCGATGCTTATGTCTGTCCGAATCATGTTAGCAATCGCCACATTTTATGAAATCTGGCAAATGGATGTCAAAATACATTCTTTAATGGATTTATTAAAGAAGAGTTGTATATGATGCAACCAGAAGGTTTTGTCAATCCTAAAGGAGCTAACAAAATGTGCAAACTCCAGCGATCCATCTATGGACTGGTGCAAGCATCTCGGAGTTGGAATAAGCGCTTTGATAGTGTGATCAAAGCATATAGTTTTATCTGAGACTTGCGGTGAAGCCTGTATTTACAAGAAAGTGAGTGGGAGCACTACAGCATTTCGATAAGTATATGTGAATGACATATTGTAGATCGGAAATAATGTAGAATTATTCTGCAAAGCATAAAGGAGTGTTTCAAAGGAGTTTTTCAAAGAAAGACCTCGGTGAAGCTGCTTACATATTGAGCATTAAGATCTATAGAGATAGATCAAGATGCTTGATAAGTTTTTCAATGAGTACATACCTTGACAAGATTTTGAAGTAGTTCAAAATGGAGCAGTCAAAGAAAGAGTTCTTGCCTGTGTTACAAAGGTGTGAAATTGAGTAAGACTCAAAACCCGACCACGGCGAAAGATAGAAAGAGAATGAAAGTCATTCCCTATGCCTTGGCCATAGGTTCTATAAAGTATGCCATCTTGTGTACCAGATCTATTGTATACCCTGCCTTTGAGTTTGGCAAGGGAGTACAATAGTGATCTAAGAGTAGATCGATGGACAGCGGTCGAAATTATCCTTAGTAGAATAAGGATATGTTTCTCGATTATGGAAGTGACAAAAGTTAAATAAGTAAAGGGTTACGTCGATACAAGTTTTGGCACTGATCTAGATGACTCTAAATCTCGGTCTAGATACATATTGAAAGTGGGAGCAATTAGCTATAGTAGCTCCGTGCAGAACATTGTTGACATATAGATTTGCAAAATACATACGGATCTGAATGTGGCGGAGACCGTTGACTAAACTTCTCTCACAAAGCAAAACATGATCACACCTTAGTACTCTTTGGGTGTTAATCACATAGCGATGTGAACTAGATTACTGAATCTAGTAAACCCTTTGGGTCTTTGTCACATGGCGATGTGAATTATGGGTGTTAATCACATGATGATGTGAACTATCGATGTTAATCACATGGTGATGTGATCTAGATTATTGACTCTAGTGCAAGTGGGAGACTGAAGGAAATATGCCCTAGAGGCAATAATAATGTTATTATTTATTTCCTTATATCATGATAAATGTTTATTATTCATGCTAGAATTGTATTAACGGAAACATAATACATGTGTGAATACATAAACCTCAGAGTGTCACTAGTATGCCTCTACTTGACTAGCTCGTTAATCAAAGATGGTTATGTTTCCTAACCATGAACAAGGAGTTGTTATTTGATTAACGGGATCACATCATTGGTTGAATGATCTGATTGACATGACCCATTCCATTAGCATAGCACCTGATCGTATAGTTTGTTGCTAGTGCTTTTCTTCATGACTTATACATGTTCCTATGACTATGAGATTATGCAACTCCCGTTTGCCGAGGAACACTTTGGGTGCTACCAAGCGTCCTGGCAACGTGGGTGATTATAAAGGTACATTACAGGTGTCTCCGAAGGTACATGTTGGGTTGGCATATTTGAGATTAGGATTTGTCACTCCGATTGTCGGAGAGGTATCTCTGGGCCCTCTCGGTAATGCACATCACATAAGCCTTGCAAGCATTGCAACTAAATGTGTTAGTTGTGAGATGATGTATTACGGAGCGAGAAAAGAGACTTGCCGATGTGAGATTGAACTAGGTATTGGATACCGACGATCGAATCTCGGGCAAGTAACATACCGATGACAAAGGGAACAACGTATGTTGTTATGCGGTCTGACCGATAAAGATCTTCGTAGAATATGTAGGAGCCAATATGGGCATCCAGGTCCGCTATTGGTTATTGACCAGAGAGGTGTCTCGGTCATGTCTACATAGTTCTCGAACCCGTAGAATCCGCAACAAGGTTTCGATGGCGATTATATTATGAGTTTATGAGTTTTGATGTACGAAGGAGTTGAGTCCCGGATGAGATCGGGGACATGACGAGGAGTCTCGAAATGGTCGAGGCGTAAAGATCGATATATTGGACGACTATATTCGGAGTTCGGAAAGGTTCGAATGATTGGGTATTTTTCGAGTATGCCGGGAGTTACGGGATTACGGGAGAAGTAATGGGCCTTGATGGGCTTTAGTGGGAAGAGGAAAAAAGGCTGCTGCGCCCCCTCCCTCTAGTCCGGGTGGACTAGGGAAAGGGGCAGCCACCTCTCCTTCTCCTCCACTTCCTTCTCCTTCCTCCCCTCTTGGTGGACTCCTACTAGGACTTGGAGTCCTAGTAGGACTCCACACCTGGCGCACCTATTGCCTTGGCGGCCTCCTCCTCCTCCATCCTTTATATCACGGGGCAGGGGGCACCCCATGACACACAAGTTGATCTACGGATCGTTCCTTAGCCGTGTCGGTGCCCCCTCCACCATATTCCACTTGGTCATATCGTCGCGGAGCTTAGGAGAAGCCTGCGCCGGAGAAGTCATATCGTCATGGAGCTTAAGCGAAGCCCTGCGTCGGTGGAGCATCAACATCGTCCTGCCCCGTCGTCTTGTGGAACTCATCCCGACACTTTGCTGGATCGGTCCGGGATCGTCATCGAGCTGAGCGTGTGCAGAACTTCGGAGGTGCCGTGCGTTCGGTGCTTGGATCGGTCGGATCGTGGAGCGTCGACTACATCAACAGCGTTGTTATAACGCTTCCGCTTTCGGTCTCACAGTGCGTGGGCGGACACTCTCCCCTCTCGTTGCTATGCCATCACCATGGTCTTGCGTGATCGTAGGAAATTTTTTGAAATTACTACGTTCCCCAACACGTGGAAACGTTCAACAATCTCCAAGTGCCTTACAATCAGCTTCAGCCAACCAAGCCTTTCTCTGGGGTCACCGACGGCTCCACAGTCCCGATCGGGCAGGTTCGCCTCCCTGTCACCTTCGGCGCACGCGACAACTACCGCACCGAGCTCATCGACTTTGACGTCGCCCAAATTCGCTCGCCATACAACGCCATCCTCGGGTACCCAGCGCTGGCCAAGTTCATGGCCGTAACCCACCACGGCTACAACGTCCTCAAGATGCCAGGAAGTGGCGGAGTCATCACGGTGCCCTGCGAAGAGAAAGACGCAGTGTGCTCCCTGGAGCGAGCCTTTCAGGCCGCATCACTGGAAGACCCGGATCGCGGAAGCAGGAGGCTTCCCGAGACCGCCCCTAAGAAGAAGAAGACATCGTCCGGCCCGGCCCCTCAGGAGGCAGGCCCCTCAGGGTCCGCGCCTGCTCAGGGGGAACCTCCTTCTATCGCATAGGAAAGCGCGCCCGGCGCCCTCCTCAGGCAGGGCTTGGGGGCTCTCCCCTGGAGGGCCACCGACCTTGCTAAGGTCACGAGGGAGGCGCTTGGGCACCACTTGGAGGCGTGTTTCGAAGCACGCTTCCCTCAAGAAGGAGCAAGGCAAGGAGGGCCGAACCCTCAGGAGTTCGTCAGCAAGATCGTTCAAGAGCTGCAGGAGTCAAGAGTCATGAGTGGCAGCCGCCGCCTACTTGCCGTAGCTCCCCATCCAGGCGAGGATGGTGGGCTGCGCGTCTGCATCGACATACCAGGGCTCAACCGAGCCGCCTCTCAGGGCGCCTCTGGCCCTCTCGCGTGGGGCGCTGCGAAGGTCCACCCCACAACTACGTTCGCATGCCTTGCGGCTTGCCGAACGCGGCTGCCACGTACCAGCGCCTCATGAGGAGCATCCTGGAGGCTCAAGAGGCCAGGCATTCCACAGCCCTGGCAGAGATGGAGATGGTCGACGAGGAGCCACCAGTGCCTCCGGAGCCGCCCGACGCCCCTGAGCCTGGGGGTTCGTGAGGATCGGCTCCCGCAGCCCACCGAGTCTGCTGCACCAACACCCTTTCGTCTTCAACGCTATCAGGTGACATCTTCCATGTTTCATTTCCAACTAGGAGCGCCCCCCAGGGCTGCATTATTCCCAGGCCGCGTGGGTCCGTCCCTGCGGCGTGTATCCCTTTTACTTCATGTTCCTAGCTTACCTTGTTGGGGGCGCCCCTCGGGCTGCATCATCCCCAAGTCGCTCGGGCCAGGCCCGGCGGCATGTATCCCTGTTGCATTTATTTCGGGTCATGCGTTCGACCCATCATGCTTGTTATTTGATGCCAATCCATGGCACCCCTTTTTCTTCGTTCATGTCGACCGCTTGCACGTTAAAGGGGTACCTGAGCATCGCGACTCAGGGCTCCTACTGGCTCTCCAGCCCTCACCCACTGGCCTTGTCCACGGCATCGCAACCTGGCATACTAGTGACGGCTGAGACCAGCTCGAGGGCCGGGAGCCGAGGACGTAGAG
This sequence comes from Aegilops longissima, assembly GCA_021605205.1. Taxonomy (NCBI): domain Eukaryota; kingdom Viridiplantae; phylum Streptophyta; class Magnoliopsida; order Poales; family Poaceae; genus Aegilops; species Aegilops longissima. Next base: position 594,958,875 of record CM038677.1, read on the forward strand.
TGCCGGCATCTAACCAAATCTGCAGGAACACATCACAAGATAAGGCCCAGTGCCAGGCGCAACCCGCCTTGAGGTAGGGCCCCGTGAGTCCCGCGCTGGCTCACGGGTGCCCAGATACACCTCGTCAGGCCCTACCGTGCCAGCCACGTGTCAGGGCGGGGTTGTACACGCCCCGGGGGCTCCTCCCGGAGGGGAGCCCCCTCCCACGCACCAGTGGAAGCACCATGCTCCGCGCTGGCTCACGACACTGCCGAGGAGTGGCTATGCCCATACAAATACGGAAGCGCTATGCTCCGCGCTGGTGATAAACAAGCGAGGTGGCCCCGGGCTGCATCAACCTCGGGGGCCCAGAGCTCGGTGTGCGGCCTCATCGCAACGCCTCCCTCGGGAGTGCCGCGCGAGGCTGAGCACGGGGGCTGCGCCTGGGTCACGCCCAGATGCACGCCACCCAGCCAGGCCCCTTGGGCCTGGTTCGTAGCGCATCCCTCCCCGAGCGGAGCCAAGGTACGAAGGCCGTTTGAGCGTCAAGGGGGACTCCTGAGCACCGCGACTCAGGAGCCTAACTGGTCACGTAGCCCCTCACTCCTTAGTTCGAAAGGCTAATGGCGGTTGAGGTATCTGCGCGGGCCGGGCTCTGCAGACGTAGAACGGTAGATCCACGCATCTCACCTCCCTACTTGTTGTTCAGGCGCTAAGGGGACTCCTGAGCATCGCGACTCAGAGCCTAACTTGTCACTTAGCCCTCACTCCTTGGTCCCGTCTTGGTTTCGGTCGGGGCTAACGGCGGCCGAGGTATGGCGGGCCGGCTCTGCGGCGTAGAACACAAGCAAGTAGGAAGGAAAGCGCAAATTTCAAGGAATTCAAAAGCAAATATTACAGTCCATAACTGTTATCCAACGCCAAATGCAAGTTTAAACGCCTCCCGAGGGATGATACATGTGCAGGAATTAAAAGCGAGAACATGAGCCGCAGCGGAGTCACTTGTCGGCGGTGGAGCTGCTTGCGGAGCGGTTCGCTGGTGGAGCCGCAGGTTGGCAGCGCCCGCTTGGCTTGGTGCTGAAGGCCGGAACTTCCCAGCAGAGCCTCCTTGACCCTTCATGGCCTCAGCAGCGGCAGCGGCGAGCTCGCCGCTTGCTGGCTCCAGCAGGCTGTCGAGGTCGACGTTGGGATCACCAAGGTAGACGTGGGTGAGGACCCGCGTCAGCGCTACAGAAGACAAGACACGCGCCTCGGCCTCAGCTGTAGGGCCAAGGCCAAGTGCGACATCTTCAAGAGCGCGAACCAGGAAGGGAAGCAGCTTGGCGGGGCCGTCCTCTGCGCCGGCCAGCGGGCTCTCGAGGCCGCTATCATAAAGCTCCCTCAGCAAGGTGCGAGCCTTCACCTCCGACCCGTGCCTTGCCGTCCAGCTCGACCTTCCTCGCCTCCAACTCCTGCTCCAGCACGCCTAGGCGGTCACGACGCTTCTTGAGCTTGGCGTCCCGATCCTTGACGGCTACCTCGCGAGCTTTCATGCCTTCCTCCTGCTCTTGGCGAAGGCGGGCCTCCTTGGCGAGCTGGCCCCGCAGGCCTTGCAGCTCGCTCTCCAGCGCCTTGCAGCGACCTCGGACATCGGCTACCTCCCCCAAGGTGGCGTCGCGAGTAGCTTTCGCCCCAAGGACAGCCTGCTTCTCCTCGTCGCAAGACGTCGAGGCCTGGACCAGCGCCGCCCGGATTGAAGCGTCGGAGCGAATCCAGCCAGAAGCTAGCTCCAGGCGCCCGGCCACCAAGCGAGGGTCGGCGCCCAGAAGATCTTGCCGCAACCGGTCCAGTTCGGCAGCAGCACGATCTAGAACAGTAGGAGGAGTCGGAGAGACAGCAATTGGTGGAGTAGGAGGAGAGGACGGCAGTGTGACCACGGTGTCCTGAGGCGGGACCTGCTGTGCCCCAACCGCTGTGGCGGCGGCATCAGGCAAGGACACCTCAGGAGTCGCTTGGGCCATGGGGGCTGAGCTCGCCCCAGCCAGCTCCACCAGGCCTCGCGAGGATGACCGGGCAGGGGAGGCCCGTGCATCACGATCACCTTCTTTCAGGGGCGGAGGCGCTGCCCCAGACGGAACCTCGGGAGATCCCTTCAGCTTCTTTGCCGCGGGCGCCAGCCTAGCCAAGAGATACAAACATCAAGCCTCAGCGACAAAACAAGAAATAAGATAGGAATCGAGCACTTACTGGTCGTCGCTCGCGAGCTCAAGCAGCCTCCGGCCATACTTGAAGCCCGAGAGCCGGCTACAAGGATCAGCCTCAAGGAGCTCGGGAGCAGGAGGCGCGCCTGCGGATCGCCTCGATGCCGGGGCAGACCCGCGGGGGACCAGCCCGGTCCTATCCTTCTTCGGGATCGGGGGCAAGCTTCCGCCGCCCTGCTCGACATCATCCTCGTCGTCGTCGTCACTCGGTGAGAGGCGGAGAACGCGGGACTTGCGCCGAGGGAGGGGAGCCCTCGACTCTCCGTCGGTCGCCTCGGAGTCGAGTGTCGGGACCCCGATCCTAAGTCACACCGATCTAGCATGTAACACATCATATCACTTTGCGGCCTCACGCACGGTATTCCCACGGGTGTCGCCTTACCATGGCCCGGGACCATTTGCGCCTTTTGGCTCACGTATATGATAGTGTCGCTAGCATCCATATGACAGAGAACCGGGCCGACATGACTAGTCGTGAACCCAAAGTGGCACCAACCTATGGGGACAGGCATACATGAATCACATCGAGCATGTCGGTCATCAACGTATGAATTGGGCTGTAGCACTGGGCTATGAGGACTCCGGTATCCCGGCTGTAGCAGGCTAAGCAGGACTCGAATAACACCGCGTGACATTTCCCGAAGGAACAGACATAGGAACAAAATGAAACACATGCCGGCCAGTCAAGTGTCCAAGCAGTAGTCTTTGGGCTAGCGAGGACTCCGGTGAACCGGGCAGTAGCGGACTACTATCGCTCGAAGCACGAGACTACATTTCCCCATAAGAGAGGCTACCAAGGATAAACAACTAGGTTGTCGGATCCCACACATAGCAATACAAGTTACACGTCGCATAACATGCAAGTATGTGCTGTACAACATGGCATCACAACATAACATAAACTCATATAGATAAAGGCTCGGAAGAGCCACATAGCAATAAAGTACAAGCAGGGTCACATGACCCATCATTGAAACATACAAACAACAAGCGGAAGCATTACATGTCCGAGTCAGACAACTACAAAAGAAAAAAAAAAGCTGAGAAGCCTAACTATCTACAAGACCCTCCCAAGGGTACAAGATCGTAGCTGAGGTAACAAGCTACTAAATCAAAGTCCAAGCGGAACTACTAGTAAGACCGAAGTCTCTGCTGCAAAAACATAAATAAAACAACGTGAGTACAAAGGTACTCAGCAAGACTTACATCAGATCCTATTATACATGCATTAGTATCAAGAAGGTAATGTGGAGTTTAGTTGCAGCAAGCCAGCTTTGACTCTGTGGCTATCTGTTCTCGACTACAAGAAACTCTTGAGGTGAGACAACGTGCAGTCCACTAATCACCACATCAATACACTACTACGGATTCATTCCCGTCTCCATACGGAAGGCCATCCATAGCACTCACACTTGTCTTGAGCATTTTAGAGTATCCACTTCAAGTTGTCTATGTACCACGTAAGCATCCAAGAAGTCCATAACCGAGGACACGGCTATTGAATAGATCATGATAACCTGCGGGGTGTACTTCTTCACACACGCTCTCGCCACTTACCGCCATATACCGTCATGTATCTCGGCAACCTTCAAGCGGAAGCTTTGGCGAGGTGTCGGCCACGACGACTAACCACACAAGACTCTAGTCGGGCTTATCGCCTATTCGGGTTCCATCCGCAAGGAGATCCGGCGGGGTGTCGCTCACGACCCCAAACGATGTGAGCAGGGTTCCCAAGCCCACCATCCGGGTGCCACTTGGTACACCGTGCCACACATGCCTAGTCTGTCCCAAGCCCACCTGCCGGGTGCCACTTGGTAGAAAAATAGCACTACCTACAAACACGAAACTAGTTGCGACTCACGGGCAGAGATCAAGTTGGTTAATAAGTCGAGAGGGTCGAGTTACGGAACAATGTGTGGTAGTATCGAGTCATTGGACAACATACATAGAACTCAAGTGCTTAGGGCGGTTCGGTGAGACAACCCACCATGTACTCCTACATGGCCTCTCACCACTACCTTTACCAAATCGTGTTCACACACTTCACTCTCGACATCGTAACATAGAACTGCACTCAATTCATTCCCAATGAATCAGACTGACACAACTCTAAGCAATAGCAGGCATAGCATGGTAGGAACACAACATGGCTCAATCAACTCCTACACATGCTAGTGGGTTTCAACTAATTCTTGTGGCAATGACAGGTCATGCGAGAGGAATGGGTTCAACTACCGCAGCACAAAGTAGCGATGAATCGTTGTTGTCCTAATGCAATAGCGAGAGCAGGAGGCGAGAGAGTAGGATTGTGTCGGAATGAACAAGGGATTTGCTTGCTGGTAAATCAACAAGGGAGGCACCGCTTCATAGAGCAGTACTCTGGAGCGTCTCGGGCGCGGACCTATCGAGAAGGAGCAGTGCCGGCAATCAATACACAATCATATGCAACAATATGATGCATGAACATGGCATGTAGATGTGATGCTGTTTGAGCTAATGCAACTGGTATTCAATTTGAATGAAGTCCATTTGAACCAAAGGTTCAAATGCAATTCAAAATAAGCTCTTATAAATGCCATTTTAGTGTTTCACTTATACAGCATGTATAAGTTGGTTTGTCATGCATGAAACTAGTACAGATGGATAGATTGAATTTTTCTGATAATTTTCATATATAAATTATTTCAATCTGAGCTACGGTTGAATTTCTATGAATTTTGAAGTTTTGAATATATTCTGGAATTTCCTGATTTAATTAAATCCAAAAAATATAATATTGCGCCAGCATGACGTCATGCCTGCGTCAGCAGGTCAACTGGGCTGACCAGGGTCAAACCTGACGTGTGGGGTACACACGTCGGTGACACGGGTTAACAGGGTTATTTTAGTTTAATCTAAAAATTAGAGGTCTTGGGCCCACATGGCGGTGGCTCTAGGGGTAGGTTAGTTGGTGATTAGCTTAAGCTAATCACGTGGCCGGACCCACGTGGCAGGGCTTAGGCAGCGGGGCTCATCGCCGGTGACCTCTGGGCCTTGGCCGAAGTCCGCGCCACAGAGCCACGGGTGGCGTCTGAGAGCACCGGGCGTGCCCGGGCTCTCGCAAGATCTGATGGAAGCGGCGGGAAGAGCTGGGGGCCGGGGCTCGCCGGGCGGAGCTTCGGGCGGCGGCCGGAGCTCGGCTCAAGCGGGCGTGTGGCTGCGGTGTCTGGCGAAACGGAGGGGGAAAGGAGCACCAGCTCACGGCGGTCGCGACAACAGGTCGGCGAGGTCGGGAGGAACCGGCGGTCGTGGCGGCGGAGGGATCTCCGGCAGCCGGAGACGAAGACGGCGACGCAACAGCTCCACCAGGCGTCCGGCGTCTTGTGGCTTGACGGAAAGGGCGAGGGGTCGTGGCGGGCGCATGGACTCCACGGGCGAGGGCAGCGAGGCGCGCGTCGGCGGTGAGCTGCGGCGGCAGCAGCTGGTTCGGGCGAGAGCGAGGGAGAGGAGAGAGAGGAGAGGACTGGGAGAGGGGAGCGGTCAGGCGGCGTGGCGTCGTTCGGGGGTGTCGAGGCGACGAGGAGAGAAGCGAGAGGTGGCGGGAGGCGTGTCCCAGCCGGACGCAGCGTGTGGCACAGCCGGCGCGTGCCCCTTTCCTCTGGCGCAAGGAAGGGACGGTGGCGCTTGGCCGGTCGGTGGGCAAGGCTCTTTGGGCGGCTGGGCCAAAGCCACACAGCCAGCCAGTCATGATAAGTTCAGTAAGGGTTTTCCTATTTTGTTTCTTTTCTAATATTCGACATTTGTTTGATTTATTTAAAATACCAAATCATTTTATTTAATTATGCCAATTTTATATGAGCTAGTGGTATTATTCCAGAGCTCTTCAACAAAAGGCACAATTAATGGCCATATATAATATATATATCATATATATATCCAATGCAAACAGGTATGCATTAATTCCAAATGCCCAGATATAAATACTTATGATCCCCCAAAAATATTGGTTTGATTATTATCTCTGTCCAATATTTTCAGAGGCCAACATGAGCATTTTCTTGGACCTTTTGGAGCAATTTTTATTTAGGTCATTCCAAAAGTGATTATGAGGGTTTCACAATTCCCCATTTCAAAATTAAATGGAATTTAAACATGATGCACAAATGACTAGCTAGCCTTGAGCATACCAGAACTAGGGATGTGACAACTCGCCCCCACTTGAAAGAATCTCGTCCGAGATTCGAGGGGTCGACGGAAAGAAAGCGGGTACTCGATCGAAGGCGATCTTCTCGCTCCCATGTAGCTTCTCTCTCGGAATGATGAGACCACTGAACCTTGAGAAACTTGATATTCTGACGTCGAGTAACACGCTCTGCTTGATCAAGAATGCGAACCGGTACTCTCGGTATGTGAGGTTATCTTGGAGATCAAGCGTTTAGTGGTCCACTCTGCGGATAGGATCCGAGAAGCAACGCTGAGTTGAGAGGCGTGGAAGACATCATGAACTCGAGAAAGATGTGGGGTAGTTCAAGCTGGTAGGCAACCTCTCCTCGTTTAGCGAGAATGCGAAAGGGCCAATGTAACGAGGAGCCAACTTGCCCTTGATACGAAGCGATGGGTACCCTTTAGAGGAGTAACCCAAGGTAAGCCTTGTCGCCAACTTCATAAGCCACTTCCTTATGGCGACGGTCATCTTGGCTCTTTGACGAGATTGGGCTGTTTTCAAATTCTCACGAATGATCTGAACTTGCTCTTCGCCTCTGGATCATGTCGGTCCAAAGAATTGTCTTTCACGGTTTCGACCAGTTCAAAGGTGTTCGACATCTTCGTCCATAGAGAATCTCAAAAGGAGCTTTCTTGAGGCTGGATTGATAGCTATTGTTATAAGCAAACTCAGCGAAAGGAAGACATTTCTCCCAATCCATACCGAATGAGATAGCATAAGCTCTAAGCATGTCTTGAGAATTTGGTTAACCCTTTCCACGACCACTTGGTGAGGGTGGAAGCGGTCTTCAAGAAAAGATGGGTTCCCATGGCAGTTTGGAAACTCTCCCGAAATGAGAAGTGAAAAGACTACCACGATCTGAATTGATCTCTAGTGGAACACCATGGAGTGACACTATTAGAAATGTATAAGTCAGCGAGCTGACTAGCGATGATCTCTCTCGAGCAGGAAGGAAGTGAGCCACTTTGGAAAGGCGATCAATGACTACGAAGATAGCATTATTCCCTTTCTTGGTCACGGAAAGCGGTGATGAAATCCATACCAACTTTATCCCATTTCCACTCGAGGAATAGCTAAGGGCTGAAGGGTGCCAAGAGGCCTTTGATGCTCTGCTTAACGCGACGACAAACGTCACGATTAGCAATAAAGCGAGCAATTTCTCTCTTCATCCTAGTCCACGGAACCTCTGGGTAGGTCTGATACATCTTAGTACTACGGGATGAATTGTGAGAGGAGATTCATCGCCTCCTTAAGAATCGGTTATCGAAGATGTTGCTTCTTAGGGACCACCGGCGGTGCCCAAAGAAAACGACACCTCGATCATCTATAGAGAAACTACCAGCAATACCCTTGGCAGCGTTTCTCTTGATCCGGGTAATCCCGTATCATGCTACAGGCTTCTATGATATGATCCACGAGTAGGTTTAGCCACCAAGGTAGAAAGGAATCCGTGAGGAGCAATGTGAAGGTTAAGCTTACAAAATTCCTCATGGAGAAGTGGTTGGCCTTGCTGCAACATGAGATTGTTGCAATAGGATTCTGACTTAACGCATCAGCCATGACATTGGCTTTGCACGGGGTGTAGGTAATCCTAGATCATAATCTGTGATCAACTCCAACCAACGTCTTTGCCTAAGGTTCAAATCTGGTTGGGTGAAGATATACTTGAGACTCGGTGATCGGTGTAGATCTATAGCGTTTACCAAGAAGGTAATGTCGCCAGGTCTTGAGTGCATAGACTACGGCCGCAAGCTCTAGATCATGTGTAGGATAATTCTCCTCATGTGGATGCAAGCGACGAGATGCATAGGCAATCACATGACGATCCTGCATAAGAATGCAACCTAATCCTGTCGTGAGGCGTCGCATGAGATAACAAAGTCTTTAGTGAAATCCGGTGGCACTAGTATGGGAGCGAAGTCGAGCGTCTTTTCGGTTCTGAAAACTGTACTCACACTGTGGGGACCACTCAAACCTTTTATCTTTCTTGAGAAGTTCCGTGAGGGGTTTAGCTACTTTGGAGAAGTTTTCAACAAAGCGGCGACAATAGCTGGCTAGACCAAGGAAACTCCTAACTTGTTTAACGGTTTGGTGGAGTCCAATCAAGAACGGCTGAACTCTCTCGGATTGACAGCAATGCCCTTACCAGAGATTACGTGGCCTAGGTAGGTCACTTCTGGCAACCAAAATTCACACTTGGAGAACTTGGCATAAAGGCGGTGCTCTCTGAGTTTTTCTAGCACAAGTCTGAGATGTTCGGCATGCTCTTCCTCGTTCTTCGAATAAATAAGAATATCATCGAGGTAAACCACGACAAATTTATCTAAGTACTCCATGAAGATCGAGTTCATCAAGCGGGAGAATGTAGCTGGAGCGTTGGTTAGACCAAAGGACATGACGGTGTACTCATACTGGCCATAACGAGTGACAAAGGCTGTTTTGGGAATGTCTCCATTCCTGATCTTGATTTGATGGTAGCCTAACCTCAAATCCATCTTAGAAAAGACTGAGGATCCAGCGAGCTGATCATACAGGTCGTTGATCCTGGGGAGCGGATACTTGTTCTTTATCGTGACCAAATTAACGGGACGATAATCTACAACCATCCGGTCCGTACCATCCTTCTTCTTGACGAAGAGGGCGGGCAAGCCAAGGAGAAGAACTAGGACGGATGAAACCCTTTTGCAAGGACTCATCAAGTTGTTTCTTAAGCTCGGCTAGTTCTAAGGGTGCCATCTTATAAGGTCTCCTAGAGATTGGGGCGGTTCTAGGATAAGATCTATAGCGAACTCTACATCTCTGTCGGGAGGAACACTGGCAGTTCCTCTGAAAAACATCCGGAAAGTCACGGACTACGGGATATCTTCAAGGTGCGGAAGAGGGCTGGCATTAAGAGAATAGAGTTGGCGCTTTGCAACTCTAGTGGAGCAGTGACTATCTTGCGGATGGGTGTGTAAGCTGAGCAGACCTAGTGAAACAATCAATCTTGGCATGATGAGCTGTCATCCATCCATACCCAAGATGATGTTAATATCTGAAGACTTGAGGGCTATAAGTGAGGCAAGGAATACAAGTCATCAACAAGGATTTCGTTACCATGGCTTACTCAAGAAGTTTGCCATTTGGATCCGGGAGTTTGAATGACTAGCGGAGAGGGCATATCACAAAATGATATGTTGTGCAAGTTAGCATAGCTTTGAAATGAAGGAATGAGATGCTCGATGTCGAATAGAAGCGAGGCGGGATGACAATTGACAAGGAGTGTACCAAGAGCGACATCCGGATCATCATGGCGTCTTTAGCTGAGACGTGATGCACACATCCACGTTCAGCGGGAGCTGACTTGACACTGATCATCTTGCGTGATGGCTTAACACAGCCAACAGGCTTCTCGGGCTGGGGTGGAGCATAACTGGCTTGAGAGCGATCCGTGCATAGTGTCTGGCTCTCCGCATGTGAAGCAAGTCCACGAAGTTGGGCGTGGACCCGCATTGACAAGTGGTCTACCAATAGGCCTGGGTGGAGCATGTAACTGAACTGGGTGAGGCGCCATATGGGATGGCCTCGGTGAATATCCGGGTGGAAGAGCAGAGTTCGGAATCCAAATCCGGCGTTTCTGCGAACTAGAACCGGAGGAAGAAACCAATTCACGGTGGTGCTTACGAGACTCCTCGTAAGTGAGCTGAGCTGTCTCTGCATTAATGGCCTTGTTCACAAGAGCCTGGAATGTATCACAATGGTGCAGGTGGAGGTCACGACGCAACTTGGGGTTGAGACCCTTCCGGAACCTAGCCTGCTTCTTGGCGTCCGTGGACACCTCTTCTGTGGCATAACGGGCAAGGTTCTCGAATTCTCTGCTGTAAGCATCAACAGCCATCTTACCCTGGGTGAAACTACAGAACTCTTCTCTCTTGCGATCGATGAGGGCTTCAGGAATGTGATGCTCGCGAAAAGCCTCGGTGAAATCTCTCCAGGTTGGAATCTGACCAGCTGGAAGCATAGCCTCATAGTTCTGCCACCAAAGACTAGCATGACCTTCCAGGTGGTATGCAGCATAGGTGACCTTGTCATCTTCAGATACGTTTGCGGAACGCAACTTATGAGTGATGCTACGAAGCCAGTCATCGGCATCGAGTGGCTCGATGGAGTGATGGAAGGTGGGTGGGTGCAAGCGAATGAAGTCATGAATAGTCGCAGACTTATTGGACTGATGTGCGGTGTTCTCCTCGACACGTGCCAACAAACGGTTAGACTCACGCTTGTTCCTCTCCATTTCTAACATGAACCCTGTCAATGAAGGCTGGTCGGGAGGATCCTCATCCCTTCCATCTCCGTGGTTACGGCTACGAGCAATGAAACTTCGCTTAGCGATGACATCTGAGAAAGCGAAACCAAGGACGGAATCAACATCACTACATCTTGAAAATGTGGGACACCGATATTAGTAACTCTCGAACTCCTGGGGCAATTCCGGCAGCATAACGGCGATAAAATGTTCAAAATGAGACATTACGCAAAATGGGGTAGCACCATACTCAACATCATCATTCAAAGGTTACGGGATAATACTAAACATGCTACACCGAGGGTACTCGGCTGGGGTAAGACTCGATCAACCAATCCTATGGGACTACGGAAATAGTAACACGTGATCACGATGAGATGTAAGAGATAGCCTAGTTCCTTAACCCGTAGGAAAGATAGGACGACTCAGATCGAGGCCATGAGGTAAAGGAGTAAAAGAGCCTTCGTTCCTTCCACAATCAATTCCCTATATAACTAAAGCATTTCTAGACTCAACTTGATCAGGTTGGCTTGGAAATCCTCTGAGCAGTTAGGCTCGATACCAAAGCTGTCGGGACCCGATCCTAAGTCACACCGATCTAGCATGTAACACATCATATCACTTTGCGGCCTCACACACGGTATTCCCACAGGTGTCGCCTTACCATGGCCCGGGACCGTTTGCGCCTTTTGGCTCACGTATATGATAGTGTCGCTAGCATCCATATGACAGAGAACCCGGGCCGACATGACTAGTCGTGAACCCAAAGTGGCACCAACCTATGGGGACAGGCATACATGAATCACATCGAGCATGTCGGTCATCAACGTATGAATTCGGGCTGTAGCACTGGGCTAACAGGACTCCGGTATCCCGGGCTGTAGCAGGCTAGGCAGGACTCCGAATAACACCGCGTGACATTTCCCCGAAGGGACAGACATAGGAACGAAGTGAAACACATGCCGGCCAGTCAAGTGTCCAAGCAGTAGTCTTTGGGCTAGCGAGGACTCCGTGAACCGGGCTGTAGCGGACTACTATCGCTCAGAAGCACGAGACTACATTTCCCCATAAGAGAGGCTACCAAGGATAAACAACTAGGTTGTCGGATCCCACACATAGCAATACAAGTTACACGTACGCATAACATGCAAGTATGTGCTGTACAACATGGCATCACAACATAACACAAACTCATATAGATAAAGGCTCAGAAGAGCCACATAGCAATAAAGTACAAACAGGGGTCACATGACCCATCATTGAAACATACAAACAACAAGCGGAAGCATTACATATCCGAGTACGAGACAACTACAAAAGAAAAAAAAAAGGCTGAGAAGCGACTATCTACAAGACCCTCCCAAGGGTACAAGATCGTAGCTGAGGTAACAAGCTACTAAATCAAGTCAAAGCGGAACTACTAGTAAGACCGAAGTCTCTGCTGCAAAAACATAAATAAAGCAACGTGAGTACAAAGGTACTCAGCAAGACTTACATCAGATCCTATTATACATGCATTAGTATCAAGAAGGTAATGTGGAGTTTAGTTGCAGCAAGCCAGCTTTGACTCTGTGGCTATCCTGTTCTACGACTACAAGAAACTCTTGAGGTGAGACAACGTACACGAGTCCACTAATCACCACATCAATACACTACTACGGATTCATTCCCGTCTCCATACGGGAAGGCCATCCATAGCACTCACACTTGTCTTGAGCATTTTAGAGTATCCACTTCAAGTTGTCTATGTACCACGTAAGCATCCAAGAAGTCCATAACCGAGGACACGGCTATTCGAATAGATCATGATAACCCTGCAGGGGTGTACTTCTTCACCTGCGCTCTCGCCACTTACCGCCATATACCGTCATGTATCTCGGCAACCTTCAAGCGGAAGCTTTGGCGAGGTGTCGGCCATGACCGACTAACCACACAAGACTCTAGTCCGGCTTATCGCCTATTCGGGTTCCATCCGCAAGGAGATCCGGCGGGGTGTCGCTCCACGACCCCAAACGATGTGAGCAGGGTTCCCAAGCCCACCATCCGGTGCCACTTGGTACACCGTGCCACACATGCCTAGTCTGTCCCAAGCCCACCTGCGGGTGCCACTTGGTAGAAAAATAGCACTACCTACAAACACGAAACTAGTTGCGACTCACGGCCAGAGATCAAGTTGGTTAATAAGTCGAGAGGGGTCGAGTTACGGAACAATGTGTGGTAGTATCGAGTCATTGGACAACATACATAGAACTCGATGCTTAGGGCGGTTCGGTGAGACAACCCACCATGTACTCCTACATGGCCTCTCACCACTACCTTTACCAAATCGTGTTCACACACTTCACTCTCGACATTAGAACATAGAACTGTACTTCAATTCATTCCCAATGAATCAGACTGACACAACTCTAAGCAATAGCAGGCATAGCATGGTAGGAACACAACATGGCTCAATCAACTCCTACACATGCTAGTGGGTTTCAACTAATTCTTGTGGCAATGACAGGTCATGCAGAGGAATGGGTTCAACTACCGCAGACACAAAGTAGCGGATGAATCGTTGTTGTCCTAATGCAATAGCGAGAGCAGGAGCGAGAGAGTAGGATTGTATCGGAATGAACAAGGGATTTGCTTGCACGGTAAATCAACAAGGAGGCACCGCTTCATAGATGTGTACTCTGGAATGTCTCGGGCGGGACCTATCGAGAAGGAGCAGTGCCGGCAATCAATACACAATCATATGCAACAATATGATGCATGAACATGGCATGTAGATGTGATGCTGTTTGAGCTAATGCAACTGGTATTCAATTTGAATGAAGTCCATTTGAACCAAAGGTTCAAATGCAATTCCAAAATAAGCTCTTATAAATGCCATTTTAGTGTTTCACTTATACAGCATGTATAAGTTGGTTTGTCATGCATGAAACTAGTACAGATGGATAGATTGAATTTTTCTGATAATTTTTCATATATAAATTATTTCAATCTGAGCTACGGTTGAATTTCTATGAATTTTTGAAGTTTTGAATATATTCTGGAATTTCCTGATTTAATTAAATCCAGAAAATATAATATTGCGCCAGCATGACGTCATGCCTGCGTCAGCAGGTCAACTGGGCTGACCAGGGTCAAACCTGATGTGTGGGGTACACACGTCAGTGACACGGGGTTAAACAGGGGTTATTTTAGTTTAATCTAAAAATTAGAGGGGGTACTGGGCCCACATGGCAGTGGCTCTAGGGGGTAGGTTAGTTGGTGATTAGCTTAAGCTAATCACCTGACGAGCCGGACCCACGTGGCAGGGCTCAGACGACGGGGCTCATCGCGGGCGACCTCTGGACGCGGCGAAGTCCGCGCCACAGGCCACGGGGGTGGCGTCTGAGAGCACCGGGGCGTAGCCCGGGCTCTCGCGCATCTGGTGGAAGCGGCGGAAGAGCTGGGGGCAGGGGCTCGCCGGGCGAGCTTCATGGGCGGCGGCTTCGAGCTCAAGCGGGCGTGTGGCTGCGGTGTCTGAGGGCGAAACGGAGGGGGGAAAGGAGCAGCAGCTCACGGCGGTCGCGATTTAACAGGTCGGCGAGGTCGGGAGGAACCGGCGGTCGTGGCGGCGGAGGGGATCTTCGGCAACCGGAGACGAAGACAGCGATGGCAACGGCTCCACGAGGCGTCCAGCGTCTTGTGGCTTGACGGAAAGGACGAGGGGTCGTGGCGGGCGCATGGACTCCACGGGCGAGGGAGGGAGGGGACGGCGGGAGCGCGTCGGCGGTGAGCTGGGCGGGCGGCAGCCTTCGGGTTGAGCGAGGGAGAGGAGAGGAGAGGAGAGGACTGGGGAGAGGGGAGCGGTCGGGGCGGCGCGTGGCGTCGTCCCAGGGTGTCCAGGGCGACGAGGGGAGGAAGCAGGAGGTGGCGGGGAGACGTGTCCCCAGCCGGACGCGTGGCACAAGGCGGCAGCGCCCCCCCCCTCCCTCTGGCGCGAGGAAGGGGACAGTGGCGCTGGCGGTCGGGCCGGGCAGGCTCTTTGGGCATTGGGCAGGCCACACAGGCCTTGAGGCATGTAAGTTCAGGTAAGGGTTTTTCCTATTTTGTTTTCTTTTCTAATATTCTGACATTTGTTTGATTTATTTAAAATACCAAATCATTTTATTTAATTATGCCAATTTTTATATGAGCTAGTGGTATTATTCCAGAGCTCTTCAACAAAAGGCACAATTAATGGCCATATATAATATATATATCATATATATATCCAATGCAAACAGGTATGCATTAATTCCAAATGCCCAGATATAAATACTTATGATCCCCAAAATATTGGTTTGATTATTATCTCCATCCAATATTTTGAGAATAACATGAGCATTTTCTTGGACCTTTTGGAGCAATTTTTATTTAGGTCATTCCAAAATGATTATGAGGGTTTCACAATTCCCCATTTCAAAATTAAATGGAATTTAAACATGATGCACAAATGACTAGCTAGCCTTGAGCATACCAGAACTAGGGATGTGACATCGAGCCCTCCTTCCCGCTCCCCTTCTCCCTTCTCTTCCCTGGAGTCATCGGAGGACATGTCCACCGGGTCCTCGGGAGCCTCCGCGGGCACGGGCCCGTCCCCGTTGGAGATGGGCATGGACTCCACTACCTGCTCCCGATCGCCCTGGAGAGGAACAGGCGTGAGGCGCCTCAACCTCGCCACGTCGCCCCCGACCAAAGATTGGAGAACCGTAGCCAGGTCTTCGTCGACCAAGACCGCAGGGCTCGGGTGGGGCCTCCACATCGGAAGTGGGTAGTGACGAAGCGGAGCCAGCTGGTGCTCCAGGAATTCCCTCAGCAGCGACGCGCCGGTCAGCTTCGCCGCCGCCATGCTGGCCGGCCTAAGATCCATGTCCATCCTCTCCAACACCGGCCTCGCGCGGGGATCCACGAGCTCCACTCGAGACCAGTCGTCGGAGTGTATGGGGTGCTCCGTGGGCAAGATTAGCCGAGGGTGGATGCGCCCAACATCTACCAAGACCCACTTGCTCCTGAAGCCGTCAGTCCTCTTCCCGGGGTTCGAAATGGCGATGGAGCTACCGTACGTGACGAAGCTCGCACACGTAGAGAAGGAACCACGAGAGGTCCGGAGGGAGAAATAGTGGCACAGTAGGGCCACTGAGGGCTGCACCCCGACGTGAGCCTCAAAATAGTAGGCGAAGATCACCAGGAGGAGAACAGAGTTGGGGTGGAGATGCAGAGCTTGTAGCTTGTAATGGCGGAGGACAGAGAAGAAGAACTTCGGAAAGGGAGGCATCAGATAGGCAACAATGGCACTTACAAAGAGCGGGTAGAAGGTGCTCCCTTGGCCCTCAGGAAGGGCGGAGCCGGCCTTGAACACCTTCGCCCCGTCGATGCCCTGCGCCGCCGCCATCTGGCGCACCGAGCAAGGCTCGCCTCCGACACGTTCGGCGAGTCCAGGCCAGGCGCGTACCAAGCTCCGGCCGGGTCTCGGCAGCGGCGCCATGCCTTCTTTGAGGCGTCGATCAAAGTGGATCTGAAGATTTGGAGGCAGGAAGGAGAGGCGCAAGAAAGGGATCGGCGGTAACGGAGAAAGCAAGGGAAGCAAAGCCTAGGCAGACGCCGCTCCTTTATTGACTCGCGCGGTTGCTAAGGAACCCACGTCCAATCAACCGCCACGCGGCGCCCAAGGACGCAGGCTGTTAGGGCCCGCAGCGCTTCACACTTGCCCCTTCGCCTCTCTACTCGGCCAAGTCCGGGCGCGCCTCGGGCCCGTGGGCTACTGTCGACGTTCTGGGAACAGGGGTCCCCAGACTTGCCTGCCTGCGGCCTGCAGCGTGGCTCAAAGGGGGGCCCAACACGGCCCATCTTCATCAACACGAGCTCAAGACCCTCATGGAAGTGACGAGGAGCTTCCTCGAGCACGGCCTCGTCGGTGGCTCGCGAGGAGGTGGAGAGATCAAGGCGGGGTACCTCACGAGGTGCACATGGCGCAAGCCATGACGACCAAGGGCGCCAGCGGGCGCCAGCCATGCCATGTCCTCCTTTCCTCTTAGGTGCAAAGGAGCAAGCGCGGCGAGAGCATCAAGCAAAGGCGTCCATTTGATGCAACAAGACCAAGACCAGTCCAACGGCGGGAAGGAAGTCATTGTGGAGCCCAAGCGGCGTCACCACGAGCCTTTGACGGCGAGGACCAACTTTAGTCGGGATAAGTGTACGGATGTTCCCCTTCAAAGCGGCCAATTGTTGGCGCCCTTCCCGCTCAATATTTGGGAAGAGGCCGGGGCCTCTGCCTATAAATAGGACTGGCCACCCACAGGGTAGAGACATTGAGAAAGGTAGCAAGAGAACAAGCGAGAGATAGAGAGAAGCGGCTGAACTCCCCTAGCAGTTCATCGCACCAGCCAAAACAGACCCTCATGAGGCTATTCTTCCTTGTCTTGTTCATCATCAGCCCCAGAGGCAATCCACCACACCACAAACTAGAGTAGGGTATTACACCACAATGGTGGCCCGAACTAGTATAAACCATGTGTCTCTTGTGCTGTTCCTTTCGTAGTTTAGATCCTAGCGAGGCGGCGGGGTGCAGGTAGGTAGAGGGTGATATTCCGCGCGCACCCCAGTGTTCGAACCTCAAGGGTCTGCCGGAACCCGAAATCTGACAGGTGCGGCCGGCCTAGGGAGAGGGCGCGCCGGGAGGAGTCCTACTCCCACTGGGAGTAGGACTTCCCCCCTTTTCCTTGTTGGATTAGGACTTGGGAGGGGGAAGGAGTGGAGGAGAAGAAGGAAGGGGGGTGCCATCCCCCATCTCCTTGTCCTATTCGGAGTGGGGGGATGGGCACGCGGCCCAGCTCTAGCCGCCTATCCTCTCTTCCACCTAGGCCCATTAAGGCCCATTATGTTCCCGGGGGGGTTCCGGTAACCTCCCGGTACTCCGGTAAAATCCCGATTTCACCCGGAACACTTCCGATATCCAAACATAGGCTTCCAATATATCAATCTTCATGTCTCGACCATTTCGAGACTCGTCACATCCAGGACTCCGAACAACCTTCAGTACATCAAAACATATAAACTCATAATATAACTGTCATCGTAACGTTAAGCGTGTGGACCCTACGGGTTCGAGAACTATGTAGACATGACCGAGACATGTCTCCGGTCAATAACCAATAGCGGAACCTGGATGCTCATATTGGCTCCCACATATTCTACGAAGATCTTTATCGGTCAGACCGCATAACAACATACGTTGTTCCCTTTGTCATCGATATGTTACTTGCCCGAGATTCGATCGTCGGTATCTCAATACCTAGTTCAATCTCGTTATCGGCAAGTCTCTTTACTCGTTCCGTAATACATCATCCCTCAACTAATTCATTAGTTGCATTGCTTGCAAGGCTTAAGTGATGTGCATTACCGAGAGGACCTAGAGATACCTATCCGACAATCAGGGTGACAAATCCTAATCTCGAAATACGCCAACCCAACAAGTACCTTCGGAGACACCTGTAGAGCACCTTTATAATCACCCAGTTACGTTGTGATGTTTGGTAGCACACAAAGTGTTCCTCCGGTAAACGGGAGTTGCATAATCTCATAGTCATAGGAACATGTATAAGTCATGAAGAAAGCAATAGCAACATATTGAACGATCGTGTGCTAAGCTAACGGAATGGGTCATGTCAATCACATCATTCTCCTAATGATGTGATCCCATTAATCAAATGACAACTCATGTCTATGGTTAGGAAACATAACCATCTTTGATCAATGAGCTAGTCTAGTAGAGGCATACTAGTGACACTCTGTTTATCTATGTACTCGCACATGTATTATGTTTCCGGTTAATACAATTCTAGCATGAATAATAAACATTTATCATGATATAAGGAAATAAATAATAACTTTATTATTGCCTCTAGGGCATATTTCCTTCAAGAGCTGGTCAGCGATCCGGTGACTTAGTGTTATACTACAAATCATTAGTGGTTCTTGCCGTGTCACACGAGGGGCTGGGCCTTGACCAGCCGCGTTGCAAAGGCACTGTAATCCGGATGGCCGCACAATGCAACAGGGGCTAGTACTTAGCCCCACCAATAGACTCCTATTGCTAAGTGAAGGCAATAAAGCCGCATAGATTGATTGCCTAGTTCACCTCATGGACGCCTCCTCTACGGACCAAGACGTTGGATAAAGTGCGGCCATGTGTTCACGAACACCCCTGTAATATTTACATGGGGGAAGAAGCCGACAACTGGCAACCTTCAGAAATATAAACAATAAACGGCTGCACAGGAGGATAAATTAACACAAAAGGCGCAATCATAGCGCGGATTCATAACATAGTTTCTCCCACCCAAATACATCTAATCGAACATAACATACTGTGAACACTGGCCCTCTACTATTCGGGCCCCTTCTAGGACATCTTCAAAGTACCTCTCCGGCTTCCGATGATCTTTACCCTCGGGAGGACCTGCGGTTTCCACTTCAGTGGCCTTCACCTTCGTCCATTGCATCTTGACGTGGGTGAAGGCCATCCGGGCACCTTCTATGCAGGCCGACCGCTTCATGGCGTCGATCTGAGGACGCGCGTTGACAAGTCGCTTCACGAGGCTGAAGTAGCTGCTGGGCATGGACTCGGCTGGTCAAAGTTGGACTATTAAATCCTTCATGTCCAAGCCGGTCACCCTATGCAGCTCGGTCAACTGCTTCAGCTGGTCGCTCAGAGGCGTCGGATGCTCCGGCGCGAGATACTGCGGTCAGAATAGCTTCTCGGTCGAGCTCCCCTCCTGGGCTTGAAACAACTGCGTGGCGTCGACGACACTCCTCGGAAGATCCGCAAGTGCGCCTGGAGAACTCCAAACTCGGGTCAGCAAGATATACCTCTTACTTACAAATTTACTCTGAAGAAGAAATGCCTTACCAGCTGCTATATGCCTCGCTTGCCAGATCTCCTCACGAGTGCTCTGGGACTCAACTCGGGCATCTTTGGCATCCTGGAGAGCCTTGGCTAGTTCGGACGCTTGGTCTGAAGTCTTCTGCTCCAAGGACTCGCACTTGTTGATTGCGTCCTTGAGCTCCTGCTAGACTTCGGCCACCCGAGCTTCGTGTTGCACTACAAAAAAAATACACTTCCGTGGTGATATGTGTTTGTCAAAGTAGGTCACGTTTTCTGTCATGCATGTACATCCATGACGATTTTATGACAGAATCAAGATATTCATACCTGTCCTGTCATAGAAGTGTTCCATGACATTACCAAAATTATCATCACGGAAGTGTCCACTTTCATGACGATAAATCATGCGTCGTAGAAGTGCTTTCGTCAAGGATGACCGACACGTGCCATCCGCCATAACGGGACGCCGATTAACCTATCGGGTTCGATTTTGGATCTGGTAACCCGTTAACAGCCCGGACCAATGGGGATTTCCATGTGTAAAATTCTCATTGGCCGGAGGAAACACGTGTCTGCTCCTCGGTGGGCCAGATGTCATCCACTCATTGGACAGGAGGCGCCTATGATACGTCGACACGTGGCATGGCCCAACAGAGGCCCATTCCGGTGAAAAGGCCGGCCTATTTGACTTGGTCAAAAGGTAATGGGCTGGCCCACGGAAAGCCTATTAACGGCATGTTCGTATATCGCCCATTTACGGTCTGCTAACACCCGGACGTTACGGCCTATCAGAATTAAGCCCAGTAGCTTCATCTGGCCTGTCCAATATTATTAGAGCCTGTTGTAACTTCCGGCTCATGTATGGCCCATGATGTCATTCGGCCCATATGAGGTCCTTTGTAACTCTTGTCCCATTAAAGGCCCGAGATGAAACTGGCCCATAATGAACAGTGTATTGCTTTATACCCATTAACGGCCCATTATTCCGTCTGCCGTTTCCAGCCCGTGTTAACTTTCGGCCTTCTTAGGGCCCATTTATTCTTGGGCTCATTTCTAGAATTCGGTTAGTTACGGTCCGTTACTGGCCTGTTCCATTTGTGGGCCAAATTCAGCTCATGGTTACATTCGGCCTGTTTGTGGCCTGTTAACCCATTGGGCTGTTTTCATGTCAAAAACCTGTTGGGCTGTTTTCATAGAGTTATCAAATATGGCCTATTAACGACCCATTATGGTCCACGAATAGTACGGCCCATGATTGGCGAAATAATTATACGGCCCGTAGAAGGCCCATGGATTGTACGGCCCGTAGAAGACCAATGGATCCTACGGCCCGTAGAAGGCCCATGGATCGTATGGCCCGTAGAAAGTCCATGGATCCTACGGCCCGTAGAAGGCCCATGGATCCTGTGGCCTGTAGCAGGCCCACGGATCCTACGACCCTTATAGAAGACCAATGGATCCTACGGCCTGTAGAAGGCCCATGGATCATACGGCCCGCAGGAGGCCCATGGTTACAATAGTCCGTGTGTTGCCATGATTATTGTGGCCTAGTTACCAAAAATAGGTTATTATGGACACTAGAAAAACATCAAAAAAGAACTGCAGTGACTACAAGCAAACAACTAAACAAGACAATAAGGAAATAAATAAGCAAGCAACTAACGCTAGCCTATTACCGCTATTACACATATTACATCCCTGGGCATCAAAGTTCGCCACCAGTGCAAATATAGGGAACAAAGCAGCATATTACATACACTGGCCGTCAAAATTGGCCACCAGTGCAAATAAACACGGCAACAAAACAAGAGCATAACTGAAACAACTTCAGAAGAGCTCAAGAAACATTATCCTGGATATCCACCATGCTGGCAGTAAGCTTAGCAAGCTTATTAGCTTTGTCCTGTTTGGCGCTAAAATCCTCCAATGCTTGCTGTTGCACTAGAAAGTATGTATCTGAATGCTCTAGGGACTTCCGAAGTCCTTCCGCTTCTTGTTGCAGCACATATGATCGATGTCTTTCAGCTTGTAGTTGAGACTCAAGAGACCGAACTGATTCAGATAGTGATTTTGAATAGCTTGTGCAAGCTGTAGTGGCCAGTAACTCGAACACTAAACCAATATAGGAATTTGGGGTTGTCTCACTGTCTTCAAGATAGTCTTCCTTAGTTGTTTTATCAGCTTTGTTGGAGACCAACAAGTATGTCTCACTATCTTGAACCTTATCTGCATTACTTCCTTTACCATTGCTTAATAAGGCACTCTTCCCCAATATTCTTTCAACATTCTAAAAGAAGAAACAAGCAGACACATAACATGTTTAGCATGTACTAGTATATAAAACTCATTTCGGTGAACCAGTTCATTAATAAGGTGGACAGGATTAAACTACCAAGTCTTCTATTGCCAAGTACTAGTAAACAATAAAATCATCAAACAAACATATATTTATGTCCTATGGTCACTGCATTGTCTTGCCAAATCAAAATAGAGACACGGTTCAAATCATGTCAGTTCAAGACAAAGCAGCAGTGAAAGAATACAAAGCGTGGGAAACTACACGGCACAACAAGATTTCAGATGGGTACCACAGGTCTAAATGTACAACAACACTATTGGCTCTGTTGTGATGCTAGTAATGTGCATGATTTGAGAAGTCAACTGTATACACAATTGAAATTGAAATCAACAGAGCTATTGATAAGAGCAAACATGTTAAAGAAACATGCGTGAACATACCTGCTATGCCATTGGAGTTTCGATTGGATCCTTCAATTTAAAAATAAGTTTGTATGAGTAAATACAGTGATACAAGAGCAAAGCAGTATGCACGATAGCAATGTAATGTTAAATTAGAACAGTTGTTCTTCAGGTTTAGGCACTTGTTCTACATGAACAGAGTATAGTAAGACGCAAGAATATAGTACTTAAAAATAGAAAATGAGCTCATAGACCTTACCAAATTCTTGGTATGGGACCAGTACAGAACAAGGTGTTCCCAGTCATCGTCCAGTAAATGTGTCTCAGGAGAACATAAGGGAATTTGATGAGTTTCTTTGCCGGTGAAGTACATTTTCTTTAGGTAATTCTGATACTGCCACACAACATTCTTGAAGATAGCAGAGGTATTAGCACATGTTACCTTATCCTGAGTTTCCAAATCGGTCCTTCTCCCTAGAGAAAAATGGGAAATTTTGATGTATTATAACCATCATGGAGGTAGGATGTAATGGGACAAAGCAAAGTAATTGCCATGAATAACATTACTTACACATAACTCTTGGACAAACACCTACAACTGGAATTTTCCTTCATCTTCAGTATAATATTTCCAAGATGGGAAGATACGCACATAGGATTTAACAACATCAAATGCGACTAACTGGTGGAGTTGGGGTTCGCCGTGGTAGTACTGGCCCTTTGGGCACTAGAGCTGCCTTACTAACTGCTCTTGTTTGGGAGCTCTGTGGTGGAGATGGTGTTGTGTCAACAGGAACTGGGTTACTATTTGCTGGGGTTGGGGTTAGATTGGGTGAAGCTGGTTCTCTGTCCATCACAGTAGGGGTACAGTCTGTGAGAGTCTGGGTTATGTGTGGTAGGGCTGGTTCTCGTGCATGTAGAACTGGGGTGATATCTCCACCAAGAGGTAGCACTGTTTTAGTTGAAGACCGTTGAAAGATCATGGATGTCGCCTAGAGGGGGGGGGGGGTGAATAGGCACTTTAAAATAATTAGGGTTGAGGCTTGAACAAATGCGGAATAAACCTAGCGGTTAATTTGTCAAGCACAAAACCTACAACAACTAGGCTCACCTATGTGCACCAACAACTTATGCTAAGCAAGAAAAACTACTTAGGTGATAGCAACATATATGACAAGAAACAATATGGCTATCACAAAGTAAAGTGCATAAGTAAAGGGCTCGGGTAAGAGATAACCGAGGCACGTGGAGACGACGATGTATCCCAAAGTTCACACCCTTGCGGATGCTAATCTCCGTTTGGAGGCGGTGTGGAGCACAATGCTCCCAAGAAGCCACTAGGGCCACGTAATCTCCTCACGCCCTCGCACAATGCAAGATGCCGTGATTCCACTAAGGGACCCTTGAGGCGGTCACCGAACCCGTACAAATGGCAACCCTTGGGGTGGTCACGGTGCCATCAAATTACTCGGGGTGATCTCCACAACCTAATTGGAGACCCGGCGCTTGCCGGAGCTTTACACCACAATGATTGAGCTCGAACACCACCAACCGTCTAGGGCGCCCAAGCACCCAAGAGGAACAAGCTCAAGGGCACCAAGCACCCAAGAGTAATAAGCTTCTCAACTTGTAACTTCCACGTATCACCGTGGAGAACTCAAACCGATGCACCAAATGCAGTGGCAAGGGCACACGGAGTGCCCAAGTCCTTCTCTCTCAAATCCCACCGAAGCAACTAATGCTAGGGAAGAAAATGAGAGGAAGAACAAGAAGGAGAACACCAAGAACTCCAAGATCTAGATCCAAGGGGTTCCCCTCACATAGAGGAGAAAGTGATTGGTGGAGATGTGGATCTAGATCTCCTCTCTCTTTTCCCTCAAAAACTAGCAAGAATCCATGGAGGATTTAGAGTTAGCAAGCTCGAAGAAGGTCAACAATGGGGGAAGAACACGAGCTCAAAGGATAAGGTTCATTGGGGAAGAAGACCCCCTTTTATAGGACCTCCCGAATCCAACCGTTATGTGCTCAGGTCGTGCAAAAGCGGTACTACCGCTTGGAGGAGCGGCACTACCGCTTAGCACGGTCAAAACAGCCCACGAGAGAGAAAACACGAGTTTTTGGTCCCAAGCGGAAGTAGCCACGGAAGTAGGCGCGGTAGTACTGCTCCAAGCGGTAGTACCGCTCTGAAGAGCGGTAGTAAAAAGTTACTTCCGCTCCTGTCCGCGGTAGTACCGCTGCAGCCTTTTCAGAACACCAAAACTAACACAACTTCTGCAAACGAACTCCGAGTTCGACGAAACCAAGTTTGTTGGAAAGCTAGCGACAAGGGCTAACACAATCTTGATAGAAATATCAATAAGAAGCAAATGATAAAAGGCCCAAAAGAAAATGGTGAGAACCCTTCCTCGGATAAGACCGGTAAAACCTCCAACACCGAAAACATCAAACAAGACGCATGCAAACTCTGTTTTCGATGAACTCAAGCTTGTCATCAAGATGACCATAAGCTCTAAGACTCACAAAGAGAACCAAACAACAACCAAGAAACATGATGCAAGGATGCAATGGTTTGAGCTCTCGACGAACAATACGATCAAGCTACTCACTTGAGAGCCCCTCTTGATAGTACGACTATCGATCCTATAACCCGGTCTCCCAACTACCACCATGGGACCTGTAAAATAGAAAACCTATCAAGGGAAAACCTTTGCCTTGCACATGATCCACTTGAGCTAGATGATGACGATCTTGTCCTCCTCAAGATGGACCACCTTTCTTGATTGCGGTGGGTCGATGGAGACTAGATGATTGCTCCCCCATACTCCACTATGGGCGAGCCACTCTTCGGCACATCTTCACAAGTCCATTGACACCACAATTGATGGAAAGCTTCAAGCACTTGATCTCTTCGTGATGCTCCACTTGAACTTGCACACAACAATCTTGATGACAATCACCACTTGATGTCATCCTCTCCATGGGTTGAGTGATATCTTCCTCTTGACGCAAGCCCATGAACACGTACCTAACCCCACATAGAACTCTCACATAGACCATGGGTTAGTACACAAAGCACAATGGACAATGCTTACCATGCCATGGGATCACTTGATCCCTCTCGGTACATCTTTTACGCTTTGTGAGTTGATCAACTTGATTCACTCTTGACTTAGTCTTGATCAACCTTGAATCTTTCCAACTCTCTTCATTTGGATGATGTCTTGAAGGTAAACATGAATGATCACACATTCTTCTTCTTCAAGACATGCTTGCAATAAGCTCAACTCTCACATGACCAATCTTTGGATAATTCCTTAATAGCACCTTGGTCAACACAAACTCTCCTTGAAACCAACACATGTACTCCAAGAAAAGCCTATGGAAAAAACCTTAAAATATAACTCAAGGCAACCATTAGTCCATAGAGATGGTCATCAATTACCAAAACCAAACATGGGGGCACCGCATGTTCTTTCAATCTCCCCCATTTTGGTAATTGATGACAATCACTTTCAGGAGAGTTTATATAAGGAATTATGCATCACCATGCAATGCAACAACCAATGATGCATGAGTAAGAGATGCAAATGCTTAGGAAGAAAACCAAAGCAAGAGGAGAGAATTCTCTAAACTTCTCTACAAAACTCTCTGAAACTTCTCCCCCATTGGCATCGATTGACAAAATGGGAGAAAAGCTTAGAAGGACAATATAAATTGTGTTCCTCCATAATTTGTGTATTTCTCAACAAGAGAGTGGAATGCAATACACAAGTTTGACAGTAAATACTAGAAGGAAAACATACTATATTTAGGCCCAAAGTTCACAAAAGAAAGATATGCCACAAAGACATAAGAAAGAGAGAAACAAGCAATCAAGCAATCAAAAGATACCAATTGAAGCAAGCAATCAACGGATATCAATTGAGCCAACTAGACAAATGATCCTACGAGCCACATGAATAAAGGATATTATGATAAGAGCAATGGAGTGATCTAAAGAAACTAGAGAATCTCCCCATGATTTGTGCACACATAAGAATTTTTTTTGTATTAGGATACCAAGTGCACAAAATAGGATCATAGCTCCCCCAAAATCAATAGAAACTTACAACAAGTGCAAGTGAGCATATTGGAAACAAAGCCTAGTACTTGCAACAAACACATGGTTGAGCAACAAGTAAAAGAGGAAACTTAAGAATGGTCTCAACCAAAATGATGTGTGTGAGTCAAGGCAATGCACTTGAGAAGACTAATGTACGTATGAGCATTAAGCATCAATAAAGTCTTGAAAGAATTAGGCACACGGTGCAAGGCCTATCATTCCCACACACACCCACTAGCAAATGGGTTCACAAGCTCACTAAAAAGATAACAACAAAGCTTGCCACAACCCATGGTGAAGATAGAAGATGAAAGCCTCATCAAGACGAGGGATACCAATTAAGATGGCAAAAGCCTCGTAGAGATAAGCACGAGGAAAATAATCTTCACCACACAAGAGTGCATCAAGATGCAATGAGATAATACACGCACTCAAGGCAAAAGCTTTCACGGAGCCATCAAAGAAATAACATAAGGAAGACAAGGTGGACGTGAAAGAAAGGATATCATCTAGATAGGTAGTTTCTCTCAAGTGTATAAGGTTCCAGGTAGATGAAATCATGATGATATATATCTACAAAGAAGGATGTACACCCAAAATAGCTACAACATGAAGGAACAAGATATCCAAAAGGAAGTCATAGATATACCAATAAGATATTTGCTTGGAAGCATAGCACATGGCTAGATATGGTCTTATTATATATAAATGAATTCCTACCACACAACCATCAAAGACATCACAACTAGCAACATGAGATCATCGTTGAGATGCTTTGAGAAAGGAAACAAGTATCACAAGATGGAATAAATATCATGCCAAGATGCAACCTACACAAGGTTGAATGCAAGAAAAGAATGCATGGATAGATACTTGTTACCGAGATATCATTGGAAGGATGCAAAGGAAACCAATTGAAGGTAATAGATAGTAGTTCATTGAGTATCCTAGCTTGACTCCAATAAGCACATGGTGACACCACCTTCCTTGTGAGTGAGCCGAGCATCCAATGCATCTCCAATTTTTCCTAGAACAACACAAACAAAATGGTACCCAAACTCATTGGGACCAAAGAGTTAGAAAGACCAAAAATACATAGGACAGACTCCACATAAATATGTGCATATCGATATGGAAATGAAATGCATGCACATCTCATCCAATTTGAGACTTGGTGGAGTTTCCCCTATATATTGGGTCAAAGAGAGAAAGCAAGCCAAGGAAACTACATGAAGTTAATATGCATGGTCAAGACTTTCGAGAACCGATACCAGAAAAAGAAGGAAATACCAAGTGAAAAGAATACCAAAAGGAGAAATCATCACTTGGAAGATATCATTAGAAGATACATCAAGGAATGAGATATCCATTGGAACCCACAAAAAGATATCAAACTCCCAAAAGAGAGGATGGTTCCAAACAAACCAAGCTCTCTACAAAGTTTCATGATGGCACAAGTACCAAAAAGAAACGGCTTGCCGTCCACCAACACACACTTAAAATGGATCACAAGTTTAGTGTTTTATAGAAAATAGGATAGCTCCCCCACGAGTTGTGCATTATAGAGAATTTGCATTTGAATACAAAATACACAAGGTAGGATCACCACGTTCACTATATCAAGGAAAACTGTCACACCCTGATTTTCATGGCACAACACTTAAGATGATAAATCATGATAAATTGTGGTGTGACAAAAACTTTTGTGTGTTTTGGTCTTTGCTTGATTTGATTTTGTCTACTGATTGCTAGTGCTAAAAAAATCAAATGAATCCTCCAACTCTTATACTCCTTCTCCTTGATCCAAAACTTCTGCCCAATGATCATGCCATGTGTATAGGATATAAAAATAAGTTCTTACAAAAATAATTTGGCCAAATAGTATCTTCAAAATTTTAGTTTTTCAAAACCCCCTGAATTGAGGTTTGCACTACAAGTACTTAATTAAGGAAATAAAAATCTCTCAAAAATATATTTGACTCCTATTAGATATAGGATACCCGAAACCACAAAAATATAATTTTAAAAGTTATTTTCCTATTTTAGTTAAAAGATTTTTCTTAAGGCCAGAAATGGTCTTTAATAGGGAAAAATTATTTTTATGCTTTAAAAATATTTGTGAAAATTTAGGGAAACTCGGTGGACATATATTGTCCATATATATGAGTTTCAACACATGGTCATGTTCAAAATATTGGTCAAATACCTCAAAAACCCTTCCTGGATATTTCAAGATTTTGAAATATTTACAAAGGAAATATTCTCCAAAAATTCCAAGAAAATTCTATCATGTCACATATGACATTTTTGATGATCTTGCCAAGTCTCATGTCATGGAGAATAGTATAACCCCATGAAACCCTCTCAAAACCATTTCTGTCCATTTTGAAGTTTGAGCAACTTTACATTGCCAAACATGTCCAAATGTTCTCAAACCTGGTGAACATGCTCAAGTGGTCTAATAATTCATCTAGACCAAATGTCACAAGTTGGAGAACAAGTTAACTTGATCAAAGAGCCCCAAAACCCTCTCTGACCAGAATCAAATTTGAACAACTTTGTACTACCAACTTTCTCTCCTTGACCCCAAATTTGGTGATCATGTTCACATGACCAAATAAGGCCACCACACCAAGTGGTGCATCAAGGAGAAGTGATTTGATCAATTAAATCTACACAAGTCCATTTCTGCTAATTTCTAGGGTTTACAAAAGTTGCATTGGCAACTTTGCCCAAATGAGCTCAAAATGGGAGGAAGGCCCTAATTACATGTGCCATTTGACCCTGTCAAGCCTCATGACAAGAGGAGTTCATCTTCTTGCCCAAACCACCATCAAACACCTTCTGGCAGAAATTTAAAATGCATGTTTTGTCCACTTCCACTAATCTCCTTGAGCCCTTCTTTTTACCACAGCCCCTCCTAGTCCCCCTCTACCACCTGCATCTTTCCCTGCCCGAGGAGCCATGATTAAGGGGGTTAGAACCCCATTTTTCTTCTCTGGGCAGCAGCATTCTCCCTCCCTCTCAGCCTCTCTCTCCCTCCTTGGCATTCCAGAGCATCCAAGGCTCTCCTCGGCTTTTGCCCATACCCCCTGCAGCTGCCAGATAAAAGTGGGCCTTGCTGAAAGGCAGGAAAAGCCAGCAGCATGCCGACCAAAGACGCGCTCTGGAGCACTCTACCGTGCTCCCGACCGTTGACACGGCGCTCCCGTCCACCTCGAGCCTCCCCCTCGCGCCAGTCGAGGTGTCTCGACGTCCGCAACACGCCACCATCCTGGCCCCCTCCTCTTTCCCCCTCTATCACCCCCTGCGGCGCGTGCCCAGAGCCGCCCGGCTCGGCCAATGCCCGGCCTCGCACGCGCGGGCACCAGGGCCTCCGCTCCTTCTCTCCCTTCCTCTGGGCGTAGACCACCCCTACAAACACCCCGGACACGCCCACGTGAGCCCCCGTGGCTTGTAGCGACGGCAAAAGCCTCACCGGCGCATGAGCTCACGGTGCACCTCGCCCCTTCTACTTAAGGCCACCCCGAGCCCCTCTCTACTCCTTTGGCCCTCTCTCCCTCCCGTGATCCCCCGGACCAACCCACTCCCCTCCTCGCTCTCCATCCCCTCCTAGGCCGGGCCGGCCGCCCGGCCGCTGCTCAAATCCAGGCGCCTCGGCCACTCTCTCTCCCTTAGCCACTCCAGCGCCCCATCATCACCACCACCGACTCACCCCAAGCTCCACTTCCTCCTCCCGCGTCTGCCTCGCCGTCTGAATCTCGCGTCGGCCTCCTCCGCCATGGACGATGGGCGCTCACCTCGAGACCGCCCAGCGCCGTGGAGTACCTCGGAGGATCGTCCACACTCCCAAAACACGCCGGTGTGCGGGCGCCCACGGTGGTGGTCGGTGCCGCCGGGAGCGCCTGCACCGCTCGGCCTCGCCTCCTCTGTCTCCCGTCAGGCAGCTGGGAGGTTGAAGGCGACAGCTGGGCCAGCCGGGGGCCAGCGTCGGCGACCAGCCGGCTGGGCCCCGCCCGTTTAAGTGGAGACGGCCCGGCCAAGATCTGTTTTCCTCATGCGTTGGCGTACTCCATGAACCCGCCTCCGGCGTCGCCTCCTCTGCCCGTCCAGCCGAGCCATTGGGCGGCCCATGCTAAACTAGCCCGATGTCTTGGATAAGGGTAAAGCCCTTTCCTTTCCTTTTTCTTTTTACAGAAATTTCTAAAATCCATAAACAATTCAAATGGACTCCAAATTTGATGATTCAAATTTCTAGTGACTCTATAAATCATGATCTACCTGTTAGTGCAACATGCACATTTTCCGAAGAACTTTTCTTCACAAATATTTATCAAATCCTATTTCTCCTATTCACGTGATGAACTTTAGAAAATCACGAGAGCTCAAACTTGATCGAAATGCCATGATTCAAATTACTAGATGCTTCTAAGGTCATAACTTAGTTTATGAACATTTTATTAATACTTTCTGTACCCACAAAATAATGAGCCATTTCTTCTTATTTGTCAACTTTGCAAATCCATAGAATATTCATTTGAACTCCAAATCCAGTGAAACCAACTCCTAGATGCTTCTAAAATCATGGTTTGTTAAATGGGCACATTTGCTCATTTTTCAAAAACATGTTTCTGTACACTTCTTGCAAATCCATAAACCCCTTGATTCCATCATATTGAAATGTTCGAGATATCCAGATCCAATTCCAATGAAACCACTCTGGTTATTTTCATATAACCGAGATGTCCTAGAAAAGTCAAATTAATATTTTTGGAGCACTTATATTTCCTGCATTGTTGTGTTGCTTATTGTGATTGTTTCCGGCGTTAGTTGACGAAGTAGGCGGAGTACATGGAGAAGGACGGAAGATTTCAAGACTCGGATGAACGGGCAAGCAGCCCTTTGACCATGTCCATGAAAACCTTTTATGCATGTCATATATCACTTATTATTGTTGCATCGGAATCATGATGAGATGGTAAACCATGTTGGTTGGCTGCCTCGATTACTTCCTCATTGATACTTGCATTGAGCATGACCCTACCTCCTTATGAGGGTTATGCGGTGGGAGTAGATAGGATGCTAAAGTAGTTGCTACTGCAGAAAGGGACGGGAATATGCATGGTGATGGAGGCAAGTATGTTCCCAAAGACTTTTGAAAACCCGCGGGTGCCACTAATGCCCGAGGGAGATGTTGAGCTAGGTAACCACTTGACAAAGAAGTGGTGTACGGAGAGAAGGATATGTGAGTGTGGTTTGAAGACGGATTGGTTCAAGTTGCGACCGTTATTCCAACCTTACATGCGCAACCACTCTACCCTTGTATGGGAAAGGGCATTATTGATTACCTAGGCGATACTAGCTTGGAGCCCGCATTACTAGTGACGGGGAGAGTTGGTGCCCTCTCTCGGGACGAGGTCGTGCGGGTAGGGCGACCAAGAACATTTTATGGGGCACCGGACACACCGTTGGTACCCCATGCCGTGGTATGTGATTTAATATGGGAGCGAGGCTCCACAATTTTAAGTTGTGAAATGTTGGGCACGGGGTTACTACCAATCAGTGGACTCCATGTTAGTGTCGTCTAGGAAAGATAGTGATCGGTGCTTACCCGGTACTTAAGGTATCGCGGGTCGTGGATGACACGGAAGTTCCCGGATCTTGTGGGTAAAGTGTGCAACCTCTGCAGTGTAAAACTATTGAATAGCCGTGTCCACGGTCAAGGACAGTTGGGTAACCGCTCTTGGGCTACGTCCATATGTTTACGAAACCTGGTGACTATGTATGGACGAGTGGAGAGAACTACATGGGTCAAGTCCAAGGACTTGACATGATTGAGTTGGGTTGGTGCCCACTCCATTTATGTTGATATCTATAACTTGTCCTCAGGGATTACATGAATCCTCTTGATGCATGTTATGCAAGTTGTTGAACATGTCATTGCACTCAAAACTAGCTTTCTGCAAAAATTTACCTATATCATGCATTGTTGAATCTTGAACCAAAACATGGGTTGCTTGCGAGCACATTCAAAGTACTCATTGGCTTGCCACTGGTTATTTTATTGGCCAGGCATGAAAGAACATGATGTGATGAAGGACACGTTGGTGATGAACATGCGAGCTAGGACGCTTTCCCAGTCAGAATGCCTGTAGGGTTAAGGCAGATGGCATGGGTCCAAGTTATCAACGAAGATTTCCGCTGCAATGTTATACTCAAGACTTGACCATAATGGTCCTACTTGTGTAATACGGTATGTATGGATGTAAGCCTCTTGTTATTCAGCTTCTGTGTGTTCAGTGAGCATTGATCTCTGGGATCACTGTACACGTGCATTCGGTGATCACGACTTATGAGTCGGGGTCCCCACGAAAACACTAGACAAGATCAAGAAAACAGCAAGATCGTCAAGTGGCACGGAAGGCAATGGGAGTTGACACAAACTTGGCAAGAGATAAGGCAAAAAAAAGTAACCGCCAACGTGAAGATGATCAATAATTTCTACCACACATAAGTGAGTACCAATTGTCAAAAGACAAGAAGTATTTGGAAATAATTCCCGGTGGTAGATAGCAAGGATATTCGACATCATCTTCACACCAAACACAAGCAAATTGCAACTTGTAGAGCTAACATGCCACCTAGGAACAAGATAATTTACAATATCAATTCTAGGTGACAATATCTCAAATGTACACATTTTCGAGGCTAGTAATATACACATAGAATATTACTCCCCCATAATGTGATACCAATTAAAGATAAACAAGAGGCAAAATAAAGATCCAACACGAGATAATTAATGGACAAATAAGAATTAGAATTTCTCATGAGAAGACATACCACATAGAGACTAGATAATCTTGAAATATCAATACTAGATGGTATTACTCATGTACACACATTTATAGGATAGTGAGGTGCACAAAGCACATCACTCCCCAATAATGGGATATTCCATTAATCTCTCACAAGAGCCAACTAAGATACAAACAAGATGCACAAAGGCTCAACGTACGACACACATGTACATGAAGTGCAAACCAACATACATAAACTTGATTACTCAAGATAAGCAATTTGGATACACAACACATACAAACACATGCAAGGAACAAAACCAAAACATGCAAAG
Source organism: Aegilops longissima (assembly GCA_021605205.1). NCBI lineage: Eukaryota > Viridiplantae > Streptophyta > Magnoliopsida > Poales > Poaceae > Aegilops > Aegilops longissima. Next base: position 594,992,419 of record CM038677.1, read on the forward strand.
GGGCAAGTAACTTTCAATGTAAACAATTTAAGTACAAGTTACATGAGGAGGCACATTGGATATAAGATAGAAACTTGATAACCCAATTGACTTGGCTTGAGAGAATAAGAATGATGAAGTCCCCTTAATTCTTCATAATGGAGCCAAGTCTCCAATGACCTCCATCAACACCTATTGATCAAGTATGAGCTAGTTGGTCCCCAACCAAGTTGGGTCCTAAGAGGTTAGTCACAATAGGCAGCTACCCAAATGGTTCTTTTCTTGACACCACTTTGAGTACCAACAAATTTGGCAAACACATTTCCAACCTTATCCTTCCCAAGAGAATAGATATCATCAATTAGAATAGGGTTGGATAAGGTACCATTCGTGCATGAAGAAGCGACGTGACCTTTTTCACGACACGTGTAGCAACGTCTACTCTTCACTTTCTTCTCACTTGATTTCTCAACTTGAGAAGCATTAGCTTGAGTCTTCTTGGGAAGAGGACTTTCTTCAACTTGAGGTTGAGCATGAGAATGCACTTGTAGCCGCTTCCCTTGTTGCTTGTCACTAATGGCCTTCTTCTTCAATGGGCAAGATCTAACATGGTGCCCTTCAATTTTGCACTTGAAGCAAATAATCTTGGCCAAATTCTTGACGTGTTCTTGGCCCTTCTTCTTGTTCATCTTGGACTTCTTCTTCTTGTTGGAGTTGAATCCAAGTCCACCTTTGTCATTGGGGGATTTTTGCACATTCAAGATATTGTTGAGTGTGGATTTCCCTTCATGACACTTTTCCAAGTCTTTCTTTAAAGAAATGACTTGGGCCTTGAGCTCTTTGATTTCCTCTACATGGTTAGTCTCAACACAAGTACTAGAGGAAGTATAAGCTTCATCATTGGAGCAACAAGGCAAGGAAAGCAATTCATCACAAGATGTACCAATGTTATGCATAGACGAATTACGAGGACTAGCACAAGGCAATATAGCATTTTGACTAAAAGTAGTGCTAATGTCCACATGAGGCTCACTAGATGTTACCTTAGCAATCATAGCCTCATGAGCTATTTTTAGCACATTATGGGATACAAGAAGATCACCATGAGAGCTAGAAAGCTTTTCATGACTTTCTTCCAATTTCCCATAATTGCTAGATAGCAACTCAAGTTGAGACCTTATGTAGCGACCCGACCTCAGATGGTCAAGTCTCTGTGCTTCCGTGTCATCCCTGGATCGGTAATGCTGACACACACAGTACTCGAAGGATTTATAACAGAGTAGCAATCACACACTTATTACATAATGTCTCAAAAGAGAACTTATTACAATAATATGGCTTAAGGCCATCTAATACGATAACAGCGGAAGGCTTGGAAGATAAAGTGAGTCCATCAACTCCAACGTCATAGCTGAGCTGTACGGCAACGACCTATCGAACCTTACTCCTCGCCTGAAAAGTCTGCAACATAATACGTTGCAGCCCGAGAACGGGTCAGCACATGGAATATGCTGGCAATGTAACACAATAGAGCAATAACAGAATAATGCTACCACTACATGCATATTTGGCTAGTGGAAAGCTCTATGGTTACAGCTTTTGGAAAGCCAATTTTCCCTACAGCAAAGGAATAAATTTTAATTTAACTATCATGGTGGTTGAAACATCATTGAGAAGGTATAACCCCAACTCAATCCCAATTAAAAATAGTTAACATCCCATCAATATTAATTTAGAGTGATGAGATACATGTGAATACTCAAGTACTAGATACTCAGAATTGTCCATAACCAGGGACACGGCTAACCATGATTAGATTGTACACTCTGCAGAGGTTTGCGCACTTTTCTCCACAAGACTCGATCGCCTCCGTTGATTTCTCTCACTGCATGGTGTTTGAGAAACGGATGACCGAGACACAGTCTTTCAGAAACATTAACTCTCTACTCCGGGTAGACCATACCAAACCTACAAAACCCACTACTTGCTGATCTACCTCTTCAAGAGCTTCACGTAACTTACTCAACTATGCTAGAGCCCATAATAGCTTGTGGCTGCACACGGAAGTTTCTAGCATGAATAAACTCAGTTCCCTTTGAGCCTGGGTGGCGGTCCATGGGAAGATCACACGGATACCCCGGGATTTCCAAAACAAAACAGACAACACTGGGTTCCCCAGGTGCCTCAATCCACCCAGATGTGTATTAAAGTTGCCACCTTAAGTTAACCATTAATTAACAATCTCACATCTGTCATGGATAACTCTCAAACCCAACCACGTCTACGAGCATAGCATAGCAATATAAGCAACACGTAGAAGTAACTCCCAAGGTTTGATAGTAACATGGCAATAGGTTCTACCTCAAAAACAACTTCCCAACCCACAAATTAATTACATCCTAACCATGCAATGTGTGAGGGTTGAAACTAATGCATAAAAACTGGGTATGAAAAGAGTATGATCAAAGTGTTACTTGCCTTGCCGACGATCCGGGAATCCTAGAGATTCGTAGTAACACGCTTCGCACTCCGGGAATTCTATCGCAAACAAACAACAGCATACAACAGCAACAAGCAAAGATGCACAAACGAAACTTCAACTGAAAGAGGTTGACCGGAGAGTTCAACTTAAGAACTCCGGTTCACAAGAAGAATCAAACCAAACGGAGCAACGAAACTCAAATGGCGAAAGAAACAAGATCCGTTTACTAATATGAACTAGGGTCAAATTTTACAGAGGCAAAAACTTGTTTGAGTTGGCTATTCGGAAAGAGGGTTTCGAGATGAAACTCCAGGCACTTGAATTGCCCGATTCCGATAAACGAGCGAAAAGTTATACTAGTCCGAACATCGGATCAGAAATCTTCGATCGGAATAATCACGGAATAAATTCGATAAAAAGAAAACGATGAACGGCTAAACGAACGAATGTTCGTTAGCAGAAACTAAACGACGAACACGTTCGTTAGAACGAAAAAACAAGCGAACGCTCGCTAAACAAATAAACCGAAGAAATAAAACCGATCTATATAAAAAAACGAACTAGGGGTTTTTTTTCTAAAAAAACCGAAGGGTTTTTTTCTTAAAAGAAAAAACCGGGCGGCGGGCGGCTACCTCCGGCGGCGGGCGGCTCGGCGTGGCTCGGCGAGGGGCGGCGGGTGGCGGCGCGAGGCGGCGGCGAGCGCTAGGGCGGCGGCGGCGACTCGGCGGTGGCGGCGGTGGCTCGGCTCGGGCTTGGCTCGGGCTCGGGAGGCGGCGGTGGTGGCGGTGTTTAGAGGTGGGGGGCGGCGGGTTATATATGTTGGGGGGCTCGACTTGGGGAGGGCAAGGCGGCGGAGGCGGCGGTGTCCGGGTCGGACACGGCGGTGGCGACAGCTGGGAAGGCGGCGGCGCTCGGGCGGCTGGGCGGCCTGCTCGTGGGCCCTTAGCCCGATCGGTATGAATCCTCTTTTTTAAGCGTTCATAAAACTAAAAAAATCCTAGAAAAATAAATAAAAATCTAAAAATTCCAAAATAAGCTATCTCCGTCTAAATAAAATATTTAGAACAAGATGAACTTTTCTTGGCCCCTAAAATGCAATTTTAAAACATGCAAATTTTTCTAGGCTAATAAACTTCCAAAATAAATCAAATAAAAACCAAATAATGATTTTAACATTTTCCTCCGATATTTCAATTATTTTGGAGAAGTCATATTATCTCCCTCATTTAATATTTAAAAATGAAATATTTTCCGAGAGAAAATAATTAAAACCAAAATCCTCGTCTTCACTACTTGATAAAAAATCAAATATGAAAATCGAAAAATCCCCAACTCTCTCGAGGGTCCCCGAGTTGCTTAGGATTTCGAGGATTGCAAACAAAAATCAATAAAATATGATATGCATGGATGACCTATGTATAACATGCCAAATTGAAAATTTGGGATGTTACAAACCTACCCCTTAAGATGAATCTAGCCCTCGAGATTCGGGTTAACTAGAAAATAGGTGCGGATGGTCCTTGCGAATATCCTCTTCTCGCTCCCAGGTGGCTTCCTCCTCGGTATGGTGGCTCCACAGAACTTTGCAAAACTTGATAACCTTGTTGCGAGTGACTCGACTGTCGAAATCAAGAATCTTTATTGGCTTCTCCTCATAGGTTAGATTACTATCCAGCTGAATCGCCTCCAAGGGCACTGTATCATTCAACGGTATATCGGCCATCTCAGCGTGGAACTTCTTCAGCTGTGATACGTGAAACACATCGTGAACACCTGACAATCCTTCAAGTAACTCCAGCTTGTAGGCAACTTCTCCCATCCGTTCCAAAACACGATACGGTCCTACAAATCTTGGGGCTAACTTTCCCTTTACTCCAAAACGCTTTACTCCTCTCAAGGGTGATACTCGCAGATAGGCTCTGTCTCCAATTTCATAGGTTACTTCCTTGCGTTTTGAATCTGCGTAACTCTTCTGTCTAGACTGAGCAATCTTTAGTCTTCTCTTGATCAGTTTAACCTTCTCCTCTGATTCCTTGATCAAATCTGGTCCAAACAAGCGGCGGTCTCCAACCTCATCCCACCTCAATGGTGTTCTACATCTGCGTCCATCTGAGCTTGAGCGGTGCCATCTTCAAACTGGCCTGGTAGCTGTTGTTGTATGAGAACTCTGCGTATGGCAAATTGTCATCCCAACTAGATCCATAATCTAGCGCACAGGCTCTCAACATGTCCTCCAGAATCTGATTGACTCTCTCTGCATCATCCATCCGTCTGCGGGTGGAGCAGCGATCTTGAGCTCAATCTGGTACCCAAAGTCTGTGTAGCTGATGCCAAAACTTTGAAGTAAACTGTGTTCCTCTATCGATCGATGCTCCTCGTAACTCCATGCAAACATACGACCCTGGTCATATATATCTTGGCCAACTTTGCACTTGTATATGTTGTTTTCACTGGGATGAAATGGGCTACTTTGGTCAAACGATCCACAACTACCCATATTGAATCATATCCTGCCTTGGTTACGGGTAATCCGTAATAAAGTCCATGCCAAGTTTGTCCCACTTCCATTCGGTATTGGCATAGGCTGTAACAGTCCTGCTGGCTTCTGATGCTCTGCCTTCACTCTCTGACATACATCACATACGGCTACATACTCGGAAATATCTTTCTTCATACCAGTCCACGAAGCGTTCCTTCAAGTCCAAATACATCTTGGTGTTTCCGGGTGAATCGAGTATGGTGAGTCATGGGCCTCTGAGTATTAACTTCCTGATCTCCGAATTGTTGGGTACATAAATCCGGTCCTCAAACCACAAGGTATCGTGCTCATCCTCGCGAAAACCTTTGGCTTTTCCTTCGCCCATCTTCTCTCTTATCTTAGCAATCTCTTTGTCCTCCTTCTGAGCTTCTCGAATCTTCTTCAACAACGTCGACTGAACCTCCATTGTTGCAAGAAAACCTCTTGGAACAATCTCCAATCGAAGTTCCATGATCTCCGCAGCTAACTCCTTTGGCAATCCTTTGCTTTCAAGGATATTAGCATAACTCTTCCGGCTCAAAGCGTCTGCTACGACGTTGGCCTTTCCTGGATGATAGTGTAGCTTCATGTCGTAATCCTTTATAAGTTCCAGCCATCTCCTTTGTCTGAGGTTTAACTCCTTCTGTGTGAAAATGTACTTCAAACTCTTATGATCCGTGTACACATCACAACGGTTTCCAATAAGATAATGCCCCCAGGTCTTCAACGCATGTACTACAGCTGCTAACTCCAAATCATGCGTGGCATAGTCCAACTCATGTGGCTTCAATTGTCGTGAGGCATACGAAACAACTTTTCCGTCCTGCATAAGAACACATCCAAATCCCAAGCGAGAGGCGTCACAATACACTTGAAACTCCTTATGTATATCCGCAATGTCAAGACCTTTGGGGCTGTAGTCAACCGTTTCTTCAACTCCTGAAAGCTTGTCTCGCAATCCTCTGTCCATTTGAACTTAGTATCCTTCTTTAGCAATTCAGTCATTGGCTTAGCAATCTTGGAAAATTTCTCAATGAATCTCCGATAATATCCTGCCGGTCCAAGGAAATCATGGATCTCGCCAATCTGAAGTGGGTGCCAACCATTCGATGGATGGATGAACCTTCTTGGGATCTCTTGCTATACCCTCTCGATATAACATGCCCAAGAAATCCAACTTCCTTCAACCAAAACTCGCACTTGCTGAATTTGGCGTATAACTGGTGTTCCACGAGTTTCTCGAGAACCAAGCGCAAGTGTTCGCGTGCTCCTCTTCGTTCTTGAGTATACCATAATATCATCAATAAGCACCACAAAAACTTGTCCAAATACTCCTTGAACACCTTGTTCATCATACTCATGAAATAGGCAGGGGCGTTAGTCAGTCCAAATGACATGACCGTATACTCATATAATCCATACCGTGTGGTAAATGCTGTCTTTGGTATATCCTTCTCTCGGATCTTCAACTGATGGTATCCTGATCGTAGATCAATCTTCCAAAACACCTTAGCTCCTTGCAACTGATCAAACAGATCATTAATCATCGGTAAGGGATACTTGTTCTTTATCGTTACTTCATTGAGCTCGATAATCAACAACCATCCTCGAGGATTTATCCTTCTTCTCCACCAAAAGTCTTGGGGCTCCCCAAGGTGATGAACTTCTCTGAATGTAACCTTTCTCCAATAGCTCCTTGATCTGCTTCTTAATTTCCTCCGATCATTTGCGGGCATCCGATAGGGTCTCTTGGATATTGGCCCTGTGCCGCAATAGCTCTATCGAAACTTGATGTCTCGATCCGGTGGCATGCAGTAACTCCTCCGGGAAAACATCCGGATAATCCTTTACTACAGTACTTCCTCTGTACAACTCCGTGAGGGCATTCACTTGGCTCCTCCTAGGCACATGCCTAGATACATATAATCCTTTTCCCTCAGGGGGTGGTAAGATAAATTGACTTGCTAGCACAGTCAATACTTCCTCCATACTTTGACATCCCGTCCATACCTAATATCACATCCAATCCTTGCGACTCCAAGATAATTAGGTCAGACGGAAAAACATGCGTGCCAATGATTAGGGGTATCTGGGTGCACCATCTGCTAGCCATGTACTCTGCTCCAGGCGAGCTCACTAGAAGAGGGGTCCTAAGGGTTTGGGTTGGTAACTTAAACTTTTCCACAAATCCCCTTGATATGCGATGCACTAGTATCAAAAAGAACAAGAGCGGTAAATGACTGAACCGAAAACTTACCTATTACCGTGTCCGGCTGCTCTTCAACTTCCTCCACGTTAACGTGATTCACTTGTCCTTTGTTGAATGGATTGGGCTTCTTCCCAGCGCTCCCATTTCCGTTTCCATTCTTTCCTTCAGGGCAGTCATTGGCATAGTGCCCTGTCTTCCCGCACTTAAAGCAAATAACTTGGCTTAAGTCCCTCTTGGCGGCTGTAGCTGGGTTAGAGCGATTCTGATTATTGTTGACTCCATTCCCATTCCCGTTCTTCACACCATTTTCATTATGCGATCCTCCTCCAGTATGGTTATGACCTCCATGGTTATGAACAAGTCCTCCCGAGTTCGGGGTTAAGCGAGGCTTCTAGTGAGCTCCTGAGTTGTACTTCCCTTGTCCATACTTCCTCTTACGGCTCTCAATCTGTTGTTGCTTTCCTTCAATCATTAGGGCTTTATCTACCAACTCCTGGTAGTTGTTGAAAGTTGCCACCATCAACTGCATACTCATCTCATCATTCAGCCCTTCCATAAACTTCTCCCTTGGCGGCATCGTGGCCACATCATCGGGGCATAGCGTGATAACTTGCTAAACTCATCCACGTACTGGGCCACAGTACGGTTCCCCTGGCGTAAGTTGCGAAACTCACGCTTCTTTATCTGCATGGCTCCAGTTGAGACATGGGCCGTGCAAAAAGCTTGTTGGAACTGGTACCAAGTGACATTGGCTATAGGAAAAGTAGCCGTGTAATTCTCCCACCATGCGGCTGCTGGTCCATCCAATTGATGTGCGGCAAAGCGCACCCTTTCAGCATCCGTGCATCCTGCGGTGGTTAACTCCCTTCCAATATGGCGTAGCCAATCATCAGCAACTATTGGCTCGGTGCTACTGGAAAACACCGGCGGTTGTAGCCTCAGGAAACGGGTTAAATTGTCCACTGGCGGCGGGTTGTTGTTGGCATTGTTGTTGTTGTTGTTGTTGTTGTTGTTGTTGCCCTGGTTCTGAACTAGCAATTGCATCTAGGCATTCTGCTGCTGGATCAACTGGGTGAGCTCCGGTGGGAAAACAAAACCGGGGTCACGTCTCGGAGGCATCTGAGGGTTTTAGATGGAAGAGATTAGAATAGAAAAAGATCTAGGGGAAAAACACTACCCATATGATTATGAGGCAAACACACACATTCATTCAATCAATCAAGCAAGGGCATACAAAACGGTCTAGGACTATCGCGTAAGTGCTCAACTACTACTAATTACATGGGGGAATACTACTATTATATGGTGGTCATCTAGAAATTTTGATCGGTGGAAGACTCCATGATGTCTGCTCCAGCTTCGTCTTCGTAGTCATCATCACTTGGATCAGAGTCGGTGTCGTCAATGATGATGTAGTTGTACGGACAAGTGGGATCTTCCTCCTCTTCTTCCGGTGCTGGTCCTCCCATGAAGACTCCGATCTTCTTGACTAGGTCGTCATTCTTCTCCAGTAGAGTCTTGATTTCTTCCTCATATCCATCGCGTGTAAACTTGAGTTCTTCCTCCAGCTCATTGATCCTAGTTTTTGCCTTATTCAAATCCATCATGTCTGCGCACATCTGGTTCTCCTGACATTGGATGTGTTGGTTTAGCTCCTGAATGTAAGCTGCAATGGATCTATCCTTCTTGGTGCTGATTATTTCCCATTGCTCGTCTCGGTGCCCACATATTTGATATATGTTGTCTTTAAGCTCCCGGTTGTAGACTTCTCCAATGCGTCCCATGTTAATGTGAGTTGCCATACTCTTGCCAAGGCTCCAGGTGGGTGCTTCAAAAGAAAACTCTATGGGCTTGGAAGTTGACGAGAACGTCCTTCCTGGAATTTGTACTTGAATCATCCAGCGCTCTTTTTCTGGTAAAGTGGCGTTGTACGTCCCGGTAAAGCTTAGTATTCCAATATTCAGGTACCTAGTGACTTCCTTCAAGTGGCATCCAAAAGGTGTGTGTTCATCCGGTTGTGCAAACTTGTTCTTCATCTCCGTCATCCTAAAGAGTGGAAAAATGGAAAGGAGTCAGAAATGAGTAGAGAAGAGTGACCTATGGTTTTATCTTAGTGGTCGTGTCCTACACTCAGCGTGTGCTCTGATACCATCTTGTAGCGACCCGACCTCAGATGGTCAAGTCTCTGTGCTTCCGTGTCATCCCTGGATCGGTAATGCTGACACACACAGTACTCGAAGGATTTATAACAGAGTAGCAATCACACACTTATTACATCGAATGTCTCAAAAGAGAACTTATTACAATAATATGGCTTAAGGCCATCTAATACGATAAAATCGGAAGGCTTGGAAGATAAAGTGAGTCCATCAACTCCAGCGGCATAGCTGAGCGATGACGGCAACGACCTATCGAACCTTACTCCTCGTCTGAAAAGTCTGCAACATAATACGTTGCAGCCGAGAACAGGTCAGCACATGGAATATCTTGGCAATGTAACACAATAGAGCAATAACAGAATAATGCTACCACTACATGCATATTTGGCTAGTGGAAAGCTCTCTGATTCTGATTTTGCGGAAAGCCAATTTTCCCTACAGCAAAGGAATAAATTTTAATTTAACTATCATGGTGGTTGAAACATCATTGAGAAGGTATAACCCCAACTCAATCCCAATTAAAAATAGTTAACATCCCAGCAATATTAATTTAGAGTGATGAGATACATGTGAATACTCAAGTACTAGATACTCAGAATTGTCCATAACCGGGGACACGGATAACCATGATTAGATTGTACACTCTGCAGAGGTTTGCGCACTTTTCCCCACAAGACTCGATCGCCTCCGTTGATTTCTCACACTGCATGGTGTTTGAGAAACGGATGACCGAGACACAGTCTTTCAGAAACATTAACTCTCTACTCCGGGTAGACCATACCAAACTTATAAAACCCACTACCTGCTGATCTACCTCTTCAAGAGCTTCACGTAACTTACTCAACTATGCTAGAGCCCATAATAGCTTGTGGCTGCACACGGAAGTTTCTAGCATGAATAAACTCAGTTCCCTTTGAGCCTGGGTGGCGGTCCATAGGAAGATCACACGGATACCCCGGGATTTCCAAAACAAAATAGACAACACTGGGTTCCCAAGGTGCCTCAATCCACCCAGATGTGTATTAAAGTTGCCACCTTAAGTTAACCATTAATTAACAATCTCACATCTGTCATGGATAACTCTCAAACCCAACCACGTCTACGAGCATAGCATAGCAATATAAGCAACACGTAGAAGTAACTCCCAAGGTTTGATAGTAACATGGCAATAGGTTCTACCTCAACAACTACTTCCCAACCCACAAATTAATTACATCCTAACCATGCAATGTGTGAGGGTTGAAACTAATGCATAAAAACTGGGTATGAAAAGAGTATGATCAAAGTGTTACTTGCCTTGTCGACGATCCGGAATCCTAGAGATTCAGTAGTAACACGCTTCGCACTCGGGAATTCTATCGCAAACAAACAACAGCATACATAAGCAACAAGCAAAGATGCACAAACGAAACTTCAACTAAAGAGGTTGACGGAGAGTTCAACTTAAGAACTCCGGTTCACAAGAAGAATCAAACCAAGCGGAGCAAGAAACTCAAGCGGCGAAAGAAACAAGATCCGTTTACTAATCTGAACTAGGGTCAAATTTTATAGAGGCAAAAACTTGTTTGAGTTGGCTATTCGGAAAGAGGTTTCGAGATGAAACTCCAGCGCTTGAATCGCTGATTCCGATAAGCGAGCGAAAAGTTATACTAGTCCGAACATCGGATCGAAATCGCGATCGAATAATCGCGGAATAAATCCGATAAAAAGAAAACGACGAGCGGCTAAGCGAGCGAGCGTTCGTTAGCAGAAACTAACGACGAACACGTTCGTTAGAACGAACGAACGAATGACGCTTCGCTAAACAAATAAACCAAGAAATAAAACCGATCTATATAAAAAAATGAACTAGGGGTTTTTTTCTAAAAAAACCAAAGGGTTTTTTTTTCTTAAAAGAAAAACCGGCGACGGGCGGCTACCTCCGGCGAGTCGTCCGGCGAGGCGGGCTCGGCGGCGGGCTCGGCGAGGGGCGGCAGTGGCGGCGGCTAGAGGCGGCGACGGCGCTAGGGCGGCGGCGGCGACTCGGCGGTGGCGGCGGTGGTGGCTCGGGGCTCGGGCTTGGCTCGGGCTCCGGGAGAGGCGGCGGTGGTGGCGGTGTTTAGAGGCGGCTTATATAGGTTGGGGGCTCCGACTTGGGGAGGGCAAGGCGGCGGAGGCGGCGGCGGTGTCCGGGTTGGACACGGCGGCGACGACGCTGGGAAGGCGGCGGCGCTCGGGCGGTGGGCCGGGCCTGCTCGTGGGCCCTTAGCCCGGTCGGTGAGTCCTCTTTTTTTAAAGGTTGCACTAAACTAAAAAAATACTAGAAAAATAAATAAAAATCTAAAAATTCCAAAATAAGTTTTCTCCGTCTAAATAAAATATTTCGAACAAGATGAACTTTTCTTGGCCCCTAAAATGCAATTTTTAAAACATGCAAATTTTTCTAGGGCGAATAAACTTCCAAAATAAATAAAAAAAACCAAATAATGATTTTAACATTTTTCCTCCGATATTTAAATTGTTTTGGAGAAGTCATATTATCTCCCCTCATTTAATATTTAAAAATGAAATATTTTCCGGAGAGAAAAATAATTAAAACCAAAAATCCTCGTCTTCACTACTTGATAAAAAATCAAATATGAAAATCGAAAAATCCCCAACTCTCTCCGAGGGTCCCTGAGTTGCTTAGGATTTCGAGGATTGCAAACAAAAAGCAATAAAATATGGTATGCATGGATGACCTATGTATAACATGCCAAATTGAAAATTTGGGATGTTACACCTTAGCTCAACATTTTCCTTTAAAATGGATGCTTCACAAGAAATAGAGTTAGCATCATCATTAACAACAAGAGGAGAAGGCAACTTGCCAAGATCTTTTAAATAAGAAGCTTCAAGTTGAGCATGAGACTCGGTGAGTTTGATGAGCTCACCCTTGATGAACCTTGAGCCATTTTCGAGGTGCTCAAAATCCTCAAGGAGTCTAGCATGAGAAACTTCAAGCTTAGCATTTTTAGTTTCAAAAACATTGGCCACCTCAAGAGCTCTATCATGAGATTCCTTCACTCTAGATAACTCTAGAGCAAAAGTCTCCTCAAGAGATTCCTTGGTGGTTTGTTCAAGTTCAAGAGCTTGAGAGAGGTCCGCAATCTCATTAGCGTAATCACGCTCATGACCTTTCATTTTATCAATGGTGAACTCATGCTCCTCAAGACGAGATTCCAACTCATCAATATATTTCTTGCCCTCAATAGCAATAGACATGATTTCCATGAAGTTGGAACGAGCAATTTTATTCTTAAGAAGAGTTTTAAAAATTATTTCCCCCTTAATCTTTAAGGAGGCAACATCATCATTCTCTTCATCATAATCGACATCATCATCACTCTTGCCATCATCAATATTATCACAACATATATTGGGATTCAAAGTGGGAGATACCTTTGAAGCCTTGGCCATAAGGCAAAATGCAATAGATGATGATGTAGGATCCCTTGAAACACCATTCAAGACCACATCTTGTTCCATGGAGTGTTGGGTTTCCTCTACATTGTTAGCACAACAACTCGAGGAAAAACTTGCATTTTTATTATGGCAACAAGATATAGCAAGCATATCATCATGAGATTTAGTCAAGCAATTTCTACATGACATGCAAGGACTATCAACACAAGCATGTGAAACATGTAAGTTGCTCGAAGTGTTAAAGTCCAAAGAGAGACCATTGCAATAAGATAATGATGAAGGATCACCAAGAACAAGCACACTATCATCATTGCAATGACCACCACTACTCACCCCAGCATTACCTTGTGGAAATCCACATGTAGGTGAAGTAGAAGAAGTTTAGAAGGCAACACGGCCGGAGGTGGAGGGAGAACAATCATCCCCACAAATCTTGGACACACCATATTTATCTTGAAGCTTTGTCCATAACTCATGAGCATCCCGGAACGGCATGAGTTGAAATATAACTACATTGCTCAAAGCATCGAAAAGCACATTAGTAGCTTGATCATTGAGATAAGAGTTTTTCTCATCCTCTAAAGATAATCTTTGGGCATCCTTTGGAGGAGAAAAACCCATATCTACAATTCGCTCTAGATTTGGGTCCATGACCCTAAAGAGATTAAGCATGCGAATTACCCAAACATCAAAATTTGTGCCATCAAAATTAAGAGTGTCAGAGAATCCTAATCCCCTAGTCGACATCTTTACTCTCTAGGCGGTTAAGCCTAACAAAGAGAGACGAGGCTCTGATACCAATTGAAAGATCGTGGATTTCGCCTAGAGGGGGGTGAATAGGCGCTTTAAAATAATTACGGTTGAGGCTTGAACAAATGCGGAATAAACCTAGTGGTTAATTTGTCAAGCACAAAACCTACAACAACTAGGCTCACCTATGTGCACCAACAACTTATGCTAAGCAAGAAAAACTACTTAGGTGATAGCAACATATATGACAAGAAACAATATGGCTATCACAAAGTAAAGTGCATATGTAAAGGGCTCGGGTAAGAGATAATCGAGGCACGCGGAGACGACGAAGTATCCCGAAGTTCACACCCTTGTGGATGCTAATCTCCGTTTGGAGCGGTGTGGAGGCACAATGCTCCCCAAGAAGCCACTAGGGCCACCGTAATCTCCTCACGCCCTCGCACAATGCAAGATGCCGTGATTCCACTAAGGGACCCTTGAGGGTGGTCACCGAACCCGTACAAATGGCAACCCTTGGGGGCGGTCACCGGTACCCGTAAAATTGCTCGGGGCGATCTGCACAACCTAATTGAAGACCCCGACGCTTGCCCGGAGCTTTACACCACAATGATTGAGCTCCGAACACCACCAACCGTCTAGGGCGCCCAAGCACCCAAGAGGAACAAGCTCAAGGGCACCAAGCACCCAAGAGTAATAAGCTTCTCAACTTGTAACTTCCACGTATCACCGTGGAGAACTCAAACCGATTCACCAAATGCAATGGCAAGGGCACACGGAGTGCCCAAGTCCTTCTCTCTCAAATCCCACCGAAGCAACTAATGCTAGGGAAGAAAATGAGAGGAAGAACAAGAAGAAGAACACCAAGAACTCCAATATCTAGATCCAAGGGGTTCCCCTCACATAGAGGAGAAAGTGATTGGTGGAAATGTGGATCTAGATCTCCTCTCTCTTTTCCCTCAAAAACTAGCAAGAATCCATGGAGGATTTAGAGTTAGCAAGCTCGAAGAAGGTCAACAATGGGGGAAGAACACGAGCTCAAAGGATATGGTTCATTGGGGAAGAAGACCCCCTTTTATAGGACCTCCCGAATCCAACCGTTATGTGCTCAGGTCGTGCATAAGCGGTACTACCGCTTGGAGGAGCGGTACTACCGCTTAGCACGGTCAAAACAGCCCAAAGAGAGAGAAAACACGAGTTTTTTGTCCCGAGCGGAAGTAGCCGCGGTAGTACTGCTCCAAGCGGTAGTACCGCTCCGAAGAGCGGTAGTAAAAAGTTACTTCCACTCCTGTCCGCGGTAGTACCGCTGTAGCCTTTTCAGAACACCAAAACCGACACAACTTCTGCAAACGGACTCTGAATTCAACGAAACCAAGTTTGTTGGAAAGCTAGCGACAAGGGCTAACACAATATTGATAGAAATATCAATAAGAAGCAAATTATAAAAGGCCCAAAAGAAAATGGTGAGAACCCTTCCTCGGATAAGACCGGTAAAACCTCCAACACCGAAAACATCAAAGAAGATGAATGCAAACTCTGTTTTCGATGAACTCATGCTTGTCATCAAGATGACCATAAGCTCTAAGACTCACAAAGAGAACCAAACAACAACCAAGAAACATGATGCAAGGATGCAATGGTTTGAGCTCTAGACGAACGATACGATCAAGCTACTCACTTGAGAGCCCCCCTTGATAGTACGGCTATCGATCCTATAACCCGGTCTCCCAACTACCACCATGAGACCTGTAAAATAGAAAACCTATCAAGGGCAAACCTTTGTCTTGCACATGATCCACTTGAGCTAGATGATGACGATCTTTTCCTCCTCAAGATGGACCACCTTTCTTGATTGCGGTGGGTCGATGGAGACTAGATGATTGCTCCCCCATACTCCACTATGGGTGAGCCACTCTTCGGCACATCTTCACAAGTCCATTGACACCACAATGGATGGCAAGCTTCAAGCACTTGATCTCTTCGTGATGCTCCACTTGAACTTGCACACATCAATCTTGATGACGATCACCACTTGATGTCATCCTCTTCATGGGTTGAGTGATATCTTCCTCTTGACGCAAGCCCATGAACACGTACCTAACCCCACATAGAACTCTCACATAGACCATGGGTTAGTACACAAAGCACAATGGACAATGCTTACCATGCCATGGGATCACTTGATCCCTCTCGGTACATCTTTTACGCTTTGTGAGTTGATCAACTTGATTCACTCTTGACTTAGTCTTGATCAACCTTGAATCTTTCCAACTCTCTTCATTTGGATGATGTCTTGAAGGTAAACATGAATGATCACACAATCTTCTTCTTCAAGACATGCTTGCAATAAGCTCAACTCTCACATGACCAATCTTTGGATAATTCCTTAATAGCACCTTGGTCAACACAAACTCTCCTTGAAACCAACACATGTACTCCAAGAAAAGCCTATGGACAAAACCTTCAAATATAACTCAAGGCAACCATTAGTCCATAGAGATTGTCATCAATTACCAAAACCAAACATGGGGGCACCGCATGTTCTTTCAACCATCTTTTACTCGCTGAATCGCATCACCCGCTCCAATTCAAATGGCTGATAAACAGGAAACATAGTTGAATGTATAGACATTGTATGAGAGACAAATGCAATAGATAGTGTGGAAAAAAGATGGCATGAAATAGTCGACATGTATATTGTTTAACTAAAGCGGATAGCATGACATGATTTCACATATATGATGTCTATCTATCTTTGGATAGCATAGCATAACATAATTCAAAGATATGATGAATAACTAAACATGATCGCATGACATAATTCACCTACATGTTATCTAAGTAATCAGGATCGCATGATTTAGTTCACATATGTGATTTATATGCTAAACAAAGGGCATTCGATATGATGTCTAAACTAAGAACATCGTGTTGAATATTCTGTATATGATGTCTAAACTATGCAATGCAAGACACCATATGCATGATATCAGCAGTATAACCATGCCAAGTTAGAGCATACACCTCGGGGGGGGGGGGATAGGACTGGTCATCTGTCTCTGAATCCATCTCCGAGGAGCTATCGGGACCCAACAAGAGATCTCTTCGACAGGTAGCACTGTCTGCTCTGAAGGCCTTGTTTTCACTCCAGATTTTTTCCATCTCACACCCAAATGGCTGATTCACAGGAAGAGTAGTTTAATGTACAAACTTTGTCGACAAATGGAAATGTAATGAAGAAAAGGATGTGCACGATATCATTCAAATATATGATGCCTGGTTAAACAGGATGGCATTGCACATTTCACATATATTATGGCTGGCTAAAAGACATGAGACTACATAATTCCCATATATTATATAGAAACTAAATAGTTAGCATTATAGAACATGTCTAAACTAAGCGATGACATATATGATGTCAAAAGTAGACACTTCAAGGCAACATATGCATGATATGACTAACATCATCATGCCAAGGTAGAGCAAACACCTTGGGGGTAAATAGGAGTGGTCACCTGCGTGCAAATCCGCCTCGAACAGATGTCGCATGACATTGTATTGCCGCACAAAACTCTTCTCTTTTTCTCTACATGTTCAGCATGACTATGTACAATATCGACATGCATACAAAAAAATATGGTGAGATTATGTAAGGAGAGCATGCAGAAATTTAGAGTGATGGTAACAACCAGTGGATGGATCCAAAAAATAATGATAGCAGGCCGATGATTGCTTTAATTTAATAAAAATACAGATGATGATTGCTATACTATTTGTTCCTCACCCAAGATGAACAACATAGGCATACCCTAGGTGAACCAGATATTAGACAGAGATACTATTCATTGTTGCCTCGATATGTGCCCCACAACTAATTTAGAACTCAAGTACGAACATTAATTTGGACCTGACTTGGAGTCTAAGAGATGAACAGGACAATAAAGTAGCAGGTAATTTTAAGCAATGCATAACATAAGCAGAAACAAAAGAGTGTGACCTCTCTTGTCGACCCGTGTACTCCTTAGGTTCATCTGCCGAGTCGATGATCGTGATGCCGTTGCGGTGGGTGCCGCAGCGAGAAGGAGATCGAGGCGGCGAAAGACGGTCAGAGTCGTGATGTCTAGTTTGGTGGATGCTTCATCGATGGAGTAACTCGGTGAGGTGGACGACGTCGCGGCGGGAGCAGGACAAACCACACAAAGTTCCCTTGACACCTACCATGAATCAAGTAATTCTTTAAGGGCTCATTTGGCTTGCATGATTATAAAAATGAAGGGATAGGAAAAACACTGGCATAGGATAGGAATGCACATGGTAAATAGAGCATTTGT
Organism: Aegilops longissima; assembly: GCA_021605205.1. Taxonomy (NCBI): domain Eukaryota; kingdom Viridiplantae; phylum Streptophyta; class Magnoliopsida; order Poales; family Poaceae; genus Aegilops; species Aegilops longissima. Next base: position 595,010,294 of record CM038677.1, read on the forward strand.
AAAAAAACAGGATTTCTGTCAACTTGGGTGTTTGGTTCATAGGAATTGGAAGAGCAAAGGAATGCAAAGAAACATGGCTAAAATAAAGTGAAACCATATGTAAGCGTGTACAGTTAGAATGTTATTATGCCACTAATGCACTTGGTCTTGTTTTCATGCATAGGATTTTGAAAAGTAGGTCCAGGTGGATGTTTTGCTCCATTACTTTTAACAAAATGCATGAATAATTGAATAGTAGAGTGCCATAGGAAAATTCCCTATTGCTATGTTTTTAAGTTGAACCAAAATAGCCCTAATGGATCGACATGAATGTAGAGTAATAAGTGATGCAACAAGTGTACTACCTCTTTACCGTGGCAAGTGTTTAACCTCAGTATCATTGGGTTGGTCACTGAATAAGTTGAGGCGGAGATGGCTCTCGAAGCTGTGGAGGAAGATCTGAGGAATCTATAGATGGCGTCTAGGGCACTGCTCTGTTGTGATGGATCGTTCTGTAGTTGGAGCAGCTCCGATGAGCCGTAAGACGTCAAGGCTGAAGCAGCACAAGACAGACATCGTTAATCTCAATTGGGATTCTAATAGCATCTCCAATAGATGATGTAAAATAGATGTAAAATTTACATCACCAAAAACCACCTGACTACAATAGATGAGGTAAAAACTGTTGACTCTGAACTTAACTATCGAAACTGAAATTTATTGTGGAATCTGAATGTTACTGTCAAAACTGAACACAATGGTAGCAGAGAGGCACTTGAAATGTAGTTTAGGGAGGGCCTGCAGTTCATCTTCAACCTGCACCCCCTGAGCCGCCAGCCACCACCGGCCGAACTGCCCAGCCCCAGCCTCGCCGCCCAAACAACTCCCCACTGCTGGTCTGCCGCCTGCTAGCCCTCTAGCCCCTCCCCCCCCGTCTTGAGCTTTTTCTCCGGCGATCCCCACGTCACCGCCTCACCATCTCCCCCACCCTGAACTCTAAGATAGATAGTGGGGTACCTCTCCGTGAGCCCCTCCCCATCTGGGTGGTTCTTCCTTAATTCCGTGAGCCCCCCCCCCCCAAATCGATCGACCCAAAAGTCGATTCAGTCGACTAAAGTGTAGCTAAATCAGAGCAGAGTAGCAGCACGAGCGAGGGGGAGAGCAGCAGCAGTAGCACGAGCGAGCGAGAGCCAGAACAATAATAGCTGCGCGAGCGAGCGAGTGAGCGAGAGCTGGAGCAGTAGCAGCTGCACGAGCGAGCGAGCGAGAGCCGGAGCAGCAGCAGCAGCGCGAGCGAGCGAGCGAGAGCAGGAGCAGCAGTAGATCCGGCTGGTATGGACGTCACCGCCGAAGGGGCCTCGCACTGGGGGAGAGCCGCCGTGGAGATGTCGCCTGCGGCGCCGGCTTCAAGGTAGCCGCTCCATGGGGGTGCGGGATGGAGCATCGTCGGTGCCAGGAGGTCGATTTAAGGAGAAGGTGCAATGCGATGAGTGTACATCCTCTATGGTGGCGCCGAGTAGGGCTCGGCTTCGTCCGAGGAATCGGTGAGGATGCCGCGGTTCCGGTGGAGCAGGTTAAGGCGGCACTATGGGGATGGAGCAGCCGCGATAGACGAGGCGATCGTCGGAGCAGCTCCTTGGAGGTGGAGGACGGGGCGGCTGAACCGGCAGGACGACGAGATTCCTCATCCGGGAAGGTGGATGAGGGACATTGAGCTGTTGCGGTGGACGACGTCGTCGGGGAAGAGGCTCCGGCTGGGTAGCGGTGAGGTAGCGGACAGGGAAGGGTGGGGTTTAGCGGCTGGAGCGGAGAGTTTATGGCGGCCTGGGATTTCGAAAGGCGAAAAGGAGGAGATGGGAGGGGGAGCCATGACTTAGGGACGCGCTTGTCAAAAATGTAGGGTGTGTTACAAAAGTACCCCCCACCGATTTGAACTAGCGGCCCTTTCGGCTCGGGTTAGAAGGGGATTTCGTGTGTCGGGATTTGGCAGCTGGAGGGAGTTTTCGTGCGTGTTGTAATTTCTAGATAGCAAGGCGCGTGTTGTGAAGGCGCCAGTTTTGGGAGCACGATATATGAATTTTCGGGATATAACAAGGCGCGGGTTGAATTTTAGGGACAAGCCTAACGTGTAATATTGTACTTGTACGTACCAAATGTTGGGGAACGTAGTAATTTCAAAAAATTTCCGACGCACACGCAAGATCATGGTGATGCATAGCAACGAGAGGGAAGAGTGTTGTCCACGTACCCTCGTAGACCGAAAGCGGAAGCGTTATAACAACGCAGTTGATGTCGTCGTACGTCTTCACGGCCCGACCAATCAAGCACCGAAACTACGACACCTCTGAGTTCTAGCACACGTTCAGCTCGATGACGTTCCCCGGACTTCGATCCAGCAGAATGTCGGGGAAGGGTTCCGTCAGCACGACTGCGTGGTGACGATCTTGATGTTCTACCGTCGCAGAGCTTCGCCTAAGCACCGCTACAATATTATCGAGGACTATGGTGGAGGGGGGCACCACACATGGCTAAGAGATCCAAGGGATCAATTGTTGTGTCTCTAGGGTGCCCCCCTGCCCCCATATATAAAGGAGCAAGGGGGGAGGTGCGGCCGGCCAGGTGGAGGCGCGCCAGGAGGAGTCCTACTCCCACCGGGAGTAGCACTCCCTCCCTTCCTTGTTGGAGTAGGAGAGGAGAGGAAGGAGAGAGGGGAAAGGAAAGGGGGCGCCCCCTCCTTGTCAATTCGGACTTGGGGGAGGCGGCTGCCCCTTGGCCGCCTCTCCTCTTCCACCACTTGGGCCCATGAGTCCCATTAACCTCCGGGGGGGTTCCGGTAACCCCCCGGTACTCCGGAATATATCCGATAACTCTTGGAACTATTCCGGTGTCCGAATATAGTCGTCCAATATATCAATCTTCATGTCTCGACCATTTCGAGACTCCTCGTTATGTCCATAATCACATCCGGGACTCCAAACAAACTTCGGTACATCAAAACTCATAAAATCATAATATAACTGTCATCGAAACCTTAAGCGTGCAGACCCTATGGGTTCGAGAACTATGTAGACATGACCTAGAACTGTTTCCGGTCAATAACCAATAGCGGAACCTGGATGCTCATATTGGCTCCTACATATTCTACGAAGATCTTTATCGGTCAAACCACATAACAACATACGTTGTTCCCTTTGTCATCGGTATGTTACTTGCCCGAGATTCGATCATCGGTATCTCAATACCTAGTTCAATCTCGTTACTGGCAAGTCTCTTTACTCGTACTATAATACATCATCCCGTAACTAACTCATTAGTTGCAATGCTTGCAAGGCTTAAGTGATGTGCATTACCGAGAGGGCCCAGAGATACCTCTCCGGCAATCGGAGTGACAAATCCTAATCTTAAAATACGCCAACCCAACAAATACCTTTGGAGACACCTGTAGAGCTCCTTTATAATTACCCAGTTACGTTGTGACGTTTGATAGCACACAAAGTGTTCCTCCGGTAAATGGGAGTTGCATAATCTCATAGTCATAGGAACATGTATAAGTCATGAAGAAAGCAATAGCAACATACTAGACGATCGTGTGCTAAGCTAACGGAATGGGTCATGTAAATCACATCATTCTCCTAATGATGTGATCCCGTTAATCAAATGACAACTCATGTCTATGGCTATGAAACATAACCATCTTTGATCAACGAGCTAGTCAAGTAGAGGCATACTAGTGACAATCTATTTGTCTACGTATTCACACATGTATTATGTTTCCGGTTAATACAATCCTAGCATGAATAATAAACATTTATCATGATATAAGGAAATAAATAATAACTTTATTATTTCCTCTAGGGCATATTTCCTTCACCAAATCAATTCGCACTTCCCTCAACGAAAAAAAGAAAAAAAATAAAACTATTCACACCACACAAAGAGAGAGTCTTGTCCCGTTTTACTATACAAATGCTATTCAAAGCTACTCCCTCCTTCCATCTATATAGGGCCTAATGCGTTTTTCGAGGCTAACTTTGACCAAATATTAGAGAAATAATATATGACATGCAACTTACACAAAGCACACCGTTAAATTCGTGTGTGAAAGGAGCTTTCAATGATATAATTTTCACATTGTGCATGTCATGTACTATTAATCTTGTCAATAGTCAAAGGCGGTCTTAAAAAACGCATTAGGCCCTATATAGATGGAAGGAGGGAGTATGAATCCATGTTATGTCCAATTAATTTTTTTCGCTGGTTGTATAATGCATGTAACCTACTCATACCAACATTTTAGTGCATTCCAAATGTCTATACTACCGCTGCAATTCGAATTGAATTTGAATTCATTTGTCTATTTCAATAAGAATCTACAATCAGGATTGTTGCCAACTTCAACCATCATTCATGTATTACCTTAATAACACACCATATGATTACTATAGAGATAGATATGAACTATGTGTACTATATGAACTCAAATTCTATTTTTTTGAATACACTTGATGTTGATTCCAAATAATAGTACATTTGATGTACTAACTATATATTCATAATCTAAACCATGTTCCATACGTACACCGTGTTTATCACACAATGTAGAGTGCCCCGCCCCCTACATTATGACAAGTATTTAGCCCTGAGCTGCAAAAGCCACACATTAGCCCAAATTATAATCAATGTTCTACATTATGATATCTTCTTCAAGTATCCGTATCCACTTTTTTTTATAACAAATTATGATCTTTGTTCGTCTTTTACACCTTCATGATCCTCTTCTATTTGTAGCTAGCTAGCGCTAACTTTCTATCGTGCATGCACACGCCCGCCCCCCTCTCACCCTCCCTCAGCGTCCCCTCCATCATGCACGTTCATTATTTCTCTTTAGGTCGTTCACCCGCGGTGTGTGTAGGGCCCCCGGCTCCTTATTTCTGGCACACACCGGTCGATATACCTCTCTAGACAAGTGTGCCTACCACAAACACATATATACTTCCCCTCTTCTCTTCTCACCGTCCATGCCCCCCTATGTCCAATACGGTTCCACGCAGGTGAACACTCCTGCCCCTCTTTTCATTGATCTCATACTCGCACACTCCTGTCCCCTCGACATGGTAGGCCTCTCGCACCACCTCCTAGCCGCAACACTCTCCCCCTGTCTGTCTCTCTGAACCTTATTTGCTTCTAACACATGCATGCATGTATACGTACCGATCTCCCTACATATAGCCAGGTCAACTATAATTAGTTTTCCCCACGCACTGATACACTTACCTCGCTAGTTATGTCTCTCCCTTTCTCGGACACATGACGGTTGATCTTCCTATGTAGTTACATATGCTTACCACAACCATATCGTCTCCCCTCATCATCCTTGCATACCTCCCGACCCGTCTCTCACACACACGTGCATAGACAGACAAACATACCCCGCCCTCACTTATTGATATTGCACTCGTACCCTCCGTTTGTCTAGCAGGCCTCTCCCACCATTTGTGAGACGCCACTCCACCACCAACCCTCTGACACTCTACCTTTGTCTTTCTCCCAACCTTATTCCTCTTCTACACATATCCATGGATGCTGATCGATCTCCCTCAATACATAGCTAGGTCTCTCTCCTTCCCCACACATATACTAGTCGATCGGTCTCTGTCCCCTCCCCCCCCCCACACGCACACATCGATAGTCGAACGTTGTATGTAGGTATCCATGCCACAGAGAAAAACTGCACCTCTGCCCTCTCAAATTCTAGTAGGCCAGTCGCCCTACATCTTTGACGTGGGAAAACACAAATTCGATGGCACTCTTTATCGATCGCGCAGCCATACACTTCATCCCTATTTTAAATTCTATCGATATCTCATGTCCATGACTATGTTTCACACACATTGCGTATCTTACATTTTTTTTTGTTTGAGATATCATCGACACATTGCCTCTATTTCGCACAAACCATCTCTCTCAAAACCACCCACATATGTACCTGCACCTAAAGAAGAGGTGCACGCAGGACACACGTACTCACGTCTCGTTCCCGGCCACACCCGCGCGGGTACACGGTGGAGTTCGTTCCTGTACAAAAAGGCAGCCCACGTGATAATTTGATGCGTGTAGCGGTTGTTTACTCGAAGGAGGGTCAAGTACCATGCCTAGATGGAACAAAGTTCGACTTGATGCATTAGTATTAAATAAAGTTACATATTCCTCAATGTCACGTACAGAATATAAAACGATTGCCGTGGGGAAAATGGAAAAATGGGTTTGTCTCTCGTCACACCATCTCACACAAGGCGGCGGTGGCCTCTCTCTCTCTCGTTGGTCGGTGATCCGGACGCATCCGTCCGGGCGGCGGAAAGGGGGATGTGCATCTTTGAGGCAGCACGTCCCGATCTGCGGTACCGCCGTTCTCTCGACCAAGCTCCGCGCGGTAGGGCCTTCACCACTTGCTCGTTGTCAGCAAAGATGGGCAGATCCCGCCACTGGGCCCTCCTAGTAACATGCCGATGACCCTCGGTAGAGCTTCCTCCTAACTTGCTCCACTGTCCATCTTCCCATGTTGCTGCATGTGGATCTTCTTTAGTTGTTTGCTTAAACGTATCTCAGCCTCGTACTTTCCATCTTGCAATCTCGTCCTCAAACCATTTTGATAAACCACCATGTCCTATCTTTCCCTTATTACATGGAATATGCTTATTTTTATTGGTGTATGTGTCTTCAACTCATGTTATTGGGCAGTAATTGTTTCCTTTCTACCTCCTTTTGCAAACAGGGCTATCCATTTTCACCTCGTTGCTATTATGACCTTTTGGTGAACTGCACAAATCACTTTTTTCTTAAGAGTGTTTTGTGTAGTTCCGCCAAAATGTCACACGGCAACATTTTTATATTTATGTGGGACTGCAGAAAGGGAGATTAGTTTTGCCATCCTCCTCATCCGACTCCGTGCCTAATCTTCTCCAACAAGTAGTTAGTCCTAAAGAGAGATCATAGAGGTGATCAGCTTCTATTTGTGTGTGTTATGTTTCATCATCTAGTTCCACTATTATTGTAATCACACTGACTGGATATATTTGCAAATAGGGATGGTCCGCTTGATTTTAGTGGAGCTGCACAAAATGGTCGGATTGTTGTGTCCTCCATACACCTCTTTTTTGGCTACAGAGCTGGGTGAAACTAGCTGCCAATCAATGAACATTGTGCCAAGCAAATGGAGCCATGCCTCTGAACAACATCGATCAATTATATATTTTTCTTTATTTGTACACCTTCTCACAACTTTGTCTTTAGTTGTGATGTGAATATTTATGCTGATCTGTGAACCATTGAGATGCATTAGCAACCATGGTAGTTCCATTTGTATTTGTTGGAATGTCGAACGAGATAATCTTGAGGCAAGAGACATGAATCCTAAGTTGAAACCCTTTTTTCGCGGGAACCAAAGTTGAAACCTTCATAGCATCACAGTACAATTTCATTAAAATTATGCATACATATAAACAAATCCTGAAGGATTGATAGCAATGCCAGAAACAATTCAACTTCATTTCGCCGACATGTGGGACATCCTTCATCCGGCTCCACCTGCCATGCAGCAATATTGAGTGCACAACCGCAGGGAAAGATTCACCCTGGTCATTGCGCCGCAGTAGTAATGACTAGTGAGTAGTGTAAGTGCATCTAGTGCCCCTTAGTGATTTTGGTGTATTGAAGACTTATAGATTAAGGGACTAACATGTTTGTGAGTGCACACAGGCTCTATAAGTCAATGAGGAGTTTGATATTTACAGTGAAAGTTGACCCCTAAAAATGAATGTCTTCGGCTGAAGACTCTGGATCTCCTGAAGACTTTGAAAGTGAAGAAATTGGTGTGACCTTGAAGACTTTGATATTCATGCGAGGAATCTGGAGCGTGAAGACTTTTGTTTTCGTAGTTTCATTTTCTCCTTCTTGAGTCATAGGAAACACCGTACTATTAAAGGGGGTCAAGGTAATACTAAGGAAACATATTTCCAAGTGATGCTCATCTCAAAATCCTACACCTACCCAATCCTTCGAGTGAAGCCATTGGAAATCTCATATCGTTCACCAATTTCAAAGATGTGAGACGAAGATATTCTGGTCTCTGAGGAATTTGTTCTGACTGAGGAGTTAGGAATTCGCCAGTGCGGATTGCCTACACAATGAGGAACATGATAGCCCTGAGGAATTCGAACCTCAAATATCCGACCGTTGCTGAGCCGCGCGCCAGCTGTCCCAAATATCCTACCACCCTAGGCTATAAATAGCCGCTCCCTACAACCACTAGCTGGTTGGCTGCTCCGAGAGAAACTGACACTTGTCATTTGAGAGCATCCCATCCTTCAAGGACTTTGAGCGAAAATCATCAAGTGAGGAAAACCCAAATCCCAAACCCAAACCTACAAACCCCAAAGTGATTGAGCATCACTTAAGAGATTGTTCTGTGTGGAACCAATGCTTATTACCTTTGAGGATCGTGTATCCTCCAGACGGTTAGGCGTCATGGTCGAGGAATTGTGGATTGCCGAGTGACCAATTCTGTGAAGGTTTGGAAGTCACCGTGAAGACTTACCACTACTATTGGGCGAGGTCTGCGTGATCTTAGCTCAAGGAGAATACGGTGAGGACTGTGTGTCCTCGAGTTTAAATACTCAGCCACTCCAACCAGACGTACGACTGTCACAGCTGTTGGAACTGGTCTACCAAATCATTATCTTCACCAAGCCAACTGGTTCTATTTCCTCAACCCTTCCATTTCCTCAGTTATGTGTTGTTGTACCTGATCATTACTATTTGAAGACTTTGACTGAAGACTTTGTCTAAGTTCCTCAATCATATTTCTTCAGTCTGTTTGTCTTCATCCTGCTTATCCCGTGTTTACGCTTTTTGTACTCTATGTTTGTCTTTCATTTCATCATGATGACTATGCTGTTACTCTGTTTTGCTTATACCTGAGTAGTTATTCCGTTGCAAGTAGTTCTTCGCTTAGGAATTTCCTCACCCTGAAATTCCTCAGTGAAGAATTCATAAAAATAGCCTATTCACCCCCCTCTAGTCGACGTAACGCACTTTCAATTGGTATCGGAGAAAGGTACTCCCTTGTTCTGTGTGATTTTGGTTTAACCGCCTGGAGTTTAGTTATGTCGACTGCAGGAATGAGGAGTGTGTCCTAACCCATCTTTGATGGTCATGAGTATCCCAAGTGGAAGGCCATGATGAAGAAGTGACTCATGGCAATGAACAACAAACTGTGGACCGTCACTGAGATTGGTCTTACCGATCTATGCAAGATGGCGGAGGCTGATGACATTCGCAAGTACACTCTACTCAACCTCACAGCGAAGGATGTCATCTGCTCCTGTTTGTCCCTAAATCAGTTCAGGAACGTCATGCATCTCAACCATCTGAAGCTAATCTGGGACCGGCTATCTGAGGTCTACGAAGGTCATCGTACTCGTCATGATCCTTGGTTTGAGGATTTCAAGGAATCACTCAAGGAGATGACTTTCGCACCTGAATCATCATCCTCTTCACCATGCCTTATGGCCAAGGGTGCCAAGGTAACTGAATGCTACCTTTCTGAATCTAGTGATGATGAATTAGGTGATGAATTTGGCCCCAGCTATGTCAAACTTGCTTCCCTTGCCACTAAACAACAAAGAGCTCTTGAAAAAGTTCAAAACATGCTAGATGAAAGTGATGATATGTAGGGTGAGCAATTGGATCAAAATAAGGCTTTGATTGATAGTATTCAAGAACTTCAGTCAATGTTTGGCAACCTTCAAAATCACCATAACACTCTCTTAACTGATAACGAGAAGCTTTCTTATGAATTTCTTCAGAAAAAGCAAGATCTTGAGACGTTAAAAGTGAGTTATGAAGATCTTAAAAAGGAAAACGATTCATTGCTTGCTCAACAGATCAGTTCCGCTCAGGAAGAATTTATTCCACCATGTCTTAAATGCATTGAGCGTGAATCTGCTAATTCATCCCCTGAATGTTCAAATGCTTCTACTGCTGCAAATTCTTCAACTGTCTCCGTGGTCACAAATTCCTCATCTGAGGATACCATATGTATCACTGACGATAATGCAGGGCTGAAGGAACTGTATGTGACAGGCATTTACAAAAGCCTCAAAAGGCATCAGACTCTTTGTGATGTGCTCAAAAAGCAGATCTTGAACCGGAACCCTAGGAAAGAGGGTATTGCCTTTGAGAGGAAACTCAATGCTGATGGAACCTACTGGAAACCTGAGCAGTACCCCAAAACCTCATGGGTTGCTGCGAAAGGACCTCCTGTAGATCCATGCAATTTATCTGACTTTACCTCTGATTCTTCATATTCCTCTGATGAGTCATTTGACTCCAACTATAAACTGTTCAAGAATCAGAACGTGAATTATTTGCTCGATATGTTGGAACTAACTGCAGGAACGGTCCCCCATGAAGAAAATCTGGGTTCCTAAAAGTTGCCTTGAAAATCTTTAGGTGAATGTAATCATGACACCACCCATGAAGAATAGGAACCCCAGATCAAATTCTTCATACGGACAAAATTCTTCATATGGATCCAAGTCCTCATATGGACCAAATTCTTCACGTGGATCAAATTCTGGCATGGATCAAAATCCTCATATGAACATCATCGTGCTAACACTTCATTTCACGAGGAAAGTCTAAGGGCCATGAATATGTGCATTATTCTTCAAACCATTATGTTCATAAGTCCTCAAAGAATTTCTCTACTTATTCATATGCTTATCCTAACCACTCTTCTGTGAAACGAAGTGCACTGGCTTCTATGCCATCATTTTCTTATGGAGCTCGCAGAATGATGAACTCTTTGCCACCCCTCTAGATGTGGGTGGTGAAGAAAAATAACTAATCTCTTATGCAGGGTCAGGTCTCCAGATGAACTTGATCGTCTGAAGCATTTGTTGGAGACCTGAATGTGCTTGAAAGGACACAAGCTAATCATGAAGAAATGAATCATTCATTTCTCACGTCCTCATGTTTCTATATTTGTTACAGTTGATGAAATTGATATCATATTATTCACTGATGAAGTATATGGGTTCGTAAGTTGCACTAATTCATCTGCAGGATGAACAACCCAAAGCTACTGAGTGGGTCCTCGAAAGTGGATGTACAAATCACATGACTGGTGACAGAAGCTTGCTGATGGAAACTGATTTGTCCCATCTCATCTGAAGCATATCACCTACGCTGACAAAGGCAAAATCAAGGTATTGGGTCTAGGTAAGGTTGCAATCTCAAAGGATAAACACATGGACAAAGTCATGCTTGTTGAGTCCTTAGGATTCAATCTTATGTTAGTCTCAATGCTTTGTGATCTTGATATGGTTGTTGTCTTTAGCAAATTTCATTGCCTTGTGCTAATGGAATCTGACAACTCCAAAGTCTTCGAAGGCTTTAGGAAAGGAGACTTGTATATTGTTGATTTCTCTGCAGGACCACATCATGCCACATGCCTACTCGCAAAAGCTTCAGAATGCTGGTTATGGCATCGATGACTTGGTCATGCTGGGATTGGGAACTTGCATACACTCGCAAAGAAGAAGCACGTCATTGGCATCGAGGGTGTCAAATTCCTCAAAGATCATCTTTGTGGGGCTTGTGAGGCTGGAAAGATCACCAGAGCTAAGCATCCGGCGAAGACTATCATGACCACTTCTCGTCCCTTTAATTACTTCATATGGACCTATTTGGCCCTACTCATTATGCCATGTTCACTAGTTCGCATCATTATATGGCTTTTTCATAGTTGATGACTATTCTCGTTACACATGGGTGCATATCATTACTTACAAAAATGAAGTGCAGGAAGTCTTCAGACGATTTTCCTCAAGGGCTTGCACTAACTTTGGTGTGAAGATCAAGCATATCAGGAGTGATAATGGAACCGAGTTCAAGAACATCGCCTCGATGAATATCTCGATATTCTTGGTATTACTCATGAATTGTCTCTCCTTATACTCCTCAAAGAGAATGGCGTCGTGGAGCGCAAGAACAGGACTCTTGTTGAGATGGCTCGCACTATGCTTGATGAATACAAGACACTTGAGCGCTTCGGCTCAAGCAATTGATACTGCGTGCCACATTATCAACAGGTATATCTTCACAAATTCTTCAAAAGACCTCATATGAACTCCTCAACGACAAGAAACCCAATATAAGTTACTTCAAAGTCTTCAGTGCTAAATGCTGGATTAGAAATCCTCACCATCACTCTAAATTTGCACTGAAAGCACATGAGGGTTTTATGCTTGGTTACGGAAAGGAGTCGCACACCTACAGAGTCTTCAACGTCAATCATCACAAGGTTGTTGAAACTGTAGATGTGCGTTTCGATGAAACTAATGGCTCGCAAAGAGAGCACCTACCTCCTGTGCTAGATGAAATGTCACCTGAGGAATCCATCAAGTTCAAAGCTACTGAGGATATCATCCCTACCGAAGAAATTGCTGAAGAAGTCATTCCTAACAGTGAAGAAAATCATGTTGGTGCTGCTAAAGAAACTGGTCCTAAAGAAACTGCCGGGCCTAAGCAAAGTCGTCAACCCGCACATCCTCGCATTGCAAATGAAGTGCAAGTCGAGAAGATCATCGATGACATTCGTGCACCAGGTACCCTCACGCGCTCAAAAGCTTCACTTTTATCTAACTTTTGTGGGCATTTTGCTTTTCTTTCTATCTCAGAGCCCACTAAAGTAGATGAAGCATTCAGGGAATCCGAGTCGATTCAAGCCATTCAAGATGAATTGCATCAATTCGAGCTCAACAATGTGTGGGAGCTTGTCAAGCGACCAGACCCACGCAAGCACAACATCATCAGTACCAAATGGATCTACCGCAACAAACAAGACGAAAATGGCCTCGTGGTGAGGAATAAGGCTCGTCTTGTAGCTCAAGGCTACACACAGGTTGAAGGAATTGATTTCGATGAAACTTTTGCACCTGTTGCTAGACTTGAGGCTATTCGCATATTTCTTGCTTATGCTAACCATCATAATATCATCTTACAACAAATGGATGTTAAAAGTGCATTCCTCAATGGTAAGCTTGAGGAAGAAGTATATGTTGCTCAACCACCAGGTTTTGAGGATCCAAAATTTCCAGATCACGTCTACAGACTCAACAAGGCTCTCTATGGCCTCAAGCAAGCACCTCGGCGTGGTATGACACATCAAGGAATTCCTCATGAAGAAAGGCTTCAAACCCGGTTCACTTGACCCAACTCTTTTCACCAAATCATATGATGATGAATTATTCGTGTGCCAAATATATGTTGATGATATTATCTTTGGTTGTACTAACCAACGTTACGATGATGAATTTGCCTATGTGATGAGTGAATAATATCAAATGTCTATGATGGGAGAATTGAAAGTCTTGATTCAATCAACAATACAATGGCATATTCATATCTCAGGAGAAATACCTCAAGGATATTCATATTCGGCATGCAAGATTGCAAAGGCGTCAAAATTCCTATGCCCACAAATGGCCATCTATGCACTAATGAAAATGGTAAAGGCTTCGATCAAAAGGTATACCGCTCCATAATTTGCTCTTTCTTGTACCTATGTGCATCTAGGACGGATATTATGCTTAGTGTTTGCATGTGTGCCCGATTTCAAGCTACACCGAAGGAATCACACCATAAGGCTGTGAAGCATATTCTTCGATATCTAGCTCACACACCAACACTTGGATTAAGGTATCCCAAGGGCTCTTCCTTTGATCTCATTGGATATTCAGACTCTGACTATGCTGGCGATTAGCTAGACCGCAAGTCAACGTCAGGCACATGTCATTTCCTCAGACGATCCTTGGTATGTTGGTCCTTGAAGAAGCAGAACTGCGTATCACTCTCCACTGCAGAAGCTGAGTACATTGCTGCTGGATCTTTATGAGCTCATTTACTATGGATGAATAAACAGTCAAGGACTATGGCATCAACGTGAAGAATGTGCCTCTCCACTGCGACAATGAGAGTGCTATCAAGATTGCTCACAACCCAGTTCAGCACTCGAAGACAAAGCACATCCAGATTCATCATCATTTTCTTCGTGACCATGTGTTGAAGGGCGGCATCTCCATCGACTATGAACACCAGCTGGCCGATATCTTCACTAAGCCCTTGGATGACAATAGATTTAGCAAGTTGTGGTGTGAGCTAAATATCCTAGAATCTTCGAATGTTCTTTGAAAAGGACACACATCCTAACACTTATGCTGACTTGATGACTTAGATGTGCAACACACGAAGTAACGTTTTTCTTCAATCAATGAAGACTAACCCTCTAATTGTGAAGAAATTAATGAAAAAAATGATTCTCAAAACCCTACAAGAATTGTACGCGGTGTCTGAAATCAGCTTTCTTATACGGTGGGTCACGCCACCAACCAAAGTTGAAAATATTCAATTTGAGTTTTCTTCATTTTGAAATTCCTCGCTTTTCAAATTCTTCAACTTTGCATTGTCTTCACTCTTTTCGTTGTTTTTCTTCATTTGATTATATATATATGAGTTTATGTCCTCTACATCATTCACTTATTGCTAATTCTTCAAGTTGATTTTTCGCTAAGTGAATGTGATCGGCCCTTCCCCTCTCGATAAACTAAACCCGAATTGCTCGCAAATTCTTCATGTGCGTTCTATTTGAAACTCGTTCAAAGTCTTCACTGTGTCCTTGTCAGCTGAAGAAATTGCGAATGAAACTTTAAAAATATTCTTTTCTGAATTTTTCGGCTTTTGCCGCTCAAACCGTTACGCATTACACGGTATACTTATCTATTCACCCATGATCTCACACGATCTCCATTTCTCAGTATGTGGGTGACACATGTGTCGCAAATGAGAAGGGTCAGGGGCATGTTCGTCCAAATTCTTCGGGCGAACAGTTATTCATCTCCGCTATAAATACCCCTCCTGTAACATCCCAAATTTTCAATTTGGAATGTTATACATTAAGTCATCATGCATATCATATTTTCTTGCATTTTCCCGATCCAAGAAAAATTTCACGCAACTCAAGGACCCTCAGAGAGAGTTGGAGATTTCATTATTTTCATAATTGGGTTTACTCAAATTTTGAAAATAGGATCATTTAAATTTATTTAATTATCTTCAAACATTTTTCCAATAAAAAAATTAAGAGAGGGAATAATATGACTTTCCCAACATTTAGGAAAAATGAAGATTTAATAAATAAATCAATTTTGGTTTTTGAAAGTTTATTTGCTTTAGGAAAAAAAATGAGAATTTTAAAAATATGCATTTTGCCCGTTTTAAAGTTCATTTTGTTCGACTCATTTTTAAGAGTCGGGAAAATTAATTTTATTTAATTTGGAGTTTGTTCAGTTTTATTTTTAATTGCTTCGTTTTGTTTAAAAAAAACGCCCCTTGGGCCAAGGGCCCACCCCCACCGCCCTGCCCAAGACTCCCCCCTCAAGCCTCCCGCTCGGGAGGAGTCCCGCAGCCGCCAGAGTCGAGTCCGGCTCGGCCACGCCACCCGCCGCCGCCCCCCCCCCAAGGCACCCTCCTATTTATACCCCTCACCCCCTCTCCTCCTCCCCGCGCCCTGCCCCAACCCGAGCCGCCTTGTCGCCGGAGCCACTGTCGCCGCCGTCGCCGAGCCGCCGCCGCCCGACCCGCCGCCACCAGCCCTCGCCCGACCCACGGAGCCGGGCCACTGGCGACCTCGCCGGAGGTAGCAACCGCGCCACCCCCCACCCCGGTCCGGTTTTGCTTCCAAAACCGTTCCGGTTTTTCTTTCGTTGTTCGGTTTTTTAAAAAAAACCTAGATTGGTTTTATTTTTTTAGTCGGTTTTGTTAACTAGTGAACGTTCACCGATCCGTTTGTTTTAACAAACGTGTTCGTCGGTTAGTTTCTGTTAACGAACGTCCGTTCGGTTAACCGTTCGTCGTTTTTCTTTTAATCGGATTTAATCCGTTATTTTCCGAATCGATTTCCGATCCAATCTTCAAATCAGTTTATTTTCTCGCTCGTTTATCGGAATCAGGTGATTCAAGCGCCTGGAGTTTCGTTTCGAAACCGCCGTTCCGACTAACCTACTTAAACAAAGTTTTGCTACTGTAAATTTTGACCTAGTTCCCGATTGCTAAAACTGAGTTGTTTTCTTCTGACATTCAAACTTTCGTTGCTTTATTTGATTTGATTCTTTTGCAACCAGGGTTCTTAAGTTGAACTATCTGGTTAGATCTTTTATTTGAGATTTACCCATGCATTAGATGAGTACTTATTGTATGCTTGTTGTTTGTCTGCGTTAGATCACCCGGAGTGCGCCGCTTGTTACTTCGAGTCTCTAGGTTTCGCGGATCATCAGCAAGGCAAGTAACACTTGATCATACCTTTTCTACTACCCAGTTTTTATGCATTAGATCAGTCCTCAAACACTTGCATGGTTAGGATCTAATTAAATTGTGGGATGGGAAGTAGATTGAGGTAGTGCCTATTACCTGTTTACTTATGAAACCTTGGGAGTTACTTCTACGTTTGCTTATTATGCCATGCTATGCTAGTAGACGTGGATTGGGTGAGTGAATATCCATGACAGATGTGAGATTGTTAATTAATGGTTTATCTAAGGTGGCAACTTAAACACACATCTGGGTGGATTGAGGCACCTGGTTTCTATCAGGACTTGCCTGTATTTCTTCGGACCGCCACCCAGGCTCTAAGGGATCATAAGGTTATTCAAACTAGAAACTTCCGTGTGCAGCCACAAGCCAATATGGGCTCTAGCATAGTTGAGTAAGTTGTGCGAACTCTTACGGGTAGGCTAGCTGATGTAGGGGATGTAGGTTGGTACGGTCTACCCACATGTAAGGTGCTAGTGCTTCTGAAAGACTGTGTCTCGGTCATCCGTCTCTCAAACACCATGTAGTGCGAGAACCAATCGGAGGCAATCGAGTCTTGTGGGGAAAAGTGCGCAAACCTCTGCAGAGTGTATAAACTAATCATGATTAGTCGTGTCCCCGGTTATGGACGTCTTGAGTATCTAGTACCTGAATATCATGTGAATCTCATCATGTTACTTCTAATTAATGTTATTGGGTTTTTAATGAGTACTTTTTAATTGGGATTGAGGATGCTGTCAACCATTCTCAATGTTTAACAACCACCATGATAGTTAAACAAAATCATTCCTTTGTAGTAGGGTAAAACTAGCTTTATGCAAAACTGTAACCGTAGAGCTTTTCCACCAGCCATATATGCATGTAGTATAGGCTTATTACTTCATTGCTCTCTATGTGTTACCTTGCCAGCATATTCTATGTGCTGACCCGTTTTCGGGCTGCAACTTTCATGTTGCAGACTTTTCAGACGACGAGTAAGGTGTTAGGTCGTGGTTCTATACTCAGTGATGCCGATGGAGTTGATGGACTCACTTATCTTCCAAGTCTTCCGCTGTTATTATTAGATTGCTCGGGGCGATCTGCACAACCTAATTGAAGACCCCGACGCTTGCCCGGAGCTTTACACCACAATGATTGAGCTCCGAACACCACTAACTGCCTAGGGCGCCAAGCACCCAAGAGGAACAAGCTCAAGGGCACCAAGCACCCAAGAGTAATAAGCTTCTCAACTTGTAACTTCCACGTATCACCGTGGAGAACTCAAACCGATTCACCAAATGCAATGGCAAGGGCACACGGAGTGCCCAAGTCCTTCTCTCTCAAATCCCACCGAAGCAACTAATGCTAGGGAAGAAAATGAGAGGAAGAACAAGAAGAAGAACACCAAGAACTCCAATATCTAGATCCAAGGGTTCCCCTCACATAGAGGAGAAAGTGATTGGTGGAAATGTGGATCTAGATCTCTCTCTTTTCCCTCAAAACTAGCAAGAATCCATGGAGGATTTAGAGTTAGCAAGCTCAAGAAGGTCAACAATGGGGAAGAACACGAGCTCAAAGGATATGGTTCATTGGGGAAGAAGACCCCTTTATAGGACCTCCGAATCCAACCGTTATGTGCTCAAATCGTGCATAAGCGGTACTACCGCTTGAGGAGCGGTACTACCGCTTAGCACGGTCAAAACAGCCCAAAGAGAGAGAAAACACGAGTTTTTGTCCCGAGCGGAAGTAGCCATGTAGTACTGCTCAAGCGGTAGTATCGCTCAAGAGCGGTAGTAAAAGTTACTTCCACTCCTGTCCGCGGTAGTACCGCTGTAGCCTTTTCGTAACACCAAAACCGACACAACTTCGCAAACGGACTCAATTCAACGAAACCAAGTTTGTTGGAAAGCTAGCGACAAGGGCTAACACAATATTGATAGAAATATCAATAAGAAGCAAATTATAAAAGGCCCAAAAGAAAATGGTGAGAACCCTTCCTCGGATAAGACCGTAAAACCTCCAACACCGAAAACATCAAAGAAGATGAATGCAAACTCTGTTTTCGATGAACTCATGCTTGTCATCAAGATGACCATAAGCTCTAAGACTCACAAAGAGAACCAAACAACAACCAAGAAACATGATGCAAGGATGCAATGGTTTGAGCTCTAGACGAACGATACGATCAAGCTACTCACTTGAGAGCCCCCCTTGATAGTACGGCTATCGATCCTATAACCCGGTCTCCCAACTACCACCATGAGACCTGTAAAATAGAAAACCTATCAAGGGCAAACCTTTGTCTTGCACATGATCCACTTGAGCTAGATGATGACGATCTTTTCCTCCTCAAGATGGACCACCTTTCTTGATTGCGGTGGGTCGATGGAGACTAGATGATTGCTCCCCCATACTCCACTATGGGTGAGCCACTCTTCGGCACATCTTCACAAGTCCATTGACACCACAATGGATGGCAAGCTTCAAGCACTCGATCTCTTCGTGATGCTCCACTTGAACTTGCACACATCAATCTTGATGACGATCACCACTTGATGTCATCCTCTTCATGGGTTGAGTGATATCTTCCTCTTGACGCAAGCCCATGAACACGCATCTAACCCCACATAGAACTCTCACATAGACCATGGGTTAGTACACAAAGCACAATGGACAATGCTTACCATGCCATGGGATCACTTGATCCCTCTCGGTACATCTTTTACGCTTTGTGAGTTGATCAACTTGATTCACTCTTGACTTAGTCTTGATCAACCTTGAATCTTTCCAACTCTCTTCATTTGGATGATGTCTTGAAGGTAAACATGAATGATCACACAATCTTCTTCTTCAAGACATGCTTGCAATAAGCTCAACTCTCACATGACCAATCTTTGGATAATTCCTTAATAGCACCTTGGTCAACACAAACTCTCCTTGAAACCAACACATGTACTCCAAGAAAAGCCTATGGACAAAACCTTCAAATATAACTCAAGGCAACCATTAGTCCATAGAGATTGTCATCAATTACCAAAACCAAACATGGGGGAACCGCATGTTCTTTCAACCATCTTTTTACTCTGCTAGATACTGGCATCACCCGCTCCAATTCAAATGGCTGATAAACAGGAAACATAGTTGAATGTATAGACATTGTATGAGAGACAAATGCAATAGATAGTGTGGAAAAAAGATGGCATGAAATAGTCGACATGTATATTGTTTAACTAAAACGGATAGCATGACATGATTTCACATATATGATGTCTATCTATACTGGATAGCATAGCATAACATAATTCAAAGATATGATGAATAACTAAACATGATCGCATGACATAATTCACCTACATGTTATCTAAGTAATCAGGATCGCATGATTTAGTTCACATATGTGATTTATATGCTAAACAAAGGGCATTCGATATGATGTCTAAACTAAGAACATCGTGTTGAATATTCTGTATATGATGTCTAAACTATGCAATGCAAGACACCATATGCATGATATCAGCAGTATAACCATGCCAAGTTAGAGCATACACCTCGGGGGGGGGGGGATAGGACTGGTCATCTGTCTCTGAATCCATCTCCGAGGAGCTATCGGGACCCAACAAGAGATCTCTTGACGTAGCAGCACTGCTGCGCTCAAGGCCTTGTTTTCACTCCAGATTTTTTCCATCTCACACCCAAATGGCTGATTCACAGGAAGAGTAGTTTAATGTACAAACTTTGTCGACAAATGGAAATGTAATGAAGAAAAGGATGTGCACGATATCATTCAAATATATGATGCCTGGTTAAACAGGATGGCATTGCACATTTCACATATATTATGGCTGGCTAAAAGACATGAGACTACATAATTCCCATATATTATATAGAAACTAAATAGTTAGCATTATAGAACATGTCTAAACTAAGCAGATGACATATATGATGTCAAAAGTAGACACTTCAAGGCAACATATGCATGATATGACTAACATCATCATGCCAAGGTAGAGCAAACACCTTGGGGGGTAAATAGGAGTGGTCAGCTGCGTCTGAATCCGCCTCAGAACAGATGTCTGCATGACATTGTATTGCCGCACAAAACTCTTCTCTTTTTCTCTACATGTTCAGCATGACTATGTACAATATCTGACATGCATACAAAAAAAATATGGTGAGATTATGTAAGGAGAGCATGCAGAAATTTAGAGTGATGGTAACAACCAGTGGATGGATCCAAAAAATAATGATAGCAGGCCGATGATTGCTTTAATTTAATAAAAATACAGATGATGATTGCTATACTATTTGTTCCTCACCCAAGATGAACAACATAGGCATACCCTAGGTGAACCAGATATTAGACAGAGATACTATTCATTGTTGCCTCGATATGTGCCCCACAACTAATTTAGAACTCAAGTACGAACATTAATTTGGACCTGACTTGGAGTCTAAGAGATGAACAGGACAATAAAGTAGCAGGTAATTTTAAGCAATGCATAACATAAGCAGAAACAAAAGAGTGTGACCTCTCTTGTCGACCCGTGTACTCCTTAGGTTCATCTGCCGAGTCGATGATCGTGATGCCGTTGCGGTGGGTGCCGGCAGCAGAGAAGGAGATCTGAGGCGGCGAAAGACGGTCAGGAGTCGTGATGTCTAGTTTGGTGGATGCTTCTGTCGATGGAGTAACTCAGGTGAGGTGGACGACGTCGCGGCAGGAGCAGGACAAACCACACAAAGTTCCCTTCGACACCTACCTGTAACTGAAGTAATTCTTTAAGGGCTCATTTGGCTTGCATGATTATAAAAATGAAGGGATAGGAAAAACACTGGCATAGGATAGGAATGCACATGGTAAATAGAGCATTTGTAAAAAAACAGGATTTCTGTCAACTTGGGTGTTTGGTTCATAGGAATTGGAAGAGCAAAGGAATGCAAAGAAACATGGCTAAAATAAAGTGAAACCATATGTAAGCGTGTACAGTTAGAATGTTATTATGCCACTAATGCACTTGGTCTTGTTTTCATGCATAGGATTTTGAAAAGTAGGTCCAGGTGGATGTTTTGCTCCATTACTTTTAACAAAATGCATGAATAATTGAATAGTAGAGTGCCATAGGAAAATTCCCTATTGCTATGTTTTTAAGTTGAACCAAAATAGCCCTAATGGATCGACATGAATGTAGAGTAATAAGTGATGCAACAAGTGTACTACCTCTTTACCGTAGCCGTGTCGACCTCAGTATCATTGGGTTGGTCACTGAATAAGTTGAGGCGGAGATGGCTCTCGAAGCTGTGGAGGAAGATCTGAGGAATCTATAGATGGCGCCTAGGGCACTGCTCACAGTGATGGATCGCTCAGTAGTTGGAGCAGCTCCGATGAGCCGAAGACGCCAAGGCTGAAGCAGACAAGATGACATCGTTAATCTCAATTGGGATTCTAATAGCATCTCCAATAGATGATGTAAAATAGATGTAAAATTTACATCACCAAAAACCACCTGACTACAATAGATGAGGTAAAAACTGTTGACTCTGAACTTAACTATCGAAACTGAAATTTATTGTGGAATCTGAATGTTACTGTCAAAACTGAACACAATGGTAGCAGAGAGGCACTTGAAATGTAGTTTAGGGAGGGCCTGCAGTTCATCTTCAACCTGCACCCCCTGAGCCGCCAGCCACCACCGGCCGAACCGCCGGCCCCAGCGCCGCCTCGCCGCCCCGAAACAACTCCCCACTGCTGGTCTGCCGCCGCCCCGGCTAGCCCTCTAGCCCCTTCCCCCCCCCCCCCCCGTCTTGAGCTTTTTCTCCGGCGATCCCCACGTCACCGCCTCACCATCTCCCCACCCTGAACTCTAAGATAGATAGTGGGTACCTCTCCGTGAGCCCCTCCCCATCGGGTGGTTCTTCCTTAATTCCGGCGAGCCCCCCACCTCCTGAAAATCGACTGACCCAAAAGTCCATTCAGTCGACTAAAGTGTAGCTAAATCAGAGCAGAGTAGCAGCACGAGCGAGGGGGAGAGTAGCAGCAGCAGCGCGAGCGAGCGAGAGCGAACAATAATAGCTGCGCGAGCGAGCGAGTGAGCGAGAGCTGGAGCAGTAGCAGCTGCACGAAGGAAGCGAAGCGAGAGCCGGAGCAGCAGCAGCAGCGAAAGCGAAGCGAAAGCGAGCAGGAGCAGCAGAGATCCGGCTGGTATGGACGCCACCGCCAAGGGGCCTCGACTGGGGAGAGCCGCCCGTGGAGATGTCGCTGCGGCGCCGGCTTCAAGGTAGCCGCCCATGGGGGTGCGGGATGGAGCATCGTCGGTGCCAGGAGGTCGATTTAAGGAGAAGGTGCAATGCGATGAGTGTACATCCTCTATGGTGGCGCCGAGTAGGGCTCGGCTTCGTCCGAGGAATCGGTGAGGATGCCGCGGTTCCGGTGGAGCAGGTTAAGGCGGCACTATGGGGATGGAGCAGCCGCGATAGACGAGGCGATCGTCGGAGCAGCTCCTTGGAGGTGGAGGACGGGGCGGCTGAACCGGCAGGACGACGAGATTCCTCATCCGGGAAGGTGGATGAGGGACATTGAGCTGTTGCGGTGGACGACGTCGTCGGGGAAGAGGCTCCGGCTGGGTAGCGGTGAGGTAGCGGACAGGGAAGGGTGGGGTTTAGCGGCTGGAGCGGAGAGTTTATGGCGGCCTGGGATTTCGAAAGGCGAAAAGGAGGAGATGGGAGGGGGAGCCATGACTTAGGGACGCGCTTGTCAAAAATGTAGGGTGTGTTACAAAAGTACCCCCCACCGATTTGAACTAGCGCCCTTTCGCTCGGGTTAGAAGGGATTTCGTGTGTCGGGATTTGGCAGCTGGAGGGAGTTTTCGTGCGTGTTGTAATTTCTAGATAGCAAGGCGCGTTGTGAAGGCGCCAGTTTTGGGAGCACGATATATGAATTTTCGGATATAACAAGGCGCGGGTTGAATTTTAGGACAAGCCTAACGTGTAATATTGTACTTGTATGCACCAAATGTTGGGGAACGAGTAATTTCAAAAATTTCCGACGCACACGCAAGATCATGGTGATGCATAGCAACGAGAGGGAAGAGTGTTGTCCACGCACCCTCGTGAGACCGAAAGCGAAGCGTTATAACAACGCAGTTGATGTCGTCGACGCCTTCACGGCCCGACCAATCAAGCACCGAAACTCGACACCTCTGAGTTCTAGCACACGCTCAGCTCGATGACGCTCCCGGACTTCGATCCAGCAGAATGTCGGGAAGGGTTCCACAAGACGATGCGTGGTGGCGATCTTGATGTTCTACCGTCGCAGAGCTTCGCCTAAGCACCGCTACAATATTATCGAGGACTATGGTGGAGGGGGGCACCACACATGGCTAAGAGATCCAAGGGATCAATTGTTGTGTCTCTAGGGTGCCCCCCTGCCCCCATATATAAAGGAGCAAGGGGGGAGGTGCGGCCGGCCAGGTGGAGGCGCGCCAGGAGGAGTCCTACTCCCACCGGGAGTAGCACTCCCTCCCTTCCTTGTTGGAGTAGGAGAGGAGAGGGAAGGAGAGAGAGGGGGAAAGGAAAGGGGGGGCGCCGCCCCCCTCCTTGTCCAATTCGGACTTGGGGGGGCTGCCCCCCTTGGCCGCCTCTCTCTTCCACCACTTGGGCCCATGAGTCCCATTAACCTCCGGGGTTCCGTAACCCCTGTACTCGAATATATCCGATAACTCTTGAACTATTCCGTGTCCGAATATAGTCGTCCAATATATCAATCTTCATGTCTCGACCATTTCGAGACTCCTCGTTATGTCCATAATCACATCCGGGACTCCAAACAAACTTCGTACATCAAAACTCATAAAATCATAATATAACATCATCGAAACCTTAAGCGTGCAGACCCTATGGGTTCGAGAACTATGTAGACATGACCTAGAACTGTTTCCGGTCAATAACCAATAGCGGAACCTGGATGCTCATATTGGCTCCTACATATTCTACGAAGATCTTTATCGGTCAAACCACATAACAACATACGTTGTTCCCTTTGTCATCGGTATGTTACTTGCCCGAGATTCGATCATCGGTATCTCAATACCTAGTTCAATCTCGTTACTGGCAAGTCTCTTTACTCGTACTATAATACATCATCCCGTAACTAACTCATTAGTTGCAATGCTTGCAAGGCTTAAGTGATGTGCATTACCGAGAGGGCCCAGATACCTCTCCGCAATCGGAGGACAAATCCTAATCTTAAAATACGCCAACCCAACAAATACCTTTGGAGACACCAGAGAGCTCCTTTATAATTACCCGATTACGTTGTGACGCTTGATAGCACACAAAGTGTTCCTCCGTAAATGGGAGTTGCATAATCTCATAGTCATAGGAACATGTATAAGTCATGAAGAAAGCAATAGCAACATACTAGACGATCGTGTGCTAAGCTAACGGAATGGGTCATGTAAATCACATCATTCTCCTAATGATGTGATCCCGTTAATCAAATGACAACTCATGTCTATGGCTATGAAACATAACCATCTTTGATCAACGAGCTAGTCAAGTAGAGGCATACTAGTGACAATCTATTTGTCTACGTATTCACACATGTATTATGTTTCCGGTTAATACAATCCTAGCATGAATAATAAACATTTATCATGATATAAGGAAATAAATAATAACTTTATTATTTCCTCTAGGGCATATTTCCTTCACCAAATCAATTCGCACTTCCCTCAACGAAAAAAATGAAAAAAATAAAACTATTCACACCACACAAAGAGAGAGTCTTGTCCCGTTTTACTATACAAATGCTATTCAAAGCTACTCCTCTTTTCATCTATATAGGGCCTAATGCGTTTTTTGAGGCTAACTTTGATCAAATATTAGAAAAATAATATATGACATGCAACTTACACAAAGCACACCGTTAAATTCGTGTGTGAAAGGAGCTTTCAATGATATAATTTTCACATTATGCATCATGTACTATTAATCTTGTCAATAGTCAAAGGCGGTCTTAAAAACGCATTAGGCCCTATATAGATGGAAGGAGGGAGTATGAATCCATGTTATGTCCAATTAATTTTTTTCGCTGGTTGTATAATGCATGTAACCTACTCATACCAACATTTTAGTGCATTCCAAATGTCTATACTACCGCTGCAATTCGAATTGAATTTGAATTCATTTGTCTATTTCAATAAGAATCTACAATCAGGATTGTTGCCAACTTCAACCATCATTCATGTATTACCTTAATAACACACCATATGATTACTATAGAGATAGATATGAACTACGTGTACTATATGAACTCAAATTCTATTTTTTTGAATACACTTGATGTTGATTCCAAATAATAGTACATTTGATGTACTAACTATATATTCATAATCTAAACCATGTTCCATACGTACACCGTGTTTATCACACAATGTAGAGTGCCCCGCCCCCTACATTATGACAAGTATTTAGCCCTGAGCTGCAAAAGCCACACATTAGCCCAAATTATAATCAATGTTCTACATTATGATATCTTCTTCAAGTATCCGTATCCACTTTTTTTTATAACAAATTATGATCTTTGTTCGTCTTTTACACCTTCATGATCCTCTTCTATTTGTAGCTAGCTAGCGCTAACTTTCTATCGTGCATGCACACGCCCGCCCCCCTCTCACCCTCCCTCAGCGTCCCCTCCATCATGCACGTTCATTATTTCTCTTTAGGTCGTTCACCCTCGGTGTGTGTAGGGCCCCGGCTCCTTATTTCTGCACACACCGGTCGATATACCTCTCTAGACAAGTGTGCCTACCACAAACACATATATACTTCCCTCTTCTCTTCTCACCGTCCATGCCCCCTATGTCCAATACGGTTCCACGCAGTGAACACTCCTGCCCTCTTTTCATTGATCTCATACTCAGACACTCCTGTCCCCTCGACATGGTAGGCCTCTCGCACCACCTCCTAGCCGCAACACTCTCCCCTGTCTGCTCTCTCCAACCTTATTTGCTTCTAACACATGCATGCATGTATACGCATCGATCTCCCTACATATAGCCAGGTCAACTATAATTAGTTTTCCCCACGACCGATACACTTACCTCGCTAGTTATGTCTCTCCCTTTCTCGGACACATGACGGTTGATCTTCCTATGTAGTTACATATGCTTACCACAACCATATCGCCTCCCTCATCATCCTTGCATACCTCCCGACCTGCCTCTCACACACACGCATAGACAGACAAACATACCCCGCCTCACTTATTGATATTGCACTCGCATTCTCCGCTTGTCTAGCAGGCCTCTCCCACCATT
Source organism: Aegilops longissima (assembly GCA_021605205.1). Lineage (NCBI taxonomy): Eukaryota > Viridiplantae > Streptophyta > Magnoliopsida > Poales > Poaceae > Aegilops > Aegilops longissima. The sequence continues at coordinate 595,036,993 of CM038677.1, forward strand.
TGTGAGACGCCACTCCACCACCAACCCTCCGACACTCTACCTTTGTCTTTCTCCCAACCTTATTCCTCTTCTACACATATCCATGGATGCTGATCGATCTCCCTCAATACATAGCTAGGTCTCTCTCCTTCCCCACACATATACTAGTCGATCGGTCTCTGCCCCTCCCCCCACGCACACATCGATAGTCGAACGTTGTATGTAGGTATCCATGCCACAGAGAAAAACTGCACCTCTGCCCTCTCAAATTCTAGTAGGCCAGTCGCCCTACATCTTTGACGTGGGAAAACACAAATTCGATGGCACTCTTTATCGATCGCGCAGCCATACACTTCATCCCTATTTTAAATTCTATCGATATCTCATGTCCATGACTATGTTTCACACACATTGCGATCTTACATTTTTTTTTGTTTGAGATATCATCGACACATTGCCTCTATTTCGCACAAACCATCTCTCTCAAAACCACCCACATATGTACCTGCACCTAAAGAAGAGGTGCACGCAGGACACACGTACTCACGTCTCGTTCCCGGCCACACCCGCGCGGGTACACGGTGGAGTTCGTTCCTGTACAAAAAGGCAGCCCACGTGATAATTTGATGCGTGTAGCGGTTGTTTACTCGAAGGAGGGTCAAGTACCACGCCTAGATGGAACAAAGTTCGACTTGATGCATTAGTATTAAATAAAGTTACATATTCCTCAATGTCACGTACAGAATATAAAACGATTGCCGTGGGGAAAATGGAAAAATGGGTTTGTCTCTCGTCACACCATCTCACACAAGGCGGCGGTGGCCTCTCTCTCTCTCAGCGTTGGTCAGTGATCCGGACGCATCCCGTCCGGCGGCGGAAAGGGGGGATGTGCATCTTTGAGGCAGCACGTCCCGATCTGCGGTACCCGCCGTTCTCTCTGACCAAGCTCCGGCGCGGTAGGGCCTTCACCACTTGCTCGTTGCCGCAGTATGGGCAGATCCCGGCCGCTGGGGCCCTCCTAGTAACATGCCGATGACCCTCAGGTAGAGCTTCCTCCGAACTTGCTCCACTGTCCATCTTCCCATGTTGCTGCATGTGGATCTTCTTTAGTTGTTTGCTTAAAACGTATCTCAGCCTACGTACTTTCCATCTTGCAATCTCGTCCTCAAACCATTTTTGATAAACCACCATGTCCTATCTTTCCCTTATTACATGGAATATGCTTATTTTTTATTGGTGTATGTGTCTTCAACTCATGTTATTGGGCAGTAATTGTTTCCTTTCTACCTCCTTTTGCAAACAGGGCTATCCATTTTCACCTCGTTGCTATTGTGACCTTTTGGTGAACTGCACAAATCACTTTTTTCTTAAGAGTGTTTTGTGCAGTTCCGCCAAAATGTCACACGGGCAACATTTTTATATTTATGTGGGACTGCAGAAAGGGAGATTAGTTTTGCCATCCTCCTCATCCGACTCCGTGCCTAATCTTCTCCAACAAGTAGTTAGTCCTAAAGAGAGATCATAGAGGTGATCAGCTTCTATTTGTGTGTGTTATGTTTCATCATCTAGTTCCACTATTATTGTAATCACACTGACTGGATATATTTGCAAATAGGGATGGTCCGCTTGATTTTAGTGGAGCTGCACAAAATGGTCGGATTGTTGTGTCCTCCATACACCTCTTTTTTGGCTACAGAGCTGGGTGAAACTAGCTGCCAATCAATGAACATTGTGCCAAGCAAATGGAGCCATGCCTACGAACAACATCGATCAATTATATATTTTTCTTTATTTGTACACCTTCTCACAACTTTGTCTTTAGTTGTGATGTGAATATTTGCGCTGATCTGTGAACCATTGAGATGCATTAGCAACCATGGTAGTTCCATTTGTATTTGTTGGAATGTCGTAACGAGATAATCTTGAGGCAAGAGACATGAATCCTAAGTTGAAACCCTTTTTTCGCGGGAACCAAAGTTGAAACCTTCATAGCATCACAGTACAATTTCATTAAAATTATGCATACATATAAACAAATCCTGAAGGATTGATAGCAATGCCAGAAACAATTCAACTTCATTTCGCCGACATGTGGGACATCCTTCATCCGGCTCCACCTGCCATGCAGCAATATTGAGTGCACAACCGCAGGGAAAGATTCACCCTGGTCATTGCGCCGAAGTAGTAATGACTAGTGAGTAGTGTAAGTGCATCTAGTGCCCCTTAGTGATTTTGGTGTATTGAAGACTTATAGATTAAGGGACTAACATGTTTGTGAGTGCACACAGGCTCTATAAGTCAATGAGGAGTTTGATATTTACAAAGGAAAGTTGACCCTAAAATGAATGTCTTCGGCTGAAGACTCTGGATCTCCTGAAGACTTTGAAAGTGAAGAAATTGGTGTGACCTTGAAGACTTTGATATTCATGCGAGGAATCTGGAGCGTGAAGACTTTTGTTTTCGTAGTTTCATTTTCTCCTTCTTGAGTCATAGGAAACACCGTACTATTAAAGGGGGTCAAGGTAATACTAAGGAAACATATTTCCAAGTGATGCTCATCTCAAAATCCTACACCTACCCAATCCTTCGAGTGAAGCCATTGGAAATCTCATATCAGTTCAGTCAATTTCTTCAGTGACAGAGACGAAGATATTCTGGTCTCTGAGGAATTTGTTCTGACTGAGGAGTTAGGAATTCGCCAGTGCGGATTGCCTACACAATGAGGAACATGATAGCCCTGAGGAATTCGAACCTCAAATATCCGACCGTTGCTGAGCCGCGCGCCAGCTGTCCCAAATATCCTACCACCCTAGGCTATAAATAGCCGCTCCCTACAACCACTAGCTGGTTGGCTGCTCCGAGAGAAACTGACACTTGTCATTTGAGAGCATCCCATCCTTCAAGGACTTTGAGCGAAAATCATCAAGTGAGGAAAACCCAAATCCCAAACCCAAACCTACAAACCCCAAAGTGATTGAGCATCACTTAAGAGATTGTTCCTGTGTGGAACCAATGCTTATTACCTTTGAGGACTGTGTATCCTCCAGACGGTTAGGCGTCATGGTCGAGGAATTGTGGATTGCCGAGTGACCAATTCTGTGAAGGTTTGGAAGTCACCTGTGAAGACTTACCACTACTATTGGGCGAGGTCTGCGTGATCTTAGCTCAAGGAGAATACGGTGAGGACTGTGTGTCCTCGAGTTTAAATACTCAGCCACTCCAACCAGACGTACGACTGTCACAGCTGTTGGAACTGGTCTACCAAATCATTATCTTCACCAAGCCAACTGGTTCTATTTCCTCAACCCTTCCATTTCCTCAGTTATGTGTTGTTGTACCTGATCATTACTATTTGAAGACTTTGACTGAAGACTTTGTCTAAGTTCCTCAATCATATTTCTTCAGTCTGTTTGTCTTCATCCTGCTTATCCCGTGTTTACGCTTTTTGTACTCTATGTTTGTCTTTCATTTCATCATGATGACTATGTCATACTCTGTTTTGCTTATACCTGAGTAGTTATTCCGTTGCAAGTAGTTCTTCGCTTAGGAATTTCCTCACCCTGAAATTCCTCAGTGAAGAATTCATAAAAATAGCCTATTCACCCCCCTCTAGTCGACGTAACGCACTTTCAATTGGTATCGGAGAAAGGTACTCCCTTGTTCTGTGTGATTTTGGTTTAACCGCCTGGAGTTTAGTTATGTCGACTGCAGGAATGAGGAGTGTGTCCTAACCCATCTTTGATGGTCATGAGTATCCCAAGTGGAAGGCCATGATGAAGAAGTGACTCATGGCAATGAACAACAAACTGTGGACCGTCACTGAGATTGGTCTTACCGATCTATGCAAGATGGCGGAGGCTGATGACATTCGCAAGTACACTCTACTCAACCTCACAGCGAAGGATGTCATCTGCTCCTGTTTGTCCCTAAATCAGTTCAGAACGCCATGCATCTCAACCATCCGAAGCTAATCTGGGACCGGCTATCTCGAGGTCTACGAAGGTCATCGTACTCGCATGATCCTTGGTTTGAGGATTTCAAGGAATCACTCAAGGAGATGACTTTCGACTGAATCATCATCCTCTTCACCATGCCTTATGGCTAAGGGTGCCAAGGTAACTGAATGCTACCTTTCTGAATCTAGTGATGATGAATTAGGTGATGAATTTGGCCCCACTATGTCAAACTTGCTTCCCTTGCCACTAAACAACAAAGAGCTCTTGAAAAGTTCAAAACATGCTAGATGAAAGTGATGATATGTAGGGTGAGCAATTGGATCAAAATAAGGCTTTGATTGATAGTATTCAAGAACTTCACTCAATGTTTGGCAACCTTCAAAATCACCATAACACTCTCTTAACTGATAACGAGAAGCTTTCTTATGAATTTCTTCGAAAAAGCAAGATCTTGAGACGTTAAAAGTGAGTTATGAAGATCTTAAAAGGAAAACGATTCATTGCTTGCTCAATGATCAGTTCCGCCAGAAGAATTTATTCCACCATGTCTTAAATGCATTGAGCGTGAATCTGCTAATTCATCCCCTGAATGTTCAAATGCTTCTACTGCTGCAAATTCTTCAACTGTCTCCGTGGTCACAAATTCCTCATCTGAGGATACCATATGTATCACTGACGATAATGCAGGGCTGAAGGAACTGTATGTGACAGGCATTTACAAAAGCCTCAAAAGGCATCAGACTCTTTGTGATGTGCTCAAAAAGCAGATCTTGAACCGAACCCTAGGAAAGAGGGTATTGCCTTTGAGAGGAAACTCAATGCTGATGGAACCTCTCGAAACCCGAGCGAGACCCCAAAACCTCATGGGTTGTCTGCGAAAGGACCTCCTGTAGATCCATGCAATTTATCTGACTTTACCTCTGATTCTTCATATTCCTCTGATGAGTCATTTGACTCCAACTATAAACTGTTCAAGAATCAGAACGTGAATTATTTGCTCGATATGTTGGAACTAACTGCAGGAACGGTCCCCCATGAAGAAAATCTGGGTTCCTAAAAGTTGCCTTGAAAATCTTTAGGTGAATGTAATCATGACACCACCCATGAAGAATAGGAACCCCAGATCAAATTCTTCATACGGACAAAATTCTTCATATGGATCCAAGTCCTCATATGGACCAAATTCTTCACGTGGATCAAATTCCTGGCATGGATCAAAATCCTCATATGAACATCATCGTGCTAACACTTCTGTTTCACAGGGAAAGTCTAAGGGCCATGAATATGTGCATTATTCTTCAAACCATTATGTTCATAAGTCCTCAAAGAATTTCTCTACTTATTCATATGCTTATCCTAACCACTCTTCTGTGAAACGAAGTGCACTGGCTTCTATGCCATCATTTTCTTATGGAGCTCGCAGAATGATGAACTCTTTGCCACCCCTCTAGATGTGGGTGGTGAAGAAAAATAACTAATCTCTTATGCAGGGTCAGGTCTCCAGATGAACTTGATCGTCTGAAGCATTTGTTGGAGACCTGAATGTGCTTGAAAGGACACAAGCTAATCATGAAGAAATGAATCATTCATTTCTCACGCCCTCATGTTTCTATATTTGTTACAGCTTGATGAAATTGATATCATATTATTCATCGATGAAGTATATGGGTTCGTAAGTTGCACTAATTCATCTGCAGGATGAACAACCCAAAGCTACTGAGTGGGTCCTCGAAAGTGGATGTACAAATCACATGACTGGTGATAGAAGCTTGCTGATGGAAACTGATTTGTCCCATCTCATCTGAAGCATATCACCTACGCTGACAAAGGCAAAATCAAGGTATTGGGTCTAGGTAAGGTTGCAATCTCAAAGGATAAACACATGGACAAAGTCATGCTTGTTGAGTCCTTAGGATTCAATCTTATGTTAGTCTCAATGCTTTGTGATCTTGATATGGTTGTTGTCTTTAGCAAATTTCATTGCCTTGTGCTAATGGAATCTGACAACTCCAAAGTCTTCGAAGGCTTTAGGAAAGGAGACTTGTATATTGTTGATTTCTCTGCAGGACCACATCATGCCACATGCCTACTCGCAAAAGCTTCAGAATGCTGGTTATGGCATCGATGACTTGGTCATGCTGGGATTGGGAACTTGCATACACTCGCAAAGAAGAAGCACGTCATTGGCATCGAGGGTGTCAAATTCCTCAAAGATCATCTTTGTGGGGCTTGTGAGGCTGGAAAGATCACCAGAGCTAAGCATCCGGCGAAGACTATCATGACCACTTCTCGTCCCTTTTAATTACTTCATATGGACCTATTTGGCCCTACTCATTATGCCATGTTCACTAGTTCTGCATCATTATATGGCTTTTTCATAGTTGATGACTATTCTCGTTACACATGGGTGCATATCATTACTTACAAAAATGAAGTGCAGGAAGTCTTCAGACGATTTTCCTCAAGGGCTTGCACTAACTTTGGTGTGAAGATCAAGCATATCAGGAGTGATAATGGAACCGAGTTCAAGAACACTGGCCTCGATGAATATCTCGATATTCTTGGTATTACTCATGAATTGTCTGCTCCTTATACTCCTCAGCAGAATGGCGTCGTGGAGCGCAAGAACAGGACTCTTGTTGAGATGGCTCGCACTATGCTTGATGAATACAAGACACTTGAGCGCTTCTGGCCTGAAGCAATTGATACTGCGTGCCACATTATCAACAGGGTATATCTTCACAAATTCTTCAAAAAGACCTCATATGAACTCCTCACTGACAAGAAACCCAATATAAGTTACTTCAAAGTCTTCAGTGCTAAATGCTGGATTAGAAATCCTCACCATCACTCTAAATTTGCACTGAAAGCACATGAGGGTTTTATGCTTGGTTACGGAAAGGAGTCGCACACCTACAGAGTCTTCAACGTCAATCATCACAAGGTTGTTGAAACTGTAGATGTGCGTTTCGATGAAACTAATGGCTCGCAAAGAGAGCACCTACCTCCTGTGCTAGATGAAATGTCACCTGAGGAATCCATCAAGTTCAAAGCTACTGAGGATATCATCCCTACCGAAGAAATTGCTGAAGAAGTCATTCCTAACAGTGAAGAAAATCATGTTGGTGCTGCTGAAGAAACTGGTCCTAAAGAAACTGCCGGGCCTAAGCAAAGTCGTCAACTCAAGACATCCTCGCATTGCAAATGAAGTGCAAGTCGAGAAGATCATCGATGACATTCGTGCACCAGTACCCTCACGCTACAAAAGCTTCACTTTTATCTAACTTTTGTGGGCATTTTGCTTTTCTTTCTATCTCAGAGCCCACTAAAGTAGATGAAGCATTCAGGGAATCCGAGTCGATTCAAGCCATTCAAGATGAATTGCATCAATTCGAGCTCAACAATGTGTGGGAGCTTGTCAAGCGACCAGACCCACGCAAGCACAACATCATCAGCACCAAATGGATCTACCGCAACAAACAAGACGAAAATGGCCTCGTGGTGAGGAATAAGGCTCGCCTTGTAGCTCAAGGCTACACACAGTTGAAGGAATTGATTTCGATGAAACTTTTGCACCTGTTGCTAGACTTGAGGCTATTCGCATATTTCTTGCTTATGCTAACCATCATAATATCATCTTACAACAAATGGATGTTAAAAGTGCATTCCTCAATGGTAAGCTTGAGGAAGAAGTATATGTTGCTCAACCACCAGGTTTTGAGGATCCAAAATTTCCAGATCACGTCTACAGACTCAACAAGGCTCTCTATGGCCTCAAGCAAGCACCTCGGGCGTGGTATGACACACTGAAGGAATTCCTCATGAAGAAAGGCTTCAAACCCGGTTCACTTGACCCAACTCTTTTCACCAAATCATATGATGATGAATTATTCGTGTGCCAAATATATGTTGATGATATTATCTTTGGTTGTACTAACCAACGTTACAGTGATGAATTTGCCTATGTGATGAGTGAATAATATCAAATGTCTATGATGGGAGAATTGAAAGTCTTCAGATTCGTCAACAATACAATGGCATATTCATATCTCAGGAGAAATACCTCAAGGATATTCATATTCGGCATGCAAGATTGCAAAGGCGTCAAAATTCCTATGCCCACAAATGGCCATCTATGCACTAATGAAAATGGTAAAGGCTTCGATCAAAAGGTATACCGCTCCATAATTTGCTCTTTCTTGTACCTATGTGCATCTAGGACGGATATTATGCTTAGTGTTTGCATGTGTGCCCGATTTCAAGCTACACCGAAGGAATCACACCATAAGGCTGTGAAGCATATTCTTCGATATCTAGCTCACACACCAACACTTGGATTAAGGTATCCCAAGGGCTCTTCCTTTGATCTCATTGATATTCAGACTCGACTATGTCAAGCGATTAGCTAGACCGCAAGTCAACGTCGTGCACATGTCATTTCCTCGATTTATCCTTGGTATGTTGGTCCTTGAAGAAGCGAACTGCGATCACTCTCCACGCAGGTTGAGTACATTGCTGCTGGATCTTTATGAGCTCATTTACTATGGATGAATAAACAGTCAAGGACTATGGCATCAACGTGAAGAATGTGCCTCTCCACTGCGACAATGAGAGTGCTATCAAGATTGCTCACAACCCAGTTCAGCACTCGAAGACAAAGCACATCCAGATTCATCATCATTTTCTTCGTGACCATGTGTTGAAGGGCGGCATCTCCATCGACTATGAACACCAGCTGGCCGATATCTTCACTAAGCCCTTGGATGACAATAGATTTAGCAAGTTGTGGTGTGAGCTAAATATCCTAGAATCTTCGAATGTTCTTTGAAAAGGACACACATCCTAACACTTATGCTGACTTGATGACTTAGATGTGCAACACACGAAGTAACGTTTTTCTTCAATCAATGAAGACTAACCCTCTAATTGTGAAGAAATTAATGAAAAAAATGATTCTCAAAACCCTACAAGAATTGTACGCGGTGTCTGAAATCAGCTTTCTTATACGGTGGGTCACGCCACCAACCAAAGTTGAAAATATTCAATTTGAGTTTTTCTTCATTTTTGAAATTCCTCAGTTTTTCAAATTCTTCAACTTTGCATTGTCTTCACTCTTTTCGTTGTTTTTCTTCATTTGATTATATATATATGAGTTTATGTCCTCTACATCATTCACTTATTGCTAATTCTTCAAGTTGATTTTTCTGCTAAGTGAATGTGATCGGGCCCTTCCCCCTCTACGATAAACTAAACCCAGTCTGTTCGCAAATTCTTCATGTGCGTTCTATTTGAAACTCGTTCAAAGTCTTCACTGTGTCCTTGTCAGCTGAAGAAATTGCGAATGAAACTTTAAAAATATTCTTTTCTGAATTTTTCGGCTTTTGCCGCTCAAACCGTTACGCATTACACGGTATACTTATCTATTCACCCATGATCTCACACGATCTCCATTTCTCAGTATGTGGGTGACACATGTGTCGCAAATGAGAAGGGTCAGGGGCATGTTCGTCCAAATTCTTCGGGCGAACAGTTATTCATCTCCGCTATAAATACCCTCTCTCAGAACATCCCAAATTTTCAATTTGGAATGTTATACATTAAGTCATCATGCATATCATATTTTCTTGCATTTTCCGATCCAAGAAAAATTTCACGCAACTCAAGGACCCTCGAGAGAGTTGAGATTTCATTATTTTCATAATTGGGTTTACTCAAATTTTGAAAATAGGATCATTTAAATTTATTTAATTATCTTCAAACATTTTTCCAATAAAAAATTAAGAGAGGGAATAATATGACTTTCCCAACATTTAGGAAAATGAAGATTTAATAAATAAATCAATTTTGGTTTTTGAAAGTTTATTTGCTTTAGGAAAAAAATGAGAATTTTAAAATATGCATTTTTGCCCGCTTTTAAAGTTCATTTTGTTCACTCATTTTTAAGAGTCGGGAAAATTAATTTTATTTAATTTGGAGTTTGTTCAGTTTTATTTTTAATTGCTTGCTTTGTTTAAAAAACGCGCCCCTCGGGCTCGGGCCAAGGGCCCACTGCCCACCGCCGCCTGCCCAAAGACCTCCCCTCGCAAGCCTCCCGCTCGGGAGGAGTCCCAGCCGCCAGAGTCGAGTCCGCTCGGCCACGCCACCCGCCGCTGCCCCCCTCCCCAAGGCACCCTCCTATTTATACCCCTCACCCCTCTCCTCCTCACCTCAGCACGCCACTGCCCCAACCCGAGCCGCCATTGTCCGCCTCGAGCCATGCTGTTGCCATTGTCGCCGAGCCGCCCGCCTGACCCCGCCGCCACCACGACTCGCCCGACCCACGGAGCCCGAGCCCACTGGCGACCTCGCGGAGGTAGCAACCGCCACCCCCACCCCGGTCCGGTTTTGCTTCCAAAACCGTTCCGTTTTTCTTCGTTGTTCGGTTTTTAAAAAACCTAGATTGGTTTTATTTTTAGTCGGTTTTGTTAACTAGTGAACGTTCACCGATCCGCTTGTTTTAACAAACGTGTTCGCCGGTTAGTTTCTGTTAACGAACGTCCGCTCGTTAACCGCTCGTCGTTTTTCTTTTAATCGGATTTAATCCGTTATTTTCCTAATCGATTTCGATCCAATCTTCAAATCAGTTTATTTTCTCGCTCGTTTATCGGAATCAGTGATTCAAGCGCCTGGAGTTTCGTTTCGAAACCGCCGTTCCGACTAACCTACTTAAACAAAGTTTTGCTACTGTAAATTTTGACCTAGTTCCCGATTGCTAAAACTGAGTTGTTTTCTTCTGACATTCAAACTTTCGTTGCTTTATTTGATTTGATTCTTTTGCAACCAGGGTTCTTAAGTTGAACTATCTGGTTAGATCTTTTATTTGAGATTTACCCATGCATTAGATGAGTACTTATTGTATGCTTGTTGTTTGTCTGCGTTAGATCACCCGGAGTGCGCCGCTTGTTACTTCGAGTCTCTAGGTTTCTCGGATCATCAGCAAGGCAAGTAACACTTGATCATACCTTTTCTACTACCCAGTTTTTATGCATTAGATCAGTCCTCAAACACTTGCATGGTTAGGATCTAATTAAATTGTGGGATGGGAAGTAGATTGAGGTAGTGCCTATTACTGTTTACTTATGAAACCTTGGGAGTTACTTCTACGTTTGCTTATTATGCCATGCTATGCTAGTAGACGTGGATTGGGTGAGTGAATATCCATGACAGATGTGAGATTGTTAATTAATGGTTTATCTAAGGTGGCAACTTAAACACACATCTGGGTGGATTGAGGCACCTGGTTTCTATCAGGACTTGCCTGTATTTCTTCGGACCGCCACCCAGGCTCTAAGGGATCATAAGGTTATTCAAACTAGAAACTTCCGTGTGCAGCCACAAGCCAATATGGGCTCTAGCATAGTTGAGTAAGTTGTGCGAACTCTTACGGGTAGGCTAGCTGATGTAGGGGATGTAGGTTGGTACGGTCTACCCACATGTAAGGTGCTAGTGCTTCTGAAAGACTGTGTCTCGGTCATCCGTCTCTCAAACACCATGTAGTGCGAGAACCAATCGGAGGCAATCGAGTCTTGTGGGGAAAAGTGCGCAAACCTCTGCAGAGTGTATAAACTAATCATGATTAGTCGTGTCCCCGGTTATGGACGTCTTGAGTATCTAGTACCTGAATATCATGTGAATCTCATCATGTTACTTCTAATTAATGTTATTGGGTTTTTAATGAGTACTTTTAATTGGGATTGAGGATGTCATCAACCATTCTCAATGTTTAACAACCACCATGATAGTTAAACAAAATCATTCCTTTGTAGTAGGGTAAAACTAGCTTTATGCAAAACTGAATCAGAGAGCTTTTCCACCAGCCATATATGCATGTAGTATAGGCTTATTACTTCATTGCTCTCTATGTGTTACCTTGCCAAATATTCTATGTCTTGACCCGTTTCGGCTGCAACTTTCATGTTGCGAGACTTTTCGCACGACAGTAAGGTGTTAGGTCGTGGTTCTATACTCGGTGATGCCGATGGAGTTGATGGACTCACTTATCTTCCAAGTCTTCCGCTGTTATTATTAGATGGCCTTAAGCCATATTATTGTAATAAGTCCTCTTTTGGACAACGCTGTAATAAGTGTGTGATTGCTACTCGCTATAAATCCTTCAAATCTTGTGTGGTGTCAAGATTCTCGATCCAGGGATGACACCGAGCACGAGACTGATCCATTTGGGTCCGGTCGCTACAGAGATGGTATCAGAGCACACGCTGACTGTAGGACACGACCACTAAGTTAAAGCCATAGATCACTACTCTCTTCCCATTTTCTAACTCCTCATCTTTCCTACTCTTTTAGGATGAAGGACGCGAAGATCAAGTACGCCCAACCAGATGAAGGCACCCCTTTTGGATTTCACTTGAGGGAAGTCACCAAATACCTGAACATTGGACTACCAAGTTTCACCGGGACTTTCAACACCACTCTGCTCAAGAGGAGCTACTGAAGATTCAAGCTCACGCTCGGGAAGGACATTCGCCCCAATCACCAAGCCTATAGATAGTGTTTTCAGTGCACCAACCTGGAGTCTGGGAAAGAGCATGATAGCTCATATCACCATGGGACGCATTGGAGAAGTTTATCAAGAAGACCTCAAGGACACTAACTACCAGATTTGCGGACGCCGAGATGAACAATGGGAGATAGTCAGCACCAAGAAGGATAGATCCATTGCAGCTTTCATCCAGAGTTAAACCAGACATTCGACGCCAGAGAACCAGATGTGCAATGACATGTTGGAGTTGCGTAATGCAAAGGAAGGATCATCGAACTTGAAGAAGAACTAAAGACTACACGCAAGGACTACATGGACGAGATCGTAGCTCTAGCAAGACACAATAACGATCTTAAGTACGAGATTGAAGAACTCAAGAAGAAGTTGGCGCTCAAGAACGAAGACAAGCACGTCGGCTGTCCAAGCAACTACATCATCATCGACGACACCGATTCGGATCCAAGTGAACCCGACTTTGAAGACGGTCGAGCAGACATCATGGAGTCTTCTACCGGTTCAAATTAGTAGAAGTCCCCCACATATTAGTAGCATTACCTCCATGTAAACATTATAGTACACGCACTTTTGCGATAGTTAGATCGTTGTAAGCCCTTTGTTTGATTGAATGAAGTGATTTTGTGTGCATTTGCTCATGTGCATTTGGGTAGTGTTTCCCCTTAGACCTCATTCTATTCTTAATTACTCGTCTTTTCTAAACCCATCAGATGCCTCCGAGACGCGACCCCGGGTTTGTTTTCCCGCCAGAGATCACTCAGTTGATTCAGCAGCAGAACACCTTGATTCAAACATTGGTGCAGAACCAAGGCAACAACAACAATAACAACAACCCACCACCACCACCACCATGGATCACTTGACTCGCTTCTTAGATCGAATCCGCGGTGCATTCCAAAGAGCAACCGAGCCGATTGTAGCAGATGATTGGCTCCGCAAGATAGGAAGGGAGTTGACCACTGCAGGATGCATAGATGGAGAAAAAGTGAAGTTTGTTGCACACCAGCTTGAAGGACCCGCAGCAGGATGGTGGGAAAATTTTACAGCCACTTACCCTGTAGACACTGTGACATGGGATCAGTTTCAGCAAGCTTTCCGCACTGCCCATGTTTCAGCAGGAGCTATGGCCATGAAGAAGCGTGAGTTTCGCAACTTACGCCAAGGAGGAAGGACTGTTGGCCAGTATGTGGACGATTTTAGTAAGTTAGCAAGTTATGCCCCAGATGACGTTGCTACAGATGTGGCTAAGCATGAAAAGTTTCTGGAAGGACTGAATGATGAGTTCAGCATGCCGTTGATGGTAGCAAGTTTCAACAACTACCAGGAGTTGGTAGACCGAGCCCTCATGATTGAAGGAAAGCAGCAGCAAATTGAGAACCGCAAGAGGAAGTACGGACAGGGAAAGTATAACTCTGGAGCTCAGTAGAAGCCTCGTTATACCCCTAAATCAGGAATTCAGTTTCAGCATACCCATGGAGGAGGTAATTCGCACAACCATAATGGCACTAAGAATGGGAACGGGAATGGAGGAAGCAATGGACACAACCGCACCAACCCGTCAACACCATCCAAGGTAGACCTGAGTCACATTACTTGCTTTAAGTGCCGCAAGACTTGGCATTATGCAAATGACTGTCCAGAAGGCCAGAACGGAAATGGCAATGGAAGCTCTGGAAAGAAGCCAAACCCTTTCAACAGGGGACAGGTGAACCACATTGATGTGGAGGAGGTTGAAGATCAGCCCGATGTAGTAATCGGTAAGTTTTTGGTTAAGTCATTTACTACAGCTTGTTCTTTTCGATCATCGGTGCATCGCATTCATACATATCAAGGGATTTGTGGATAAGTACAAATTACCGACCCAAGCCCTTAGGTCACCCATGCTAGTAACCTCACCCGGAGCAGAATACATGGCTAGTAAATGGTGTGATCGACTGCCATTAAGGATTGGACACTATGTTTTCCCCTCAGACCTAATAGTTCTGGAATCCCAAGGATTGGATGTGATATTAGGAATGGATTGGTTATCAAAGTATGAAGGGAACATAGATTGCACCACTAAGTCAATTTTACTCACCACACCAGAAGGAAGAAGGATCAAATACGTATCATGACACGAGCCGAGGAGAGCGCAAGTAAATTGCTTATCAGGAGTGGTGCAGGAAGAAGTACTAGTGGTGAAGGATTTTCCTGATGTATTTTCGGAAGAGTTGCCAGGAATGCCACCTGATAGAGACATTGAGTTTTTGATTGAGCTGTTGCCAGGAACAGGACCAATATCAAAGCGACCATACAGGATGCCCGCACAGGATTTGGTGGAAATCAAGAAGCAGATTAAGGAACTGTTGGATAAAGGTTTTATACGCCCAAGTTCTTCACCGTGGGGATCACCCGTACTGTTAGTAGAGAAGAAGGATGGATCGTTAAGGATGGTTGTTGACTATCGTGGATCGAATGAAGTAACAATCAAGAACAAGTACCCACTACCTATGATAAATGATCTGTTTGATCGTTTGCAAGGAGCTAAAGTGTTTTCCAAGATCGACTTACGATCAGGGTACCATCAGTTGAAGATTCGGGAGCAGGACATACCTAAGACAGCGTTTACCACGAGATATGGACTGTATGAGTATATTGTTATGTCATTCAGACTGACTAACGCACCAGCCTATTTCATGAACCTGATGAAGAAAGTGTTTATGGAGTTTTTGGATAAGTTCGTCGTGGTGTTCATTGATGACATTTTGATTTTCTCGAAGGATGAAGAGGAACACAAGGAACATTTGCGATTGGTTTTGGAGAAACTGAGGGAACACCAGTTATATGCCAAGTTTAGCAAATGTGAGTTTTGGCTAAAGGAAGTTGGATTTCTTAGACATGTTATATCCGGAGAAGGAATAGCAGTTGACCCCACAAAGGTTGAGACTCAGAACCAAATGGGAAGCACCAACGACAGAGGGAGAGATTCGAGTTTCCTTGGACTCGCAGGTACTACCAAGATTCATTGAGAATTTCTCAAGGATTGCAAAGCCTATGACAGAATTGTTGAAGAAGGATACCAAATTCATATGGACTGAGGACTGCGAGGCAAGTTTTCAGGAGTTGAAGAAAAGATTGGTTACCTCACCAAGGTTAATATTGCGGATCGGACCAAGGATTATGAGGTGTATTGCGGCGCTTCACGCCGAGGACTTGGAGCAATGCTTATGCAGGAAGGAAGAGTTGTTTCAGTATGCTTCACGACAACTTAAGCCTCACGAGTTAAATTATGCCACACATGATTTGGAGTTAGCAGCCGTTGTGCATGCATTGAAGACATGGAGACATTTTCTCATAGGAAATCATTGTGAAGTGTACACGGATCACAAGAGTTTGAAGTACATCTTCACACGTAAGAATTAAATCTCGAGCGAGGAGATGGTTAGAGCTTATCAAGGATTATGATATGAGATTGCATTATCACCCGGAAGGCTAACGTTGTAGCAGACGCATTGAGCCGTAAGAGCCACGTCAATACCCTAATGATGGGAGGAATACCCAATGAGTTAGCCGAGGACCTTCGAGGGCTATGTTTGGAAATAGTTCCAGAGGCTATGTAGCAGCATTGGAGATTCAGTCTACAGCGATGGATAAAATCAGAGAAGCCCAAAAGGCGATAAGGAAGTTGCCTCTATAAAGGAGAAAATGAGCAAAGGAAAAGCTAAAGGATTTCGTGAGGATGAGCACGACACCCTATGGTTTGAGGACCGTGTTTATGTGCCAAATAACCCGGAGATCAGGAAGTTGATTTTGCAAGAAGCTCATGATTCACCCTATTCGATTCACCCAGGAAATACCAAGATGTATTTGGATTTGAAGAATACTTTCTGGTGGACCGGAATGAAGAAGGATATTGCGGAGTATGTAGCAGTTTGCGATGTATGTCAGAGAGTAAAGGAAGAACATCAGAAGCCAGCAGGATTGTTACAACCATTGCCGATACCCGAATGGATGTGGGATAAACTAGGCATGGATTTCATCACAGGTTTGCCAAAGACTCGTTCAGGATATGACTCGATTTGGGTTATAGTCGACCGCTTGACGAAGGTAGCTCATTTCATTCCAGTCAAGACTACCTATAGCAGTGCTAAGTTGGCAAAGATATACATGACCAGAATCGTGTGTTTACACTGAGTTCCGAGGAGTATCGTATCAGATAGAGGAACCCAATTTACCTCAAAGTTTTGGAACCAGTTGCACGAAACATTGGGAACCAGATTGGACTTCAGTACAACTTTCCACCCACAGACCGATGGACAGACTGAGAGAGTCAATCAGATTTTGGAGGATATGCTGAGAGCTTGTGCACTAGATTATGGATCTAGTTGGGATGATAATTTGCCGTGTGCAGAATTTTCTTATAACAACAGTTACCAAACCAGCTTGAAGATGGCACCTTTCGAGGCTCTGTATGGAAGGAGATGCAGGACACCGTTGTCCGGGACGAAACCGAGATCGCCGCTTGTTTGGACCAGATTTGATTAAGGAGTCTGAGCAGAAGGTTAAATTGATTTGAGATAGGCTCAAGGTAGCCCAGTCCAGACAGAAGAGCTATGCGGATTCAAAGCACAAGGCGATTGAGTATGAAGTTGGAGACAGAGTATATCTTAGAGTATCCCCGCATCGAGGAGTTAAAGGAAAATTAGTACCATGTTTCGTTGGACCGTATAAGATTTTGCAACGCATGGGGGAAGTTGCTTATAAGCTGGAATTGCTAGAAGGACTGTCAGGAGTTCATGATGTATTCCATGTTTCTCAGCTGAAGAAATGTCATTCCGAGATAGCAGAGATACCGTTAAGAGACACAGTGCCACTGGAAGCAATTCAGTTGAAGGATTACTTAACATATGAGGAAAAACCAGTCAAGATTCTCGATTATGCTAGCAGAGTTACTCGCAGCAAGGTTATCAAGTTTTGCAAAGTTCAGTGCAGCCACCACACTGAAGACGAAGCCACCTGGGAAAGAGAGGAAGATTTGCTTAAGGACCACCCTCACCTATTTTCTAGCCAACCCGAATCTCGAGGGCGAGATTCATCTTAAGGGGGGTAGGTTTGTAACATCCCAAATTTTCAATTTGGAATGTTATACATTAAGTCATCATGCATATCATATTTTCTTGCATTTTCCCGATCCAAGAAAAATTTCACGCAACTCAAGGACTCTCGGAGAGAGTTGGAGATTTCATTATTTTCATAATTGGGTTTACTCAAATTTTGAAAATAGGATCATTTGGATTTATTTAATTATCTTCAAATATTTTTCCAATAAAAAAATTAAGAGAGGGAATAATATGACTTTCCCAACATTTAGGAAAAATGAAGATTTAATAAATAAATCAATTTTGGTTTTTGAAAGTTTATTTGCTTTAGGGAAAAAAATGAGAATTTTAAAAATATGCATTTTTGCCCCGTTTTAAAGTTCATTTTGTTCGACTCATTTTTAAGAGTCGGGGAAAATTAATTTTATTTAATTTGGAGTTTGTTTAGTTTTATTTTTAATTCGTTTCGTTTTGTTTTAAAAAAAGCTGCGCCTGCCCTTTGGGCCAAGGGCCCAGGCCCACCCCCCGCCGCCCAGCAGACCCCTCCCCTCAAGCTCCCCCGCTCCGGGAGGAGTCCCGCCCGCCGCCGCCGGCGAGTCCGGCTCGGCTCGCCACCCCGCCGTTGCCCCCTCCCAAGGCACCCCCTCCTATTTATACCCCTCACCCCCCTCTCCTCCTCACCCCGCACCACCCGCCCCAACCCGAGCCGCCACCCCCGCCGAGTCATGCCGTCGCCGCCGCCGCCGAGCCGCCGCCCGCCACGTCGCCATCGCCTCGACCCCGCCGCCACCCGCCGACCTCGCCCGACCCGCGGAGCCGGAGCCCCGCCGGTGACCTCGCCGAGGTAGCCACCGCCACCCCGGTCGGTTTGCTTCCAAAACCGTTCCGGTTTTTCTTCGCTGTTCGGTTTTTTTTAAAACCTAGATTGGTTTTTTAGTCGGTTTTGTTAACTAGTGAACGTTCACCGATCCGCTTGTTTTAACAAACGTGTTCTTCGTTAGTTTCTGTTAACGAACGTCCGCTCGTTAACTGCTCGTCGTTTTTCTTTTAATCGGATTTAATCCGTTATTTTCCGAATTCGATTTCCGATCCGATCTTCAAATCAGTTTATTTTCTCGTTCGTTTATCGGAATCAGGTGATTCAAGCGCCTGGAGTTTCGTTTCGAAACCGCCGTTCCGACTAACCTACTTAAACAAAGTTTTGCTACTGTACATTTTGACCTAGTTCTCGATTGCTAAAACTGAGTTGTTTTCTTCTGACATTCAAACTTTCGTTGCTTTATTTGATTTGATTCTTTTGCAACCAGGGTTCTTAAGTTGAACTTTCTGGTTAGATCTTTTATTTGAGATTTACCCGTGCATTAGATGAGTACTTATTGTATGCTTGTTGTTTGTCTGCGTTAGATCACCCGGAGTGCGCCGCTTGTTACTTCGAGTCTCTAGGTTTCGCGGATCATCAGCAAGGCAAGTAACACTTGATCATACCTTTTCTACTACCCAGTTTTTATGCATTAGATCAGTCCTCAAACACTAATTAAATTGTGGGATGGGAAGTAGATTGAGGTAGTGCCTATTACCTGTTTACTTATGAAACCTTGGGAGTTACTTCTACGTTTGCTTATTATGCCATGCTATGCTAGTAGACGTGGATTGGGTGAGTGAATATCCATGACAGATGTGAGATTGTTAATTAATGGTTTATCTAAGGTGGCAACTTAAACACACATCTGGGTGGATTGAGGCACTGGTTTCTATCAGACTTGCTGTATTTCTTTGGACCGCCACCTGTGCTCTAAGGGATCATAAGGTTATTCAAACTGAAACTTCCGTGTGCAGCCACAAGCCAATATGGGCTCTGGCATAGTTGAGTAAGTTGTGCGAACTCTTACAGGTAGGCTAGCTGATGTAGGGGATGTAGGTTGGTACGGTCTACCCACATGTAAGGTGCTAGTGCTTCTGAAAGACTGTGTCTCGGTCATCCGTCTCTCAAACACCATGTAGTGCGAGAACCAATCGGAGGCGATCGAGTCTTGTGGGGAAAAGTGCGCAAACCTCTGCAGAGTGTATAAACTAATCATGATTAGCCGTGTCCCCGGTTATGGACGTCTTGAGTATCTAGTACCTGAATATCATGTGAATCTCATCATGTTACTTCTAATTAATGTTATTAGGTTTTTAATGAGTACTTTTTAATTGGGATTGAGGATGCTGTTAACCATTCTCAATGTTTAACAACCACCATGATAGTTAAACAAAATCATTCCTTTGCAGTAGGGTAAAACTAGCTTTATGCAAAACTGTAACCGTAGAGCTTTTCCACCAGCCATATATGCATGTAGTATAGGCTTATTACTTCATTGCTCTCTATGTGTTACCTTGCCAGCATATTCCATGTGCTGACCCATTTTCGGGCTGCAACTTTCATGTTGCAGACTTTTCAGACAACGAGTAAGGTGTTAGGTCGTGGTTCTATACTCAGTGATGCCGATGGAGTTGATGGACTCACTTATCTTCCAAGTCTTCCGCTGTTATTATTAGATGGCCTTAAGCCATATTATTGTAATAAGTCCTCTTTTGGACAACGCTGTAATAATTATGTGATTGCTACTCTGCTATAAATCCTTCGAAGTACTGTGTGGTGTCAGCATTACTGATCCAGGGATGACACTGAGCACAGAGACCTGATCCATTTGGGTCCGGTCGCTACACCTCCCCTTCCTCATTTCACTTTTACTCCGCTCGTACTCACTCCCTCGCTCGAGCTTATCAAAACCTAGCGCCACCGCTAACTCCATCTTCGCCGGTGAGAAAGAGCTTTACTGCCTCGACTTCGTCGTCGTCGTACTCGCGCCGACCACGGAAATCTTCCCTCCGCCGCCGCCATAGACGTCTTCCTCCGCCAAGTTTGAGCGTGGAAGATCTGAGCAGACGAACTTCCAAATCTACACTTCTAGTTCGTCGTGTTCTTCATCAAGGGTAATTAAAAGTTACTTTTACCGCATTTATTCTACTGATGATTTTCATCAAATCTAGAAAAGGTGTTTATTCTTCAACCGCCTTACTCTAAACACCTAGCACAAATCTTCAGTTCTTGATCTGTTTCTCTAAGTGACGTTTTTCTTCATGATTCCTCAATTGTGTGAATCTATGTAAGTGCATCTAGTGCCACCCCTAGTTTGGTTTTGGAGTATTGACGACAAACATGGTTGAGGGACTAATGTGTTTGTGAGAGTTGCAGGATAACACAGGTAGTAGTCCCTCCTAGATTCGGTTTACCTACCGGAGATGACCCCTAAAAATGTATGAAGACATTCAAGATAATGGTGGTACGTGAAGATATTCACATTGAAGTCTAGGACAGAAGAAGACATTGAGTGAAGACTATGGAGCGCGAAGACTTAGCAGTTTCGTTGTTTCTTTTCTTGTTTATTGAGTCATAGGAACCACCGCACTGTTAAGTGGGGTCCAAGTGAACAAAGTCAGAGTGACTGAAGTGATGCTCAACCAAAATCCTATGTCTTCGAGCGAAGACAATGAGAGCAAATCTTATCCAGAGTCGGATAAGTCAGCTTTACTTGTAGCCCAAGTCAAGCTGCCGCGTGTGTTTGAAATCTGACCATTGTGACACGTGTCAGTTCCTTAGTGACCCAGGGTCATTTCGGACAAATCAGGTCGGGTTGCCTAGTGGCTATAAATAGCCCACCCCCTACACCATAAATTGGTGGCTGCTTAGAGTTAGTGCACGGCTTTTGTCGTTTGAGAGCAACCCACCTCCGAAGCTTTTGAGAGAGTGAAATCCTTGTGAGGACAAAGCCCAAAGACCCAGAGCCAAAGAGTGTTAGGTATCACTGAAGTCTTTCTGTCCGCGTGATCTGAAGACTTGTTACACTTGAGGACTGTGAATCCTCCAGCCGGTTAGGCGTCGCGTTATGAGCATCCAAGAGTAATTGTGGATCACCGGTGGACAAAGTCTGTGAAGGTTTGGAAGTCTACCTTGAAGACTTACCGGAGTGATTGGGCGGGGACTGTGTGTCCTTAGCTCAAGGGAAATAAGGTGAAGACACGGTCTTCTGAGTTCGATCTCAGCCTCCCTAACTGACGTATAGCTTGTCACAAAGAATCGAACTGTTCGAACAAATCCTTGTCTTCACAACACACTGGTTCTATCTCTTACTCTCCTTACTTACAGTTCGTCTTTGTGAAGTCATTGCCTGATTGCTCTGCCTGTTTGACTTCACTATGTGACTACTTGTTCTGATTGGCTTCATACTATCTTCCATCCTGATCCCACTACCCAGCTGCTATCAGTCATCATGCTTTAGCTTCATACTTGTTTGACTATGGCTTGTCTAGTGTAGTTCATCTTCCGCTGCATGTTTATAGGTCCAGTTTTCGTGTTTGTCTTCGAAACTTTCACGTTTTGAAGACTTTCATAGAAATTGCCTATTCACCCCCCTCTAGTCGATAACTAGCACTTTCAATTGGTATCAGAGCAAGGTAGTCCCTTGTTCTGTGTGATTCGGTTTAACCACCTGGAATTTTAGCTATGTCGATTGCAGGGATAATCAAAGTCTCCGCTGCGTGCCCTGTCTTCGATGGCACTGAATTTGCCTACTGGAAGAATAAGATGCGTATGCATCTTGAAGCCATTGATGTCGATCTGTGGTATGTCGTCAAGAACGGCGTTCCCAAGACTGGTGAAGGTGTCACCCCTACTGATGTCAAGAAGTTCATTCAACTCGACTCTACTGCGAAGAACATCATCTGTGGTCATCTGACCAAAGGGAAATATGGCCGTGTGAGTGCTCTGGAAACGTCAAAGCTAGTCTGGGACTGGCTCTCGAAGGTCAATGAAGGCGTTTCAACTCAGAGAGATCAAAGAATTAGTGTCCTATGCAACCTCTTCAACCTCTTCAAGAGAAATGACAATGAAAATGTCCAGCTCACATTTGATCGTCTCACTGACATCACAAACGAGCTTCAGGCTCTCGGCGCCATTGAGATCACCAAGCATGAAATCGTCAAGACGCTTCTGAGATCTCTTGATTGCTCATTTGACACTCTAGCTCTTATGATTCAAGAACGCCCTGACTTCAAGACACTCGATCCATCTGACATACTTGAGAGGCTCAACACACATGAGTTCCAGCTATCTGAGAAAAGAGATATCTATGGTCCCAACTATGGCCGAACTCGCGCTTTGAAGGCAAAGGCTGTTTCCTCATCTGAAGAAGAATCTGACTGCAGTTTCGGTAAAGCTGAAGACCTTGGAAAGGAGCTCACTATGCTTGTGAAGAAGTTCCAGAAGTTCACTAAGAAGAAAGGCTTCAGAAAGTCTTCACGATCCAGCTCAAGAAATGATGAAGCTTCTTCCCATGACCACAAGAAGAGAACCCGTCACAAGTGCAAGAAACCTGGTCACTACATCTCTGACTGTCCACAGTGGGACAATGAGAAGAAAAAGAAGAAGAGCAAGGAATATGATTATGATGACAAGAAGAAGAAGAAATACTCAAAATCTTCTTCCAAGTCAACTTCCAAGTCTTCATCACACAAGAAAAGTTCGTCTGGCAAGGCTCGTGCTTTTGTTGGCAAGGAAATGGATTCAGAGGAGGAGTCTACGTCTGAGGAGGCAGAAGTGGTGGAGTCTGAGGAGGAGTCTGACTCTGGCGTTGCAAGTCTGGCTTTAGCTTCAGCCTACGTTGCCAAGTCCATCTTCAACGCTGAAGACAATGTATCCATCACCAACACTGATGCCAGTGACAAGGACGACTCCGCTCCCACTTACTGCTTCATGGCACGCGGTGCCAAGGTAAACTCACGCGATGCTTACTTTCAAACATCAAGTGAAGATGACTCTGATTGTGAATCCTAACCCAGCTACAAAACACTTGCTAAAATTGCAACTGAACAACAGAAAGCTATGGAACATATTCAAAAACTGTTAGACAAAAGCGATGATCTGTTGGACGGTGAAATTACCCGATCTCAGTCCTTAATTGAAGATATAAAAAATCTTCATGTTAATTACCAAGAGCTTGAAGGTCGTCATGAATCACTCTCAACAACCCATGAAAAGCTTTCCTATGATTATCTTCAAAGGAAGCAAGATCTTGAGAAGTTGAGAGCGGCTCATGAAGATCTTCAAAAAGAAAAGGAGTCACTTCGCGCTCAATAGATCAGTCCCGCTCAGGAAGGATTTGAACCACCATGTCTAAATGTCTTGAGCGTGATAACGCTAATTCTGTTGCTGAGTGTTCTACTGCTGCTACTGTTTCAATATCTTCAACCATCGATGTGGTAACTAACCCCTCTGTGGAGGATGCTACTGCTTTTGCTAATGAAAATGGTAGATTGAAGACATTGCTTGAAACAGGAAGGTACAAAAGTCTCAAGGGGCATCCGACACTATGTGATGTCCTCAACAAGCAGATCTTGAACCGAAACCCTAGGAAAGAGGGTGTTGGGTTCGAGAGGAAAATGAATGTTGATGGTTCTTACTGGAATCCTGAGCAGTACCCCAAAACCACATGGGTTGCTGCAAAGGAACCTTCAATGGATCCATCCACCTTATCTGGATTTACTTGTGCTAACCCAGTTGTTATTGATGAATCCTTTGATGCAAACTATAAACTGTTTAAGAATCAGAATGGTGAAGTGTTTGCGGTATATTGGTACTAATCAGGAATGGACCACCTATGAAGAAGATCTGGTACCTAAACAAAGTATTGAGAATCTTCCCGTGAATGTCATCATGACACCACCAAGGAAGAAGACAAACCCCAGACCTATGGCTTCATATGTCCCAAAGGCTTCATACAGATACAGGACTCATGAGAGTCGCCCTAATGCCAATCTTTTGCAGGAAAAATATACTAGATGAATGAGTATGAGCGTGTATCTTCAAACCGCTATGTTCACAAAACTAAGAATTTTTCTGCCTATTCACATGAGTATTATTCACCTCCTGTGAGGCTATTTGCTAGGTCTTCAAAGCTGAAGTTCTCAGATGCTGCACTTATACTCATTGCTTCGAAGCCACCCCTGAAAATGTGGGTGGTTAAGAACACTTAACTCTCTTTTGCAGGGAAAGGTCTCCAGCCGGAAATCAAAGGCGTCCGATGCTATTGCTGGGGACCTAAAACACATTATGGGACGCAAGATAAAATGCCCAAATGGTCTTACTATGCATTTCATTTCTGAATCGCTTGCCAGTGATACTATCAGTCCTAACCTTGATCTGAGCTTTGATAATCCCCTTGTGCGTCAAATGTTTATGCTTCACAATACTCTTTGTGAAGCCTATCCTCCTAACTGCACTGTAGGTTACGACACCTCGTGCTTCAGAATGGATTATGGACAGTGGATGCACTAACCACATGACTGGTGATCTAAGTCTTCTCATGGACTCAACCTTATGTCCATGTGATAAAAGTCACATCACATTCGCTAACACTGGTAAAAGCAAGGTATTGGGCCTAGGTAGAGTTGCAATCTCAAGGGATCAGCACATGGACAAAGTGATGCTTGCTGAATCCCGTGGTTTCAACTTAATGTCTGTCTCAATGCTTTGTGACTTAAACATGATTGTGCTATTTGGAAAATATCGTTGCCTTGTACTAATGGAATCTGACAAGTCTCTAGTCTTTGAAGGGTACAGGAAAGATGATCTGTACATGGTAGACTTCTCAGCAGGACCACTGATGGTCGTATGTCCTCTAGCAAAGTCTTCAGAGTGCTGGCTCTGGCATCGGAGGCTAGGGCATGCTCGCATGAGGAACCTACACACTCTCACCAAGAAGAAGCACGTCATAGGCATCAAAGGCGTCAAGTTCAAGAAAGATCATCTATGTGGTGCTTGTGAAGCTGGGAAGATGACAAGGGCCAAGCTGTAGCGACCCGACCTCAGACGGTCAAGCCTCTGTGTATCCGTGCCATCCCTGGATCAGTATGCTGGCACACACAGTACATCAATGTATATATCAAAGTGCAATCACATGTATAAATAACGTAAAACTGATATATACCTCATAAGTCTCAGCGGAAACAAGTAATCGGGTGTGGAGTCCCATCAACGCCATCGGCAGGTTGAGTGTAGACCGTAACCCTGTACCGTACCCTTACTCGTCGGAAGAAAGTATCTGCAACATGATACGTTGCAACCGTGTAGGTCAGTACATTGAATGTACCGGCAAGATCACAACATGAGAAAACAGATGATAAAACTATACTATATGCAATATGGCTTTGTGGCTCTGTGTCTGATTTTTGTTTTGCATAAAAGCTAGTTTTATTTCCCTACATCAAAGGAATAACTGGAGTCTGTACTATGGAGTTTTCTATCATGACATGGTTCCGCCAACCGATGTCTCATAGCCCAAATCATCATAAGTTGCCCACAATTAAGTTATCATCCGGTGTTGAGAGTTCGAGATAGATCCAAGTCCGGATGCTCAAATTGTCCATAACCGGGACACGGCTAATCTATTAGGTTTTAACCTCTGCAGAGGTTTGTACACTTTACCCGCAAGATTCGATCCTCTTTTTTTCGTTCTCGCACTTCAGGTGTTTGAGAACAAGATGACCAAACATGGTCTTCGAAGAGTTCCCCGACCACCGTCCGGTGCTCATCCAATCCTACCGTAGTTCTACATCTGCTAGCACCGTCCCCAGCCAGAGTCACAACTAAGGTCAACCAAGCGAGCCCATAGTGACTTGCGGTTGCACGTAAGCTTCCGGCATGAAGTATTCTTCCGTCTCTTTGAGTCTGGGTGAAGCTTTCCGCAAGATGTCATGGCGCTTCTCCATGCATCCCGCCAACCACTGGTTTCTCCAGGTGCCCGTCAACCGTCCTTCACCCAAGAGTGTGTATTGAATTCTTGTCTCGAGTCTTGAAGTCTTGAGGCCTTGAAAATGCAGTCCTTGCAGATGCCACCATGGAGTTGTCGTCATTGACGAGAGTCCTCCTTCTTCACACCACTCGAGCACTCATACCAACCCCGTCTACTATAGCGTAGCATTAAAATAAATGACGTCCGGGCTTGGTAACAGGTGATGGGTTCCTACCTCATGCATACTACTCAACTACAAGAATTCAGTATCACTCTTGGAGAGTTGTTGCAAAGATGCCACTAAATGCAATAAAACATAGGTATGAAAGCATGGTCAAAGTGAACTTGCCTGGTACGTTGATGAAGATAACAACACTCTCACAAAATTTGATAGAACTATTCGTCACTCTCCAAGAAAATCTATACAAGTCAAACATAGCATTCACATAAGCAATCATTCTAGCAAGCAATACTAACACTCAAAATAACAATTAAAAAAACTCAATAATAAAACTCCAACAAAGTCCAAAGAAGCTTCAAATAAAACTAGAAAGAAAAACTACTAACGAAAATATATGACTTTGCTACAAGCATCTAACATAGTTTTGCCCTAAGTAAAAAAAACTTAACAGTCTAAACTAATAATTTAACAGAAAATAAAAAGTAAAACAACTAAGTTAACAGAAAGTATTTTTCATAAAATTTTATTTGCAAAAGAAACAAATAAAAAGCTTTTATAAAACTCTAACTATGACCTATAGAAGGTTTCATACAAAACTAAGGAAAATAATTTTTTTAAATAAAATAAAATTTTCTCCTGTTGTCTAACAGAAACACAACTAATTTTGTCAAAGTGAAAAAAAACTAATAAAACAATAAAGAAAAGGCTAAAACAGAACTATAAGTAAAACAGTACTGTTTTGCTAAAATCCTAATTTAAATTAACCTAAAAATAAATTACTAAATACTACTGGATAAACAAAGGTCCTAGAGACCAGGAGCAAAAAGAATCGGTCGAAAATAATATTCCTAACTCAAAATAGCTCAAATCTAGTTATTTAAGAAAATTCATACAAACACAAATTTAAACTGCTCAAATGTGAAATAAAATTGAACTAACAGAAACTTCATAAAATTTGTGATCCAAGGCAGTTGGAATCACTAAAAAATACCTCGTAGATAATTAACTATGGATTTTACAAGATTGAAACTATTCTGTTTTAAAAACAGAACGAAAACAAAGTAGGTCGGGATTTACTGTAGCAGTTCCGATGATGGGGCCCTGGTGGAGCTCCGGCGACGTCCTCCGGTGGCCCTCTGGCGTCGGGAAGGGACGGTAGGGGCGGCAGATCGGGCGGAGCGAGTGGTTGGGTCGGTGGGTGGCTAGGATGGCGGAGGTGGTGGGCCGGGGCGGCAATGGCGGCGGTGGTCCGGCGAACTCCGGCGAGGCGGCACAGCGACGTGGGGTGAGGAGAGGAGGGACTAGGGGGGAATGGATGCGCGAGGTGGCCATTTATAGGGGGGCAGGTCGGTTTGGAGGAGGGGGCAAGGGATTTCGCGAATCCCGCGATCTCCGGCGATGGCCGACGTGGCTGTGCTCGGGAACGAAATCATGTTTGTGAGGAAGGAGATGATCTGGCGCGATTGGGCCGGATTTGGCCCAAAACAAAAATACCTTTCCTTTTTAAAAAGAATCCGCGAATAAAAATCATTTAAAAAATAAAATATAGGAGTATTATATATCAAAATGATCAGAAAAATAATCCCAATTTAATGGGATATTTTCCAGGGGCAAATAAAATACTTTTTGAAAAATCATTTTTTTTAATTCAAACAAAAATCAAAATGACTCTCAAAACTCTATGGAAAATTTATTCCAACATTTTTGGGGTGTCATGTTACTCCCTCTCAACACTTTTGTTAAAGTGTTCTTTGTCAGAAAAGTTTTTGAATAAAACTCAAATGCCACTTTGAGTTAAAAACAAAATTTAAAATGACAAATTCAAAATGAAATTTTTCTTTACTTCCCACTCTCTTTCATTGAAGAAATCATGAGGATCATTGGGTGGCATGAAGTTTAAAATATTTCCAAATTCAAATATTTTCAAACATAAACTTTTTTTTGGAAAGTCCTTTTATTCCCTCTCAACAAAACTTCAAAAGTTTAAAATTCCAATTAATTTCACTCAATCAATCACTCAACAATCAATCAAACAATCATATATTTTAATTATTATAACAGCCCAAATTTTAGAATTTTGGGATGTTACAAACTACCACACTTAAAATGAATCTCGTCCTCGAGATTCGAAGAGGCTAGCAAGAAAAGGTTAGGGTTTGGAGGTCTTCCAGCAAATCCATCGATCGGAATGGTCTAGTGTGCTACCACACTTAAAAGCAGGGTTATGGTTCCGACGAAACTCAGGTACTCCATCCCTTTGGGTTGACTGTGTTGCTCGGGATTAATCTTTCAGTGAGGCTCTTTCGGTAGGGGTATAACCTTTTCCTCCAATCTCGGAGTCCTTTCATTCATGGTGAGTTTCTTCCGAGACTGGGTCTTCTGAGCTGACAGGTCTGTCGCCAACCCTAATCAACTATTTGATATTCTCGTGGTGGTCAACAATTAATGGTTTCTCCTGCAGGAAATGGGCCTAGTTTAAATCTCACCGTATAACCTACGATTGGCAACGGTTGCCTGTAATGGGTTCCATCGTCCTACCATTCTATGGTTTTATGGCTTGACGTGTCGACACTCTTATAAGGTTTTCAAGGCTCTCGATTTTCCATCAACATATGATAGTTCATGATAGAAGTCTCCGTATGGGGCCAATCCATCCCGTGCTTGAACCATTACTACATATGCGACATCGAATCACGTATTCTAACACTTGGGCATACTCACAAGCATTGCGGAATTTCTCTTGTTGACGAACTGAGTTCAATAAATCCATGGTTTCGCAACCTGAACAAGACATCTAACGTTTCTTCACAACCCTCGGGTTTTCGTATCCTCCTAAAAATGTCGGATGATTAACTCAGAGTTTTCTTTCGAAATATCTTCCTTCAGCAAGAGTGTGCTTTCTTCTTATTAACTCCTGGGCCTGTGGGTTATGGCCCACTTCAACTCTTGTACATGTTTAACTCATCCTTCCGAGGATTATCATTCCATATTCCAACATTACATCTCCTGTAAATCCAATAGTACTTCTTCCTTCATACCCTTGTGGTGATGATCATACAAAACTCCAACTTATTTGGTCCAGCTCCCTTCTATGGACTGTCATGAATAACACATTTCTTTCTTCATTGATCCTGTGGCTTTACGGAGTACTACCACACCAAAAAATGCACTAGTTTATCCATAAATTACATTATTTTCATATCAATCTTTTATTACATCCTTAACCATTTTTCAGAATCCAAATTCCAAAAGTTTATTACAAATGCTGCCACCCACATGGTTCGGTATGGTCAGACATTACTTCCAACTTTATTCATTTTTCCTCCTTGAGGATTCTTCAGTCCCACTGGAATTGTGCGACATGCGCCTTGAAATCTTCAATCTTCTGTTTCATTGTGGTGGCCTTGAGCTTCATCTCCATTTCTCTGCATGCACTTCTCTTAGGTATTCCTGAGTATAACGAAGTCTTGCTTCAAGTATTTCTCCGATCCGGCGATGGCTTCCATGGCTGCTTCACGAACAGCGTCGAAGAAAGTTGCTTGTGGTACACGTGAGATGAAAAAGTACTGCCCCATCCTCTTTGGGCAAACTCATTTCATACGGTGGAGGTGTACCTCCACATACCAAAGTTCCACTCCTTTTGCATGAAGGGTAGCCTTTGTAGACCGTGCATCTCCTTCAAGGTGAATATGCTTCATCATGTCCTTCAGATCTTGGGTAATCATGATCACTTGTCGTGGTCATGATCGCTTCAGGCCCTTAAGGAAAGACTCATAAAGGGTTGTCATCTGCATGTGTAGGATAAGAGGGTACTCGTAACAAAGAGTGTATCTCCATGGGGAATTTTTTGTCTCCGTAAAAGTTTGGTGTTCAGCTGTCCATGGGTTCGAGGTTTCGGGTCTGTTGAGATAGAAAGAAAAGAGAATACCCACCCATCAACAAACAAATCCGAGCTCAAAAGAAAAAATCGTTTGTAATGGGCCGTTCTACTATGGTTTCGTTTCTAAGTCTTCATTTCTCCGGTCTTCAATGCTCGGAGTTTCCAATTCTGATGCTTTTCCCATATGAAGGCCTTCTACCATTCTTCCGTAACTTACATCTCTCAAGGTTGACATAACAAGCCTACGAATATCGCATCTATCCAACCATTCAATAAACACAGAAAATAATAGCAACCAAGCATTCATTTATTCAATCAATTCTATAGTATCGCCACCCACATAAGTTGGTATGGTCAGATACTTAAATCGAGAAAGCGTTCATCTTTATTTTTCTCATGGTGGGCTACTACTAAGCTAATTTATCGGGAACTTGATCATTGTCCCCACTAGGGCTTCATTTGTGTGGACTTGATCTCCTCCAATTTTTCTGCTAGATTTTCCCTGTCGACGCGGAGTTTCTTGTGACGACCCTGTATGTCCTGAAGTTGTTCCTTGATCTTCTGGATCTCAACGTCCTTGGCATGAGACATGTTTCTGCTGCTTTTCAGTTCCTGACGCATTCTCGGGATCTCGAGGTTCTCCTCCTCCAGCTTGTCTACCTTCAGTCTCTGAGTCTCAACCTCTTCTCGTAGTGCTTCATTGTCAAATAGGGCTTCCAGGAGGTCCATCCAAGATTCTTGATGTATTGTTCTAGATCCCGATTGTACACTAACGAGGGGAGAACTTCATCTTTTGCACTTCCGTCAAGGCAATAGTTGCTCCATCAAACTTCTGCCATCCAATCCTTCCAAAGAAGTGTGGGTTTAGTGCAGCACGATGACGATAGCATAAGCGTGCAATAGTATCATGGACGGCAGTGTTGATGCCCATATCACATCACCATTTATGGTGCCGGCTGATGTCTGCAGTCTTGGGGTCTTCTTCTGACCAAAAACTTGGGTCTTGACTCCCCATGATCTAGACGTCCTCTTAGTTGCCTTGATCTCGGTATCGGTAGCTTCAAAGAAATTGACTAGCTCCACAAGGAAGGGGCATCCAAGAACCTTCTCGTAGTGTTCTCTTTTGTTCGTAATGTAGCTCTCCATCTATAGTTTGAAATAAGGAAGGTTCAGTAAAAGGAATCAGGTGTTACGAGAGTAGTAACAAAAACAAAGGTCGTTCCTGTTGGGGTCTTCATATTACTAAGTCATTTCCTAGGGTCACGCCCTACACCAACATGTGCTCGATACCATGTTCAGAGCGACCCGACCTCGACGGTCAAGCCTCGTGTATCCGTGCCATCCTCGGATCAAGATCTTTGCACACACACATCAATGTATATATCAAAGTGCAATCACATGTATAAATAACGTAAAACTGATATATACCTCATAAGTCTTAGCGGAAACAAGTAATCGGGTGTGGAGTCCCATCAACGCCATCGGCAGGTTGAGTGTAGACCGTAACCTGCACTGCACTTTACTCGTCGGAAGAAAGTATACGCAACATGATACGTTGCAGCTGTGTAGGTCAAGACATTGAATGTACCGCAAGATCACAACATGAGAAAACAAATGATAAAACTATACTATATGCAATATGGCTTTGTGGCTCGTGGTTCGAGTTTTGTTTTGCATAAAAGCTGGTTTTATTTCCCTACATCAAAGGAATAACTGGAGTCTGTACTATGGAGTTTTCTATCATGACATGGTTCCGCCAACCGATGTCTCATAGCCCAAATCATCATAAGTTGCCCACAATTAAGTTATCAGTCCGGTGTTGAGAGTTCCGAGATAGATCCAAGTCCAGATGCTCAAATTGTCCGTAACCGGGGACACGGCTAATCGATTAGGTTTTAACCCTCTGCAGAGGTTTGTACACTTTACCCGCAAGATTCGATCCCTCTTTTTTTTCGTTCTCGCACTTCAGGGTGTTTGAGAACAAGATGACCGAAACATGGTCTTCCGAAGAGTACCCCGACCACCGTCCGGTGCTCATCCAATCCTACCGTAGTTCTACATCTTCTAGCACCGCCCCAGCCAGAGTCACAACTAAGGTCAACCAAGCCAGAGCCCATAGTGACTTGCGGTTGCATGTAAGCTTCCGGCATGAAGTATTCTTCCGTCTCTTTGAGTCTGGGTGAAGCTTTCCGCAAGATGTCATGGCGCTTCTCCATGCATCCCGCCAACCACTGGTTTCTCCAGGTGCCCGTCAACCGCCCTTCACCCAAAGAGTGTGTATTGAATTCTTGTCTCGAGTCTTGAAGTCTTGAGGCCTTGAAAATGCAGTCCTTGCAGATGCCACCATGGAGTTGTCGTCATTGACGTAAAGTCCTCCTTCTTCACACCACTCTCGAGCACTCATACCAACCCCGTCTACTATAGCGTAGCATTAAAATAAATGACGTCCCGGGCTTGGTAATAGGGTGATGGGTTCCTACCTCATGCATACTACTCAACTACAAGAATTCAGTATCACTACTGGAGAGTTGTTGCAAAGATGCCACTAAATGCAATAAAACATAGGTATGAAAGCATGGTCAAAGTGAACTTGCCTGGTACGTTGATGAAGATAACAACACTCTCACAAAATTTGATAGAACTATTCGTCACTCTCCGAAGAAATTCTATACAAGTCAAACATAGCATTCACATAAGCAATCATTCTAGCAAGCACTACTAACACTCAAAATAACAATTAAAAAAACTCAATAATAAAACTCCAACAAAGTCCAAAGAAGCTTCAAATAAAACTAGAAAGAAAAACTACTAACGAAAATATATGACTTTGCTACAAGCATCTAACATAGTTTTGCCCTAAGTAAAAAAAACTTAACAGCAATTAAAACACTAAACTAATAATTTAACAGAAAATAAAGAGTAAAACAACTAAGTTAACAGAAAGTATTTTTCATAAAATTTTATTTGCAAAAGAAACAAATAAAAAGCTTTTATAAAACTCTAACTATGACCTATAGAAGGTTTCATACAAAACTAAGGAAAATAAATTTTTAAAGTAAAAATAAATTTTCTCCTGTTTTCTGACAGAAATACAACTAATTTTGTCAAAGTGAAAAATAAAAAAATAAAAACTAATAAAAACAGTAAAGAAAAGGCTAAAACAGAACTATAAGTAAAACAGTACTGTTTTGCTAAACTCCTAATTTAAATTAACCTAAAAATAAAATACTAAATACTACTGGATAAGCAAAGGTCCAAGAGACCAGGAGCAAAAAGAATCGGTCGAAAATAATATTCCTAACTCAAAATAGCTCAAATCTAGTGATTTGAGAAAATTCATACAAACACAAATTTAAACTGCTCAAATGTGAAATAAAAATGAACTAACAGAAACTTCATAAAATTTGTGATCCAAGGCAGTTGGAATCACTCAAAAATACCTCGTAGATAATTAACTATGGAGTTTACAAGATTGAAACTATTCTGTTTTAAAAACAGAACCAAAAAAAAGCAGGTCGGGATTTACTGTAGCAGTTCCGATGATGGGGTCCTGGTGGAGCTCCGGCGACGTCCTCCGGTGGCCCTCTGGCGTCGGGGAAGGGATGGTAGGGGCGGCAGATCGGGGCGGAGCGAGTGGTTGGGTCGGTGGGTGGGGCGGGGCGGCAATGGCGGCGGTGGTCCGGCGAACTCCGGCGAGGCGGCACAGCGACGTGGGGTGAGGAGAGGAGGGACTAGGGGGAGGGAATGGATGCGCGAGGTGGCCATTTATAGGGGGGACAGGTCGGTTTGGAGGAGGGGGCAAGGGATTTCGCGAATCCCGCGATCTCCGGCGATGGCCGACGTGGCTGTGCTCGGGAATGAAATCATGTTCGTGAGGAAGGAGATGATCTGGCACGATTGGGCCGGATTTGGCCCAAAACAAAAATACCTTTCCTTTTTTAAAAGAATCCGCGAATAAAAATCATTTAAAAAATAAAATATAGGAGTATTATATATCAAAATGATCAGAAAAATAATCCCAATTTAATGGGATATTTTCGAGGCAAATAAAATACTTTTGAAAAATCATTTTTTTAAAATTCAAACAAAAATCAAAATGACTCTCAAAACTCTATGGAAAATTTATTCCAACATTTTTGGGGTGTCATATTACTCCCTCTCAACACTTTTGTTAAAGTGTTCTTTGTCAGAAAAGTTTTTGAATAAAACTCAAATGCCACTTTGAGTTAAAAACAAAATTTAAAATGACAAATTCAAAATGAAATTTTTCTTTACTTCCCACTCTCTTTCATTGAAGAAATCATGAGGATCATTGGGTGGCATGAAGTTTGAAATATTTCCAAATTCAAATATTTTCAAACATAAACTTTTTTTTGGAAAGTCCTTTTATTCCCTCTCAACAGAACTTCAAAAGTTTAAAATTCCAATTAATTTCACTCAATCAATCACTCAACAATCAATCAAACAATCATATATTTTAATTATTATAACATCCCAAATTTTAGAATTTTGGGATGTTACACAAGCATCCCTCGAAGACAATCATGAGTACATCTCAACCTTTTGAGTTGCTCCACATGGACTTGTTTGATCCCACTCACTACTCTACTCTCACTGCAACTGCTTGTCTCTATGGTTTCGTTATTGTTGATATTATTCAAGATGCACTTGGGTGCACATAATTCTCTTCAAGACTGAAGTGCAGGATGTCTTCAGACGCTTCGCCAACCGCGCCATGAACAACTATGGTGTCAAGATCAAGCACATTAGGAGTGACAACGGCACAGAATTCAAGAACACAGGCCTCGACCTCTATCTTGACACCTTAGGCATCACTCATGAGTTTTCTGCTCCTTACACACCTCAGCAG
Organism: Aegilops longissima; assembly: GCA_021605205.1. NCBI lineage: Eukaryota > Viridiplantae > Streptophyta > Magnoliopsida > Poales > Poaceae > Aegilops > Aegilops longissima. The sequence goes on from CM038677.1 coordinate 595,072,322, forward strand.
AATGGCATCATGGAGCGCAAGAACAGAACCCTTATTGAGATGGCTCAGACGATTGTTGACGAATACAAGACTCCAAGAAAATTATGGCCTGAAGCCATTGATACTGCATGCCATTTCATCAACCGTGTTTATCTTCACAAGCTTCTGAAGAAAACATCCTATGAGCTTCTAACTGGTAAGAAGCCAAATGTAAGCTACTTCAGAGTATTTGGTGCAAGGTGCTGAATCAAGGATCCACATCACACTTCAAAATTTGCACCGAAAACACATGAGGGTTTTATGCTTGGTTATGGAAAGGACTCGCACTCCTACAGAGTCTTCAACCTCTTTCACTATAAAGTGGTTGAAACTGTGGATGTGCCGTTCGATGAAACTAACGGCTCGCAAAGAGAGCACCTGCCAAATGTACTAGATGGATTACCTGCCAGTGAATCAATCAAGCTAATGGGAACAGGAGAGATCATACCATCAGAGGCCCAGCCTGAAGAGGAACTTATGATTTCTGCACCCGATCAACCTGGAGACATTGCTCAGACTGAAGACAATCCTCCAAATGATGACAATGATCAGCAGGAGCAAAATCTTCATCCAGTTCATCCTCGTGTTGCAAATGAAGTACAAATTGAGAAGATAATTGATAGCATTAATGCACCTGGTCCACTCACTCGTTCAAGAGCAACACAGCTAGTAAATTTCTGAGGGCACTTTGCATTTGTATCAATCTCTGAACCTAGGAAAGTTGCTGAAGCCTTCATGGAACCTGAATGGATTCAAGCTATGCAAGACGAGCTTCAACAGTTTGAGCTGAATAATGTGTGGGAATTAGTCAAGCGTCCTGATCCTCGCAAGCACAACATAATAGGCACAAAATGAATATATCGCAACAAACAAGACGAGCATGGTCAAGTAGTCAGAAACAAAGCACGGCTCGTTGCTCAAGGATACACACAAGTTGAAGGAATTGACTTCGGTGAAACATTTGCTCCAGTGGCTAGGCTTGAAGCCATTCGCATACTGCTAGCTTACGCAAATCATCATAACATCCTTTTGTATCAAATTGATGTGAAGAGTGCCTTTCTCAATGGAAAGATTGAAGAGGAAGTGTATGTCGCACAACCGCCTGGCTTTGAAGACCCAAAACATCCTGATATGGTATACAAGCTCAACAAGGCCTTCAGATGGCCTCAAACAAGCCCCTCATGCTTGGTATGACACACTCAAAGACTTCAAGAGCAAAGGCTTCAAACCTGGTTCTCTAGATCCCACTCTTCACGAAGACATATGATGGTGAACTGTTTGTGTGCCAAATCTATGTGGATGACATTATCTTCGGTTGCACCAACAAGAAATACAGTGAAGAATTTGGTCACATGATGCAAGAACAATATCAAATGTCCATGATGGGAGAGCTGAAGTTCTTTCTCGGTGTTCAAATCCGTCAGCAATGCAACGGCATCTTCATATCTCAAGAAAAATATCTCAAAGATTGCCTGAAGAAGTTTGGAATGCAAGACTGCAAAGGATACACGACGCCAATGCCAACCAAAAGTCATCTAAGCCCCGACGCCAATGGTAAAGATTTTGATCAAAAGGTATACCGCTCCATGATTGGCTCTTTACTTTACTTATGTGCATCTAGGCCAGATATCATGCTTAGTGTTTGCATGTGTGCCCGATTCCAAGCGGCACCAAAGGAGTCGCATCACTTAGCTGTGAAGCGAATTCTTCGATATTTGGCTTACACCCCAACACTAGGATTATGGTATCCAAAGGGCTCGGAGTTTGATCTGGTTGGATTTTCGGATGCTGATTATGCCGGTGACAAGGCGGATCGCAAGTCTACATCAGGCACATGTCACTTTCTGGGTCGATCTCTTTTCTGTTGGTCTTCAAGGAAGCAGAACTGTGTATCACTCTCAACTGCTGAATCTGAATACATTGCTGCTGGATCTTGCTGCGCTCAACTTCTGTGGATGAAGCAAACTCTTAAGGACTATGGCATCCATCTGAAGCATGTGCCACTCTACTGTGATAATGAAAGCGCTATCAAGATTGCCAATAACCCAGTCCAGCACTCGAAGACAAAGCACATTCAAATTCGTCATCACTTCCTCAGAGATCATGTTATGAAAGAAGATATTGATATCATTCACGTCAAGACAGAAGAGCAGTTGGCTGATATCTTCACTAAGCCCTCGGATGAGAAAAGGTTTTGCAAGTTGCGGTGTGAGCTAAATATCTTGGAATCCTCAAATGTCCTGTGATTAGGCACACATCCTAACACTTATGCATTTTCATGACTTAGATGTGCAACACACGAAGTAATGTCTATCTTCAATTAGTGAAGACATACACTCTAAGTGTGAATACATTAATGTGGAAATTGACTTCAGAGCGCCATGATAATTGTGCGCCCTGTCTGGGTCTAATACTTCCTATACGGTGGGTAACGCCACCACCAAACTCTTATGAAGTGTTTCCTCATGGCGCCATATTTGCAAAGTCTTCGCAAATGATATAACTTCAACATTAATTTGACTTCGTGATTATTGATTTGGCTTATATATACATACTGTATTCTGTCCTCTACAGCATTCACTTATGGCTATCTCTTGTTTGAATCTTTTGAACTAAGTGAATGTGATCGGACCCTAACCGCTCTGTGCTTTCTACCTCAAGCTCTATCTATCCAAATCATATGCATTCTGTTGAAACCGTCGAATGTCTTCTCTGCATCCTTGTCAGCAGAAGACACAGAGACAAACATTTATATCTAGTTTTAATGACATATCCTTTTGCCTGAAACCCGGAGAATTCGGAACGACCACCCCGACAATCCAGGCGCGCGAACGTGGAACAACTCTCAATGAGTTGCATGTTCGCCACGTGTCCTTCAGATGTGAACCGCCAGGGGCACCTGCGTAATTGCGTTGTGTTGTCTCTGTCCTCATAAATACCTATCTCGTCTCGGTCAAAAATCTTTCTTCCTCCTTCGCCATCTCTCGCAAACCCTAGCGTCTCCGCTATCTCTCGACGACGCCGACGACAAAGCGCTTAGCTGCCGCAACTTCATCGACGCTGTCCTCACGCCGGCCGCGGATCTCGTCTTCTCCGCTGACGCCGTAGGTGTCTTCCGTCGCCAAGTTAGGGCACGGGAGATCAAACTGCTCGGCATCCATCTTCATTTCGTCTAGCAGTTCTTCGTGTGGTAATAAAAGTTTACTTTTTACCGTCTTTTTGATCTGATAGATTCATCCTTTCTTACGAAAAGTGGTTTCTAGATCCTCAAACATGAATCTATCTATTTCTGCATCTCATATTCTGCCTAGTATATTCACTTATGCTTCTTCACAAGTTAGATTCCTCACTTGTACTTATTCTTGGATTTGTACAACTCTGGAACCAACTCTCATCATATAAGTGAATGTCTTCGCGTTATGAGGTCAATGTCTTCAAACTGATTTAACTTCAAAATCTTCTGAGAATGCATATGACCACTTCCCCTTCCCTCGCACCTTTAATGCTGTCACAGGTACATGTCCGTGGGATAATCCCTTGGTTCTCATAGTCTGCATCCGTTTGCAGAATTCTTGCAGAGTCACATCAACTCACCTGAAGCGAGTTCCTGTCAGTCCAGCCGTTTGAAGCCATTGCACGTACTGAAGCCTTTCAGTTTACACTTCATGGCAACTTAAAAGTCAGCAAGAAAGGGAGGCAGGCAGCATCGTGGTAACACTTCCAAGGACTTACCTCCAGATTTGCACGAGATGTACAAAACTGACCCAGAAGTAACCTATACTGAACGCAAGAATCGAATCCAATGGATTCGAAGATATTGGGCAGAAGAATGGTTTAGATATCGCTTCATCACTAAAGAATATGCAGAGAAGAATGCCATCAAGGCACCCTGGGGTGATATTTTGTACAAGAATCTTCCACCCAGGACTCAGGCTGAAGCTATTGAGCAAGGCTTCTATCCTTGCATGGTGCGCGGACCACAGCCTGAGAATGTTGACCCTTCTTCACTACTCTGGTGTCGTGAAGACAGTTTGTTCAAGCGCAACTACCAGCACGCCAAAGACTCAGTTGCAAAGAACAAGAAGGATCTAGGGCTTGACTTCAACCCTGGTCCTTCCTCACCTCGGGACAATGGCACCCGTGAAGCCAATGAAAATAGGATCGGCCCCTTCTACAACCTTGCTGGCCTCATCACTCACATTACTGTTCAAGGTGCCAAAGTGGATCATTCTGATGATGATGCTGACACCGACGAAGCTCCAGCTCCTAACCCAAAGCCGCAGAAGCAAAAGAAGACTAAAGCTTCAAAGTCATCTGCTGCCCCAAAAGCTTCGAGAGTGAAGCCAGTGGCAACTGCCCCTTATGCTCCCAGTAATAACTCTGAAGATCTCTCTCCATCTCCATGAGGCATGAGAAGCCGCAGAAGACACCTGTTCAGCAACTGAGTCATGCACTGATGCATGCTGCCATTCTGAGGAATGAATCTGAAACCATTGACTTGTCTTCAGATGAAAAATTTGGTGAAGATGCTCTGGAGCAGCTGATCAAGACCAAGCAAGAGGCGGAGATCTTCAACAATCTGCCCCTCTTTGATGTAAACATTCTGAAGAACTTCATTGATGAGTGGTCGACAATCAAGATCTCAGTTTTGATGACCTTCAGCTTCCCATTGGCATCAGTGTTGCTTTCCAAGGCGCCATTGCTCCTGAGCTTGCTCTGGCTCAGCGCATAGTTGAACTGAAGCAAAAGATAGACTTCGAGAAGGAACAATTCAAGAAGAATGTAGCCAAGTTGAATGTGGCTGATGTGCAAAAGTTCAAGGTGATGCTTAATGACCTCAAGGAGTCGTTTCGGAAGAAACGCGAGGAAGCCAAAGGCTCAAGAGAGCGCATGAAAGCACTCGCAGACAAATGCGTTCAAGCCTACAATGAAGCTGAAAAGCGAAAGGAACTTGGCCGCCCTGGCATTGACCCCTCAATGGCTGCCAAGAAAAAGAAGTCAACTGAAGCCAGAGCTGAAGCACCACGGCAGGAAGAACCCCACATTGTCTTCCCTGCCAGCATGCGCGGCTCGAAGGCCAAGGCTCCTTCAGTGGCTTCTGAACAGAAGAAAACCAAGGCAGCTGAAGCCAAAGCCAGGAAGCGGAAAACCAAGCGCACCACTGATGAAGCACCACCCCCCAAGAAGAGAAAAACCAAGAAGAGAGATCAGGCTGCTCCCACAGAGCCCCTTGTTGTTGAACCCCTCGCCTTTGTTCCCCCTCCATCTGCAAACCAAGAGCGTCGAATGATTGTTCATGAGCCTGCTTCCACAGAGGCTCTTGAAGCTCAAGAAGTCCCAGTCATCGACCCCATCGCGACTGAAGATATTGCTCAAGATGATGTAGTTCTTCCTCAGATCGAGCACGGTATAATTGCTTGTTCAAACGAACAGTGAGCTTATCAGTATTGGTCGTCCTTTGACGCCAATCTCACAAGATGCATCGTGGGCTGATCGCCCCCAGCAAGCTACCCCACATCAAGACTCACCAAGTACACCCCAACCATCACCTGCGCCCGTCATCAGCCCCATGTCCAATGATGACAACTACATGGAGACATCACCGTCACCAAAGGCATCGCATGTATTCCAACGGCTTCACAGAGGCCAGAGGCCATCCGTCTCCATGACCACCATCACAGAAGAGGGCTCAAACTTGTCAAGTTCAGTGGCACGTCAAATGTTTCCTGAAGACAATCCTTCTGTGACGGTCCCTGTGTCTGAAGCCAATGCTGCTGAAGACCCTCTGGCTGCATCAGCTGAAGCAACACAAGAAGAAGAGCATGTCGCTACTCCCCCTACAACTCAAGAAGAAGTTCATGAAGAGAACTAGTCTATGCCAGAACCTCCAGCTACTCAAGTGGAGGGTGAGAATCCTGAGGCTGCCACAAATGACATTCCTGAAGCCAATGACGTTGTCATGGCCGAAGCCAATGTGGAGCCTATAGTGGCCAATGCACCAGTGGCCAATGAAGTCAATGAAATCCATGAAGCAGATGAAGTTAATGCAGCACCTGACACAAATCTGCAGTCTGAAGTCAATGCCACTGCTCCTGTTCCGCCTCCAAGGCCACATACTATCGAGCAAGCATACAACTATGGCCAGCTTGTCACTGTCAGATGGCCTATTCTGATTCCTCCACCTGCTATCGATCCTCAATTTGATTACCATGTCTAGCACAGGCCTCAGGTTCAGAAGCCAAAGCCAAGACTGCCCAGATTTCCAGGTACTGCCACTTCACCAGGATCTTTCAATGTCAATGGCTTCATTGCACACAACACCTTCTTCGATAGCGAAAAGAACCCCTACACCAGGCCCAAGATTTCATCTGATCGGTTCTGGAGTTATCAGCAGCGCAGCTACTATTCATGCATTCTGTACAACCATGGCCTCGTATTTCCGCATATGCGCCCTGATACTGAAGCCATAGCTGGCCTGCCCTGCTTAGAAGAAGCTCTCGATTGCTTCAGAGAGGCTGGCTTACTGCATTTTGTCACTTATAAGGAGCACTGGAATGAAGAGTTGCTGCTTCAATTCTACGCCACTCTTCATATCAGAGGCTGCAACAGGGATCCTAAGACTTGGGTCCTTGAGTTGATGACAGGAAATGTACATCATGAAGCCAAAGCATTTGATGTCATTGAGCTTACTGGCCTTCCCACTCCAGGTGATCTCTATGAGCCCGGTTGTCAGCTTCACACTGCAGCTTTGGAAAGCATCTTTCACAAGTCGGAACCCGACATGAGCCAGATGCTAAGCATGATGAAGCCATTGCCTCCAGATGCAGAATATCCTACGGAGTTCTTTGTTGAAGACCTTGAGTATCTACCACGCACAATCTATCACATCATAAGGCGAACTCTCCGGCCCATCAAAGGACATTCTCCAAAGGCTAAGCTAGAAGGTGCAATGAAGACATTGGTCTTCCATATTATTCATGGCAAATGCTTCAATGCGCAAGATTTCTTCATCCGCCAACTTGCTGCATCAGGATCTGACATTTTTTGGCTTGAAGTTCTATGCTCCATGGATCATGCGTCTGATCAAGCTTCACACTGCTTTCAACTATCACCATCTCCACGCAACCACATTGTCTTCTTGCTAGTTGTCGATATGTCTGTTGAAGCCATCTATCCAGAGCCTGACAAGGAGCCACTTTATCTTCATAATGCTGATCGTCAGAGCTTCACTCAGCCCATTGAAGGTGTGCTGGCTGCCACTCGAGTCTATCCGTTGGCTGGTACTACACGTGCACCTCACCGTGCACAAACCGAAGCCACTGATAGCACAATTGCTCAACGGTCTCGAAAGCGATCTCGTGTACTCAATGACCGAGAGCTTCTCGTTGGCCTACATCAGAAACAGGATAGGCATCATGATTGGCTCAAGCGCCAGATGCAGAGCATCATGACTGACGTCAATCGCATTCGCAACCTTGCAACCAAGAATGCCTTTGTCGCGCATGAAACCTGTCGACGCACATGGAAAGGGCTGACGCTTATGTGTGCTGAGGAAGATCTTCAGGACGATGGCCTCTTAGAACGATTCAAGTTTGATTCCACTCCGCCCAGAAATGCTATTCTGCGGCGCACTCCATCTCTTGAAGACTCAGAGTACTCCTCCTCTGCTGAAACTGTGAATGCTCGTGTGATCGATGATCAAGATGATGCTACTTCGCCACCTTCAACACGTTTCAACACTGCTCCAAGTTCGTCTGCACCGCCAAACCTCGACACCAACCCTGCATCTTCTCCTACTCCTTCTGGGAACGAGTAGAGGCTCATTGTCTTCAACCCTTTTTGGTCCTTACTGACAAAAGGGGGAGAAGCTATGAGTTGATAGTCTTCAAGCGGGTTCATATGGGCGGTTGCTTTATATTTTCCCTAGTGTTTACAACTCTTGCTCTTGATACATTTGGTTCTCTGAGTTGTAACACTTAAACTCGATGGTCGTCTGCTACTTATTTGCTATTTTGTGATGCGATGATAAATTCCGCATGTGCGATGATAACTTCCGCACTTAAATCATTTTGCAGACGTCCATTTTTCATTATGCATGTCATTATCTTCGTTACATCAAATCATGTATGATGAATTGTCTTCATAAGTTGAAGAGGATCTCCACAAGTAGAACTTGTCATGTGCATTTGCATTCCAAAAGCAAATTACTTATATGCACATCTTCAGGGGGAGCCTTTTGCTACTTATGAAGACAATACCTCATCCTTTACAATTTCACATATTTATATCCCCGTTGAAAACTTCAACCAGTTTGTCATCAATCACCAAAAAGGGGGAGATTGTAAGTGCATCTAGTGCCACCCCTAGTTTGGTTTTGGAGTATTGACGACAAACGTAGTTGAGGGACTAATGTGTTTGTGAGAATTGCAGGATAACACAGGTAGTAGTCCCTCCTTGATTCGATTTACCTACCGGAGATGATCCCTAAAAATGTATGAAGACATTGAAGATAATGGTGGTACGTGAAGATATTCACATTGAAGTCTATGACAGAAGAAGACATTGAGTGAAGACTATGGAGCACCGAGGGAGTCCTGGATTAGGGGGTGTCCGGATAGCCGGACTATGACCTTTGGCCGGACTCCTGGAGTATGAAGATACAAGATTGAAGACTTCGTCCCGTGTCCGGATGGGACTTTCCTTGGCGTGGAAAGCAAGCTTGGCGATACGGATATGTAGATCTCCTACCATTGTAACCGACTCAGTGTAACCCTAACCCTCTTCGGTGCCTATATAAACCGGAGGGTTTTAGTCCGTAGGACGAACAACAATCATACCATAGGCTAGCTTCTAGGGTTTAGCCTCTCTGATCTCGTGGTAGATCTACTCCTGTACTACCCATATCATCAATATTAATCAAGCAGGAGTAGGGTTTTACCTCCATTGAGAGGGCCTGAACCTGGGTAAAAACATCGTGTCCCTTGTCTCCTGTTACCATCCACCTAGACGCACAGTTCGGGACCCCCTACCCGATATCCGTCGGTTTTGACACCAACATTGGTGCTTTCATTGAGAGTTCCTCTGTGTCATCATCTTTAGGCCCGATGGCTCCTCCAATCATCAACAACGATGCGCTCCAGGGTGAGACTTTTCTCCCCGGACAGATCTTCGTATTCGGTGGCTTTGCACTGCGGGCTAATTCGCTTGGCCATCTGGACCAGATTTAAACCTACGCCCCTGGCCACCAGGTCAGATTTGGAAGTTTGAACTACACAGCTGACGTCCGCGGAGACTTGATCTTCGACGGGTTCGGGCCACAGCCAAGCGCGCCGCATTGTCACGAGGGGCATGATCTAGCTCTGCCGCCGAACAGTGTCCTTGAGGCCGCACCAGTGTCCGCTCCGACCTTTTGCTCGGAGCCGACTGCACCGATCGAGGACAGGTGGCTCGACACCGCCTCGGGGGCTGCGATCTCTACGGCGATTGAGCCATACACCTACTGTTGGGGAACGCAGTAATTTCAAAAAAATTCCTACGCACACGCAAGATCATGGTGATGCATAGCAACGAGAGGGGAAAGTGTTGTCCACGTACCCTCGTAGACCGAAAACGGAAGCGTTATAACAACGCGGTTGATGTAGTCGTACGTCTTCACGGCCCGACCGATCAAGCACCGAAACCACGGCACCTCCGAGTTTTAGCACACGTTCAGCTCGATGACGATCATCGGACTCCGATCCAGCAAAGTGTCGGGGATGAGTTCCATCAGCACGACGGCGTGGTGATGATCTTGATGTTCTAGCGTCGCAGGGCTTCGCCTAAGCACCGCTACAATATTATCAAGGAGAACTATGGTGGAGGGGGGCACCGCACACGGCTAAGAGATCTCAAGGATCAATTGTTGTTGTGCCTAGAGGTGCCCCCCTGCCCCCGTATATAAAGGAGCAAGGGGAGAGGGGGCGGCCGGCCTAGGAAGGGGCGCGCCAAGGGGAGTCCTACTCCCACCGGGAGTAGGACTCCCTCCTTCCTTGTTGGAGTAGGAGAAGGGGAAAGAGGGGGAGAGGAAGAAGGAAAAGGGGGCTTCGCCCCTTGTCCAATTCGGACCAGAGGGGGGGCACAACCTCCTTCCTTTTGGCCTCTCTCCTCTATTCCCGTATGGCCCAATAAGGCCCATATACTCCCCAGCGAATTCCCATAACTCTCCGATACTCTGAAAAATACCTGAATCAATCGGAACCTTTTTGAAGTCCGAATATAGTCGTCCAATATATCTATCTTTACATCTCGACCATTTTGAGACTCCTCGTCATGTCCCCGATCTGATCCGGGACTCCGAACTCCTTCGGTACATCAAAACTCATAAACTCATAATATAACTGTCATCAAAACCTTAAGCGTGCGGACCCTACGGGTTCGAGAACAATGTAGACATGACCGAGACACGTCTCCGGTCAATAACCAATAGCGGAACCTGGATACTCATATTGGCTCCCACATATTCTACGAAGTTCTTTATCGGTCAAACGGCATAACAACATACGTTGTTCCCTTTGTCATCGGTATGTTACTTGCCCGAGATTCGATCGTCAGTATCTCAATACCTAGTTCAATCTCGATACCGGCAAGTCTCTTTACTCGTTCCGTAATACGCCATCTCACAACTAACTCATTAGTTGCAATGCTTGCAAGGCTTAAGTGATGTGCATTACCGAGAGGGCCCAGAGATACCTCTCCGACAATCGGAGTGACAAATCCTAATCTCGAAATACGCCAACCCAACATGTACCTTTGGAGACACCTGTAGAGCTCCTTTATAATCACCCAGTTACGACGTTTGGTAGCACACAAAGTGTTCCTCCGGTACAAGGGAGTTGCATAATCTCATAGTCATCGGAACATGTATAAGTCATGAAGAAAGCAATAGCAACATACTATACGATCAAGTGCTAAGCTAACGGAATGGGTCAAGTCAATCACATCATTCTCCTAATGATGTGATCTCGTTAATCAAATGACAACTCTTTGTCCATGGCTAGGAAACATAACCATCTTTGATTAATGAGCTAGTCAAGTAGAGGCATACTAGTGACACTCAGTTTGTCTATGTATTCACACATGTATCATGTTTCCGGTTAATACAATTCTAGCATGAATAATAAACATTTATCATGAAATAAGGAAATATATAATAACTTTATTATTGCCTCTAGGGCATATTTCCTTCAGTCTCCCACTTGCACTAGAGTCAATAATCTAGTTCATATCGCCATGTGATTTAACACCAATATTCATATCTGTATATGATTAACACCCATAGTTCACATCGTCATGTGACCAACACCCAAAGGGTTTACTAGAGTCAATAATCTAGTTCACATCGCTATGTGATTAACACCCAAAGAGTACTAAGGTGTGATCATGTTTTGCTCGTGAGAGAAGCTTAGTCAACGGGTCTGTCACATTCAGAGCCGTATGTATTTTGCAAATATTCTATGTCTACAATGCTCTGCATGGAGCTACTCTAGCTAATTGCTCCCACTTTCAATATGTATCCAGATTGAGACTTAGAGTCATCTGGATCGGTGTAAAAAGCTTGCATCGATGTAACTCTTTACGACGGGCTCTTTTATCACCTCCATAATCAAGAAATATTTCCTTAGTCCTCACTAAGGATGTTCTTGACCAATGTCCAGTGATCTACTCCTAGATCACTATTGTACTCCCTTGCCAAATTTAGAGCAAGGTATACAATAGGTCTGGTACATAGCATAGCATACTTTATAGAACCTATGACTGAGGCATAGGGAATGACTTTCATTCTCTTTTCTATTTTCTGCCGTTGTCAGGATTTGAGTCTTTACTCAATTTCACACCTTTGCAACACTGGCAAGAACTTTTTGTTTGACTGTTCCATTTTGAACTACTTCAAAATCTTGACAAGGTATGTACTTATTGAAAAAAACTTATCAAGCGTCTTGATCTATCTCAATAGATCTTGATGCTCAATATGTAAGTAGCTTTACTGATGTCTTTCTTTTAAAAGAACTCCTTTCAAATACTCGTTATGCTTTCCAGAAAAATTCTACATCATTTCTGATCAACAATATGTTACTCACATATATTTATCAGAAAGGCGGTAGTGCTCCCACTCACTTTATTGTAAATACAGGCTTCACCGCAAGTCTGTATAAAACTATATGCTTTGATCAACTTATCAAAGCGTATATTCCAACTCTGAGATGCTTGCACCAGTCCATAGATGGATCGCTGGAGCTTGCACATTTTGTTAGCACCTTTAGGATTGACAAACCTTCTGGTTGCATCATATACAACTCTTCTTTAAGAAAAACATTAAGGAATGCAGTTTTGACATCCATTTGCCAGATTTCATAAAATGTGGCAATTGCTAACATGATTCAGACAGACTTAAGCATCGCTACAGTTGAGAAAATCTCATTGTAGTCAACACCTTGAACTTTTCAAAAACCTTTTTGCGACAAGTCGAGCTTTGTAGATAGTAACACTACTATCAGCATCTATCTTCCTCTTGAAGATCCATTTATACAATATGGCTTGCCGATCATCGGGCAACTCCACCAAAGTCCACTCTTTGTTCTCATATATGGATTCCATCTCAGATTTCATGGCCTCAAGCCATTTCGCGGAATCCGAGCTCATCATCGCTTCCTCGTAGTTCGTAGGTTTATCATGGTCTAGTAACATGACTTCCAGAATAGGATTACCGTACCACTCTGGTGCGGATCTTACTCTGGTTGACCTACGAGGTTTCAGTAGTAACTTGATCTGAAGTTTCATGATCATCATCATTAGCTTCCTTACTAATTGGTGTAGGCATCACTAGAACTGATTTCAGTGATGAACTAGTTTCCAATTCGGGAGAAGGTACAAATTACCTTAACAAGCTCTACTTTCCTCCCACTCACTTCTTTCGAGAGAAACTCCTTCTCTAGAAAGGATCCATTCTTAGCAACGAATGTTTTGCCTTCAGATCTGTGATAGAAGGTGTACCCAACACTTTCCTTTGGGTATTCTATGAAGACGCACTTCTCCGATTTGGGTTCGAGCTTGTCAGGTTGAAAACCTTTTTCATATAAGCATCGCAACTCCAAACTTTAAGAAACGACAACTTTGGTTTCTTGCCAAACCACAGTTCATAAGGCGTTGTCTCAACGGATTTTGATGGTGCCCTATTTAACGTGAATGCAGCTGTCTCTAATGCATAACCCCAAAACAATAGTGATAGATCGGTAAGAGACATCATAGATCGCACCATATCTAATAAAGTACGGTTATGACGTTCGGACACACCATTATGTTGTGGTGTTCCAGGTGGCATGAGTTTGTGAAACTATTCCACATTGTTTTAATTGAAGACCAAACTCGTCACTCAAATATTCGTCTCTGCGATTAGATCGTAGAAACCTTATTTCTTGTCACGATGATTTTCCTCTTCACTCTGAAACTCTTTGAACTTTTCAAATGTTTCAGACTTATGTTTCATCAAGTAGATATACCCATATCTGCTCAAATCATCTGTGAAGGTCAGAAAATAACGATACTTGCCGTGAGCCTTAACACTCATCGGACCGCATACATCAGTATGTATTATTTCCAATAAGTCAGTTGCTCGCTCCATTGTTCCGGAGAACGGAGTCTTAGTCATCTTGCCCATGAGGCATGGTACGCAAGCATCAAGTGATTCATAATCAAGTGATTCCAAAAGTCCATCAGTATGGAGTTTCTTCATGCGCTTTACACCAATATGACCTAAACGGTAGTGCCACAAATAAGTTGCACTATCATTATTAACTTTGCATCTTTTGGATTCAATATTATGAAAATGTGTATCACCACGATCGAGATCCAACAAACCATTTTCATTGGGTGTATGACCATAGAAGGTTTTATTCATGTAAACAGAACAACAATTATTCTCTAATTTAAATGAATAACCGTATTGCAATAAACATGATCAAATCATATTCATGCTCAACGCAAACACCAAATAACACTTATTTAGGTTCAACACTAATCCCGAAAGTATAGGGAGTGTGCGATGATGATCATATCAATCTTGGAACTACTTCCAACACACATCGTCACTTCACCCTTAACTAGTCTCTGTTTATTCTCAGAACTCCTGTTTGAGTTACTAATCTTAGCAACCGAACAAGTATCAAATACTCAGGGGCTACTATAAACACTAGTAAGGCACACATCAATAACCTGTATATCAAATATACTCTTGTTCACTTTGCCATCCTTCTTACCCACCAAATATTCAGGGAATTTCCGCTTCCAGTGACCATTTCCTTTGCAGTAGAAGCACTTAGTTTCAGGCTTTGGTCCAGCTTTGGGCTTCTTTACGGGAGTGACAACTTGCTTGCCATTCTACTTGAAGTTCCCTTTCTTTTCCTTTGCCTTTTTTTTTGAAACTAGTGGTCTTGTCAATCATCAACACTTGATGCTCTTTTCTTGATTTCTACCTTCGTCGATTTCAACATCACGAAGAGCTCGGGAATCGTTTTCGTCATCCCTTGCATTATAGTTCATCACGAAGTTCTAGTAACTTGGTGATGGTGACTAGAGACTCTGCCAATCACTATCTTATCTGGAAGATTAACTCCCAGTTGATTCAAGCGATTGTAGTACTCAAACAATCTAAGTACTTGCTCACTAGTTGAGCAATTCTCCTCCATCTTTTTAGTCGAAGTATTTGTCAGAGGTCTCATACCTCTTGACACGGGCATGAGTCTGAAATACCAATTTCATCTCTTGAAACATCTTATATGTTCCATGACGTTTCAAAAACATTTTGTAATCCCGGTTCTAAGCCATAAAGCATGGTGCACAAAACTATCAAGTAGTCATCATATTGAGCTAGCCAAACGTTCATAACGTCTGCATCTGCTCCAGCAATAGGTGTGTCACCTAGCGTGCATCAAGGACATAATTCTTCTGTGCAGCAATGAGAATAAACCTCAGATCACGGACCAAGTCCGCATCATTGCTACTAACATTTTTCAACTTAGTTGTTTTTCTCTACGAACATATCAAAAACATAGGGAAGCAAAAACATAGGGAAGCAACAACGCGAGCTATTGATCTACAACATAATTTGCAAAATACTACCAGGACTAAGTTCATGATAAATTAAAGTTCAATTAATCACATTTCTTAAGAACTCCCACTTAGACAGACATCTCTCTAGTCATCTAAGTGATCACGTGATCCAAATCAACTAAACCATGTCCGATCATCACGTGAGATGGAGTAGTTTTCAATGGTGAACATCACTATGTTGATCATATCTACTATATGATTCACGTTCGACCTTTTGGTCTCCGTGTTCCGAGGCCATATCTGTATATGCTAGGCTTGTCAAGTTTAACCTGAGTATTCCACGTGTGAAACTGTTTTGCACCTGTTGTATTTGAACGTAGAGCCTATCACACCCGATCATCACGTGGTGTCTCAGCACGAAGAACTTTCGCAATGGTGCATACTCAGGGAGAACACTTCTTGATAATTAGTGAGAGATCATCTTAAAATGCTACCATCAAACAAAACAGAATAAGATGTATAACAGATAAACATCATATGCAATCAAAATATGTGACATGATATGGCCATGATCATCTTGCGCCTTTGATCTCCATCTCCAAAGTACTGTCATGATCTCTATCGTCACCGGCACGACACCATGATCTTCATCATCTTGATCTATATCAATGTGTCGTCACATGGTCGTCTCACCAACTATTGCTCTTGCAACTATTGCTATCGCATAACGATAAAGTAAAGCAATTATTTGGCACTTGCATCTTATGCAACAAAGAGACAACCATAGGGCTTCTGCCAGTTGCCGATAACAAAACATGATCATCTCATACAACAACTTATATCTCATCACGTCTTGACCATATCACATCACTACATGCCCAGCAAAAACAAGTTAGACGTCCTCTACTTTGTTGTTGCAAATTTTACGTGGCTGCTACGGGCTGAGCAGGAACCGTTCTTACCTACGCATCAAAACCACAACAATAGTTCGTCAAGTTAGTGTTGTTTTAACCTTCTCAAGGACCGAGCGTAGCCACACTCGGTTCAACTAAAGTTGGAGAAACAGACACCCGCCAGCCACCTGTGTGCAAAGCACATCGGTAGAACCAGTCTCGCGTAAGCGTACGCGTAATGTCGGTCCGGGCCGCTTCATCCAACAATACCGCCGAACCAAAGTATGACATGCTGGTAAGCAGTATGACTTGTTTCGCCCACAACTCACTTGTGTTCTACTCGTGCATATAACATCGCATAAAACCTAGGCTCGGATGCCACTGTTGGGGAACGCAGTAATTTCAAAAAAATTCCTACGCACACGCAAGATCATGGTGATGCATAGCAACGAGAGGGGAGAGTGTTGTCCACGTACCCTCGTAGACCGAAAACGGAAGCGTTATAACAACGCGGTTGATGTAGTCGTACGTCTTCACGGCCCGACCGATCAAGCACCGAAACTACGGCATCTCCGAGTTTTAGCACACGTTCAGCTCGATGACGATCCCCGGACTCCGATCCAGCAAAGTGTCGGGGATGAGTTCCGTCAGCACGACGGCGTTGTGATGATCTTGATGTTCTACCGTCGCAGGGCTTCGCCTAAGCACCGCTACAATATTATCGAGGAGAACTATGGTGGAGGGGGCCACCGCACACGGCTAAGAGATCTCAAGGATCAATTGTTGTTGTGCCTAGAGGTGCCCCCCTTGCCCCCGTATATAAAGGAGCAAGGGGGGAGGGGGCGGCCGGCCTAGGATGGGGCGCGCCAAGGGGAGTCCTACTCCCACCGGGAGTAGGACTCCCTCCTTCCTTGTTTGAGTAGGAGAAGGGGAAAGAGGGGGAGAGGAAGAAGGAAAGGGGGCTGCACCCCTTGTCCAATTCGGATGAGAGGGGGGCGCAGGCCTCCTTCCTTTTGGCCTCTCTCCTCTATTCCCGTATGGCCCAATAAGGCCCATATACTCCCCGGCGAATTCCCATAACTCTCCGGTACTCCGAAAAATACCCGAATCACTCGGAACCTTTTTGAAGTCCGAATATAGTCGTCCAATATATCGATCTTTACGTCTCGACCATTTTGAGACTCCTCGTCATGTCCCCGATCTCATCCGGGACTCCGAACTCCTTCGGTACATCAAAACTCATAAACTCATAATATAACATCGCCGAAACCTTAGCGTGTGGACCCTACGGGTTCGAGAACAATGTAGACATGACCGAGACACGTCTCCGGTCAATAACCAATAGCGGAACCTGGATGCTCATATTGGCTCCCACATATTCTACAAAGATCTTTATCGGTCAAACCGCGTAACAACATACGTTGTTCCCTTTGTCATCGGTATGTTACTTGCCCGAGATTCGATCGTCGGTATCTCAATACCTAGTTCAATCTCGTTACGGGCAAGTCTCTTTACTCGTTCCGTAATACATCATCTCACAACTAACTCATTAGTTGCAATGCTTGCAAGGCTTAAGTGATGTGCATTACCGAGAGGGCCCAGAGATACCTCTCCGACAATCAGAGTGACAAATTCTAATCTCGAAATACGCCAACCCAACATGTACCTTTGGAGACACCTGTAGAGCTCCTTTATAATCACCCAGTTACGTTGTGACGTTTGGTAGCACACAAAGTGTTCCTCCGGTAAACGGGAGTTGCATAAATCTCATAGTCATAGGAACATGTATAAGTCATGAAGAAAGCAATAGCAACATACTATACGATCAAGTGCTAAGCTAACAGAATGGGTCAAGTCAATCACAACATTCTCCTAATGATGTGATCCCGTTAATCAAATGACAACTCTTTGTCCATGGCTAGGAAACATAACAATCTTTGATTAATGAGCTAGTCAAGTAGAGGCATACTAGTGACACTCAGTTTGTCTATGTATTCACACATGTAGCATGTTTCCGGTTAATACAATTCTAGCATGAATAATAAACATTTATCATGAAATAAGGAAATATATAATAACTTTATTACTGCCTCTAGGGCATATTTCCTTCACCTACCCCATCCTTTGCGAAGCTCGTGACTCCAAGGTGCCGGACTCCTCTCCGGACTCCGAGCTTTCCGCGCCCCCGCCAATCGAATCCGATTGGGCGCCGATCATGGAATTCACTGCCGCGGACATCTTTCAGCACTCGCCCTTTGGCGACATCCTGAATTCACTAAAGTCTCTCTCTTTATCAGGAGAGCCCTGGCCGGATTATGGTCAGGAAGGTTGGGATGCGGAGGACGAAGAAATACAAAGCCCACCCACCACCTGTTGGGGAACGTAGTAATTTCAAAATTTTCCTACGATCACGCAAGATCATGGTGATGCATAGCAACGAGATGAGAGTGTTGTCTCGTACCCTCGTAGACCAGCAACGGAAGCGTTGACGCAACGTAGAGGAAGTAGTCGTACTTCTTCCCGATCCAAACCGTTCCAAGTACCGAACGTACGGCACCTCCGAGTTCTGCACACGTTCAGCTCGATGGCGTCCCTCGAACTCCGATCCAGCCGAGTGTTGAGGAGAGTTTCGTCAAGACGACGGCGTGGTGGCGATGATGATGTTCCACCGCGCGGGGCTTCGCCTAAGCTCCGCAACGGTATATTCGAGGTGTAGTTTGGTGGAAGGGGGCACCGCACACGGCTAAGGAACGATCTCAATGATCAACTTGTGTGTCATGGGGTGCCCCCTGCCCCTGTATATAAAGGAGGGAAGGGGAGGGGCTGGCCGGCCAAGGAGAGGTGCGCCAGGTGTCCTACTCCTACTAGGGTAGGATTCCCCCAAATCCTAGTCCAACTAGGTTTCCCCAAGTGGGAAGAGAGAGAGAGAGGGGGGCGCCCCCTTCTCCTAGTCCTAATAGGACTAGGGAAGGGGGGAAGGTGCGGCCAGCACTATGGCCCCCTTTTCTCTTTCCCACTAAGGCCCATCAAGGCCCATTGACCCCGGGAGGTTCCGTAACCCCGGTACTCGGTAAAATTCCCAATTTCACCCGGAGTGATTCCGAGTCAAACATAGGCTTCCAATATATCAATCTTTATGTCTCGACCATTTGAGACTCCTCGTCATGTCCGTGATCTCATCCGGGACTCGAACAACCTTCGGTACATCAATATCATATAAACTCATAATAACATCCATCGAAGCGTTAAGCGTGCGGACCCTACGGGTTCGAGAACTATGTAGACATGACCGAGACACCTCTCGGTCAATAACCAATAGCGGGACCTGGATGCCCATATTGGCTCCTACATATTCTCGAAGATCTTTATCGGTCGATCCGCATAACAACATCGTTGTTCCTTTGTCATCGGTATGTTATTTGCCCGAGATTCGATCGTCGGTATCAATACCTAGTTCAATCTCGTTCTTGGCAAGTCTCTTTTCTCGTTCCGTAATACATCATCTCACAACTAACACATTTAGTTGCAATGCTTGCAAGGCTTATGTGATGTGCATTACCGAGAGGGCCGAGATACCTCTCCGACAATCGGAGTGACAAATCCTAATCTCGAAATATGCCAACCCAACATGTACCTTCGGAGACACCTGTAATGTACCTTTATAATCACCCGATTCGTTGTGACGTTTGGTAGCACCAAAAGTGTTCCTCGGGCAAGCGGGAGTTGCATAATCTCATAGTCATAGGAACATGTATAAGTCATGAAGAAAAGCACTAGCAACAAACTATACGATCAGGTGCTATGCTAATGGAATGGGTCATGTCAATCGAGATCATTCAACCAATGATGTGATCCCGTTAATCAAATAACAACTCCTTGTTCATGGTTAGGAAACATAACCATCTTTGATTAACGAGCTAGTCAAGTAGAGGCATACTAGTGACACTCTGTAGGTTTATGTATTCACACATGTATTATGTTTCCGGTTAATACAATTCTAGCATGAATAATAAACATTTATCATGATATAAGGAAATAAATAATAACATTATTATTGCCTCTAGGGCATATTTCCTTGATCTCCCACTTGCACTAGAGTCAATAATCTAGATTACACAATGATTCTAACACCCATGGAGTCTTGGTGCTGATCATGTTTTGCTCGTGGAAGAGGCTTAGTCAGCGGTCTCGCAACATTCAGATCCGTATGTATCTTGCATATCTCTATGTCTCCCACCGACCAAATCCGGATGGAGTTGAGGCGTCTTTTGATGTGCTTGGTTCTCTTGTGAAATCTGGATTCCTTTGCCAAGGCAATTGCACCATATTGTCACAAAGATTTTCATTGGACCCGATACACTAGGTACAACACCTAGATCGGTTATGAACTCCTTCATCCAGACTCCTTCATTAGCTGCTTCCGAAGCAGCTATGTACTCAACTTCACATGTAGATCCCGAGCGGCGCTTTGTTTGGAACTGCACCAACCGACAGCTCCACCGTTTAATGTAAATCGTATCCGGTTTGCGATTTAGAATCGTCCGGATCGGTGTCAAAGCTTGCGTCGGCGTAACCGTTCTGACGAGCTCTTTGTCACCGCCATAAATGAGAAACATATCCTTAGTCCTTCTCAAGTACTTAAGGATGTTCTTGACCGCTGTCCAAATGATCCACTCTGGATTACTTTGGTACCTACCGCTAAACTTACAGCAAGGCACACATCAGGTCGGTACACAGCATTGCATACATGATAGAGCCTATGGCTGAAGCATAGGAACATCTTTCATTTTCTCTCTATCTTCTGCGGTGGTCGGGGCATTGAGTCTTACTCAACTTCACACCTTGTAATACCGGCAAGAACCCTTTCTTTGCACGATCCATTTGAACTTTTCAAAACTTTATCAAGGTATGTGCTTTGTGAAAGTCCTATTAAGCGTCTTGATCTATCTCTATAGATCTTAATGCCCAATATGTAAGCAGCTTCACGAGGTCTTTCATCGAAAAACTCTTATTCAAGTATCCCTTTATGCTATCCAGAAATTCTATATCATTTCCGATCAATAATATGTCATCCACATATAATATCGAAATGCTCTGAGCTCCCACTCACTTTCTTGTAAATCAAAGCTTCTCCAAAGTCTGTATAAAACCAAATGCTTTGATCACACTATCAAAGCGTTTATTCCAACTCGAGAGGCTTGCACCAGTCCATAAATGGATCGCTGGAGCTTGCACACTTTGTTAGCTCCTTTGGATCGACAAAACCTTCTGGTTGCATCATATACAACTCTTCTTCCGTAAATCCATTCAGAATGCAGTTTTAACATCCATTTGCCAAATTTCATAATCATAAAATGCGGCAATTGCTAACATGATTCGGACGGACTTAAGCATCGCTTCTGGTGAGAAGGTCTCATCGTAGTCAATCCCTTGAACTTGTCGAAAACCTTTTGCAACAAGTCGAGCTTTATAGACGATAACATTACCATCAGCGTCGGTCTTCTTCTTGAAGATCCATTTATTCTCAATTGCTTGCCGATCATCGGGCAAGTCAACCAAAGTCCACACTTTGTTCTCATACATGGATCCCATCTCAGATTTCATGGCCTCAAGCCATTTTGTGGAATCTGGGCTCACCATCGCTTCTTCATAGTTCGTAGGTTCATCATGTTCCAAAGAACATGACTTCCAAAATAGGATTACCGTACCACTCAGTGCGGATCTTGCTCTGGTTGATCTCTGAAGTTCTGAGAAACTTGATCTGAAGTTTCATGATCATCATCATTAGCTTCCTCCTATTTGGTGTAGGTGTCACGAAACTGTTTTACGTGATGTACTATTCTCAATAAGGGAGTAGATACAGTTATCTCATCAAGTTCTACTTTCCTCCCACTCACTTCTTTCGTGAGAAACTCTTTCTCCAAAAGTTTCGAATTTAGCAACAAAAATCTTGCCTTCGGATCTGTGATAGAAGGTGTACCCAACTGTCTCCTTTGGGTATCCTATGAAGACACATTTCTCGATTTGGGTTCGAGCTTATCAGGTTGAAGCTTTTTCACATAAGCATCGCAGCCCCAAACTTTCAGAAGCGACAACTTTGGTTTCTTGCCAAACCACAGTTCATAAGGCGTCGTCTCAGCGGTTTAGATGGTGCCCTATTTAAAGTGAATGTAGCCGTCTCTAAAGCATAACCCCAAAACGATAGCGGTAAATCAGTAAGAGACATCATAGATCGCACCATATCTAATAAAATACGATTCTGACGTTCGGACACACCATTACGTTGTGGTGTTCGGTGGCGTAAGTTCTTGAAACTATTCCGCATTGTTTCAAATGTAGGCCAAACTCGTAACTCAAATATTCTCCTCCACGATCAGATCGTAGAAACTTTATTTTCTTGTTACGATGATTTTCCACTTCACTCTGAAATTCTTTGAACTTTTCAAATGTTTCAGACTTGTGTTTCATTAAGTAGATATACCCATATCTGCTCAAATCATCTGTGAAGGTGAGAAAATAACGATATCCGCCATTTAGCCTCAACATTCATTGGACCACATACATCGGTATGTATGATTTCCAATAAATCTGTTGCTCTCTCCATAGTTCGGAGAACGGTGTTTTAGTCATCTTGCCCATAAGGCACGGTTCGCAAGTGCCAAGTGATTCATAATCAAGTGACTCCAAAAGTCCATCGGTATGGAGTTTCTTCATGCGCTTTACACCGATATGACCTAAGCGGCGATGCCACAAATAAGTTGCACCATCATTATCAACTCTGCATCTTTTGGTTTCAACATTATGAATATGTGTATCACTACTATCAAGATTAAGTAAAACAAACCATTCTTCAATGGTGCATGACCATAAAAGATATTATTCATATAAATAGAACAACCATTATTCTCGATTTAAATGAATAACCGTCTCGCATCAAACAAGATCCAGATATAATGTTCATGCTCAGCGCTGGTACTAAATAACAATTATTTAGGTCTAATACTAATCCGAAGGTAGATGTAGAGGTAGCGTGCCGATTGCGATCACATCGACTTTGGAACCATTTCCCAGCGCATTGTCACCTCGTCCTTAGCCAATCTTCGCAATCCGTAGCCCTGTTTGAGTTGCAAATATTAGCAATGAACCAGATATCAAATACCAGTGCTCTGCGGTATTAGTAAGGTACACATCAATAACATGTATATCACATATACCTTTGTTAACCTTGCCATCCTTCTTATCCGCCAAATACTTGGGGCAGTTCCGCTTCGAAAGACCAGCCTGCTTGCAATAGAAGCACTCAGTTTCAGGTTTAGGACCAGACTTGGGTTTCTTCTCTTGATCAGCAACTTGCTTGCCGCTCTTTTGAAGTTTCCTTTTCTTTCCTTTGCCCTTTTCTTGAAACTAGTGGTTTTGTTAACCATCAACACTTGATGCTCCTTTTGATTTCTACCTCCATGACTTTCAGCATCGCGAAGAGCTCGGGCATTGTTTTGGTCATCCCTTGCATATTATAGTTCATCACGAAGCTCTTGTAGCTTGGTGGCGTGATTGGAGAATTCTGTCAATGGCGCAATCATCCGGAAGATTAACTCCCAGTTGAATCAAGTGATTGTTATATCCGACATTACGAGTATATGCTCACCGACGAACCGTTCTCCTCCATCTTACAGCTATAGAACTTATTGGAGACTTCATATCTCTCAATCCGGGCATTCGCTTGGAATATTAACTTCAACTCTGGAACATCTCATATGCTCCATGGTGTTCAAAACGACGTTGAAGTCCCGGTTCTAAGCCGTAAAGCATGGCACACTGAACTATAGAGTAGTCATCGAGCTTTGCTTTGCGGACGTTCACAACTTCGCGCAGCCCTTGCACCAGGCCTGGCACCTAACGGTGCTTCGGGGCGTAATTCTTCCGTGCAGCAATAAGGATAATCCTCAAATTACGGACCCAGTCCGTGTAATTGCTACCATCATCTTTCAACTTTGCTTTCTCAAGGAACGCATTAAAATTCAACGGAACAACAAAGACGAGCCATCTATCTACACATCATAGACAAGCAAGATACTATCGGTACTAAGTTCATGATAAATTTAAGTTCAATTAATCATATTACTTAAGAACTCCCACTTAGAAAAATATCCTTCAATTCTCTAAGTGATTGCGTGATCCATATCAACTACACCATGACCGATCATCACGTGTGATGGAGTAGTTTCAATGGTGAACATCAATATGTTGATCATATCTACTATATGATTCACGCTCGACCTTCGGTCTCCGTGTTCGAGGTCATATCTTATATGCATAGCTCGTCAAGTATAACCTGAGTATTCTGCGTGTGCAACTGTTTTGCACCGTTGTATTTGAGCGTAGAGCCTATCACACCCGATCATCACGTGGTGTCTCAAAGACGAAGAACTTTCGCAGCGGTGCATACTCGGGAGAACACTTCTTGATAATTTAGTAAGGATCATCTTATAATGCTACCGTCAATCAAAGCAAAATAAGATGCATAAAGGATTAACATCACATGCAATCAATATAAGTGATATGATATGGCCATCATCATCTTGTGCTTGTGATCTCCATCTCCAAGCACCGTCATGATCACCATCGTCACCGGTAGCGACACCTTGATCTCCATCGTAGCATCGTTGTCGTCTCGCCAATCTTATGCTTCTCGACTATCGCTACCGCTTAGTGATAAAGTAAAGCATTACAGAGCGATTGCATTTCATACAATAAGCGACAACCATATGGCTCCTGCCGATTGCCGATAACCGGTTACAAAACATGATCATCTCATACAATAAAATTCAGCATCATGTCTTGACCATATCACATCACAACATGCCCTGCAAAAACAAGTTAGGCGTCCTCTACTTTGTTGTTGCAAATTTTACGTGGCTGCTACGGGCTGAGCAAGAACCGTTCTTACCTCGCATCAAAACCACAGCGATACTTCGTCAAATAGACTCCGTTTAACCTTCTCAAGGACGGGCGTATGCACTCGATTCAACTAAAGTGAGAGAGCAGACACCGCCGGTCACCTTTAAGCAACGAGTGCTCGGGCGGTGAAACCAGTCTCGCGTAAGCGTCTGGCGTAATGTCGGTCCGGGCGCTTCATCTCACAATACCGCTGAACCAAAGTATGACATGCTGGTAGGCGGTATGACTTGTATCGTCCACAACTCACTTGTGTTCTACTCGTGCACATGACATCAACGCATAAAACCAGGCTCGGATGCCACCGTTGGGGAGCGTAGTAATTTCAAAATTTTCCTACGATCACGCAAGATCATGGTGATGCATAGCAACGAGATGAGAGTGTTGTCTCGTACCCTCGTAGACCAGCAGCGAAGCGTTGGCGCAGCGTAGAGGAAGTAGTCGTACTTCTTCCCGATCCAACCGATCCAAGTACCGAGCGTCGGCACCTCCGAGTTCTGCACACGTTCAGCTCGATGGCGTCCCTCGAACTCCGATCCAGCCGAGTGTTGAGGAGAGTTTCACGACCTGACGGCGTGGTGGCGATGATGATGTTCCACCGCGCAGGGCTTCGCTAAGCTCCGCAGCGGTATATTCGAGGTGTAGTTTGGTGGAAGGGGCACCGCACACGCTGAGGAACGATCTCAATGATCAACTTGTGTGTCATGGGGTGCCCCTGCCCTGTATATAAAGGAGGGAAGGGAGGGCTGGCCGGCCAAGGAGAGGTGCGCCAGGTGTCCTACTCCTACTAGGGTAGGATTCCCCCAAATCCTAGTCCAACTAGGTTTCCCAAGTGGGAAGAGAGAGAGAGAGCGCCTTTCTCCTAGTCCTAATAGGACTAGGGAAGGGGAAGGTGCTGACCAGCACTATGGCCCCTTTTCTCTTCCCACTAAGGCCCATCAAGGCCCATTGACCCCCGGGAGGTTCCGTAACCCCTGTACTCGGTAAAATTCCCAATTTCACCCGGAGTGATTCCGAGTCAAACATAGGCTTCCAATATATCAATCTTTATGTCTCGACCATTTGAGACTCCTCGTCATGTCCGTGATCTCATCCGGGACTCGAACAACCTTGGTACATCAATATCATATAAACTCATAATAACCGCCATCGAAGCGTTAAGCGTGCGGACCCTACGGGTTCGAGAACTATGTAGACATGACCGAGACACCTCTCGGTCAATAACCAATAGCGGGACCTGGATGCCCATATTGGCTCCTACATATTCTCGAAGATCTTTATCGGTCGGACCGCATAACAACATCGTTGTTCCTTTGTCATCGGTATGTTATTTGCCCGAGATTCGATCGTCGGTATCCAATACCTAGTTCAATCTCGTTCTTGGCAAGTCTCTTTTCTCGTTCCGTAATACATCATCTCACAACTAACACATTTAGTTGCAATGCTTGCAAGGCTTATGTGATGTGCATTACCGAGAGGGCCAGAGATACCTCTCCGACAATCGGAGTGACAAATCCTAATCTCGAAATATGCCAACCCAACATGTACCTTCGGAGACACCTGTAATGTACCTTTATAATCACCCGATTCGTTGTGACGTTTGGTAGCACCAAAAGTGTTCCTCGGGCAAGCGGGAGTTGCATAATCTCATAGTCATAGGAACATGTATAAGTCATGAAGAAAAGCACTAGCAACAAACTATACGATCAGGTGCTATGCTAATGGAATGGGTCATGTCAATCAGATCATTCAACCAATGATGTGATCCGTTAATCAAATAACAACTCCTTGTTCATGGTTAGGAAACATAACCATCTTTGATTAACGAGCTAGTCAAGTAGAGGCATACTAGTGACACTCTGTAGGTTTATGTATTCACACATGTATTATGTTTCCGGTTAATACAATTCTAGCATGAATAATAAACATTTATCATGATATAAGGAAATAAATAATAACATTATTATTGCCTCTAGGGCATATTTCCTTCACCACCAACTTCGTAGCCATTGTCGATGATTTAACCGACATGCTCGACTTCGACTCCGAAGACATCGACGGTATGGACGATGATGCGGGAGACGACCAAGAACCAGCACCCATAGGGCACTGGAAGGCCACCTCGTCATCTCGACATATACATGGTGGACATCCCAAAAGATGGGAATGGCGATGGAACAGCGGAGGATGACCCTCAAGAAACAGCCTAAGCGGCTGGCGTCGTGGCGCCGCTCTAAATCCGCCACAACAAAAGCGGTGATTCCAGCACGGGAAACAATAACACCCCGGATAGTGCCGAAGACAACCCCCTCGAGCAGGATTCAGCGCGGGAGGATGGAGAAGCCAGCCCTCATGAGAGGCGACGAAAGAGAGGTAGAGGGCGATAATTACATGCCTCCCTCCGAAGATGAGGCAAGCCTCGACGACGCGAATTAAATCGTGCCCGAGGATCCCGTCGAAAAAAGCGTTTCAAGCGCGGGCTTATCGCCACAGCAAGCAGCCTCAAGAAAAAGCAGCAACAGCTTAGAGCTGACCAAGACTTGCTAGGCGGCGGATGGACTGCATTCCTTGCGGCGAAGAGTATGAACTCGGCGCCCCTCCAAGAACTACCCAAAACGCAGGTTGCTACCCGATTAGAGGAGAAGCACCCAAACCTACATCACTAGCGCGTGATACGGCTGACCGGCCACCTCGTGGCATGACGGAAGAGCCTCTCGGCCCTCAACTCAAGCCGCACCCCGGCACCGCTCAAAAAATACCAAGGCGCGGGGAAATGCGCCAGACCTGCGAGATATATTGGAGGACAAGGCAAGGCAAACAAGATCGATCTACGGATCGCGTGGGCGCCCCACGACACGTGACGATAACCGTCACACCAGATATGGCAACTCCGACCGGGCCGAACACAGTAGACAAAGCTCATTTGAGCTGCGTCATGACATAGCCCAATACAGAGGCGCCGCACACACACTATGCTTCACAGATGAAGTGATGGATCATCAAATCCCTGAGGGTTTCAAAACCCATAAACATTGAATCATACGATGGCACAACAGATCCTGCGGTTTGGATCGAGGGCTATCTCCTTCACATCCACATGGCCCACGGTGATGATCTACACGCCATCAAATACCTCCCACTCAAGCTTAAAGGACCAGCCCGACATTGGCTTAATAGCTTGCCAGCAGAGTCAATTGGTTGTTGGGAAGACCTGGAAGCCGCATTCCTCGACAATTTCCAGGGCACATATGTGCGACCACCAGACACCGATGACCTAAGCCACATAATTCAGCAGCCAGAGAATCGGCGGACAATTCTGAAGCGGGTCCTAACCAAGAAAAATCAAATCATCGATTGTCCGGGATCGAGGCCCTTGCAGCCTTCAAACACAACATCCATGACGAGTGGCTTGCCCGGCACCTAGGACAGGAAAAGCGAAATCCATGGCAGCCCTCACAACACTCATGGCCCGCTTTTGCGCGGAGAGGACAGCTGGCTTGCTCGTAGTAACAACATGACCAAGAGCCACAGTAATTCGGATACCAAGGACAACAATGGCAGGTCGGCGTCGCAACAAGCACAAGCGCCGCATTAAGAGGCAACAATGCTGAGGATCACGGTAGTCAATGCGGATTCAGAGGCTCTAAACCGGTCGTGCGGAAAAAGCCATTTAAAAGAAATACTCGGGCCCGTCCAATTTGGACCGAATACTCGATCGCTCGTGCGGATACGACACCCCGAAAAACCAGCCAACCACACCAGCAGGGATTGTTGGGTGTTCAAGCAGCAGCAAGTTAAATGCGAAAACAATGACAAGGGGCTGCATAGCGATGGCGAGGAGGAGCCCGGCCGCCGAATAATAGAGGACGAAGGGCTTCCCCCACAAGTGCGGACGGTGAACATGATATCGCAACCCACATACCCAAAAGGGAGCGGAAGGATGCACTAAGGGGCGTATATGCGATGGAGCGATCGCCCCAAAGTTCAACCCGTGGTCTTCCTGCCCGATCACTTTTGATCGAAGGACCACCCACTAGCATCCGCCATGGCGGATTCGCGCGTGGTTCTAGACCCAATCATTGACGGATTTCAGCTCACTAGAGTCCTAATGGGCGTCGGCAGCAGCCTGAACCTGCTTTATCGGGATCTGATCGCAAAATGGGCATAGACCCATCAAGTTGAACCCACGAAGGCGACCTTTAAAGGCGTCATACCAGGTGTAGAGGCCAAGCTGCACGCAGGCTCAGTTACACTTGAAGTGGTCTTGGATCCCGGATAACTTCGAGCGAGGAGTTAATCTTTGACATAGTCCCGTTCCGCGGCGGCTATCACGCCTGCTCGGACGAACCACATTTGCAAAGTTCAATGCGGTGCCGCTTTCGCATATCTCAAGCTCAAGATGCGAGGTCCTCGAGTCATTACGGTCAATGGAAACACCGAGCGCTCTCTCCGGACGGAGGAGCATACGGCGGCCCTCGCGGCGGAAGTACAAAGCAGCCTCTTAAGGCAATTCTCGAGTCCGGCTATTAAACGTCCGGACACCACCAAGCGCGCCCAGAGTAACCTACAACAAGACTGCCTGGCATGTTCCGAGCACGCATAGCAATGCGGCCCAAACCCCAGCCCTCGCGAAATTGCGAAACCAGTACTACGCGTACATAATAACTCTATGGAAATACCATGGGCATAGGGGGAGGGGCACGACCACGACATGCCCAGAATGCGGCTCAACCGCACCAGGGGCTCCCGATTGTGTCATTCTTTTCTTTTCTTCTTTCTTTTTTTTACTTTCGGGACTCCGTTCTCCACGAAGCCTGTCCGTGATAGAATTAGCCGGACACACGATGCAACAACCGGGGAAGCGTAAGCTTCGTCGAGTGTCGGTGGTCTCTATTACGAAGCAGTATACCTGTTTTACATACCATCCATGACTTACCCACGGAGAGGACATGTTAAAAGTCCATCCCTTGCTTATCGCACTATTTGTATCGTTACGCTCTTCTGCAGCCCTTTTAAATAAACAATACATAACTTCGCCTATTATTGAATTCCTTTTCTCTCTCTCTCTCTCTCTCTCTATATATATATATATATATATATATATATATATATATATATATATATATATATATATATGTGTCATTATGACATTGTGCAACCGTACACTTTAGTGCAGGCAATACACCGAGGGCTTAAGTACCCCACAATATGGTGTGATAAGTCCGAACACTTTCACAAGTGCGGCACCCCGAACTTATAGTATTATATGCATCGCCTCCGAATCATGTCTTGGGTCAATAGTTGGGTTTGCCCGGCACACATGTTTTGGTACCTTATGTTCCGTTATATCGGCTAAGGTAGCGCTGGGAGAACCACTGCGATTGTGCCCCGGTTGAGCTTGGTTAAGCACCTCGATGGAAAGCTAAAACTGACCGTCATGATAGAGGCGAGAGCGATCGCTGTTCGAGAGGTTTTCGAGTCCCTAAAGACTTATGCCTCTTAGGCGAGGTCGGCATTGTCCGACCTAGGCGTGAATAAGCGCCCAAATCGGTCTTCGAATATGAGGGGCTTCGCGAAATTAAAATTATAGAATTCTATGGCTAAGTGAGAGTGTTCAAGCATTATAGTCCGGTTGCCTTGTTACGTTGCGTTGGCGCCTCCTAGAAGGACCCAGAATGGGAACAAGGCGCTCAAGTTTATCCGAACACCCGACACTTTCGTGGCATGGGGGCTGAAGCCGACGACTCGTCATCTCTCAAATTTAATACGGCGGCGCCTGAAGGTAATATTTTAAATTCAAAAGTGTTGCTTAGCGCATATGAACAAGTTTTCAGCGTCTGGGATAACAAATGCGAGTCTACTAAAAATTACATCTTTGGAGCATTCACCGCTATAAGGCGGGCACCCTTGAGGCGCCCTCATAATACATTTCAGGCTTGCGATGCTCCTTGGTGGTGGTCTGTCGTCACAAGCTTCTCGGCGTCCATCTTGCCCAGTGCACCTTAGCACGGGCAAGGGCCCTACGGGCACCTTCGATGCAGACAGAGCGCTTGACGACTTCAACCCATGGACAGGCGTCCACCAGCCTCCTCACCAGCCCGAAGTAGCCCCCAGGCGTGGCTTCCTTAGGCCACAACCGAACTATGAGGCCCTTCATGGACTGTTCGGCCACCTTATGGAGCTCGACCAGCTGCTTCAACTGGTCGATTAAGGGCACCGGGTGTCCGGCCTCAGCATACTGAGACTAGAACACCTTCTCCGTCGAGCTTCCCTCCTCGGCTCGGTAGAATGCGGCAGCATCGGACACACTGCGGGGCAGATCTGCGAATGCTCCTGGAGAGCTCCAGATTCGGGTAAGTAACAGATAATTCACTTTCGCATGCTTGCTTTGCATAAAGAATGCCTTACCCGTCGCTATCTTCTTCATCGCCTCAATTTCCTGGAGGGCTTTTTGGGTTTTGGCCTTAGCGGCTTTGGCGCTCTCAAGGGCCGAGGCGAGCTCGGACTCTCGAGTCTTTGAGTCACGCTCCAAACTCTCGTGTTTTTCCACAAAGAGCCTGGAGCTCTTGCCGCACCTCCGCCACCCGCGCCTCCTGCTTTTCTCGCTCGGTGCACTCCGCGGCCGCATTGCTTTCGGCCTTGGACACCGCTTCCTTCAGGGTCGCCACCTAGTTCGTGGCCCCTGCAGTATTCATGTTATTCCTGTCATTTTTTGCAATCACATCTTTTAAATACTCCCATAAGGTATTACTTACCTTCCTTTTCCTCGAGCTGTTTTTTGACCAGGCCGAGCTCGTTCTCAGACCACTCGAGGCTCTGCTTCAATGCATCAACCTTCGCAGTCAGTGCGGCAGAGGTCAGCAGCGCAGCCTGCATTCCCATATTGACATACTGATGTTAGACTCCTGCGTATATCTTTTAGATCCTCGATTCGGCTTTTCTTTCCGAACACCAAACCCGAGCATCGGGGCTCTGTCTATGCGGTAATATTTTTACATATCTTAAATACATACCTCAAAGCCTGTTAGAAGGCTGGCATAGGCTTCAGTCAGCCCGCTATTGGCGGACTGAACTTTCTGTATCACCACACTCATAACAGTGCGGTGCTCCTCGTCGATGGAAGCGTCGTTAAGCGCCTCCATCAAATTATCCAGTGCCTCGGTTGGGCGGAGGTCACCGGCGTCGCATCTTGCCCTCCTTACAAAGTGCGCTGCGGACTCGGAACCCTGAAGGTTCGAGTGCGGAGTCTGCACAGGGCGGACTTAAAGCCCTTGGGTTTTATCCCTTTGCCCGGAGTCGGGAGGTCGCCTTCGGCGCCTCGAGGCCACCTCCTCTGGCTGGGCCTTTTGGGACTCCACCTCAGCGTCATCCGCGGCGGGAGGAGGCAGGCGGTCGGAAGTGAGTGCTATTCATCCAGCGAATCTGAGGAGCCGCTCGTCGGGCGTCGAGCCTGTCCTTGGGCGGGCTGCATGGTTATATTCGGCGTTAGAAGATGCTGTGCGACAAATGGAACGGCATGAGTTATTCTGGTGTCCGGACACTTACGATTTTGCCAGGGGCTTGGTCCTCGGTGGCCACTCCTCTTCGCCGTCGTCAGCGTTGGTGGTGTAGTCCGGAGGAAGGGTCCATCCCTTCTTGGACCCTCCGGCCTCCCCAGTTGGGGCGGCCTTCCTTTTCTTCTCTCCCCCCGCTGGGGGAGAGGCCTCTTTTTCCTCCTCCTCATCTTTGCGAGAGGAGTCCGCCTCGGAGTCATCGAACGATGAGTCCGACAACACCTGGCGCTGGGAACTCCTTCGAGTTCCCGTGGCCTTCTTCTTGGCCTTCTTCTTCGGCACCACATAAGGTGCCGGAACCAGCAACCCCGTCAATCGGGCGTCCGCTGGGTCTTCTGGCAAGGGAGCCGGACAGTCAACCTGTCCGGACGTCTTCTGCCAGACCTGTCAAAAGTGAGGGAGTTTTAGATCCCGCATAGAGTCAAACTATGAAAAAAGAGTCGTAAAGGGTAAAATAGCTTACCTCGCGGGCTTGATGCATGAGCTGAATCTGCGATCTTCGATGGCGGATGCGGAGCCTCGGCGCCCTTGAACAGCACCTTCCGGGCATCTTCGTGCGTAGTGTCGAAGAGCGGCTCAGAACCGGTGCTGTGCGGATCAAACTCCCACAAGTTGAAGGCCCGTTCTTTGGCATGGGAGGATCCGGCGGATGAGCATAACCTGGATTACGTTGACAAGCTTGAGCTTCTTGTCCACCAGGTTTGGACGCAGGTTTGGAGTCGGTCGGCTCTTCGAATTACCCCACATCAGGCCCGTCTCTTTCCATGAGGTGAGCCGTGTAGGAAGCGGATCGGAATTGGTGCGCTGCCCATTTAAGTCGCGGCTCGGTGATGTAGAACCACCCGATTGCCACCCCTTTATGATCTCCACGAAGGAGCCCTCGAGCCATAGGGCGTTGGCCATCTTGCCCACCATGGCACCTCTTGCACTCCGGCTTGGCGGCCGCCCACTACCTTGACTTGACATTGAAGGTCTTCAGCCATAAGCCGAAGTGGGGCTGGATGCAGAGGAAGGCCTCGCACACGACGATGAACGTTGAGATGTTGAGGATGAAATTCGGGGCCAAATCATGCAAATCTAGGCCGTAGTAGAACATGAGCCCCCGGACAAATGGGCGAAGTGGAAAACCTAGTCCGTGGAGGAAGTGGGGGAGGAACACCACCCTCTCATGGGGCCTGGGGGTGGGGATGAGCTGCCCCTTGCCGGGGAGCCGATGCGCGATGTCGTTGGACAAGTATCCGGTCTTTCGCAGCTTTTTGATGTGCCCCTCCGTGATGGAGGAGGCCATCCACTTGCCTCCCGCTCCGGACATAGTTGGAGAAGGTTGAGGTGGGATGTGCGGACTTGGGCGCTAGAGCTCAAGTGCGCGTAAATTGATGAGCAAAGGAGGAAGAAGGCGTGTGTGAAAAAGTGAATCCTTAGCCCCTTATATGGACGGACAAAGCTATGCGTCCCCACCGGCCTGATAAAACTCGCTTATCTCCCAAGCGCCGTAATTAATGGCGCGGTTGGGTTACCCACGCCCGTATTGATGAGAATCCTGGAATAAGGGGACACGATCTCTGCTTTGACAAGACATGCCAAGGAAACCGCCTCGCTAAATGCGCTGAGGTGGGACAGTGAAAACGATTCGAATAAAGGCTTGGCCGTGGTGTGATGTCACGCTGCGGAATACGTCAGCAAATTGAGTTTGTAAATAGTATTCTCTCTGCGGTGGTATGTGGAACTTATTTTGCAGAGTCGGGCACTATCCTTGTGTTCAAAATCTTCAATGAAGAACTCAGAGGAGGAACCCGCCTTGCAATGCCGAAGACAATATGCGCGCCGGACTCGTCGTCATTGAAGCCTGGTTTAGGGGCTACTGAGGGAGTCCTGGATTAGGGGGTGTACGGATAGCCGGACTATGACCTTTGGCCGGACTCCTAGACTATGAAGATACAAGATTGAAGAATTCGTCTCGTGTCTGGATGGGACTTTCCTTGGCGTGGAAGGCAAGCTTGGCGATACGGATATGTAGATCTCCTACCATTGTAACCGACTCTGTGTAACCCTAACCCTCTCTCTTCGGTGCCTATATAAACCGGAGGATTTTAGTCCGTAGGACGAACAACAATCATACCATAGGCTAGCTTCTAGGGTTTAGCCTCTCTGATCTCGTGGTAGATCTACTCTTGTACTACCCATATCATCAATATTAATCAAGCAGGAGTAGGGTTTTACCTCCATCGAGAGGGCCCGAACCTGGGTAAAAACATCGTGTCCCTTGTCTCCTGTTACCATCCGCCTAGACGCACAATTCGGTACCCCCTACCCGAGATCCGCTAGTTTTGACACCGACAAGCGCAAAGACTTAGCAGTTTCGTTGTTTCTTTTCTTCTTTGTTGAGTCGTAGGAACCACCGCACTGTTAAGTGGGGTCCAAGTGAACAAAGTCGAGTGGTCAAGTGATGCTCAGCAAAATCCTATGTCTTCGAGCGAAGACAATGAGAGCAAATCTTATCCAGAGTCGGATAAGTCAGCTTTACTTGTAGCCCAAGTCAAGCTGCCGCGTGTGTTTGAAATATGACTGTTGTGACACGTGTCAGTTCCTTAGTGACCCAGGGTCATTTTGAACAAATCAGGTCGGGTTGCCTAGTGGCTATAAATAGCCCACCCCCTACACCATAAATTGGTGGCTGCTCAGAGTTAGTGCACAACTTTTGTCGTTTGAGACCAACCCACCTCCGAAGCTTTTGTGAGAGAGAAATCCTTGTGAGGACAAAGCCCAAACACCCAGAGCCAAAGAGTGTTAGGCATCATTGAAGTCTTTCTGTCCGCGTGATCTGAAGACTTGTTACACTTGAGGACTGTGAATCCTCCAGCCGGTTAGGCGTCGCGTTCTGAGCATCCAAGAGTAATTGTGGATTGCTGGTGAACGAAGTCTATGAAGGTTTGGAAGTCTACCTTGAAGACTTACCAGAGTGTTTGGGCGGGGACTGTGTGTCCTTAGCTCAAGGGGAATAAGGTGAAGACATGGTCTTCTGAGTTCAATCTCAGCCTCCCTAACCAGACGTACAGTTGTCACAGCAACTGGAACTGGTCGAACAAATCCTTGTCTTCGCAACACACTGGTTCTATCTCTTACTCTCCTTACTTATAGTTCGTCTTTGTGAAGTCATTGCCTGATTGCTCTGCCTGTTTGACTTCACTATGTGACTACTTGTTCTGATTGGCTTCATACTATCTTCCATCCTGATCCCACTACCTAGCTGCTATCAGTCATCATGCTTTAGCTTCATACTTGTTTGACTATGGCTTGTCTAGTGTAGTTCATCTTCCGCTGCATGTTTATAGGTCCAGTTTTCGTGTTTGTCTTCGAAACTTTCATGTTTTGAAGACTTTCATAAAAATCGCCTATTCACCCCCCCTCTAGTCGATAACTAGCACTTTCAATCTCACGATCCGCACAACTATGGAACCTAAGACAAAGAATGCTTAGTGAAATTCTTCAAGGAACATCGGGTCAATTTCCTCAAACTTCATCAATTTTTACAAAACCTTATGAGGAAGCATATGACCTCTCCAAATTCTTCGCACCTATACTCTGTTCACAGGTACTCGTGGAAGCTGCTGAATCACTAGGTTCTCATCAACTTAACTCATTTGCAGCATTTCTCGAAGAAAAGCTGCATACATCTTCAGAGAACTCAATTGTGCAAAATCCTCAGCTGAAGAAAACGGCTGATGGTAAACATCCTCAGAAAGGAGGAAAGAAGCTTGAAGTAAACACTGCCTTCGAGATCCCTGCGGATATCTATGCAGGGTACTGCGCACCTGATGAGGCAAAACATGGCAAGGAAATGAAGAATGAGCGCAAAGTGCGCATTCAGAGGATCAAAAGGAGATGGGCTAGAGAGTGGAGGGAGTACAGATATGTTACTCCCAAATACATGAAGAAATTCGCTCTTAACCCTCCGTGCTCAAGACCTCCTCTGGCACCTGGCCAGCTAGCTGATCCAACAAGCCTTAAACATGGTGAGGATTATGCTGATGAATGGGCCAGGCGGCAAGCAAAGTTGGCCAAGCAGGCCAAAGAAGCAGTGAAGAAATTCAATGAGATTCTGCTACTGCCACTACCGCTGCTGAGGCTTCTTCAAGTAAGAAGGCTATGCCTAAGAAGCCAACCAAGAAACCACCTACCTCTGCAATGCCCTCACGGCCAAGTTCTTCTGCAATGCCCTCACGGCCAATTTCCTCGGTGCCACCAAGGAAAATTCCTCGAGCTGCCCCAGTTCCTCAAACTGCACCAATTCCTCGGGCTTCAAAACCCTCAGCTCCTTCGGCAAAGTCCTCAGCACCCATGCATCTCGCCACATGCCAAAGGACCATAGGCATATCTATTGCCTCAGGAGCTTCAGCGAGTTCTTCAGCTCATCCTTCAACTACAGGTCCCACTCTGCTAAGGACTAAGGCCACTGCTGGACGAGGCACTAGACCAAGTATTCACAAGAAGCAGGTGGTCTTTCAAATTCCATCTGATGATGAAGCTGATGATGATGAACTTGCGGATATCATCAAGGATAGACATCAGCGGGCCGCTAAAGCCAAAGGAAGTGTTGTGCCCCTACTTTTGGATCCAAAGAAGATCCTCGATTTTATCGACCTCTGGCACAAGGATCCCAATGCTCCAATGCCAGATTTGGGCCTCACTCCTAGACAAAGTCATGTTGTGACGGCGTTCATCACTGAAGAAAAATGGAAGTATGACCAAGCTAGGTCATTGAAGAAAACACAATACAAGAAGCAGCGCTACTTAAAGGACAATGTCCTCAGTCTTTCGCCTGAGCAGCTCCTTGCTCTGCAAGCTGAAATCAAGAAGCTCAGCGAAGAATTTGAAGCCTACAAGGGTGACTGGAAGGGCGCCAAGGTCCGATTCATCAAGCTAACGAAGAAATTCACTTCAAGTGTCGTTGCTCCTGTGCGCATTGAAGTCACTCCGGCTGAAGCATCTGCTCAAGCCACTGAAGGAATTGCCAGCACCGGTGATGAAAATCAGGCTGCTGATGAAACTGCAAGCACCAGGGCAACCACTAGTGTTGCGCCTGAAGAAATTACTAGGCCAGCTAAAGACTCTGTCGCTGCGTCTGAAGAAACTACTCAAGATAGGCCAACTGCATCAGTTGTGTCTGAAGAAATTGATCCTGCTGCCACTGCTCAGCCCGCACCAACACCAAGTCCAATGCTTCCTTCTGCTCTGGAAGTGAAGAAAACCAAAGCTGCGGAGCATGCTGCTTTGAAGAAGAGGAAGGCATCCGCTGCATCAGAATCTTCGGGCCCCAATAAGGCGAAGATTTTGACAAGTTCACTGGAGCATCCCATTGATGTTGTTCCTCTCGCAAGCATGCCATCTAAGGAACTTGTTCCTCATGGCGAAGAATATCAGATTCCTGATGAATCTGAAGAAGAAGATCCCTCTGGTGCTTCCACAGAGCAGATGGATGAAGAAATTGAAGCTGAAGCTTTCACTTCAACCCCTCAGGTATCATCGCCAACGCCTAAGTTTATTGCTGAAGAGGCAAGCATTGAATAAATGGAAGTGGATGAGGATGTGGACATTGGCTGCACCACTCCCGTGATGAATGATGATTTTTGGGAGAGTCAGCACCCCAACACTCCTCTGTTCACACCAATCCAACAAATTCCTCAGTCCCTAGCTCCAACTGAAGTTCAAATGGGATCTGAAGAAATTCATGCCACACCTTCCATTCCTGAAGAGATTCCAGCCACTAGTGCTGATGAAAATGTTGCTGAAGAAATGGAGGCCCAGGCTGCTACTGAAGCAGAAGATATTCCTAAGCCAGCGGCTCCTGAAATTGAAGTCCCTAAAGTTATTCTTCAGATTACTGACACTCCTCAGCCACAGCCAAAGAATCCATTCTTCAAGACTCCGAAGTTCAAGGTTGATGCCTTCTTCAATGAGCTTGTATTCTTTTCTGAATATAATCCATATGATTCTGCTCGTCTGAGGAGGAAGCGATTCTGGAGTGCCAGCCAAGCTAATTTCTATTCTTTAGTGCTGTTCAACAAAGACAAAGTCTCATGAGCATATTCCTCACTTGGATATGGAATCACTGCCTTGCTTCACGCCAGTCCTCGCTGCCATTCATGATGCTGGCCTTCTCAATTTCTTCACTGACATATGCGATTGGAATGAAGAACTCATTCTTCAATTCTACGTGATGCTGCACATCCCAGGCAATCCTGAAGATGTGAATTCATGGGTGTTGGACTGGATGACAGAGAACACACACTACAAGGCACCAGAAACTAAATTGCTTCGTGCCATGCCTGTCAGTCCTACTCCAGAAGGTGCGCGTCTGATTATTCTGAATCTGAGCTGTCAGATCATTTTATGCAAGTGGTGATGAAGCCATTGAAGCCTGGACAAGTCTCAGGGACCAAATTCCTCGTGAAGGAATTGCAATATGTGCCGAGGATAGTCTATCTCATTCTGACGAACACATTGAGTCCAATCAAGGGCCACGACTCAAATGATAAAGAAGTCGTTGGCATCATGAAGAATCTGTTGTTCAATATCATGCACGGTATTCCCGTGAATTATCATGATTTCTTCATGAGGACTCCGACAAACGTCGCAATGTCCCCGTTTGAGTTGAAGCCTTACGCTCCCTGGATTATGAGATTCCTCAGAACAAGGTCTTCACTCAACTACAAAGCTGATACACTCAACCATGGCAGCTTCTTGCGCCCGATTGAAGTCCTCAAACGGACATTTTCCTCAGCTGATGAAAAGGGCAAGGCCACTTCTGTCATTGATGAGGGCATTCGACCATTGGATGGACAGTTTCGCAAAGCTGCTTCATAATCCACCAATGATGATTCTGCTACTCATGATTCTGCCGCAAATGATCCAAAGCAAAGTCCTCAGGCCACAGCTCCAAGGGTGATGACTGATCGTGAGCTTCTCCTCAGTCTTCATCAAAAGGTGGATCGCAAACACAAATGGGTGAAATGCCAGTTTGGTTCCGTTCTTCACAATATGACTGCCACTTATAATTCAGTGAAGAAGAACCACTACTACCTCAACGCAATGTTTGATCGCACCTGGGCCATAGTGTCTCACCTTTACGGTGATGAGGATCTCAAGCAGATGGGCTTCAAGCAGGACTTCGACTGGGTAAGCCTGCACTGAAGAAATTCAAGAAGGTCGAAGTTCCTCCTTTGGTGCCCAGTTCATATTCCTCGTCCCGCGATACTGATGAAAAATGAAGATCTGGACGACACTACGGCAGGCCCTACTCCAACAGACGACCCCAACAATGCTGGTGCTCCTCCATCAACTTCGTGAAGAAATTCTTCAGGGGCGTTAGTCCTCACTTTTCGTCCCTTTTGGTCATTTGATGACAAAGTGGGATAAATTTGAGTTAGTCTTCAAGCGGGTCAATATATATGGGCGTTTTTTTGTTAAGTTACAACTCTCGCTCTTCTGAAGCTTTTGTTGATCGAGTTGTAAACTTAAGTGCGATGGTGACCTGATACTTTTGCTCTGCCTTCTGCATGCTATTCCTCATTAATGTTATGCACGCATGCTGAATTACATCAATCACCATATTTCATCATGCATTTCAATTTCTTCATTCTATATGTTAAATGTGTGTATGAATTACAAGATATAGTGGGAGTTTCTCCATGATTCTACTCTTCAAATGTGCATTGCTTCAAAAGCAAATACCTCACCATGCACATATTCAGGGGGAGTTCTTCTATATCTTGCAATCAAATTCCTCAACTTTGAGTACTTTCAACTCATATGTTTATCCCCGTTGAAAACTTAACCTATATTGTCATCAATCACCAAAAAGGGGGAGATTGTAAGTGCATCTAGTGCCCCTTAGTGATTTTGGTGTATTGAAGACTTATAGGTTAAGGGACTAACATGTTTGTGAGTGTACACAGGCTCTATAAGTCAATGAGGAGTTTGATATTTACACTGAAAGTCGACCCCTAAAAATGAATGTTTTCGGCTGAAGACTCTGGTTCTCC
Organism: Aegilops longissima; assembly: GCA_021605205.1. Lineage (NCBI taxonomy): Eukaryota > Viridiplantae > Streptophyta > Magnoliopsida > Poales > Poaceae > Aegilops > Aegilops longissima. The sequence goes on from CM038677.1 coordinate 595,112,867, forward strand.
TGAAGACTTTGAAAGTGAAGAAATTGGTGTGACCTTGAAGACTTCGATATTCATGCGAGGAATCTGGAGCGTGAAGACTTTTGTTTTCGTACTTTCATTTTCTCCTTCGTGAGTCATAGGAAACACTGTACTGTTCAAGGGGGTCGAGGTAATACTAAGGAAACAGATTTCCAAGTGATGCTCATCTCAAAATCCTACACCTACCCAATCCTTCGAGTGAAGCCATTGGAAATCTCATATCAGTTCAGTCAATTTCTTCAGTGATAGAGATGAAGATCTTCTGGTCTCTGAGGAATTTGTTCTGACAGAGGAGTTAGGAATTTGCCAGTGCGGATTGCCTACACAGTGAGAAACATGATAGCCCTAAGGAATTCAAACCTCAAATATCCGACCGTTGCTAAGCCGCGCGCTAGCTGTCCCAAATATCCTACCACCTAATGGTCATATCTCCCAAGTGCATTTATGTCTTATCATGTCGGGCTGCTCCCTAGGCTATAAATAGTCGCCCCCTACAACCACTAGCTGGTTGGCTGCTCCGAGAGAAACTGACAATTGTCATTTGAGAGCATCCCATCCTCCGAGGACTTTGAGCAAAAATCATCAAGTGAGGAAAACCAAAATCCCAAACCCAAACCTACAAATCCCAAAGTGATTGAGCATCACTGAAGAGATTGTTCCTGTGTGGAACCGATGCTTGTTACCTTTGAGGACAGTGTATCCTCCAGACGGTTAGGCGTCATGGTCGAGGAATTGTGTATTGCCGAGTGACCAAGTCTGTGAAGGTTTGGAAGTCACCTGTGAAGACTTACCACTATTGTTGGGTGAGGTTTGTGTGATCTTAGCTCAAGGAGAATACAGTGAGGACTGTGTGTCCGGGACTGTGTGTCCTCGAGTTTAAATACTCAGGCGTCCAACCAGACGTACAACTGTCACAGCAGTTGGAACTGGTCTACCAAATCATTGTCTTCACCAAGCCAAATGGTTCTATTTCCTCAACCCTTCCATTTCCTCAGTTATGTGTTGATGTACCTGATCATTACTGTTTGAATACTTTGACTGAAGACTTTGTCTAAGTTCCTCAATCCTATTTCTTCAGTATGTTTGTCTTCATCCTGCTTATCCTGTGTTTACGCTTTATATACTCTGTGTTTGTCTTTCATTTCATCATGATGACTATGCTGTTACTCTGTTTTTCTTATACCTGAGTACTTATTCCGCTGCAAGTAGTTCTTCACTTAGGAATTTCCTCACCCTGAAATTACTCAGTGAAGAATTCATAAAAATCACCTATTCACCCCCCTCTAGTCGACGTAACGCACTTTCAAGTAGTCAAATCACAGAGCCCCACCTTCACCACAGTAACTTGCTCGGACGAAGCAACCATCATTTCTATGTTCCTTGAATCCGATGGTACTCCATATTCCTAGAGTAATAAGTTGCTCAGGCAAAGCAACCATCACTTCACCTTTCCCATAGTAAGTACTAGTACCTCCTTTTATTTTACTCTAGAAACAACCACACGCGAATATTGGCGGTAGCAGCACAACAACTGAATCAAAAATCGAAACCAACCAATGAACTACTACCAATGGTGAACGTTTGCTAGTACGTATCATGTACTCCATCTGTCCATGTATATAGGGCTTAATGCGTTTTCCGAGACTAACTTTGGCCCTGTTTGGATCCATGGGTTAGTTAGTTTGAGCTAGTTGGCGCTCAAATAGCTATAAAGCATCCAAACATGAGGGTTAAATTGGAGCAAGTTAGACTTGTTCGGTTCAACCGCCTCCCTAGGTGTTTGGAGAGGAATTGGCCAGCACGAGGTGGTACTATAGGTGGGCAGGCGGCTTGTAAGAAAAATTTTCTCCTCGTGTTGCGAGCCATCCTGCACGCGTTGGCGAGGGAGAAGGCATAGTAAACAAGCGTCTCGTCGTTCTGCGAGTTGACTGGACACATCAAAGTTATTTAGTACGTACTCTCTCCAAAAAAATGGCCGACCATGTCATGGCTACCATGCCATGCTCCGTCGTTGAGTGCATGCACTATTCACGTGCCATCGAGGAGAAAAAATATTGCGTAGTAGGTGCCATCGAAGTGCACAACTCACTTACACATTGCTTATATAATTATCTCCATTTTCTTGCATGACACGTGCACCTTGATGCTAGATGTCTCTGAAAGCACAAGTGCTCCCTGGGTGATTTTGGTAATTAATGTCAACATATTTCTTGTTGGACTAATACTTTCATCTAGTATATTCCAGATAAGCCCAACAGTGGAGTGGCATGGACAAGAGGATGTGGAACCCCTTCAAGATGCTAAGGACAAAGGATTGGCTCAAGCTCAAAGCTCAGGACTCTACATTTTCTATTTGCAGTGATCAAAGATCACATTGAGTCTATAGGAAAGCCAATACTATTAAAAGGGGATGAGGTATTGCTTAATGGCTTGCTTCCTCAAAGTGCTTAGTGATATGCTCCAAAGCCCTCAACCACCTTCTCATATCCACATATGTCCAAAACCAAAAGTCAAACTCGGCCTCACCAATTTGATCCATCCGGCGCCACCGAGTTCATTTGACATAGCCACTGCCAAAACCCTAATCAGTTCACTCTCACCAATGGGATATCGGCCTCACCGAGATGGGCTTGCAAACTCTCTATTGGCTATTGCAATATTTTCGATCTCACCGAGAATATGTATTCGGTCACACCGAGTTTGCCTGACCAACTCTCTGTTTTACTTATTACCAAATCGTCCCACCGAGTTGAGTAATCAGTCAAACCGAGATGAGGTTTTACTCTATCCCTTGCACATCGGTCCCCGCAGCCCTCCTCGCTCGACCCCAACACCAGCGCCGCCACCCCTCGTCCTTCCCGGTCCCCTTGTCCTCCCTGCGCCTCGAACCCCGCAGCCGTCGCCGGCCACCAGGCGGCCCGCAGCCAAGCCTCTCGCTCCCTCCTTGATCCAGATCGAGAGGAGCTCGACCCCGAGTTCCTGGACAACCACCTCGCCGGCCACCCAACCTCCTCGTCTGCCTCCTTCTGCCTCGACAAAGCAGGGCCCCGACGCCCGCGTCCGACCCCGCCATTCACCTCGCCGACCCTTGTCTGCATCGCCGCCTCGCCATGGAGCCGCGGCCGTTCGCCTCCTCCCCCGACCCGCGCGGCCGTCCTGCACCACGCCCGTGCGCCGGCGTCCTCTGCATCGAAGCCCTGCTTGGGTTGCAGAGAAGGACGAGCTCCTCGCCCCCTGCAACATTGCCTCTCCAGCCGCATCGACCTGCTACCAGGCCCGTGTTCGACCCCGGCCTCCTCTGTTTCTCCTTCTCGCTAGAGATCGCGTTGCTGCCTTCTTCTTCACCTCCTGCCCGAGTCCCCTGCATCAGCCCCAGAATCCGCCGTCCCCTGCCGGTGGCCTCCGCTGTCCCCACACCTCCTGGACAACCCTGCTGCCCGTTGTCTTCATGCACCTCCGCTTGCTGTTGTCGTTGACGCCAAGTCGGACGACTACCGAACAGGCAATAGCGCCAAGTACCATCGTTGAAGATTTTCTTAAGTACCCCTGGGTTCACCAAGTACCGCACCAGACATCTAGGAACGTGTACAGCTATCACCTCGTGCATGTCACCAAGTACCACGACGACTGACGCAAGTTCCACTACCGCCGGTGTGCATTTCGCCAAGTCCGACTACGACATGAACGGCTACACGATGACCCCGAAGAACGTGGATTCGTCAAGTTCCTCTTTGACACGTGTACCACTACCGCCCCCAAACATCTACGGAATGTGTACCACTACGCCCAAGTTCCACTACAAGATGTACTACTACCGTCGCCAAGACCGAGAGTACCACTACTTCCAACAACGACCCGTGAACGACTACTTCCCTCGACGAACTTGGTCCACTCCGAAACGCATGCTTCGAAGATATAATGCCGAAACGACGCCCGTGAACGAATGCATGCTTTGTTATATGAGATGCTCGCGTTTGCACCATGCCCAACTTGTCTTTGCACGTTCCTCCTCGTTTGCCATGCCGTCGTCCCGTGGGAGCCCGGTAACCGGGATCACCCCGCCACCTTTTGCATGACACGCTCATCCACACTTTTTCTTGCACTGACATCTCGACGAGTTGTCCGATCATCGGAATGTTTCCGTGGCACCATTTTCGTTGTTGTTGTCGTGGCACCCCTTTCGTTCCGCCATGGTGACCAAATGCTTCACAACATGCTCATGTCAACATTTTCATAAAATCGCATAAAACTTGCATATGTCATCCGCATCATGATAACAACATTTAAAATGTTTAAAATTATGTTTGCTTTAAATTGCTAAAATGAGATATGGGGATTTTTCTGGAATTGTCGTTTGTTGTTTCCTGCCTCATTTAAACTTGCCTAGATAGGTAGTTTAATTATGCTTCACTTCTTGCCATGTTAACCAACATTTAATATTGTTGAGTAGCATAAACGAGAGAGAACTAAATAATTGGATGTGGTGTTTCGTCAATATGCAACTCATTGCATATTGAGCTCCACTTAATTTGTAGTGTTGTTTGTTGCACTTTTCCATGCCATGCCTATTTAAACCGGACATGCATCATACTTGTTTGTGCATCATGCCATGTTTATGTGATGTTTGCTTACCATGTTGTTTGCTTGTTTCCGGTGTTGCTTCTTGGTTTTGATTATGTTGCGATTGTGAGGATTCGTTCGACTACATTGGTTCATCAACTTCATGGACTCAGTCTTTTTCCTAGCGGGATTTCAGGCAAGATGACCGTCACCTTGGATCTCACTACTATCTTTGCTATGCTAGTTGTCTCGATGCTATCCCTATGTCACGCTTACTACCACTTGTTTATCAAGCCTCCCAATATGCCATGAAACAACCTTTAACCTTTTCCACCATTCCAGCAAACCATTGTTTGTCTATGTTACCGCTTTGCTCAGCCCCTCAACTAGCTTGCTAGTTGCAGGTGCAGTTGCAGGTTGTTCCATGTTGGGATGTGGATATCTTGGAATATCACAATATCTCTTATATTTAATTAATGCACATATATACTTGGTAAAGGGTGGAAGGCTCGGCCTTTTGCCTGGTGTTTTGTTCCACTCTTGCCTCCCTAGTTTCTGTCATACCGGTGTTATGTTCCTTGATTTTGCGTCCATAACACGATGAGGGTTTATGGGCCCCTCTTGACAGTTCGCTTTGAATAAAACTCTTCCAGCAAGGTCCAACAATGGTTTAACATTTGCCAACATAATAATATTGAACTAATTAATTAATTGGCATAGGAGATCGCGTCCCTGAGATCCTTAATTCAACATGAACAGGGGGCCAGTGCTGATGGTGTTGGTCCCAAACTAAAGCACTGTGTGGGGCCGCCCCTTGGCAACTTGGGGTATTTTGGCACCTATGCGTGTAGCTCATCTGTCGTGGCCTGAGACGAGATACGTGTGGCTACTATCAGGGTGTCGGCACGTTGGGAGGTCTTGCTGTACTTGTTTTACCATTGTCGAAATGTCTTGTGCACCGGGACCCCGAGTCTGATCGGATGTCTCGCGATGGAGGATTATCTCCGTGGATCATGAGCTTGTCATGGGCTAAGTTGGGGCACCCCTGCAGGTTTTAAACTTTTGAGAGCCGTGCCCACGATTATGTGGCAGATGGGAGTTTTTAATATCCGGTTGTAGAGAACTTGACACCAGATTCGAATCAAAATACACCAACCGCGTGCGTAACCGTGATGGTCTCTTTTTGGGTGAGTTCGAGAAGAGAACACGGTGGGGTTATGTTTGAACGTAAGTAGTTCAGCATCACTTAGTGATCATTGCTAGTTGCGACCGTTTCCATAGCTTCTCATCTTATTCTTGTACTCGTAAGTTAGCCACCATACAATGCTTAGTCGCTTGCTGCAACCTCACCACTTATCCATTCCATATCCATTAAGCTTTGCTAGTCTTGATAGCCATGGTAATGGGATTGCTGAGTCCTCGTGGCTCACAGATTACTACAACAATAGTTGCAGCTACAGGTAATGTGATGATCTGACGCGAGTGCGATGCTTGCTTGTTTGGAGTTCTCTTTCTGCTTCTTCTTCGATCAAGGGATATAGGTTCCAGGTCAGGAGCCTAGGCTAGCAGGGTGGATGTTGTTCTTCTTTTTCGTTTGATTTCATTCATGGCCGGATCCTGCTCTTCTGCTTGATGAATGCTATGTATTGATGTATTGGTTTATGAATGTTGTAGCTTGTGGCGAGTGTAAGCCTTTATCTTGTACTCTCATCTATTCAGTACATGGTATGTTGTAATGATACCCACCTTGCTATGCGCTCGAAATGTGGTTGTGCCCCAATCATGAATTCATCACGTGATCGGGATAGAATCACATCTTGGGCGCGACAGCTTGGCTCTTCGCCTCATCCAGAAGTCGATGGTTCTACAGTAGTACTTCTGGCAATCTCACACCAAATGAACTGTTGCATGACCACCGCTTGTAAGAAAAAGTTTCTCCTCATGCTGCGAGCCACCGCGCACGCGTTAGCGAGGGAGAAGGCGTAGTAAGCAAGCTTCTCGTTGTTCTGCGAGTGGATGGGACACATCATAGTTATTTAGTATGTACTCTCTCCAAAAAGGGTTGACCATATCATGGCTACCATCCCATGCTCTCTCGTTGAGTACATGCACTATTCACGTGCCATCGAGGAGAAAAAATATTGCGTAGTAGGTGCCATCGAAGTGCACGACTCACTTACGCACTGCTTATCTGATTATCTCCATTTTCTTGCATGACACGTGCACCTTGATGCTAGATGTCTCTGAAAGCACAAGTGCTCCCTGGGTGATTTTGGTAATTAATGTCAACATATTTCTTGTTGGACTAATACTTTCATCTAGTATATTCCAGATAAGCCCAACAGTGGAGTGGCATGGACAAGAGGATGTGGAACCCCATCAAGATGCTAAGGACAAAGGATTGGCTCATGCTCAAAGCTCAGGACTCTACATTTTCTATTTTTAGTGATCCAAGATCACATTAAGTCTATAGGAAAGCCAATACTATTAAAAGGGGATGAGGTATTGCTTAATGGCTTGCTTGCTCAAAGTGCTTAGTGATATGCTCCAAAGCCCTCAACCACCTTCTCATATCCACATATGTCCAAAACCAAAAGTCAAACTCGGCCCCACCGATTTGATCCATCTGGCGCCACCGAGTTCATTTGACATAGCCACTGCCAAAACCCTAATCAGATCGCTCTCACCAATGGGATCTCGGCCTCACCGAGATGGGCTTGCAAACTCTCTATTGTCTATTGCAATATTTTTGGTCTCACCGAGAATATGTAATCGGTCACACCGAGTTTGCCTGACCAACTCTCTGTTTTACATATTACCAAATCGTCCCACCGAGTTGAGTAATCGGTCAAACCGAGATGAGGTTTTACCCTATCCCTTGCACATCGGTCCCACCGAGTTGATCATATCGGTCCCACCGAAATTTCCTAACGCTCACATATGTACTGAATCAGTCTGACCGAGTTTTCTGATTCGGTCCCACCGAGCTTGGTATAATGTGTGTAATGGTTAGATTTTGTGTGGAGGCTATATATACCCCTCCACCCTCTCCTCATTCGTGAGGTAAGCCATTAGATCGTGCCTACACTTCCACTACCCATTTTCTGAGAGAGAGCCACCTACTCATGTGTTGAGATCAAGATATTCCAGTCCAACCATATGAATCTTGATCTCTAGCCTTCCCCAAGTTGCTTTCCACTCAAATCATCTTTCCCCCTTTTTTCTTTCTCAGAGCCGGAGTCCATAATCGAGTATCCATCCTACTCGTGCGAAGCCTTTGCATTCTTTACCCAATTATTTTAACCGGTGTTTTTTTTCTCTTCTAGTTATTCGTCGGTTCCCGGTTCCTTGTCGTCTTTGTTTTCCCGCCCTCCCGCCCCTTTTCTCCGGAGTCTGTGTGTCTATCCGAGCATCAATTTCGTTCGTGCGGAGTCTCTTCAATCTTTCGTAAATTATTTCAACCGGTGAATTCTTGTTTTGTTCGACATTCTTCACCTCTTTTCTTCTCCGGTGGACTAAATTCAAGTTATTCAAGTGGATCATATTCTTTTCCTTGGATCAAGTGTTTTCCCTGCTCGTTCGCCTCTCGCCGGTTTATCCTTCTGGAGTGCTCAAGAAATCTCAGGAGATTCGTCTATGTTCCAATTAATTCGAGGTTGTCACCTCATTCAAATATTTAAATTGTTCCGACGCATCATCTATCTGTTCAACATCCCTTTTCCAACGGTGTTTTTCTCTTTAGTGAGCCCTAACCCACAGGTCTTTTCTTAGGATCTTACCTGGCTCTTCTAATTATTCCAGAGCCATTCCAAATTCTTTTCAAGTGTGACGTAAGAATGGATCCCATCAGTCACATGCCTTCTCCAAGATCTCTTTCAAATTCTTTTCATTGTTGGCTCAACCCCTTCGCTTTTCATTCTCCCGGAGTATCTCAGTAATTTTTGGTGGTGTTTTTCGTTCTCATTCTCAACATTTGAAGACCGAAGAAGAGTTTTTCCTCTAAATCTTGCCCGTTCTCTCGAGGACGCGTGGTTCTACGTCTTGTTATCCTCGCAAATTACCCCGTTTGTCAGAAATTCTTTTCATCCATCCGGAGAATTTCAGGAGTTGTTTTTCCGTCTCAATCATCCGGAGGCCATCTTTTCGGAATATTTCTTCATTCTAAGTTTTCGAATTCGTTCTCCAATTATTCTACGTCTGTGCCCCTTCAGTTGTCTCAATATTCTTCAATCAGTTCGTGATCTCTTCATTCTCTTTTCTCTAAATTCCCTCAAGTATCTTCGTGATTGCTCTAATTCTTCCAGGCGATTGTTTCTCTTTTCTTCGTTCATTGTCATTATTTATGGTGGTTCGTTCAAGATTTATTTCCGTTCTTTTCACATATATTCATTCGTTCATTCCAATCCTACCAGTGGTTCATGAAGACTTTCCCAAGTTTTGTGCTATATCCCCCTTAATCCTTTTCAACAAGAATAAGTTGAATGCCAAATCCGGTTGTCATCAATTAAATTCGATGAGGATAAGCATAACGTAATTCTTATCTCATCGTCGTCAAGTAATCCCTTCCTTCAGAGTTTGTTCATGATGAATAATCTCTCGGTTCGAAGTGTTTTCATCTTTTCTTTTTCGGAGTTCTAATTTCCTCGGCCACTTCGTCAGAACCTCCATCTAAATCATCGCAAGCTTTAATCTTATTCTTTCATCCGTCAATCTAGCTCATCATCCTTTTATTACCGGAGTTCTCCATGGTGGTTCTTCATGATTTAATTCATTCTTCAAGAGTTCATCAAGATTCGTGTTAGAAGAGTTCAAGTATCTTTTCTTCTCACGTCTCGAAGTGCAATTAATTCTCCGTATTCTTCTAAAGTGGAATTTTGCATTTTCTTCTTTCTTCTCAGCTATTCAGACTTTTGGTTGTGGTATAATTTCACCTCAAGTTTTGAGATGTTTTTGATAAGTCCACAACAAGCTTTTCTTTCGTTGTTGATTTTCTCAACAACTCCGTTCAATCCTTCCTTCTAAGTTCTTTTCATTCCATTCTTTCAATTCTTCCGGAGGCATTGTGTTGTTCCTCTCGTCAAGTGTCATGCCATCTTGTTAAGTTCAAGTTCTATTCCATACTATGTTCAACTAGGATCCCATCACAATTCTTTTGTTCTTATTCCTTTTCTACGTTCTTCCAACCGTACTGGTTTCAGAGTCTATCTTATTCCTTCAGCTTTTGATTCTCGTCATATTCGCCGTTCCTCTTTTCTACCGAGTGCTCTCGTATTTGTTCATCTTCTCTCTTGCGCTCTTGTTTCACTTCATCCTCTTTCCCTTCCACCTCGTTCCTAAGATCTCGGGACGAGATCTTCTGTTAGTGGAGGAGTGTTGTGACGCCCCGAGACCGATGCTCGAGTTGCCTTCCATTTATTTTTCGTTGTTGTCGTGTGTTTATTTTCTTTGTTGCATTATCATAATTATTTTGCATATTTCATTCCTCTATGTTGATGCCATGACCATGTTGACTGCCTTGTCTTATTTTCTCTTCTTGCATCATGATCATCATTGGTTATGTTGCATTGCCATGCCCATCTCTGTAACACCCCGGATACAACTTTCCATATTCGTAACTCCGACTCTTGCCTTTTCCGGAGATGTGATTTATTATTTCCTTCGTGGTTGGATTTTGTCTGTTGTTTTGCATTTTGTTTTTGTTATGCATCTCATCTCATGGCATCATCTGCATTTCATCCGCATGTTTTTCAAAACTTGCATCCGTTCGGGTTCCGCCATTTCTCTCCGTTGTCCGTTCTGAGCCCGTCCACACTCGCACGCGCCCGCGGCACCTCCGAAATATTATTTTATAAGTGGCATAATAATGTTCTCGGAATGGGTTGCAACTTGTCATGCGGTCTTATTATAGTGTAGACAGGCCGCCTGCCAAGTTTCGTCGCATTCGGAGTCCATTTGATAGCCCAACCGTTAAACCTACTACCGGGATATAGCCGGTATTTTCGTCGGATGTTTCGGTCTCCGAAATTGTGCCGGGCTGCACTTCTCTTCTCTCCCCTCAGCCCAAGTCCTATCTTCACAGCCCACCTAGACCTGCCTGAGCCCCCTCGCGATCGGATCCGTCGGATTGCGATCGGAGGTTCCAAAAACCCCCCCAAGGACCAAACCCTAGCCCTCTTTCCTATTTAAACCCCCCTCCCCTTCCATTTTGGGCAGCTACCTACCCTCCTCCTCAAATTCCGCGCGCCCCAACCAGCCTCCACCACCTGCGCCGCCCCCCTCCTCGTTTTCCGCCGCCGGCCACCTCCTCAGCGCCACGTGGCGCCACGCCGTTGGTTGCGCCGCCACCAGCCGCCGCTCCCCTCCAACCGAGCGGCGCCACGTCGCCCCCCCTGCCCTCCTCCAGAGCCCACAGCCCGGGCGCAGCCCGCCCCAGCCCGCAGCCACCACCGAAGCCCACGAGGCCGAAGCCTCCCGCCGCCCGCTGACCGGATCGGGGCGATCCCGATCTCGCCGCCTCACCGCCCGCCCTGGCCGGCAGCCTCGCCCGGAGTAGTGCGGCCGTCCCCCCAGCGACCCCTGGCCAGCTACTTCACCTTCCTCTCCTTTCTCTCTCTCCGTTGCCTCACCCCTCGGTCTCTCTCTTCTCTCGCAGAGCCGCCGCCATGGCCTTCTCGCCGCCTCGAGCTCTCCCTGGCCGCGCCGCCCGCCGAACGGGACCCCGACGCCTGATCCGGCCTCCCCTCACCGGATCTGGCCTCCTCCGCCATCCCTCGCCCCACACCGCCTCGTCCCGCACCGCGTTCCTGCCTCTGCAGCGGCGAGGGAGGACGACGCCCCAGCCGGCCACGTGGGCCTCGTGGCCCAACCTCGCACCCGCGTGGGCCTCCCCAGCGTCCGAGGCCAGCGCCTCTCCAAGGCCCAGCGCGCGCCCACCTCTGCCTCCCCTCCACAGGCCGGCCTCCTCCACCCGAACCGGCCGGCCTGCCCGCCCGGCCAGCAAGGCTGCCTCCCGAGGCCCAGCCGGCCCCCCCTGCCTGGCCTCCTCTCCACCGACTGGGCCGAGCCCATTGTGAGCAGCTCCCCCGCCCCTGTGCTCTGTTGGGCCGGATCCCAGATGCGGCCCAATGTTATTTTTTTCCTGTCCTGCGAATTTATCTATTATCCAGAGAATTACCGTTTTACAGAAAACCCCTTGCTCTTCATGCATTTAATAACTCACAAATGGTGCATCGGATTAAAATGTTTTATATATGTAATATGCTCAGAATATTGTGTAGATTAATAATTTGCCACTTTCATCCCATGTTAAAATGTTTAAATTGATGTTTGCTTTAATTTGCTATTATGCCATGCTAAAATGATTTATTTCATAACTAAATAACCGTAACTCGGATTTAAATGTTCTTTATATGTAAATGGGGTGGAAAAATGCCTAGATTAACATGGTCCACTTTATTTTGCTGTTTAACAACTCTAAAATTGTGTTTAGGGCAGAACAGGACCGAATCTAAAATATTGCTCATGGGGATTTTCCGGAATTGTTGTTTCTTATTTCCGGCCTCATTTAAACTTGCCTAAATAGGTAGTTTAATTATGCTCCACCTCTTGCCATGTTTAACAACATTTAATATTGTTGTTTACCTAACCGAGAGAGAACTAAATAAGTGTTGTGGTGTTCATCAATATGCAACTTCGTTGCATATTGAGCTCCACTAAATTGTAGTGTTGTTTGTGCATATTGCCATGCCATGCCTCATTAAACGGACATGCATCATACTTGTTTGTGCATCATGCCATGTTTATGTGATGGTTGTTTACCATGCTGTTTGTTTCTTTCCGGGTTGCTTCTCTCGTTAGCTTCGGTTTCGTTCCGGAGTTGTGAGGATTCTTTCGACGTCGTCCGTTTGTCTTCTTCATGGACTCGTTCTTCTTCCTTGCGGGATTTCAGGCAAGATGACCATACCCTCGAAATCACTTCTATCTTTGCTTGCTAGTTGCTCGCTCTTTTGCTATGCCTATGCTACGATGCCTACCACTTGCTTATCATGCCTTCCCATATTGCCATGTCAAACCTCTAACCATCCTTTCCTAGCAAACCGTTGTTTGGCTATGTTACCGCTTTGCTCAGCCCCTCTTATAGCGTTGTTAGTTGCAGGTGAAGTTGAAGTTTGTTCCTTTTTGGAACATGGAGATGTTGTTCCTTGTTGGAACATGTTTACTTGTTGGGTTATCACAATATATCTTACTTAATTAATGCATCTATATACTTGGTAAAGGGTGGAAGGCTCGGCCTTATGCCTGGTGTTTTGTTCCACTCTTGCCGCCCTAGTTTCCGTCATACCGGTGTTATGTTCCCGGATTTTTGCGTCCCTAACGCGGTCGGGTGATTTATGGGACCCCTTGACAGTTCGCTTTGAATAAGACTTTTCCAGCAAGGCCCAACATTGGTTTTACTTTTGCCTCTCCTAGCCTTTTTCCCTTGGGAGTCGCGCATCCCGAGGGTCATCTTTATTTACCCCCCCGGGCCAATGCTTGTCTAAGTGTTGGTCCAAACTAGAGCCCTTTGCAGCGCCACCTCGGGGAAACTTGAGGGCTGGTTTTAGTTGTACGGACTGCTCATCCGGTCGTGGCCTGGGACGAGATACGCGCGGCTACTACCAGGGTGTCGGCACGCCGGGAGGTCTTGCTGGACTTGTTTTATTGCTGTGAAATGTCTTGTAGCCGGGATTCCGAGACTGATCGGTCTTCCCGGGGAGAAGGTCTATTCCTTCGTTGATCGCGAGAGCTTATCATGGGCTAAGTTGGGACACCCCTGCAGGGTTTTAAACTTTCAAAGCCGTGCCATGGTTATGTGGCAGATGGGAATTTGTTAATGTCCGGTTGTAGAAAACCCGAAGTTGATCTTAATTAAAATACACCAACCGTGTGCGTAACCGTGAGTGTCTCTTTTCGGGGTTGATCGAGAGGAGAACACGGTTTCTGGGTTATGTTTGACGTAAGTAGGAGTTCAGGATCACTTCTTGATCATAGTTGTTCGACCGTGCTTTTGCCTTCTCTTCTCGCTCTCGCTTTGCGTATGTTAGCCACCATATATGCTAGTCGCTTGCTGCAGCTCCACCTCACTACCCTGTCCTACCTTTAAGCTTAAATAGTCTTGATCTCGCGGGTGTGAGATTGCTGAGTCCCGTGACTCACGGATACTTCAAAACCAGTTTGCAGTGCCGATGAAACCGTGCAGGTGATGCACCGAGCTCAAGGAGGAGCTCGATGAAGATCTTGTTCTTTGTGTTGTTTCGTTTCAGTTGATCAATAGTGGAGCCAGTTGGGACGATCGGGATCTGTGTAGCATTTGGGGTAGTCTTCTTTTATTTTGGTTCCGTAGTCGGACCATGATTGTATCTGTATGATGTAATGTTTACTCATGTATTGTGTGAAGTGGCGATTGTAAGCCAACTATGTATCTCTTTTCCTTATGTATTACATGGGTTGTGTGAAGATTACCTCACTTGCGACATTGCTTTCAATGCGGTTATGCCTCTAAGTCGTGCCTCGACACGTGGGAGATATAGCCGCATCGAGGCGTTCAAGTTGGTAATCGAGCCTTCCCGACTTAGGAGCCCCTACTTGATTGTTTGTTGGCGTTGTTGAGTCTAGAACGGAAAATGTTTTGAGTCTTAGGATTATATATATCGGAGTAGGATTCTTTTTACTCCTCAGTCCCTTCGTCGCTCTGGTGAGGTCTCCTGACGTAGAGTTTTGTTTTTCCTCTCCTCAAATTTCACTAAAATTTTTTTTAGGATCACGTGGGTATCTTGGAATCGTTCCGATGGTTTTGTGACGAGAACATTGTTCTTGGTGCCTCCTGACATTTAGGGGTTGTGGCAGTGTCCCGGGGAGTTGAGCTCCGAGGTGTTGTCGTCACAAATTTTATCGTTGCAGTTCTGGAATACCTGAGTTTTACCGACATCGAAATCTCTTTTGTGCAGTTGTTGGTGAGATAACCTGATAGCCCGATCTTGTGGCGAAAAGGGAGTATTGCCATGACTTGTATAACGGATGTTTTTCAAGGTCGAGGTACACGATTTCGAGGATTTCTTGGTTATGTGTTGACGGATGGATACAATTGGATCTAGGTATTGTTAGTTTGGGTGATATATTTTGTGTCCCCTGTATCCCCAACACCTGATTGCATAACCAGAAAGTTTCGGGAGTTTATAGGTGGGAATTCTAGTAGCTTACAGGATATTCTTTCCGACAGATGTATGATTTGAGATTGGGGTTCAACGTCTAGTGGTCCGCCCATTCACGGTCGATTTACAGTGGTCGCGAGACGTCTTAAAGAATCCTTGGCTATGCTGATTCGGGGACGTCTTGTTAGTCATTCGTGACGTCCGCTATACGTCGTGTCCGTGTGGGCCCCACCACGAACACTTTGGACGAAATCTCTATCATGTGTTTGTTCCGGCTCATTCTTGAAGCCAATCCTTTGTTTTTGTTTTGTTTTGTGGTATTCGAGTTGCTTCGATGTCAAGTGTTGATTCCATACCTTATTCTAAATGGTGTTCTCATATTTCTATGTGAATACTAATCCTTCTTGATCACTGAGCTTGTCATGTTAATTCTTTTCCAACCGGCGTGCTTCTCTTCAAGTGAATCCGATCATTCCAACATTCGCAAGATCAATTCTAAGCTTTTTCTCAACGGTGTTCGCTTCATTCGACCCAAGTTGTTTTGATTTCCCGCCCTCCCACCCTTTTTCTTCAAGGACTCAGATTTCTTAATCAAGTATCCATTTTATTGGGTGAAGTTTCTTCATTCTTTTCCTTTAATGTTTTATCCGGTGATTTCTCATGAAGACGCTAAGGAAGTTTCAACCTTATCATTGTTCCATTCTAATTTTCTTCTCCGGCGGACTCAAGTCAAGTATTCAGTGTTGATCGTATTCTTTTCATCATTTCAAATGCTTTCTCATGTCGGTGCATCTCTTAATCATCCACTTCTCGCTATTCAATTGTTCCGGAGTGTTGAAGATACCTCAGAAGATTCTAGTTTCCATTCTCAATTCACTCAAGTTCTTTTGAGGATGCTATCTCATTCAAGCTATTTAATTCAACCGGTGCAATCTCTCTTCAAAATTGTTCAACGGTGTTTTTCTTTTAATGGGCCCTAACCCACAGGTCTTTTCCCAGGATCTTACCCGACTCTTTTATTTCCGGAGTTATTCTCAAATTCTTTGCAAAGTTTGACGTAAGAATGAGTTATCATCAGTCAAATGTCTTTCTCCAAGATCTTTCAAATTATTTTCATTGTTGGTTCAACCTTTCATTTTTTTTTTCATTCCGGAGTGCTTCAATAATTCATGGTGATGTTCTCGTCGTCATTCTCGAATTTTGAAGATCGAAGAAGAGTTTCTCTTAAATCTCGCTTCTTTCTCTTCAAGATTCATGGTTCTAGCTTCATGCCATCCTCTCATAATTGTCTTGATTGTGAGAATTCTTTTCATCCATCCGGAGCATTTCAGAAGTCTTTTCAGTTTGATTCTTCGGAGCCCATCATCTCAGAATTATTCATTCAAGCGTTCAACTCTGGCTTTCCAAATCTCACCGGTGCATCGTCGAAATATCCTCTAATCAGTTCATGATCTCTTCGTTCTAATGTATCTAAATTTTGTCAAGCATCTTTATTCGTTTTACAATTCTTCCCGGTGAATTGTGCCTTTGCTACGTTCATTCTCAATTATTATGGTGGTTTGTTCAAGAGTTCTCTTCCTTCGTTATCATTTAGACTCATTCGTTCTTTCCAATCCTACCGGTGGTTCGTTGAAGACCTTCCCAAGTTGGCGCCATATCTATCTTAATCTTTTCTACGAGAATAAGTAGTATGCCAAATCCATTGCTTGTCATCAATTTAAGTGGTGAAGGATGAGCATAACGTAATTCTTATTCTTGTTTCATCGAGTAAATTAAATTCCTTATTCCGGAGGAT
Organism: Aegilops longissima; assembly: GCA_021605205.1. Lineage (NCBI taxonomy): Eukaryota > Viridiplantae > Streptophyta > Magnoliopsida > Poales > Poaceae > Aegilops > Aegilops longissima. The sequence goes on from CM038677.1 coordinate 595,129,430, forward strand.
CATCAAAATTCTTGATTTCATTTGTTCATCTTTTCTTTCCGGAGTTCCAAGTTTTCGCGGCTATATCATTTCAAAGCTTCATCTTATCACTGCAAGGCTTCACCTTGTGTCTTCAACTTCTCTTTCTTTTATCATCCTTTTGTTTACCGGAGTTCTTCATGGAGCCTCTACATGATGGTTCGTCAAGGATTCTTTTCATTCTTCAATTGTTCATCAAGAATTCTCTCGGAGTTATGATCCGCCAAGCTATACTCAAAATTGAACATGGTGCTCAACACGTGTTTTGTTTTGAGGAGTTCAAGCTTTCTTCTTCTTGCATTTCGAAGTGCAATTCTTTCTACCTTATCTCTTGAGGTGGTGTTATGTCATTCTCGACAATTTGAGTTCGTGTTTCATGATTCACATGTTGTCAAGAATGAGGTATTTTAAATCCATCAGTCTCTTCGTTGGAGTTATCTTGGGCTATATTTCACCTAAAGCTTTCCCTAAGGATTGTTGCTATTTATGGTGCTTATTAATGACCCAAGTTCTTCATTTGTCCTCTCGGTGAAATAAGTTTCTCGTCTCCTTGTTGATATCAATCCAATCGTTTGTTTCCGTTGGTGGCAGAAGCTCACCTCATAATGTGGAGATGTTTCCATAAGCCCACTACAAGCTTATTCATTTCGTTGTTGGTTTTCCAACAACTCCGTTCTATCCTTCTTTTTAACGGTGCTTTCCAAACTCATTTGTGGTAGAAGTTGTCATTTTCTTCTCCATTCCTTTATTCCAATGGCCTATCTTCAATTTTTTCTTCCAGAGGCATTGTGATGTTGCTCTCTTCGACCCATCGTCTCGGTTTGTCAAGATCATGTTCTTTTTCTTGCATTATCCATTTTACCGGAGTGTCATGTTTTCATTCGAGTTCTCTCATCTTATCAAGTTTTGCCTGCTTCCTCAACCGGAGAGCTGTCTGAAATCTTTCTTACCCCTTGTGCCACTCTTTCAATAGTTCCGGAGGCACTATGTTGTTGATTTCATCAACTATCATCCCATCTTCTCAAGTTCATGTTATATTCCTTCCATGCTCAATCGGAGTGCTGCCAAAAATTATATCATTCTTGTTCATTCGTGTCTCGTTTCAAACGGAGTGGTTTCGAATTCTATCTTGTCCATTAAACTCTTGATTCATGCCTTTTCAACCTTTAAGTTATCGTAATGTTCCTTGTTCCTCTTTTCTAACGGATTGTTTGCAATCTCGTTCATCTTCGCTGTTTTCTTTCTTTCATTTGCTCAACCTCTCAAGGTTCATGGTTTCACTCGTTCGTCAAAGTAGCAACTTAGTTTTACATCTCATCTTCCTCTTCCTTTTCCCTCCGGTGCCATCCTAGATCTCGGGACGAGATCCTCTCGTAGTGGTGGAGTGTTGTAACACCCCGGATACAACTTTCCATATTCGTAACTCCGACTCTTGCCTTTTCCGGAGATGTGATTTATTATTTCCTTCGTGGTTGGATTTTGTCTGTTGTTTTGCATTTTGTTTTTGTTATGCATCTCATCTCATGGCATCATCTGCATTTCATCCGCATGTTTTCAAAACTTGCATCCGCTCGAGTTCCGCCATTTCTCTCCGTTGTCCGTTCGAGCCCGTCCACACTCGCAGACGCGCTCGCTGCACCTCCAAATATTATTTTATAAGTGGCATAATAATGTTCTCGGAATGGGTTGCAACTTGTCATGCGGTCTTATTATAGTGTAGACAGGCCGCCGCCAAGTTTCACGCATTCGAGTCCATTTGATAGCCCAACCGTTAAACCTACTACCGGGATATAGCCGGTATTTTCGCCGGATGTTTCGGTCTCCAAATTGTGCCGGCTGCACTTCTCTTCTCTCCCTCAGCCCAAGTCCTATCTTCACAGCCCACCTAGACCTGCTCGAGCCCCTCGCGATCGGATCCGTCGGATTGCGATCGGAGGTTCCAAAACCCCCAAGGACCAAACCCTAGCCCTCTTTCCTATTTAAACCCCTCCCTTCCATTTTGGGCAGCTACCTACCCTCCTCCTCAAATTCCACGCCCCAACCAGCCTCCACCACTGCGCCGCCCCCTCCTCGTTTTCCGCACACCACCTCCTCGGCGCCACGTGGCGCCACGCCGCTGGTTGCGCCGCCACCAGCCGCCGCCTCCTCCAACCGAGCGGCGCCACGCCGCCTCGCCCTGCTCCTCCTCCGCAGGCCCGCCAGGCCCGGGCGCAGCCCGCCCCAGCCCGCAGCCACCGCCCTGGCTTCCCACGAGGCCGAAGCGCCTCCCTTCGCCCGCTGACCGGATCGGGGCGATCCCGATCTCGCCGCCTCCGCCGCCCGCCCGCCCGGCAGCCTCGCTGAGTGGTGCGGCCGTCCCCGCCAGCGACCCCAGGCCAGCTATTTCACCTTCCTCTCCTTTCTCTCTCTCTCGTTGCCTCACCCCTCGGTCTCTCTCTTCTCCTCGCAGCCGCCGCCATGGCCTTCTGTCGCGCCGCGAGGCTCCCCTCCGCCGCGCCGCCGGAACGGGACCTGACGCCTGATCCGCCTCCCCTCACCGGATCTGGCCTCCTCCGCCATCCCTCGCCCGCCCCGCGCCTCGTCCCGCCGCCTTGCTTCCTGCCTCAGCGCGAAAGCGAGGAGGACGACGCCTCAGCCCGCCACGTGGGCCTCGTGGCCCAACCTCGCACCAGCGTGGCCTCCCAGCGTCCGAGGCCAGCGCCTCTCAAGGCCCAGCCACGCGCCCACCTCTGCCTCCCTCCACAGGCGGCCTCCTCCACCCGAACCGGGCTGGCGGCCTTCCCGGCCCAAGCCAGGCCCGGCCTCCCGAGGCCCAGCCGGCCCCCTGCACTGCCTCCTCTCCACCGACCGGGCGAGCCCATTGTGAGCAGCTCCCCGCCCAGATGCTCTGTTGGGCGGATCCCAGATCTGCCCAATGTTATTTTTTTTCCTGTCCTGCGAATTTATCTATTATCCAGAGAATTACCGTTTCTGTAAAACCCTTGCTCTTCATGCATTTAATAACTCACAAATGGTGCATCGGATTAAAATGTTTTATATATGTAATATGCTCAGAATATTGTGTAGATTAATAATTTGCCACTTTCATCCCATGTTAAAATGTTTAAATTGATGTTTGCTTTAATTTGCTATTATGCCATGCTAAAATGATTTATTTCATAACTAAATAACCGTAACTCGGATTTAAATGTTCTTTATATGTAAATGGGGTGGAAAAATGCCTAGATTAACATGGTCCACTTTATTTTGCTGTTTAACAACTCTAAAATTGTGTTTAGGGCAGAACAGGACCGAATCTAAAATATTGCTCATGGGGATTTTCCGGAATTGTTGTTTCTTATTTCCGGCCTCATTTAAACTTGCCTAAATAGGTAGTTTAATTATGCTCCACCTCTTGCCATGTTTAACAACATTTAATATTGTTGTTTACCTAACCGAGAGAGAACTAAATAAGTGTTGTGGTGTTCCGTCAATATGCAACTCGTTGCATATTGAGCTCCACGTAAATTGTAGTGTTGTTTGTGCATATTGCCATGCCATGCCTCATTAAACCGGACATGCATCATACTTGTTTGTGCATCATGCCATGTTTATGTGATGGTTGTTTACCATGCTGTTTGTTTCTTTCCGGGTTGCTTCTCTCGTTAGCTTCGGTTTCGTTCCGGAGTTGTGAGGATTCTTTCGACGTCGTCCGTTTGTCTTCTTCATGGACTCGTTCTTCTTCCTTGCGGGATTTCAGGCAAGATGACCATACCCTCGAAATCACTTCTATCTTTGCTTGCTAGTTGCTCGCTCTTTTGCTATGCCTATGCTACGATGCCTACCACTTGCTTATCATGCCTTCCCATATTGCCATGTCAAACCTCTAACCATCCTTTCCTAGCAAACCGTTGTTTGGCTATGTTACCGCTTTGCTCAGCCCTCTTATAGCGTTGTTAGTTGCAGTGAAGTTGAAGTTTGTTCCTTTTGGAACATGGAGATGTTGTTCCTTGTTGGAACATGTTTACTTGTTGGGTTATCACAATATATCTTACTTAATTAATGCATCTATATACTTGGTAAAGGGTGGAAGGCTCGGCCTTATGCAGTGTTTTGTTCCACTCTTGCCGCCCTAGTTTCCGTCATACCGTGTTATGTTCCCGGATTTTTGCGTCCCTAACGCTGTCGGGTGATTTATGGGACCCCTTGACAGTTCGCTTTGAATAAGACTTTTCCAAAGGCCCAACATTGGTTTTACTTTTGCCTCTCCTAGCCTTTTTTCCCTTGGGAGTCGCGATCCCGAGGGTCATCTTTATTTACCCCGGGCCAATGCTTGTCTAAGTGTTGGTCCAAACTAGAGCCCTTTGCAGCGCCACCTCGGGAAACTTGAGGGCTGGTTTTAGTTGTACGGACTGCTCATCCGGTCGTGGCTCGGGACGAGATCTGCTGGCTACTACTGTGGTGTCGGCACGCCGGGAGGTCTTGCTGGACTTGTTTTATTGCTGTGAAATGTCTTGTAGCCGGATTCCGAGACTGATCGGTCTTCCCGGGAGAAGGTCTATTCGCCGTTGATCGCGAGAGCTTATCATGGGCTGTTGGGACACCCTGCGGGTTTTAAACTTTCAAAGCCGTGCCAGCGGTTATGTGGCAGATGGGAATTTGTTAATGTCGGTTGTAGAAAACCCGGTTGATCTTAATTAAAATACACCAACCGTGTGCGTAACCGTGAGTGTCTCTTTTCGGGGTTGATCGAGAGGAGAACACGGTTTCTGGGTTATGTTTGACGTAAGTAGGAGTTCAGGATCACTTCTTGATCATAGTTGTTCGACCGTGCTTTTGCCTTCTCTTCTCGCTCTCGTTTGCGTATGTTAGCCACCATATATGCTAGTCGCTTGCTGCAGCTCCACCTCACTACCCTGTCCTACCTTTAAGCTTAAATAGTCTTGATCTCGCGGGTGTGAGATTGCTGAGTCCCCGTGACTCACAGATACTTCCAAAAACCAGTTTGCAGGTGCCGATGAAACCGTGCGGGTGATGCACCCGAGCTCAAGGAGGAGCTCGATGAAGATCTTGTTCTTTGTGTTGTTTCGTTTGAGTTGATCAATAGTGGAGCCCAGTTGGGACGATCGGGGATCTGTGTAGCATTTGGGGTAGTCTTCTTTTATTTTGGTTCCGTAGTCGGACCATGATTGTATCTGTATGATGTAATGTTTACTCATGTATTGTGTGAAGTGGCGATTGTAAGCCAACTATGTATCTCTTTTCCCTTATGTATTACATGGGTTGTGTGAAGATTACCTCACTTGCGACATTGCTTTCAATGCGGTTATGCCTCTAAGTCGTGCCTCGACACGTGGGAGATATAGCCGCATCGAGGGCGTTTCAATCTCATTGTCACATTGCATTATGTTGTTGCCATATTCATCTTGTGCATTGCCCCTTATATATGTTGTGTGTTGCTCTAGTTGATGTGTGTGCATCACCCCTTGCCATCTCTCTCTCTCAATCTATGGCCATGCACCATCACCTCCTCCTTCCTTCTTCTTTCTTTCACTTTGGCAAGTGACATTTCTCCCTCCTCCATAAATGTTCATTCTTTTCCTAAGGCTAGTTCACCATGCCTACACCCTCTCTGCCAATTTTCAGCTCATTTGAAGATGTTTTATTTTTCTACCTCTAAAAATGCCCAAACCAACTTATTCAAATAGTGCACATTTTCAGGAGCACGAGGATGTTCTCATATCTCTCTCAACCCTCCCATATACTCCTGTGCTTTTGGATCTTTATTTTTCTATCTGAAGAAAAAATAAAAGAAACTAGAAGCAGCAGCGTCATCCCGCTAGCGCTAGCCGACCCTTGGGCCTCCTTCCGCCCGAGAAGGTCCAACAGCAGCCTAGACCCGCAGCCCTCGATCACCTCCCTGGTAAAATTTCCCTAATTGCCAGCTGATCACCCTGCTGACCCCACCTGCAGCGACTCCCTCCTCTCCTTTCTTCCTCCTCTCGTTCTTTCTTCCCTCACGGTAAAAGAAGGAGAGGCAGAAGCGCATGCCCACGAGGGCAACCACGGCTTCGCCTCCCCTTCCTATAAAGGCGCCTCAGGGCCTCCCCTAGGGTTTCCCTCTCGCCGCCACCCCCCTTTTCCTTCCCATGTTTCTTCTTCTTCCTCAAGAGATAAGTAACAAAGAGCACCCATAGAAGAGAACCACCGAGCGCGTTCTGCCGTCGTTTGTGAGGCCTCCTCATCATCTTATTCAACTTCAAGCAAGGCCAAGAGCAAGAAGGGTCCAAGGGTGCCGCGATCTTCTTCCTCTACTTCGTCTGCTTCCTATGCGTTGCCAAGTCCCGCGCCTGGCGTCCTCCCCTGCTTCCTTCTTCCTCGGACAGGAACCGCGTCGGGTTCAGAGCTCGTCCGTGTCCCCGCCGGTTCGTCTCTGTGGCCGTAGCCGTGTCCTAGGGTGAGTTAGGTATACCTGCTTCCCTCCCTCTTATTCCTGTCGCGTTTAGGTCACCGGAGTCACTACTAGATCCATGCCATCCTCGTGCCCTCGCTGCTCCGGCGAATCTCTGAAACTTTCAGAGAAACGCTGTCGTGACCCGTCCGGATCTTGTCCCCGCTCGTGTCGCTCGGGCCCCTGCTTCATTTCACCTCGCCACATCCGCTGCACGCATCAGGTCGAGGCCACGGTCGTCATGCTCTCACGCCCGTGCCCGAGCGCAAGCTCGTGAAGGTTCCTACTCCTGCTTCCGTCCTACCGCGCGCCAACAGAGGATGTTTTCCTCCGCCGCACCCGCATGCCGCAGCCGCCCACACTTGATCTGTTCTGCGCTCGCGCGCTTCGCCGCAGCCGCACGCCCGAGCCGAGCCACGCTCGTGCTCGAGCACAACCCCCTTCACGGCCTTGCTGCACGCCCGCTGTGCCATGGCCGAGCGCCTCGACCCGGAAAGCCGGCCTTTGTTTTTCTCTCTGGTTCGTCTTCTGCTTCTCTTAGAGCCGAGCTGTTTCTTTAGCATGATCCACACATACCCATCAGCACATGTGCTCATGCACACTGCCACTGCCTCGCTGTGCCTCGCTACCATGGCCGAGACGAGCTCCTGCCTGAGCTTGTTCTTCAGCCCTTGCTCATGCCGTTTCCCGGCCCCTCTTGCAGCTCTCCACAAGCACGCGTGCACTGTCTTCAGTTTCCGCACGCCCGCCGCAGGTTCTTTACCCCAACGGCCGTCGTTTGTGCTTGCCATCGCCGTCGGTTGTCGCCGTGCAGCCATGGCTAACTCGACCTGTTGTTGAATGCTCAGAAGAGCCTGGGAGCTCTTTGTATCACGATCAGTAAGCTAGCCCAGTGGTTCCTTCCTCGCACACACATCCAGGAGGTCCTGGGTCCAAATCCCAGGCGCCCCTCTTTTGCTCAGTTCTTTTATTTCTTTTGCACACACCAACAGCTGCTTGGGCCAAATCCTCCTGGGCCACTGCCACTGTTTCAGATTCGGCCCGATGTTATATTTTTTCCAGTCTGTGATTTTTGTCATATCTAGTGCCTGCATATTTTCAGAACTGCCATTGTTTTGCATTGCTCATATTTAAATATGCATGCATCCAAATTAAACAAACTATATATGTAAAATGCTTAGAATTCTATCCAGTTTCACAATATGCTGCTTTCATCCATGTTTAAAACGGTTGAACTTGTTGTGCATTAATTTGCATAAATAACATGCTAAAATGGTTTATTTCATAACTAAATAACCGTACCTCCAAATTAAACAAACTTTATATGTAAATGGGGTGTAAAAATGCATAGATTGACATGGTGCACTTTATTTTCCTGTTTAACAAAAATAAAATATGGTTTAGGGAAGAACAGTAGCAAATTCAAATATGCACATGAGGATTTTCCGGAATTGTTGTTTGTTGTTTCCGGCCTCACTTAAAAAAGCCTACATAGGTAGTTTTGTTATGCTTCACCTCTTGCCATGTTAAAAACATTTAATCTTGTCATGCATCATACTTGGTTGTGCATCTTGCCTTGTTCGTTGTTGTTTGTTTACTATGTTGTTTGCTTCTTTCCGGTTGTGCTTCTTCCCGATAGTTCTTGTTTCGTTGCGATCGTGAGGATTCATTCGACTACGCTTGGTTTGTCTACGCCCGTTCGTCTTCTTCATGGACTCGTTCTTCTTCCTTGCAGGACTTCAGGCAAGATGACCGTCACCTTGGATCTCACTACTATCATTGCTATGCTAGTTGCTTCGTTCTATCGTTATGCCGCGTTACCTACCACTTGCTTATCCAGCCTCCCAAATTGCCATGAACCTCTAACCTTGTCACCCTTCCTAGCAAACTGTTGTTTGGCTATGTTACCGCTTTGCATAGCCCCTCTTATAGCGTTGCTAGCTGTAGGTGAAGATGAAGATCGCTCCATGTTGGATTATGTTTATGTTGGGATATCACAATATATCTTATATTATTAATGCATCTATATACTTGGCAAAGGGTGGAAGGCTCGGCCTTATGCCTCGTGTTTTGTTCCACTCTTTCCGCCCTAGTTTCCGTCATATCGGTATTATGTTCCCGGATTTTGCGTCCCTAACGCGGTTGGGTGATTTATGGGACCCCCTTGATAGTTCGCTTTGAATGAAACTCCTCCAGCAAGGCCCAACCTTGGTTTTACCATTTGCCTCACCACCACCTACTTTTCCCTTCGGAGTCGCTCTCTTGAGGGTCATCTTTATTTTAGCCCCACCGGGCCAATGCTTCTCTAAGTGTTGGCCCGAAATGAGCAGACTGCGAGGCCACCTTGGGGAAACTTGAGGGCTGGTTTTACTCGTAGGATGTCTCATCCGGTGTTGCCCTGAGAACGAGATATGTGCAGCTCCTATCGGGATTGTCGGCGCATCGGGAGGTCTTACTGGTCTTGTTTTACCATTGTCGAAATGTCTTGTAAACCGGGATTCCGAGACTGATCGGGTCTTCCCGGGAGAAGGAATATCCTTCGTTGATCGTGAGAGCTTATAATGGGCTAAGTTGGGACACCCCTGGAGGGTTTGAACTTTCGAAAGTTGTGCACGCGGTTATGTGGCAGATGGGAATTTGTTAATGTCCGGTTGGAGCAAACTTGAAGTAAACTCTTCTAAAATACACCAACTGTGTGCGTAACCGTGATGGTCTCTTTTCGGTGTTGTTCGAGAGGAGAATACGATGTTTGGGTTATGTTTGACATAAGTAGGAGTTCATGATCACTTCTTGATCATTACTAGTTGGCGACCGTTTGCTTCGCTCGTCTTCTCGCTCTTGTTTCGTAAGTTGGCTACCATACTTTGCTTAGTCGCTGCTGCAACCTCACCACTTTACCCCTTCCTTACCCATTAAGCTTTGCTAGTATTGATACCCATGGTTATGGGATTTCTGAGTCCTCGTGGCTCACAGATTACTACACCAACAGTTGTAGGTACAGGTTATGCGATGATCTCGATGCGAGAGCGATGTTTGCTTGTTTTGGAGTTCTTCTTCTGCTTCTTCGACCAAGGGATAGGTTCCACGTCGGCAGCCTGGGCTAGCAGAGTGGATGTCGTTTGAGTTTCTGTTTATGTTTCATCCGTAGTCGGATGTTGATCTCTTGTATGATATTGATGTATTCTTGCGGCATTCGCATGCCTTGTATGTATCCCCATCTATTATGTAATGTTGATGTAATGATATCCACCTTGCAAAAACGTCTTCAAGATGCGCTTCTATCCTTGGTGGGACCTTCAAGTTCCTTTAGGATAGGATCGCATCTTGGGCGTGACAAGTTGGTATCAGAGCCTCGACCGACCCTTGGAGCCCCTTGTTTGATCTTGTAATTTGGCCGATGTTGAGTCTAGAATAAAACTTTTTCGGAGTCTAGTTCTATCGGAGAGTAGGATTTCTTTTTACTCCTCAGCCCTTCGTCGCTCTCATAAGGAATCTTGACATAGGTGTTTTGAACTACTTCTCTTCCCCTTCAAATTTTTCTTTAGGATCACGCGGTTAGTTTTCGTTCGTTGTCCTTCCTCTTTTGCCCGGTGCATTTCTCGTCAAGCCGACTCGAACCTCTTTGTCTTTTGGGAGATCAATCCTCAGCTCTTTTCAATCGACGTTATTTTCCCCATTCAAAGTTGTCTTTCTTTTTTCCCACCCGCCCACCCCTTTTTTCCTTTCTTAGAGCCGGAGTCCATAATCGAGTATCCATCCTACTCGTGCGAAGCCTTTGCATTATTTCCCCATTTATTTTAGCCGGTGTTTTTTTATCTTCTAGTTATTCGTCGGTTCCCTGTTCCCAATCGTCTTTGTTTTCCTGCCCTCCCGCCCCTTTTCTTCCGGAGTCTGTGTGTCTATTCGAGCATCAATTTCCTTCGTCCGGAGTCTCTTCAATCTTTCGTAAATTATTTCAACCGGTGAATTCTCATTTTGTTCGACATTCTTCATCTCTTTTTATCTCCGGCGGACTAAATTCAAGTTATTCAGGTTGATCATATTCTTTTCCTTGGATCAAGTGTTTTCCCTGCTCATTCGCCTCTCGTCGGTTTATCCTTCTGGAGTGCTCAAGAAATCTCAGGAGATTCGTCGATGTTCCAACTAATTCGAGGTTTTCACCTCATTCAAAATATTTCAATTGTTTCGGTGCATCATCTATCTGTTCAACATCCCTTTTCCAACGGTGTTTTTCTCTTTAGTGGGCCCTAACCCACAGGTCTTTTCCCAGGATCTTACCTGGCTCTTCTAATTATTCCGGAGCCATTCCAAATTCTTTTCAAGTGTGACGTAAGAATGGATCCCATCAGTCACATGCCTTCTCCAAGATCTCTTTCAAATTCTTTTCATTGTTGGCTCAACCCCTTCGCTTTTCATTCTTCCGGAGTATCTCAGTAATTTTTGGTGGTGTTTCTCGTTGTCATTCTCAATATTTGAAGACCGAAGAAGAGTTTTTCCTCTAAATCTTGCCCGTTCTCTCGAGGACGTGTGGTTCTATGTCTTGTTATCCTCGCAAATTACCCCATTTGTCAGAAATTCTTTTCATCCATCCGGAGAATTTCAGGAGTTGTTTTTCCAACTCAATCATCCGGAGGCCATCTTTTCGGAATATTTCTTCTTTCTAAGTTTTCGAATTTGTTCTCTAATTGTTCTACGTCTGTGCCCCTTCGGTCGTCTCAATATTCATCCGGTGCTTCGTTTAAGTATTCTTCAATCAGATCGCGATCTCTTCGTTCTCTTTTCTCTAAAATCCCTCAAGTATCTTCATGATTGCTCTAATTCTTCCTGGCGATTCTTTCTCTTTTCTTTGTTCATTGTCATTTCTTACGGTGGTTCGTTCAAGATTTATTTCCGTTCTTTTCACATATATTCATTCGTTCTTTCCAATCCTACCGGTGGTTCATGAAGACTTTCCCAAGTTTTGTGCTATATCCCCCTTAATCCTTTTCAACAAGAATAAGTTGAATGCCAAATCCGGTTCTCATCAATTAAATTCGATGAGGATAAGCATAACGTAATTCTTATCTCATCGTCGTCAATTAATCCCTTGCTTCGGAGTTTGTTCATGATGAATAATCTCTCGGTTCGAAATGTTTTCATCTTTTCTTTTTCGGAGTTCTAATTTCCTCGGCCATTTCGTCGGAACCTCCATCTAAATCACCGCAAGCTTTAATCTTATTCTTTATCCTTCATTCTAGCTCATCATCCTTTTATTACTGGAGTTCTCCATGGTGGTTCTTCATGATTTAATTCATTCTTCAAGAGTTCATCAAGATTCGTGTTGGAAGAGTTCTAGTATCTTTTCTTCTCACGTCTCGAAGTGCAATTAATTCTCCATATTCTTCTAAAGTGGAGTTTTGCATTTTCTCCTTTCTTCTCAGCTATTCAGACATTTGGTTGTGGTATAATTTCACCTCAAGTTTTGAGATGTTTTTGATAAGTCCACAACAAGCTTATTGTTTCGTTGTTGATTTTCTCAACAACTCCATTCAATCCTTCCTTCTAAGTTCTTTTCATTCCATTCTTTCAATTCTTCCGGAGGCATTGTGTTGTTCCTCTCATCAAGTGTCATGCCATCTTGTTAAGTTCAAGTTCTATTCCATTCTATGTTCAACTGGGATCCTATCACAATTCTTTTGTTCTTATTCCTTTTCTATGTTCTTCCAACCGGAGTGGTTTCAGAGTCTATCTTATTCCTTGAGCTTTTGATTCTCTTCATATCCGCCGTTCCTCTTTTCTACCGAGTGCTCTCGTCTTTGTTCATCTTCTCTCTTGCACTCTTGTTTCACTTCATCCTCTTTCCCTTCCGCCTCGTTCCTAAGATCTCGGGACGAGATCTTCTGTTAGTGGAGGAGTGTTGTGATGCCCCGAGACCGATGCTCGAGTTGCCTTCCACTTATTTTTCGTTGTTGTCGTGTGTTTATTTTGTTTGTTGCTATTTTCCATATTTCATTTCTCTATGTTGATGCCATGACCATGTTGACCACCTTGTCTTATTTTCTCTTCTTGCATCATGATCATCATTGGTTATGTTGCATTGCCATGCCCATCTCATGTCACATTGCATTATGTTGTTGCCATGTTCATCTTGTGCATTGCCCCTTATATATGTTGTGTGTTGCTCTAGTTGATGTGTGTGCATCACCCCTTTCCATCTCTCTCTCTCAATCTATGGTCATGCACCATCACCTCCTCCTTCCTTCTTCTTTCTTTCACTTTGGCAAGTGACATTTTTCCCTCCTCCATAAATGTTCATTCTTTTCCTGAGGCTAGTTCACCATGCCTACACCCTCTATGCCAATTTTCAGCTCATTTGAAGATGTTTTGGTTAGGTTAAAAAATGCCTCAAGTTTGAATTTTATTCAAACTTGTTTTATTTTTCTACCTCTAAAAATGCCCAAACCAACTTATTCAAATAGTGCAAAGAGCACGAGGATGTTCTCATATCTCTCTCAACCCTCGCATATACTCCTGTGCTTTTCGATCTTTATTTTTCTGTCTGAAGAAAAAATAAAAGAAAGTAGAAGCAGCAGCCACATCCCGCTAGCGCCAGCCGACCCTTGGGCCTCCTTCCGCCCGAGCAGGCCCAACAGCAGCCTAGACCCACAGCCCCCGATCACCTCCCTGGTAAAATTTCCCCAATCGCTAGCTGATCACCCTGCTGATCCCACCTGCAGCGACTCCCTCCTCTCCTTTCTTCCTCCTCTCGTTCTTTCTTCCCTCGCGGTAAAAGAAGGAGAGGCAGAAGCACATGCCCATGAGGGCAACCACGGATTTGCCTCCCCTTCCTATAAAGGCGCCTCAGGGCCTCCCCTAGGGTTTCCCTCTCGCCGCCGCCCCCCTTTTCCTTCCCCTGTTTCTTCTTCTTCCTCAAGAGACAAGGAACAAAGAGCACCCATAGAAGAGAACCACCAAGCGCGTTCCGCCGTTGTTTGTGAGGCCTCCTCGTCGTCTTCTTCAACTTCAAGCAAGGCCAGGAGCAAGAAGGGTCCAAGGGCGCCGCGATCTTCTTCCTCTACTTCGTCTGCTTCCTCTGTGTCGCCAAGTCCCGCGCCTGGCGTCCTCCCCTGCTTCCTTCTTCCTCGGACAGGAACCGCGTCGGGTTCAGAGCTCGTCTGCGTCACCGCCGTTTCGTCTCCGTGGCCGTAGCCGTGTGCTAGGGTGAGTTAGGTATACCTGCTTCCCTCCCTCTTATTCCTATCGCGTTTAGGTCACTGGAGTCACTACTAGATCCATGCCATCGTCGTGCCCTCGCTGCTCCGGCGAATCTCTGAAACTTTTAGAGAAACGCTGTCGTGACCCGTCCGGATCTTGTCCCCGCACGTCTCGCTCGGGCCCCTGCTTCGCTTCACCTCGCCACATCCGTTGCACGCATCAGGTCGAGGCCACGGTCGTTGTGCTCTCGCACCCATGCCCGAACGCAAGCTCGTGAAGGTTCCTACTCCTGCTTCCGTCCTACCACGCACCAACAGAGGATGTTTTCCTCCGCCGCACCCGCATGCCGCAGCCGCCCACACTTGATCTGTTCTGCGCTTGCGCGCTTCGCCGCAACCGCACGCCCGAGCCGAGCCACGCTCGCGCTCGAGCACAACCCCCTTCACCGCCTTGCTGCACGCCCGCCGTGCCATGGCCGAGCGCCTCGACCCGGAAGGCCGGCCTTTGTTTTTCTCTCTGGTTCGTCTTCTGCTTCTCTTAGAGCCGAGCTGTTTCTTTTGCATGATCCACACATACCCATCAGCACACGTGCTCATGCACACTGCCACTGCCTCGCTGTGCCTCGCTACCATGGCCGAGACGAGCTCCTGCATGAGCTTGTTCTTGAGCCCTTGCTCATGCCGTTTCCCGGCCCCTCTTGCAGCACTCCGCAAGCACGCGTGCACTGTCTTTAGTTTCCGCACGCCCGCCGCAGATTCTAAACCCCAACTGCCATCGTTTGTGCTTGCCATCGCTTTAGGTTGTCGCCGTGCAGCCATGGCCAAGCTCGACCTGTTGTTGAATGCTCAGAAGAGCCTGGGAGCTCTTTGTATCACGATCAGTAAGCTAGCCCAGTGGTTCCTCCCTCGCGCACACATCCAGGAGGTCCTGGGTTCAAATCCCAGGCGCCCCTCTCTTTTGCTCTGTTCTTTTATTTCTTTTGCACACACCCACAGCTGCTTGGGCCAAATCCTCCTGGGCCACTGCCACTATTTCAGATTCGGCCCGATGTTATATTTTTTTTCCAGTCTGTGATTTTTGTCATATCTAGTGCCTGCATATTTTCAGAACTGCCATTGTTTTGCATTGCTCATATTTAAATATGCATGCATCCAAATTAAACAAACTATATATGTAAAATGCTTAGAATTCTATCTAGTTTCACAATATGCTGCTTTCATCCATGTTTAAAATGATTGAAATTGTTGTTTGCATTAATTTTTCATAAATAACATGCTAAAATGTTTTGTTTCATAACTAAATAACCGTAGCTCCAAATTAAACAAACTTTATATGTAAATGGGGTGGAAAAATTGACATGGTGCACTTTATTTTCCTGTTTAACAACAATAAAATAAGGTTTAGGGCAGAACAGTAGCAAATTCAAGTATGCACATGAGGATTTTCCGGAATTGTTGTTTGTTGTTTCCGGCCTCAGTTAAAATTGCCTAGATAGGTAGTTTTGTTATGCTTCACCTCTTGCCATGTTAACAACATTTAATCTTGTCATGCATCATACTTGGTTGTGCATCTTGACTTGTTCGTGTGTTGTTTGTTTACTATGTTGTTTGCTTCTTTCCGGTTGAGCTTCTTCCCGATAGTTCCTGTTTCGTTGCGATCGTGAGGATTCGTTCGACTACGCTTGGTTCGTCTACGCCCGTTCGTCTTCTTCATGGACTCGTTCTTCTTCCTAACAGGACTTCAGGCAAGACGACCGTCACCTTGGATCTCACTACTATCATTGATATGCTAGTTGATTCGTTCTATCGCTATGCCGCGTTACCTACCACTTGCTTATCAAGCCTCCCAAATTGCCATGAACCTCTAACCTTGTCACCCTTCCTAGCAAGCCGTTGTTTGGCTATGTTACCGCTTTGCTTAGCCCCTCTTATAGCATTGCTAGCTGCAGGTGAAGATGAAGATTGCTCCATGTTGGATTATGTTTATGTTGGGATATCACAATATATCTTATATTATTAATGCATCTATATACTTGGTAACGGGTGGAAGGCTCGGCCTTATGCCTGGTGTTTTGTTCCACTCTTGCTGCCCTAGTTTCCGTCATATCGGTATTATGTTCCCGGATTTTGCATCCCTAACGCGGTTGGGTGATTTATGGGACCCACTTGACAGTTCGCTTTGAATAAAACTCTTCCAGCAAGGCCCAACCTTGGTTTTACCATTTGCCTCACCACCACCTACTTTTCCCTTTGGAGTCCCTCTCTCGAGGGTCATCTTTATTTTAGCCCCCCGGGCCAATGCTTCTCTAAGTGTTGGCCTGAAATGAGCAGACTGCGGGGCCACCTTGGGGAAACTTGAGGGTTGGTTTTGCTCGTAGGATGTCTCATCCGGTGTTGCCTTGAGAACGAGATATGTGCAGCTCCTATCGGGATTGTCGGCGCATCGGGCGGTCTTGCTGGTCTTGTTTTGCCATTGTCGAAATGTCTTGTAAACCGGGATTCCGAGACTGATCGAGTCTTCCCGGGAGAATGAATATCCTTCTTTGATCGTTAGAGCTTATAATGGGCTAAGTTGGGACACCCCTGCAGGGTTTGAACTTTCGAAAGCCGTGCCCGCGGTTATGTGGCAGATGGGAATTTGTTAATATCCGGTTGTAGTAAACTTGAAGTAAACTCTTCTAAAATACACCAACCGTGTGCGTAACCGTGATGGTCTCTTTTCGGTGTTGTTCGAGAGGAGAACACGGTGTTTGGGTTATGTTTGACGTAAGTAGGAGTTCATGATCACTTCTTGATCATTACTAGTTGGCGACCATTTGCTTCGCTCCTCTTCTCGCTCTTGTTTCGTAAGTCGCTGCTGCAACCTCACCACTTTACCCCTTCCTTACCCATTAAGCTTTGCTAGTCTTGATACCCATGGTTATGGGATTGCTGAGTCATCGTGGCTCACAGATTACTACACCAACCGCTGCAGGTACAGGTTACGCGATGATCTTGACGCGAGAGCGATGTTTGCTTGTCTTGGAGTTCTTCTTCTGCTTCTTCGACCAAGGGATGGGTTCCAGGTCGGCAGCCTGGGCTAGCAGGATGGATGTCATTTGAGTTTCGTTTTATGTTTCATCCGTAGTCGGATGTTGATCTCTTGTATGATATTGATGTATTCTTGCGGCATTCGCATGCCTTGTATGTATCCCCATCTATTATGTAATGTTGATGTAATGATATCCACCTTGCAAAAACGTCTTCAAGATGCGCTTCTATCCTTGGTGGGACCTTCGAGTTTCTTTAGGATAGGATCGCATCTTGGGCATGACATATGATGAGGATGATGATAGTGACTTTGATCTTGATGATGCAATGAGACACTTTGGTCTTATGGCAAATCTTCGGGGATACATGGTACGAGGAAAGGAATGGGTTCTTGATAGTGGATCTACCGATCACATGACCGGAGATAAAGATGGGCCGTGATGGGCTCCCCTTTGAGCCACGCCGCAGGCCGCAGGCAGGCAAGTCTGGGGACCCCCGTTCCCAGAACGCCGACAGTAGCCCCCGGGCCCAAGGCGCGCCCGGGCTTGGCCGAGCAGAGAGGCGAAGGGGCAAGTGCGAAGGGCCCCGAGCCCTAACAGCCTGCGGCCTTGGGCACCGCGTGGCGGTTGATTGGACGTGGGCATCTCCACTTCCCCACGACACCTCGGCAACTGCACAAATTGACAAGTCCCTGCATGCAAAGCGGGTCATGATTACCTGCGATCGTGGAGGTCGGCGGTTGGCCTCCCTCGGCTTTAAGTATGGAACGGTGAGCGCTCCTCTCGCCCGTTTCTTCTTGCTTCTCCTTCTTCCCGGTCCTTGCTCCGTCTTGCTGCAATGGCTCCGATCCGCCGGTTCTCTGCGGCAGAGAAGGGAAAGGCTCCCCGAGAGGGTCCTGGCCCGCTTCCGCCGAAGAAACGGCTAGCCCTCTGCCATCAGAATGAGGGTGCCCACCAGGTGGTGTCGAGGCCCTGGTGCGAGCGGCCACCACCAGGGTTCCCGCTTCCCTTGTACGCCCACATCGAGGGCTCTGAAGGAGTTGATGCCGAACGCCACGGGCGACGCCGCCGTCGGCGCCGGCGGGTCACGAAGGTGCGTGTCGTTCCCCCTGGAGTCCATGCCGAGGGCTCCTCCCGAGAGTTCGTGCTCCACGCCGCCATGTCTCCTCGGTCTTGGATTCGCCTTCCTCCCTTCTTCGCCTCCGCGATTCCGCGGGGAGGATCCCTGGAGCTCTGGCTGCAGCACGCCGGCTGCGGCACCCTTGCGACCGGGGAAGAGGTTGCGGTCATTGCCCCGGGCGAGGTCTTCATGACTCGAGGCTGGGGCGAGATCGCCCAGGTCTGCAGGACAAGGGGCGCCCTCGCGATCCACCTGGAGTACGACGGCGCTTCGGTCATGCTCTTCAAGGTCTTCGATGCAGAAGGGCGCCGGCTGGAGTGCTGCCCCGGGAGAGGTGATCGAGGCCCTGCCGCGGCAAGGGCTAGGATCGCCGACCGCTCCCTCGGCAGCTCCTCAGGCGGTGGAGGCGTCGGAGGATCCAGCGACTCCGCCGAGCTTTTCACGACTCCGGAGACGAGCGACGACAACTACGAGCCCCCGAGCCTGCGCCGCTCTCGGAGCAGGGCGGGCTCGGCAAGCCGTCGCCGCCTTTGATCTAGATGGGGTTGGCGCCGGTGCCCGACGACCCACTGTTGATGATGGCGTCTTTTGCAGGAGCGCGTGTAGTTAGCGTTCTTTAGGATCTGCTCCCTGCGAGGAATCAAAAGCGCGCCCCGTGGGGGCTTATAAGGTGCCTGTGGTCCTATTTGTTAATATGATCCTTGTCGTGAAGCAGTGCGAGTTGCTCATTCCATCTTAGCTCAGTTCTCCCTTTCGAATCTTGCGAGGGCTCGACGCTCTGCGCCGACAGGTCCCAGTCCCAAGCAGGCGTCAGCCGTCACTGGTATGCCAGGTCGCGATATCATGGTCAAGTCCAGGAGGTGAGCGGCCCGAGGTCCGGTAAGAGCCCCTGAGTCGCGATGCTCAAGAGGTCCCCCTTAGCGCTCAAGCAGCCATCGTTCGGTGAGAAAGGAGAGCAATGTTGCTAACACGGGATTGCGTTGGGTGAGGGGACGGTGCCGTGTTAGTTAGTGCTTCTGGGGGGTGACTTATCTCGAGAATCAGGAGCCGCTTCCTGGTGTGTTGCCGGGTCCGTGCATCGGCAGGCGAGGGGTCACTTGGCGAGGTCCTCGCGTGTCCCTCCCCTCTCGCCTTTGTTCCCCTTTCTGCTCTACGTCCTCAGGTCCCGGCCCTCGAGCGAGTCTCAGCCGTCGCTGGTATGCCAGGTCGCGATGCCGTGGTCAAGGCTAGAGGGTGAGGGCTGGAGAGCCAGTAGGAGCCCTGAGTCGCGATGCTCAGGCACCCCCCTTTAACGTGCAAGCGGTTCGCGCGGATAAGAGTGAAGGAGACACCGTGGGGGCCTCGCCTGACGCTGCTCCTTGAAGAGATCATGCAGGCTCATCATAGAAAGAACGAAAGTTTGCCGTGACAACCGACAGTCAGCTGTTAGTTGCCCCGGAGGGGTGACGAGGCACTGAAGGCTTGACGAGGTGGCGCTATGTGGGGCTGCCGCGGCCAGAGCTCAGCCATTCCGGTTTGTCGGCGTTGCAGGGACGGACCCATGCGCAAGCGTCGTGCCGTTAGGGAGCAGCTCCATCAGTTGGTGTCGGTTGAGCGGGCAACTAGATCAAGCATGTTAATCATGAAGGAGCAAGTCCATTTAGATAAGCGCAAAGAAGATTTAACATCGCGGGTCGGGCCCGAGCGACACAGGATGATGCAGCCGAGGGCGCCCCAACAAGATAAGCTAGGAACATGAAGTAAAAGGGATACATGCCGCAGGGACAGACCCACGCGGCCTGGGAATAATGCAGCTCTGGGGGGCGCTCCCAGCTGGAAATGAAACTTGAAAGATGTCACCTGATAGCGTTGAAGACGAAAGGGTGTTGGTGCAGCAGACTCGGTGGGCTGCGGGAGCCGATCCTCACGAGCCCCCAGGCTCAGGGGCCTCGGGAGGCTCAGGAGGCGCTGGTGGCTCCTCGTGGACCATCTCCATCTCTGCCAGGGCTGAGGAACGCCTGGCCTCTTGAGCCTCCAGGATGCTCCTCATAAGGCGCTGGCGCGTGGCAGCCGCGTTTGGCAAGCCGTAAGGCATGCGAACGTAGCTGTGGGGTGGACCTTCGCAGCGCCCCACGCGAGAGGGCCAGAGGCGCTCCTGAGAGGCGGCTCGGTTGAGCCCTGGTATGTCGATGCAGACGTGCAACCCACCATCCTCGCCTGGATGGAGAGCTACGGCAGGTAAGAGGCGGCTGCCACTCATGACTCTTGACTCCTGCAGCTCCTGAATGATCTTGCTGACGAACTCCTGAGGGTTTGGCCCTCCTTGCCTTGCTCCTTCTTGAGGGAAGCGTGCTTCGAAACACGCCTCCAAGTGGTGCCCAAGCGCCTCCCTCGTGACCTTAGCAAGGTCGGTGGCCCTCCAGGGGGGAGCCCCCGAGCCCTGCCTGAGGAGGGCGCCAAGCGCGCTTTCCTATGTGATAGAAGGAGGTTCCCCCTGAGCGGGCGCGGACTCTGAGGGGCCTGCCTCCTGAGGGGCCGGGCCGGACGATGTCTTCTTCTTCTTGGGGGCGGTCTCGGGAAGCCTCCTGCTTCCGCGATCCGGGTCTTCCAGTGATGCGGCCTGAAAGGCTCGCTCCAGGGAGCACACCGCGTCTTTCTCTTCGCAGGGCACCATGATGACTCTGCCACTTCCTGGCATCTTGAGGACGTTGTAGCCGGGGTGGGTTACGGCCATGAACTTGGCCAGCGCTGGGTACCCGATGATGGTGTTGTATGGCAGGAGAATGTGGGTGACGTCGAAGTCGATGAGCTCGGTGCGGTAGTTGTCGCGCTACCAAGGTGACAGGAGGCGAACCTGCCCAATCAGACTGTGGAGCCGTCGGTGACCCAGAGAAAGGCTTGGTTGGTGGAGCTGATTGTAAGGCACTTGGATATTGTTGAGCGTTTCCACAGACAGACGTTGAGCCCTGCCCGCCATCGATGAGGGTCTTGGTGACTAGCACGTTCTCGATGATTGGGGAGCAAAGCATCGGGAGGACTCGGCTGTGGCCGCACACTTGAGCTGATCCGCCGAGCTGAATGTGATGGCGCACGCCACCACCCGAGGGGCATGTGGCTTCGAGCTTGGGAGGACTGCATTCACTTCATGCGGCGAACTGCTTGAAGATGCGTTGAGAGGCTGGGGCTTGAGCTCCGCCCGGGATCTGAGCGATCGCTGCTCTCTGGAAGCCCCCAGCCCCTCGTCCCCGATGATGGTCTTCATTTCTGTTTGGCTGCGGTGGAAGAGGAGGAGGCCTGCGTTGCCTTGCAGGCGATCCTCGAGGCTGATCCTCCAGCCTCCCTGCGGGCGGGTCCCACCAGCGATCCTCGCGAGGTTGGTCGCGCCACCCTTGGCGAGGGCCGCGGTCTTCCCAGCGTCCTGTGTTCCTTCCTCCTCCTCGGCCGTAGCCCCGGTCACTGCGGTCGGGACATCGGCCGATCCTCCCTTCTCGCATGGCTCGGAGCTCTTGACACTCGTTGGTGTTGTGGGTGTGGAGGTCATGTTACACGCAGTACCGGCTGCCCTTGGAAGACTCGGGCTGATCTCTGCTCCGCTTGGTGTCCGGTTCTGCCGCGAGCACGGCAGCCCCCTTGCGCTTCACATTCTTGGCCTTGGGTTTCTTCTCTTACGGTCTGGCAGAAGCTCGAGGAGGAGAGACGCCCTTCCTCGCCCTGGCGCGCTTGGTCGCCAAGTTGAATAGCTCCAAGGAAGTGCACAGGTCTTCATGCATCGCCAGCTCCTCCTTCATCTTGACGTCGCGCACACCGTCGGAGAAGGCGGAGATGATGGCCTCCTCGGTCACCTTGGGAATCTTGAGGCGTGAGTTGTTGAAGCGCTGGATTTATTTCTGCAGGGTCTCCCCTAGTTGCTGCTTGATGCGGCACATGTCGCTCACGGCGGGTGGCCGATCATGAGTACCTTGGAAGTTGGCGATGAAATGGGTGCGCATCTCGTCCCAGGAGGAGATCGTGCCTAGAGCCGAGTTCGAGGCAGCCAAAAGGGCCCGTCCTTGGCGCCATGGGAAACCAGTTCGCCATGACCTTCTCGTCTCCGTTGGCGGCTTCGATGCCCAGCTCGTAGAGCTGGAGGAACTCTGCGGGGTCGGCCGTACCGTCGTAGCGAGGAGGCAGGTCTGGCTTGAACTTGCCGGGTCACGCGACGCTACGCAGCTCGGTGGTGAAGGCACGACAGCCTGCTGTGGCCACAGGAGGCCTTGGGTGACGAAGAGCTTGGTCTTGCGGCTTCCCATGTGCTGCAGCTGGGAGCAGCGCGGGGTCTTGACGTGCTGGAGCAGGAGCGTGGTTGCGACGAGCTGGAGCTAGGAGCACTTGGGCAGCTTCTTGCGGGCGAGGGACTTCCTGGCAGCTCTGCTCTTGCCGTGCTGCGCCGGACGGAGCGGGTTCCGCCACGGGACCACGCGCCTTGGGGCCAGGGCGCCTTCTTGAGGGGGAGGCGGCCGAGGCGCCCCCGGAGCTTCGTCGCCCGCGCAGGGCGGGGTGCGGTGCAGCGGGGCGGACGGCGCTGGGAGAGCCTCTGCGGCGCGGACGAGCTCGGCGGCGCGTCGAGCCACTCTTCGTGAACATCGTCGATCGGCCGGTAGCGCAGGAGCTCGTTTGCGTGATGGCGCAGCTCGAGCCTCCATGGGTGCGCGGAATGCGCGAGACGAAGAACCAGCCGGGCAAGTGAGGGGTAGCAAGGCGGCCGTCTTGCCTCACGGAGGGATCTTTGGGGCGATGCTTGCTGCTCGTTCCCACTGGGCGGTGGCGGCGTTAGACGGTAGGTGACGGGAACGACGAGGGCGCCACGACGGAACCGTCTGGGCGACACGAGAAGCGAGAGCGGCTCGGCGCTCAGCGAAGGCCCGATGAGCGTCAGACATGGATGCGGCGGTCGACGGAGAACAGGCGGCGGAAGGCAATTCCGCGCACCCCTACCGCGCGCAAATGTCGGATTCGGGTTTGGCAGACCCTTGAGGTTCGAACACTGGGGTGCGTGTGGAGATCTCGCCCTCTACCTACCTGCACCCCGCCGCCTCGCTAGGATCTAAACTACGAAAGGAACAACACAAGAGATGCAAGGTTTATACTAGTTCGGGCCACCATTGTGGTGTAATACCCTACTCTAGTTTGTGGTGTGGTGGATTGCCTCTTGGGCTGTTGGTGATGAACAATACAAGGAAGAACAACCTCGCAAGGGTCCGTTCTTGGCCGGGGGTTCAGCCGCCTTCTCTCTCTCTCTAGATTGCTTGACCTCTAGCTCTGTTCTGGATTCCGGATCAAGCTCTCTCCTCCTCTACCCTGTGGGAGGCTAGTCCTATTTATAGACAGAGGCCCTGGGCCTCTTCCCAAATATTGAGCGGGAAGGCCGCCAACAATTGGCCATTTTGAAGGGGAACATCTGGTACACTTATCCTGACTAAAGTTGGTCCTCGCCTGTTAAAGGCTCTGGTGGTGACGCCGGCTTGGGCTCCATAATGACTTCCTTCCTGTCGTTGGGCTGGTCTTGGTCTTGTTGCACCGAAATGGATGCCTTTGCTTGATGCCCTCGCCTGCGCTTGCTCCCTTTGCACCAAAGAGGAAAGGAGGACACTGCGTAGGCTGGCGCCCACCTGGCGCCCTTGGTCGTCATGGCTTGCGTCATGGGCACCTCGTGAGGTACCCCGCCTTGATCTCTCTGCCTCCTCGCGAGCCAGCCTGATGAGGCCGTGCCTGAGGAAGCTCCCTGTCGTCCGCCCCGCGAGGCTTGGCCCCTCGCTAGGGTCTTGAGCTTGTGTTGATGAAGATGGGCCATGATGGGCCCCCCTTTGAGCCACGCCGCAGGCCGCAGGCAGGCAAGTCTGGGGACCCCCGTTCCCAGAACGCCAACAGGGGAAGGGGGGCGTCACTTCCATATGGGCCTCTGTGGCCCATATCTCCTCCACCACTTGGCCTTTTAAGGCCCGTTGATATTAAATTAAATATGTAAATGTTCTAAATATTTTCAGGCCATTATATATATAATTAACATCCCCAGAAATATTTTCCACCTACATATATTAACCGGTATTGCCCGATATTCACCAAAACCCTTTCGGTGACCCCGAAACGATTCCGAAACCAATCCGAATATTAATGAAACAGTTCAACAAATATATTCTCATCACTCCCGTCCCACTAACACTCATCAGATCGTGATTACCTTAAACTTGTGATCCGTAGGTTCGGGAAATCATAGACATGAATGAAACCCCTTCGTTCAATGACCGATAGCGGAACCGTGAACATCGATAGCGGAATCGTGGACATCCGTATCGGTCCCTATGATTACACGAATGATATTCGAATGAAGCTTTGGTTATCATGTGATGTTCACTTTGCTTCGCGATACTTTAAAAAACCCGTTGTGTATCTGTATCCTCCTAAGTCATCACCATGCTCACAATATCGTTGCTCCCGTCACCGATTTTGTTCTTCTTTCTCGTTAACGTGTTACGGCATCCCTGTGACATAGTCACCTGTGTCTGGCCAGACGATGATAGATGCCATCACACCGGGAGGTCCCTAAGAATATATCTCCATCGTCGGAGGGGCAAATCCCACTCTCGAGCTATCTAGTCACTTGTCAAACTTTCCGGTGAGCCTGAAAGTTGTCGTTATGATCACCTTATTACAGATGACGTTTGAGCAACCCCAAAGTCCACCGTCTGGTATGAAGTGACCGAGACACTCTCATGGTCCACACATGCTAACACTCTGTGTTATAACAAATGACTTCAGACGATATAATCACAAAGTATAACAAGCAAGTTTGGATCGATTCAATATGATTGTTCTTCTAACATCATACCCACAATGTTGTTTTAGGACTATCGTTACACTTAATGATATCCTAAGATACGAAAAATGTGATCACCAACAACACTTGAGTCAGTCTTAGAGGCGAGACCGGGAACCTATTGTTTAACCATTTATCATTTCACATGTGCATATGAGTTTTCCATTGAATCGCATATACCAGGATCATAGCAGTTATAGCATGAAATATAAACTCTTAATTATGAATAATGGAAATATAATAATACAATATTATTGCCTCTAGGGCATATTTCCAACAGTGGGCTAGCCCGCATGTTGCCCTATTGCCAGTGCTCACGGATTATCCGAACGCCATATCCTGGTAGTTGGACCCTTAGGGGGACTTTTCTGTTGGTTCGGCATATCATGCCTTATGCGGACGGCCCACCATTGCCAAGACCTCTCTACTCTGGAAATCTCTCTTACCCCTGAAGATTAAAATTTTTGTTTGGCAATTGTTGCTGGATTGCCTCCCATCCTGAACGGAGGTGATCAAGTAGCACGAGATGGGTTGTGCCCCCTTTGTGGTGTCCTGCAGACATGGACCCACATCCTCTTCTCTTGCATGACGATAAGAGTTCTTGGGAGTCTTGTCTGTGAGGCTCTGGGCCTGACTGGGAGGACCTAAACCTGTTTGGGTTTCTTCAAACCCATGCCAACCAGACCGGGAGAAAGAAACTCCTGTTCTGGCTTGTGTTTGCAACACTAGCTTGGACCATCTGGACGACGCAATAACTGTTGGAGATATGCCCTAGAGGCAATCATGTATGATGATATTTCCTATTTGTTTATGAATAAAGATAGTCCTTGGACATTATCAATGATGTGTATCAGCAAGTACGTGACTTGTTTGTGGGACTATGCATTGTATGATGACTGTCCTAAAAGGTCCCTAGTCGAAAGGGCTGTGTGGACGCGCAGCCGACTAGACTAGCATATGACACGGTCGATGCCTTGGTCTCACTAGCCATGGAGCATTGGATGCTAACCAGATAATATGGACTTGGAAAGGTCTGGTGGGATTCGACGTAGTCGGATCCGAGTCGAGATAAGATCCGAGTCGGACAGACCCAACTATGAGACGCAGCGACATATGTCATCTGTGAGTCTCTAGTACAACATACGTTCTATGTCCTAAGACCTGAGCTGACGCATGTACTCGAGATGGTGACATACTTGCTTTGGGCCGACCAAACACTACTCCTTAACTGGGTAGTTACAAAGGTAGGTTACAGGCTTGTCCAGACCCACGCTGCGAGACATGGTCGAGCAAGATGGGATTTGCCCCTCCGATCAGGAGAGATATACTCTGGGCCCCTCATGTGATCCGACCAGGATAAGCATGGCTATGCGACAAGGATTATGAGATAATCCGTATAGTGGTCGGTATCACTGGAACGAGAAAGAGGTCGGGCTAACACAAGGATGACAGTCTCGCCTTGAGCCCGACAACATATATCATGCGGCAAAGGGAACAGAAGTGTGACACGTTGTACAGGTTCGACTAACCAGCTTCATAGTCTGCTTGGTGGTCGGCACGCCTTGCTAGAGGCCGCTACCAACCGTGCAGGTCGGAGGTGATCCGAACTGTGACCAAGCCGACTTGAACCTAAGGGGTCGCGCTTAAGGAAGGAACCTCGAGGTCGGTTCGTAGGACCTTTGTCGATGTGATCCGAATCGGACTAGGAACGTGACTGAGTAGACTTTGGGCTTTAGGGTCCGTGCGAGGCCCAAGTGTTGAGCCCGCGACAGACGCCTATATAAAGTGGAGGTGCGGCACACTCATGCGGTTGATCGCTTCGGTGCTGCGACTAGGGTTTGCATGTGTTGCGAATAGCCACCTCCACTCGCCGCCGGCTGTGTGATCGGACCTAGCAGTCCGCCGCACAGTGTTTCTCCTGCACGCGCGGATACCGTTAGAGGTGGTGCACTGGCGCCGCTCCGGCGAACTCGTACGTGGGATCAGACGACCGGCCGTTCGAGGGAGATCGGACGAGGAGGAGATGATCCACGCGGACGTGCTACCCCAACTCTTCTTCCGCTGCACGGCACTACGCGTCTAGTGTTAACGAACTGTGATCCATCTCCCGTAGCATGTTCCTGGATGTTCTGTGCGTAGGAAAATTTTAATTTGCAGTCGACGCACCCTACCGTAGAACCCAATAGTGGTATCAGAGCCTCTGCTATAGGATTTGGATTTAGATCGTATGCATATTAGATATGTGGAGGCGGCAGATGAGATCTGTTGTCCTTGAAGATATCGGCTATGTGCACGGTTGAAGTGATCAACTGCACATGGGGATCGTTGAGGCTATGTTTTCTGTCAACCGGGATCGATGAGGTCGTGACACGATCTACCCCTACCGGTCGGTTATCCGCAATCGGGGTTAACAGTGAAACATAAATCTGAATCGGATTTGCGATGATCGATAAGATCGGGACCGCCGTGTGCGTAGCGCCGTGTATTTCGTACCCGACACACAAACCGGTAGAATGCGATTCTATGCATAACTTTGTTTTGCAGGTTTTAATGTGAATAGTATGGCTCATGTGTATGTGATGCATGTGCGTAATTTATATGTGGCCTGCGTGTCATGTTTGTCAGCCGGCAGGAGCCAAAGTGTTGTCATTATATTGTATAACGACCTGCGTGTCGACTTGTGACTCTATGTAAAATTCATTACTAGTTGTAGTAGTTGGATAATAGAGATCAGGATGGTGGCTTGGCGTCCCGGCGTGACAAACAAAATGGAGTTAGTAGATGGTCATCGGAGTCGGAGCCGACCTGGAAGAACGTCCATGAAGGAGCCATACTATTTCACAATATGTGTTATATTTGTGATTGTTATGCTTCTTTGTTTCTATGCATGTTAGAATGATAGAATGATCCCTCATGAATATCAAGCGAATTGCCATCCCCGATGTTGCACCTTCGCACGTCAAGTACGTCTAGTAGTGGGCTCATAAAATTGGGGTGCTGCTGGGTGTCCTTGAACTGAAGGGTTCGTGTCGGACACGGACATGCACTGCATCAGGTTAACTTGACAAGGCTATCAAAACGGTTTTGGGCCTTGTGGCAAAGAAGGTTGGGATCCGGGGTATGAGATACCTTCCTGACCGACAGGAGTCGTATAGAGATACGATTAGCAAGGAGTTGCTTACCGGATAGGTATGTTTGCTAGCAGTGATGCTAAAGCTCACTAGTCGCATGCGCTAGTCGGATCCTGAATCACTGAGAGTTTGCGGAGGGATGCTGACTTCAGTGGGAGTATTTCTGTTTAGGCTAGAATTACTCTACATAAGCACATTGCTTAGTGATTGCATTTTTTCTGTTGTAGATCAATGGCACCACCTGCTCAACCCAACTTTGCATTGAAATCAATTCTGGAAAAGGATAAACTGAACGGAACAAACTTTACCACCTGGTATAGAAATCGGAGAATTGTTCTCAAGCACGATAAAATGGAACATGTTCTAGAGGATCCACTTCCAGAGGAACCTGTTGATAATGCTAGTGCCACAGCTAAGAATGCCTACCAAAAACTCATTGATGAATCAACGGAGATCAGCTGTCTGATGCTTGGCTTGTATGGAGCCTGATTTGCAACAGCATTTCGAAAATGTTGAGGCTTATGATATGATCGAGAGTCTCAAGAGCATGTTTCAGACACAGGCTAGGACCGAAAGGTTCAACGTCTAGCGATCCTTGATGGATTGCAAGCTGAAGGAAGGTGATCCACTAAGCCCACATGTGATCAAGATGATCGGATATGTGCAAGCTTTGGATCGTTTGGGCTTCCCGCTCTTGGATGAGCTGGCTACTGATGCTGTTCTGGGTTCTCTTCCATCCAGCTATGGGACGTTCATCTCGAACTATCATATGCATGGCATGGATAAGAAGCTCACTGAATTGCATGGGATGCTTAAGGTGGCAGAGCGGGATATTAAGAAAGGCACGCATCAAGTGTTGATGGTGCAGAAATCGGCTAAGTTCAAGAAGAGTTGGTCCAAGAAAAAGGCTAAGGCAAAGGGCACGGAGATGGTAACCTTTGCCGCTGTGCTGAAGTCTGGACCGGACTCGAAGACCGTTTGTTATCACTGCAAGGAAACCAGTCACTGGAAGAGGAATTGTAGCAAGTGGCTAGCAGAGCATGGCAAGAAGGCCGGAAATGCTTCTTCAGGCAAAGGTACACTTGTTGCATATGTTATAGACATTTACCTTGCTGACATACCTAGTAGCTCTTGGGTATTTGATACCGGATCGGTTGTTCATATTTGCAACTCGATGCAGGGGCTGGTAAGAACTAGGAGTGTGGCACAAGGGGAGATTGATATCAGGGTCGGCAACAAAGCAAGAGTTGCTGCGTTGGAGGTCGGCACGATGCAGCTCCAGCTTCCTTCTGGATTTATTTTAGAATTGAATAATTGTTATTACATTCCTGCACTTAGTCAGAACATTATTTCTGCTTCATGTTTGATGAGTCGGGGTTATGAATTCAATTTAAAGGACAATGGTTGTTCTATATTTTTGAATGGTATGTTCCACGGCTATGCACCCATTGTTGATGGGCTATTTATATTGAATCTAGAACAGGAACCGGTCTATAACATGAATGTCAAGAGGCATAAGCCTAATGAGATAAATCTGACATACTTCTGGCATTGCCGGCTTGGACACATTAGTCTGAAACGCATGAAGAAGCTCCATGATGATGGGCTCTAACCCGTCCGACTTCGGTCGTTCGAGACATGTGAATCATGCTTGCTCGGCAAGATGACTAAGTCTCCTTTCGCAAAGAGTTGCGAGAGGCGTCCGAAACTATTGGAGCTTATACACAATGATGTGTGTGGTCCAATGAGCACAACCGCCAAAGGTGGCTATCAAGATTTCGTGACTTTTACCGACGACTTGAGTAGATATGGATATATCTATTTGATGAGGCACAAGTTGGAGACTTTTGAAAAGTTCAAAGAGTTTGAGCGAGGTTGAGAATCAGCTCGGCAAGACTATAAAGCTTGCGATCTGATCGTGGAGGTGAGCATATGAGCCAGAGTTTGATGATCATCTCAAAAGTCGAGGTATAGTACCTCAGCTCACACCTCCTGCACGCCATACGAGAAACGGCGTGTCGGAACGGAGAAATAGGACCTTGTTGGACATGGTCCG
The DNA here is from genome assembly GCA_021605205.1 of Aegilops longissima. NCBI lineage: Eukaryota > Viridiplantae > Streptophyta > Magnoliopsida > Poales > Poaceae > Aegilops > Aegilops longissima. Next base: position 595,159,239 of record CM038677.1, read on the forward strand.
GTCTATGATGAGCAAATCGGATTTACCCTTGTCATTTTGGGGATACGCTCTAGAAACTGCAGCTTTCACACTTAATAGGGTACCGTCAAAATCCGTAGACAAGACACCACATGAGATGTGGACCGGGAAGAGTCCCAGTTTGTCTTTTCAAAAGGTTTGGGGTTGTGAAGCATTTGTCAAGTGACTTATGTCAGACAAGCTTACACCTAAGTCGGATAAATGCATATTCGTGGGATATCCGAGGGAAACCTTGGGATATAGCTTCTACAACCGGGAAGAGAGCAAAGTGTTTGTTGCTCGGAACGGGGTTTTCCTTGAGAAAGAGTTTCTTAGTCGGGAGGCCAGTGGGAGGATGGTCCAACTCGAAGAAGTTCGAGGACCACTCGGGGACGGCTCGATTGGTGATGAGATCCTACCGGAGTCTGTCAAGGAACCCGTAGTGGAAGCGGCACCGGAACCACGGAGGTCGGAAAGATTGCGCAGAGTGTGTGATGTATTCTTGCTAGAAAGCGACGAGCCGGCCACGTATGCGGAAGCGATGGTGAGCCTAGATTCCGAGGCATGGCTGGAGGCCATGAGATCCGAGTTAAAGTCCACGGATGAGAATAAAGTCTGGGACTTGGTTGATCCGCCACCTGGCGTAACTGCCATTGGTTGCAAACGGGTCTTTAAGAAGAAAACCAATGTGGGTGGAAATGTTCAGATCCACAAAGCTGGGCTTGTCGCTAAAGGTTATGGACAAGTTCAAGGAATTGACTACGACGAGACTTACTTGCCGGTAGCGATGCTGAAATCTGTGAGGATCATACTAGCTATAGCTGCATATTTCGATTACGAGATATGGCATATGGATGTCAAAACGGCTTTCCTTCATGGAAATTTAACCGAGGACGTGTATATGATACATCCCGAGGGTTTTGTCGATCCGACTAGCACTAGTAAGGTATGCAAGCTCAAGAGATCCATTTATGGGCTGAAGCAAGCATCTCGGAGTTGGAACATTCATTTTGATGAGTTCGTCACTGGTCTCGGTTTCATCAAAAGCGAAGAGGACTCTTATTTATACAAGAAGTTAAGTGGGAGCTCGATAGTGTTTTTGATCTTGTATGTGGATGACATACTACTGATCGAAAATGATTTTCAATGCTAAACTCGGTCAAGGAGTCATTGAATGACAAGTTTTCAATGAAAGACCTTGGCGAGGCAGTATATATTTTAGGCATTAAGATCTATAGAGATAGATCGAGGAGGCTGCTCGTCTTAAGCCAAAGCACGTACATAGATAAAGTGTTGAAGCGGTTCAACATGAGTGAGGCGAAGAAAGGGTTCTTGCCGCTCTCACATGGTATAAGGCTAAGCGAGACTCAGAGTCCTTCGACGTCTGATGAGCGAAGCAGGATGAGTAGGATTCTGTATGCCTCGGCAATCGGATCCATCATGTATGCCATGATATGTACAAGGCCTGATGTTGCTTTTGCAATAAGCCTAATAAGTAGATACCAGGCCAACCGAGGTGAGATTCACTGGGCAGCGGTAAAGACTATTTTGAAGTACCTGAAAAGGACTAAAGAGATGTTCCTAGTTTATGAAGGTGAGGAAGAGCTCGTCGTAAGGGGTTACGTTGATGCTAGTTTCCAAACCGACAGAGATGATTGTCGATCACAATACGGAGTCGTGTACGTCCTGAATGGAGGAGCAGTGCACTGGATGAGTTCCAAGCAGGATACGGTGGCCGATTCTACCACAGAAGCCGAATACATTGCGGCTTGTGAAGCTGCAAAGGAAGGTGTTTGGATCCGGCATTTTCTGGATGATCTTGGTATTTTCCCAGCCTCGGCGAAACCGTTGGACCTTTCTTGTGATAATTCTGGTGCCATCGCACAAGCCAAGGAGCCGAGGAATCACCACAAGGTCAGACACATAGACCGGAAATATCACCTGATACAAAAGATCGTAAAGAATGGTGATGTAGAGTTATGCAAGACTCACACGGATGCAAATGTTGCAGATCCATTGAGTAAGTTGCTTCCACAACCCAAGCATGAGGGGCACGTTAGAGCTATGGGCATTCGATGTCTATTTGATTGACTCTAGTGCAGGTGGGAGACTGTTGGAGATATGCCCTAGAGGCAATCATGTATGATGATATTTCCTATGTGTTTATGAATAAAGATAGTCCTTGGGCATTATCAATGATGTGTATCAGCAAGTACGTGACTTGTTTGTGGGACTATGCATTGTATGATGACTGTCCTAAAAGTTCCCTAGTCGAAAGGGCTGTGTGGACGCGTAGCCGACTAGACTATCATATGACACGGCCGATGGCTTGGTCTCACTAGCCATGGAGCATTGGATGCTAACCAGATAATATGGACTTGGAAAGGTCTGGTCGGATTCGACGTCGTCGGATCCGAGTCGAGATAAGGTCCGAGTCGGACAGACCCAACTATGAGATGCAGCGATATGTCATCTGTGAGTCTCTAGTACAACATACGTTCTATGTCCTAAGACCTAAGCTGACGCATGCACTCGAGATGGTGATAGACTTGCTTTGGGCCGACCAAACGCTACTCCGTAACTGGGTAGTTACAAAGGTAGGTTACAGGCTTGTCCAGACCCATGCTGCGAGACATGGTCGAGCGAGATGGGATTTGCCCCTCCGATCAAGAGATATACTCTGGGCCTCGTGTGATCCGACCAGGATAAGCATGGCCATGCGACAAGGATTATGAGATAATCCGTATAGTGGTCGGTATCCTTTGGAACGAAAAGAGGTCGGGCTAACACAAGGATGACAGTCTCGCCTTGAGCCCGACAACATATATCGTCTTGACAAAGGAACATAAGTGTGACACGTTGTACAGGTTCACCTAACCAGCTTCATAGTCTGCTTGGTGGTCGGCACGCCTTGCTAGAGGCCGCTACCAACCGTGCAGGTCGGAGGTAATCCGAACTGTGACCAAGCCGACTTGAACCTAAGGGGTCGCGCGCTTAAGGGAAGGAACCTACGAGGTCGGTTCGTAGGACACTGGTCGGATGTGATCCGAACTGGACTAGGAACGTGACCGGGTAGACTTTGGGCTTTAGGGTCCGTGCGAGGCCCAAGTGTTGAGCCCGCGACGGACGCCTATATAAAGTGGAGGTGCGGCACACTCATGCGGTTGATCGCTTCGGCGCTGCGACTAGGGTTTGCATATGTTGCGAATAGCCACCTCCACTCGCCGCCGACTGTGTGATCGGACCTAGCAGTCCGCCGCACGGTGTTTCTCCTGCACGCACGGATACCGTTAGAGGCGGTGCACTTGCGCCGCTCCGGCGAACTCGTACGTGGGATCGGACGACCGGCCGTTCGAGGGAGATCAGACGAGGAGGAGACGATCCACACGGACGCGCTGCCCCAACTCTTCTTCCGCTGCACGGCACTGCGCATCTAGTGGTAACGAACCGTGATCCATCTCCCGTCGCATGTTCCTGGATGTTCTGCGCGTAGGAAAATTTTAATTTGCAGTCAACGCACCCTACCGTATAACCCAACAATAACATGGTCATAGAGCGGGTTTTTCTTACGCGGGCCTGTGACTCAATCTTTAAATTTCTCGCATCTTTGCAGCACTGATACCCATTGTCTAGACAGAGAGATCGCAATTTCCAGGGCCTCATGATGCACACGATGACTGTTGGGGATATAACTATTAGGTATGACCCGCCCAGGAGGGGCCGGGTTATACCTATGAGGATTCTTGAAGCCCAAAACAAAGCATGAAGATGGCGGTTCAGTTAAGGGCCCAAATCCGAAAGGCGACTTAAGGCCCGTAGAGATAAATCGCCATATGTACATAACTTGTATGGTAAGGCAAGAATAGTTAGAGACCGAGCCGGACACTGTTTATGAGCCGGCCGGGACTCTATGAGCCACGGGGCGTCGACCTCTGAATATAAAGGGACGATCCAATGGCGGGTCAGGGCAAGTAACATCAGATCGAGAACTAGGTCAAGCGGATTCGCTCCCTGGTAATCGAGACATGAGCAATCCCACTCAAAACTGGATCGTAGGCTTTTACCTTCACCGTAAGGGGCCGAACCAGTATAAACCCCGTTTCCTTTGTCCCGATTAACCCCTTTAAGCTTCCTAGTTAAGATGGCTCCACGACTAAGTCCTTTCACTAGGACATCTGGCGTGACAATTCCATGATAGTTGGCGCCCACCGTGGGGCTAGCGCATGCTGGATTTGAGTTCTTGAAGGGCAGCTTCGAAGGGCTCAAGGGATACGTCGTGGGCCGGATGACCCAGAGTCGTTGCGGCAAGCTCTACATCGACGATGCAGGCTGGGGCCCCGACACCGGCTCAATTGAGTACGGGTACCGGGTCCCCTTTGGCGGAATCCACGTATTCATCGGCAAGATCGGCGAGCTGGGACCTAAGCCGGACATCTGCACCAACCTCGTCGAGACGACTCAGCTTGCGAGACTCGCCCGGGCTCAGCCTACCATGAAGCGTGCCTTCGTGGGATGCATCCACGGAGGGAAACTTTCTGAAGGATATGTGTCTGCCGGTGAGATGGCCATCTACTCTAATGGTGAGTCATTCACAAGTGAGATGGATTCGTTGTATCAATTGCAAGACGGCGGGCTTGGGGGCTGTTCCGATGGCAGTAGTATTCCGGACCTCCTTGAGCCGTCGAGCAGAGTTGGGATCTTCATGGCTGGCATGCAACCCGTTCAAAACTCTATGGCTGCGGCAGCGATAACCTCCGTGCCAGCGGCAGGCGGGGCAGGAGGCCCTGTGCGCCCGCCGGCTTAGGTGCTGATGGATCTCATGGATAAGATGACAGCTCTATTAACCACCGTGGTCAACCCGGTGGATCAAGCTCAACATAATGTGGAAGTGGCACAGTTAAAACAGGATATATTTCATGCTAAGGAAGACCTGGCGGCAGAAGACGTCAGGATGACCGCAGAGCGGGCGGCTCTAGACGCTCAGGCTCAGCGGATTCAGTCGCAGGCTTTCCAACTCACGATGGATCAAAACGCGTCGAACGAGGTCATGAGGAGAAGGTACCAGAAGAGTCAGTCCCGTCTGCCTCCGGTTTATGATCCTCGAAACCTCTTCCGTACACCCGGGGCAGGGCCCAGTAACCCGCCAGAGGTAAACCGGGTTGCAACGCCCAGGGCTGGGATGCCGGTTCAGCCACGTACGATGGAACCTCCCTGGATGAATACCGCTCCGCCTCATTATGTACCAACACCACCGGGTCATTATTCTAACCCTTTGGAGAACATGATTGCTACGGCAGCACGATTGGCGACTCTCCCGGTGGAGTGTGACTCTCCGACGGCAGTTGAAACTCGCAGGGTCAGAGAGCTCCTTTAGACGGCTTTAGCGCAGCAGGAGGCGTACTCGTATAGCCGAGATGGGATTCATTCGACCCCTCGTCCAAGCTGGAGCCTGAGTTATAGCAAGCACATGGATTCAGCGGCCGTTTCAAGCAACGCCCGGCGCTGTGACCAGCCGTGCGGGCATGGCCCGACGCGTGATGGAGCTCCTAACTTGGTTGATCAGGACAGAATACGTCAAGAGGCTGAATGGGCGGCTCAGCGGGCGGCTTACCAGTCTTTTCCAGTTTATCCGACGACTTCTATTGAGGCAGGCGTGACCACTAGGACCGGAGGTGTCCCTTGTCTGGTGCCGGCTCTGCGTAATGAACGTTTGCCCTAGGATTTCAAGGGGCCTCGAAAGGTGCCTAATTACACGGCCGACTTACAGTCGGGGGCATGGATTGAAAGCTATGAGATGGCCATGGAGCTACTGGAAGTCAGTGATGCTGCGATGGCCAAATACTTCACCATGATGTTGGATGGGACGGCCCGCACTTGGTTGAAGGGGCTGCCACCTAATTCCATCGGTTCATGGGCAGAGTTAAAGGACCGGTTTATTCAGAACTTCAAAGATACATGCAAACAACCCATGTCAATGGTGGATTTGACTAATTTCAAGCAAGAGGAGGGTGAGTCCACGACCCATTGGGTGCGCTGGGTCAAAGCCATAATACATTCGTCTGATAAGATGGATGCCGGCTCTGCAGTCTTAATGTTGGAGAAAAATTGTCGTTTTACACCTTTGATGATGAAGCTGGGGTGGCTCAAGCGCGATTGTAATGACATGGGCCAGCTGATGGCGGCTCTAGGAAAATATGCCGACTCTGATAGTACCAAGGATCCCGAGTCTGATGATGAGAAGACAGGGAAGGGAAAGAAGAACGACAACGCTATGGGTCCTCAGCATAACCTAGCAAATCAAGGAGGCAATAATAAACGTAAGGCTGATGGTAGCTTGGAGTTTGTGGCTAACACCAATGCGCAGGGCAACAATCAATGACGTAAGGGGAGACCACCTCCTCGCTCCGGCGGATCAAGCCCCACACTTGAGCAGTTGCTGAATGAGCCCTGTCCAAGGCACGATACTCCACAGAAACTGGCCACTCACCAATGGAAGGACTGTACGATCATGAAGGCTTTCAAGAATTCCAACATGTTCGACGGTAATCATGGGCCGGGCGGCGGCTCAGGTGGCGGCGGCTTTCATGGCCCCGGCGGTGGTTCAAATTCCAATTTTCAAAGCTCTTAGGGTAATCAAGGTGGTTATAATCAGCAATCTAGCCAGGGAGGTCAGCAGCAGCAGCAAGGCGGATATCAGAGTAATCCAAAGCAGCTGAATAGTGGACAATATCATGTGTTTACCACCAGTTTGTGCAAACGGGACCAGAAGCTTCATAAAAGGGTTGTGAACGCTGTTGAGCCGGCAGTTCCTTGTAATTTGAGATGGTCCGAGCAGCCTATTCTATGTAGTAGGGAAGATCACCCTCCCCGGGTTGACAATCCGGATCACTTGGCCTTGGTGGTGGCACCTCACGTTGGTGGATATAAATTCACTAAGGTGCTCATGGATGGAGGCAGTAGCATCAATATCCTCTATTATGAGACTTTTCTTCGCATGGGTTTAACTGATAAAAATCTCAAGACTTCCAACACTGTTTTTCATGGCGTGGTCCCTGGTAAGTCGGTGTACCCAGTAGGTAAGATTGAGCTGGAGGTAGCCTTTGGAGATGAGCATGATTCTAGGGCTGAGAAGTTAACCTTTGAGGTGGTCAAAATCAAGAGCCCGTATCGCGCTCTGTTTGGACGAACGGCTTATTCCAAGTTCATGGCGCGGCCGTGTTATGTTTATTTGTAGCTCAATATGCCGGGTCATAAGGGAACCATCACAGTGGATGGGAGTCGGAAGATAGCCTTGGAATGTGAAGAAGGTGATGCTGCTTATGCTAAATCTGTTTGTGCAACAGAGGAGTTGAAGTTCTACAAGGACAATGTTGACCCGGCGGACATGATGTCTTTAAAGAAGCCAACCACAGAGCATGAGCCGGTAATGAAGTTTAAGTCGGCTGAAGACACCAAGCTTGTTGATTTCGTTCCAGGCGACTCATCTAAGCAGTTCAGTATCAGTGCTAATCTGGATCCAAAATAGGAAAGTGCGCTCATCGAGTTCATCCGTGAAAACCGGGACATCTTTGCATGGAAACCTTCTGACATGCCAGGTGTACCGAGAGAACTCGCTGAGCACACTCTCAATATTGATCCAAAATTTAAGCCGGTCAAGCAGTTTCTTTGACGGTTCAATGAAGAGAGGCGTAAGGCCATTGGTGAGGAAGTGGCCCGGCTCTTGGCGGCCGGGTTCATTATTGAAGTTTTTCATCCAGAGTGGTTGGCTAACCCGGTGTTGGTGCTTAAGAAGAACGACACTTGGCGTATGTGTGTGGATTATACGGATTTAAACAAGGCTTGTCCGGCTGATCCTTTCGCTCTCCCTTGTATTGATCAAATCATTGATGCTACAGCGGGTTGTGAGCATTTGAGCTTTTTGGATGCTTATTCTGGTTATCATCAGATCAAGATGGAAGTTAAGGACCAGGATAAAATGGCTTTTATTACTCCTTTTGGAGCCTTCTGCTATGTGTCTATGCCTTTTGGGCTTAAGAGTGTCCAGGCGACTTATCAACGATGTGTGCAGAACTGTCTTCACAATCAGATTGGGCGCAATGTTCATGCTTATGTGGACGACATTATGGTAAAGTCCAGAGAGAAGGAGACCTTGATAGATGATTTGAAGAAGACCTTCGATAATCTCCGGGTCTAATAGATGATACTTAACCCGGCCAAGTGCGTTTTTGGTGTGCCCGCAGGCAAGCTTTTGGGTTTTCTGGTTTCTAATAGAGGCATTGAGGCTAATCCGGAGAAGATCAAGGCAATCACTTCTTTGGCTAAACCAGCGTGTACCAATGATGTTCAGCGTTTGGCGGGTCGTATTGCCGATTTAAGCTGGTTGATAAGCCGGTTAGGTAAGAAGGCCATACCGCTGTATCAGATGATGAAGAAGACAGACGACTTTGTGTGGAGTGATGTTGCTAACGCTGCCTTTGAAGATTTGAAGAGACAGCTAGCTGAGCCGCCAGTCCTTGCTGCTCCCATTGATAAGGATCCATTATTGTTATATGTGGCTGCTAACACCCGTGTCATCAGGTTAGCCATTGTGGTGGAGCGCAAGGAGGCTGGCAAGGAGCATCTGGTTCAACGGCCGGTTTACTACATCAGTGAGGTGCTTATTGAGTCCAAGCAAAGGTATCCACATTGGCAGAAGCTCGTTTATGGGGTGTTCATGGCAAGCCGGAAGCTTAAGCAATATTTCCTGGGTCATCCCATCACTCTGGTTAGTTCTGCTCCTTTGGGAGATATCATTCAAAACAGAGTAGCCACAGGACGAGTCGCCAAGTGGGCCATTGAACTTGGGCCTCATGGTTTAAAGTATGTACCATGCACTGCTATCAAGTCTCAAGCATTGGTGGACTTCATCAACGATTGGACAGAGCTGCAGATGCCTGAAGAGAAGCCGGACAACACATATTGGACTATTAACTTTGATGGGTCCAAGCAATTGGAGGGCTCGGGGGTTGGAGTTGTTTTAGCTTCCCCTCGAGGTGACAAGTTTTGTTATGTACTAAGGTTGATGTTTCCCTGTACTAACAATGCATTTGAGTATGAGGCCTTGCTCCATGGTCTTCGGATGGCTAAGGAGATGAGATTAAGCCGGGTAAGGTGCTTTGGCGATTCAGACTTGGTGGCTCAACAAGTATCAGGCAAGTGGGATTCCAAGGATCCCCTTATGGCGGCTTATTGCCGTGAGGTTGACGCCATTGCTGGACACTTCAAGGGTTACCAAGTGGAGCACATTGATCATAGAAAGAATGAGGCGGCTAATGCTTTAAGCCGGTTGAGGTCTCAGCGTAAGCTGGTGCCACCTAATACCTTCTTGGATATTCTGCAAAACCCTTCTGTCAAGTTGCCTATAGAGGAAGGCTTGGCTTTTCCTGACCCGGAAGCACAATTGGTGGCGGCTCTTCACGTCGTCCCAGATTGGACAGTGCCATACTTGGCCTACATGACCCGGGGCGAGTTGCCTGAGGATGAAACCCTGGCCAGGAAGATAACCCGACGGTCTAAGTCAATGACAATTGCCAATGGCGAGTTACATCATCGCAGTGTCACTGGGGCGTTTCAGTGTTGTGTTTCTCCTGAGGAAGGTCAAGAAATTCTTCGTGAGATTCATGAAGGAGATTGTGGCCATCATGCCGGTTCAAAGTCCCTTGTGGCCAAAGCTTTTCGTCATGGATTTTATTGGCTGACGGCTCACGCTGATGTGGAGGATCTGGTCAGTAAATGTGATGGTTGTCAGAAGTTCTCAAGACGTGCTCACGTGCCGTCTCAAGAGTTGAGGATGATTCCAATTACTTGGCCATTTGCAGTCTGGGGGCTTGACATGGTTGGGCCTTTCAAAAGGTCCAAAGACAAAAAGACCCATCTTTTGGTGGCGGTTGACAAATTCACAAAGTGGGTTGAGGCAGAGCCAGTTACTAAATGTGATGCAGCCACGGCGGTTCAATTCATGAAAAAGGTGATATTTTGTTTTGGCTTTCCACACAACATTATAACTGACCATGGTACTAATCTGTCCAAAGGCACCATGGAGGAATTCTGTCAACGTGAGCATATCCGGCTTGATGTTTCATCAGTAGCTCACCCCCAATCCAATGGTCAAGCTGAAAGAACCAATCAGGAAATCTTGAAAGGCATCAAGCCCCGGTTTTTGGTTCCTTCGCAACAGACGCCGGATTGTTGGGTTGAGGAGTTACCTTCTGTCATATGGAGCATCAATACTACCCCTAACAGGTCTACGGGTTACACGCCTTTCTTCATGGTCTACGGAGCAGAGGCGGTTTTACCTAGTGACATCCGGCATGACTCGCCCCGTGTGGCCGCTTACGTTGAAGCTGATAACGAACAAGCTTGTCAGGATGCACTTGACCTGTTAGACGAAAAGTGTGATTGGCAGCATCCCGCTCGGTGATTTATCAACAGGACATGCGCCGCTATCACAACCGCCGGGTTAAGTCCAGAACCTTTCAGGAAGGTGATTTGGTGCTCCAGCTCATCCAAGATCAAACTGATGCACACAAGTTATCCCCACCTTGAGAAGGGCCCTTTGTGGTCAGCAAGAACTTAAACAACGGGTCGTACTACCTTATCGATGTTCGAGACCACAAAGACTCACGTAAGTCGGAGGAAGAGACCCGCCGGCCGTGGAATATCGGTCATCTTTATCCTTGCTACACTTGAGCCACCGGCTTTCATGATGTACATATTTTGATGATGTATATATTATGATAAGTAATAAAGCAGGACCTCTATCCTTTTCATCCTCAATGATCATATGTCTTCATCATCATCTTTTCAAATGACCAATTGGGGGCTGGTCGTATTCGAATCTAGCTTAACCCTCTTGGTCCGGCTCATGAGCGTATTCGAATCTAGCCATTCAAACTCATGATCACTAGGGGGCTTCTTGTTCAAACATAGGTCATATTCGAACCAAAGAGAACATAGTTGGCGGTACCCTTTTGATCGGCACACTGCCAAACTCACTAGGGGGCTTCTTGATCGTATTCGAATCATAGCTTAACTCCTTTTGGGTCCGACTTTGATCGTATTTGAAGCAGAGTCATTAAAAAACTCTCAAGGTCATTTGGGGGCTTCCTGTTCAAATATAGGTCGTATTCGAACCAAAGAGAACATAGTTGTCGGTACCCTCTTGATCGGCGCAACGCCAAAGCCACTGGGGGCTACATGGTCGTATTCGAATCCTAGCTTAACCGCTTTGGAACGGTTTACTGATCATATTCGAATCAGAAGCCTTGATTTTTTTCTTTTTATTTGGCTTAAGTTTTGTTTGAAAGCGACCTTTGTTTTTCTTGAGATTTTTTTTCCAGATCTAAGTATAAGTGTGGTTTAAATTTAACCCGGCTTGGTTTTGGACGATAAGTCGCCGACATATGGCAATTATCATAATTTGGAAGCGTTGGTTTCCAAAGATTGGGTTATCACCCTTACTGTTCGAGTCATATAAACCGGCAGTACAAGTTCAAAAATCACAGGTATGATATTATAGTTCTGTTTCAAAGCTATATTTCACAACAGGCTTATCTGTGACTCTTTGTCCCATATTAGAGGTTATATGTAAAGATATTATGACCCGCCTTACGGTAAGCCGCCAAGGGTTTGTTCTTGTGATCTGTTTCTATGTGCAGGGCAGGTCAAAGACTTTCTTAAACATAAGGAAAACAGATGATAAGTATAAAAAGGGGTGAATATAAGATGGCGGCTTAACAATGTTGGGCACCAAAACGTGCACGATGGCACGACAAAGCAAAGTCATTTTTACCATGTTACATGACTCCCCAAGTCCAAATGATTAAACGGTTTTTCAGCGGGTTACAAAGATGAGCCGCCTGGCAGATCAACTTTCTGGTTGGCCTGAAGCTTCCGGGTCAGCCCTCTCCGCTTATTTGTCCTGTTCCCTGTCCTGAAAGGTTAATGATGACCAGTCAATGCCATTCAAAGCTTCAAATTCAGCTTCATCATCAATTAATCTGGCCGGGTCAACCTCAGGGGCGAAGGTATGCTTACGGATTGGTGGGATCAGGCTGGTCACTTTATAATGTGGCGTTGGTATTCTCCGGTTCTCTGCGTCATAACCCGGCTGATACCTGGTGAGATCCACCTCGTCAACAATCAGGGTGGCCACAGGACGTATTTCCTTCACACAAGCAGCGAAGTCCTCCTGTTCAAATGGTGTGCCATCCTCCTTAAGGCTTGGATACCCAATGGCGATGTCGGCTGGGTCTAATTCTGGAAGCCAAGCTTTGGCCTGGCTTAAGGCAGCCACGGCTCCGGCTCTTGCAGATGACCGCCTTAATTCATTGAATCGCTGGGGCAGCACAGAAAGCTTCCTTAGCACATCCACCAGGAGTGTGGGAACTTCATTTGACAGGGCCACTGTGGCTAAGGCACGCTGAGATACGGTGTACATTTGTTCCACCAATGTATAAACCGCCTTCAGCTTTATCAGCATATCTTGGTTAAGATTTGTGCTCCTGGGGCCTGCATAGTAATACCAGGTGAGTTAATGCTAATTCATATGATCACTGGAAAAATTCAAATATTCGACACTAGCAGGGCGACTTACCAAAGATTGCTGAGACCATCTGAGATACATGGCGTTTTAAGCCGGATAGTTCGGCTGTCACCTCTTCAAGACCCGCCTTTGCTTTCTCAGCCCGATTGGTTAAAGCGATCTTCTCTTCAGCCCATGCCTTCTTCTCCACTTCAAAGTCTTTTTTCAGTTTCTCTTGTTCAGATACACTGAATTCAAATTTGGAGTTGGCTCTTTGGGTCTTAGTCTCCTGTGCTTCCAGGCGGTTCTTCAAGTCAGACACTTCTGATTGAAGTTGAGAGGTTGTGGCCTGTACAAATATCGGGTCAACATCATGACTGTTAGCATACAATATTAAGTCCCAAGCCTTTTGCAAGCAACAACACTTGGCATTTGGGGGCTAATGTCTACCCAAGAATTTTACCTACGTGGCGGTTCATGAGAGTAAGTCCCAAGCACTTTGCAAGCAAGAGTACTTGGCACTTGAGGGCTAATGCATATTGCTGTTAAAGTATTTTTATTCTATACAAGCATATGAAGGACCGGCTCATTCATGCTGATTAAGCCGGCCCTTGGGGACTACGGAATAAGCCGGATTTATTTTTACATATTTTATCAAAGTATATTACTAATGTTCATAAGTTTGTTTCTAAGTCTACAGCATATTCATCATAACCAATAGACTTGCGGGCTGGCATAGTAAGGATAATTCAGTAAAGAGAAGAGTTTATACCTCAAACTTCTGGTTCATTTGCTTCACTATATCAATTTCAGTGTCACGGTTGATGTGTACTTGGCTAAGATAGCCAGAAACAACTTCTCCAATACTCATGTGAGTATACTCAGCAACATCAAATCTGACCTTGTGGCGTTCCAGGTGCTCCTCCTTGGTAGAACACTTGGCCAGCACAGTCGGTCTCCCCGGCTCAGCAAAGCCGGTCCTGGTAATCTCAACATCAGAACTTTGCAGGTCGTCTGTCTTGGCCGGGCTAGAAACTTCAGGGTTTTTAGAGCCATCGGCGGCTTGCTCGGCAGGCGGGTCAGCAGTTGGCATTGGCGTGTCATGAGCTGGTTCAGGTGGCGGCTCATGAGTACAGGCCTCAGGCGCAGCCGTCCCAAGTTCCGGCTCTTTGAAGATCGGCTCTTCGGCCGGCTTGTTCTTCTTCACCTTTTTGCTGGGCTTTGCTTTTCCGCTGCATAAGATCAAAACGTCAGTACAAATATAACGAATTGAAATGAATACAGGATAAGAAATTCATCATTACCCTGGAGCGGTCTTGAAAGCCGGCAAGTTGGACTGCATTGAGTCGCCGGAGGAAGGTGAAGTTCCCTGATAATTCGAGTCAGGAGAGTTGAGTGGTTGACGAGTGAGACCCGCCAAAGGATAAAAGGGATTTAAATCGGAGGTGACCTCGTTCCGGCGCTTCCTTGGTGTATTCGGTAAGCCGGAGGAGAGTTCCCCATCCTTGCTGGTCCGGGTCTGCCTCCGGCTCTCATGAATCTGCCACTCAAAAGAAATTGAGGATCTTGATAAGCTAAGGGATGTGAAAATCTTACTTTTCGGGTTACTCTTCAGATTTTCTGTCTTGGCAAAGGCTCGGAGTCGGAGGAAATGATAGTTACCTCTTCATCCTTTCCATGACTTGTTCCCATGTCCTCTTGATGATAATCAGTGTCAATAAGGTGCTTAAAAAAGGAGCCAAGAGAGTCAAGGGCTACCTCCGACTCAGAAGTATCTTCTAGTCGAAGCAGGTCAGAGGCGCTGGCCTTCTTTCCCTTCTTCTTGGCGGCTTCTTTCCTGGCGGCTCTCCTGGCCTCCCTAGATCTCTTCGCGGCCTCATGATCATATTTTGCCTTCCAAAATTTATCATCAGCCTGTGAAAATCAGCAAAGGTTTGAGTACAGACAAAACATCAAAGGATGAAGGTAATTTATTCAGATTGGTGACTTACCGCTGGAGCCGGGTTAGCTTTGCAGAAGGGGCTTAAGCCCACCTTACCGCAGTCTGCTAGGCTTTCATTCACGAGTGATTTTGTCATATCATCAATGACGTGGTCAGGTAAATCGTCAGAGCTATGCCGCAGAGGATCATTGTTCTTGCCCGTGTAGGTACACATCAGACCGGGGTGATGGCTCAACGGAATGATCCTCTAGGCAAGCCAAACCCGGACCAAGTAGATACCATTTAGCCCATTCCCCAAAAGAGCGTCAGGCGTTCAACGGCTGTAATTTTGTCGGGAAGCGGATGATTGGAGTCAAGACACAGAGCACGAATGTCGGGCAGAGGGTTCTCGTCAGCCGGAGAAGTGTCTTGGCAATAGAACCATGTCTGCTTCCAGTCTTTGGGGTGACTTGGTGGATTTGCATATGGAAAAATGACGTCTCTTCGTTGTTGACTTGAGACCCCGCCAAGCTCCAAGCTAGGTCCATTGGCACACTCATTCTGGCGGTTCAAATAAAATAACTCTCTGAAGAGTAGTAAGCTGGGCTCTTCTCCGAGATATACCTCACTGAACACTTGAAAATTGCAAATATTAGACACGGAATTGGGTCCGATGTCTTGGGGACGGAGGTCAAAGAAGTGCAGGACGTCCTTGAAGAATTTTGAGCCGGGTGGTGAAAAACCCCGGTTCATATGGTCAGTGAAGATGATGACCTCCCCCTCTTTGGGCTAAGGATTTTCCTCCGTCGGATCAGGAGCACAATATGACATAACTTCCTTCTTCGGTAGATAGCCGGTCTTCACAAAGTCATCAAGCGTACTGTCTGTGATGATGGATTTGACCCAATTGCATGAACTGGGTTGTTTGGGCGGCATTGTGATGGAATCCTAAGAAAGAGTAAAATTTCCGGTTCAAATTTAAGCCAGAGAGAAACATTACAGTACATATTCAAGATGGCGGCTTATAAAGAGGCCTAATGGTATATGGCTAATTATGTCAAGTTATTTAAGCCGCCATGAGCGCCATAAGAAGTCGGGTTATTTAAACCGCCATGAGTGGTTAAGGTTATCAATTGAGCATTGCAAATTGTAAGCCGGTGATAAGAGTAGCCATGACTAGGTGGATCTAACAAAATACAGTTTTTGCCTAAGTGTTACACAAACAAGTTTCACAGGCTGCAGCTATTATTTTGGATCAACGGCTGTTCAGAAAAAGAAAATATTCTAGACCTAAAAAACTAGTATAGATGAGTTCGTGAGTTCTAATGAGGCCTCTTTACAGGAAAAAGGGATCTGCTAGTATAAAAAATGGACGCAAAACAACTACCGCAAGTGTTCTATATTACTTTTGGATCAGAAGAGGCCGCGGTGGAGGAACTACGAAGAAACTGTGATGAACCATGAAGAACACAGAGGAACTTGAAAACCTTAATGCGGATCTGAGGTGCGGGGCGGCGAAGACTTACAGCTGCAGATCTACTACGGAGGGACGCCGCCATTCTCTGGATCGACTCAGGTTGATGCAGCGGCCGAGGTTGAGGAAGATGAGGTGCTCTGCGGCGGCGGCGGAGCTCGAGCAGCAATAGGGTTGCGAGAGGAAGAAGATGAGGAAAGGGGAGAATGAGGAAAGACCTGGTCGTGTCTATTTATAAGGGAAGACTGATAAGTGGGCGCGAAAAACGAAGAGGCCGTAAACATGGTTATCCGGCTACAAGGACGCCTCGATTCTCGGGATGGTCATAAAGATAAGGATCTGTTGAGATATGTTGGACAAAACATGCATTAATGGCATATGACGTCATGGCGGGTTACCACAAATCCAAAGAATGACGTCATGGCGGTTACAAAATTTTTATAGAAGCAAAGAGCAGAAGATTTTTCTTAAGTGTTGAAGATTGACATGAACTAGTTAAAATCAATCTGGGGCCTAATGTTGGGGATATAACTATTCGGTATGACCCGCCTAGGAGGGGCCGGGTTATACCTATGAGGACTCTTGAAGCCCAAAACAAAGCTTGAAGATAGCGGTTCAGTTAAGGGCCCAAAGCCCAAAGGCGACTTAAGGTCCGTAGAGATAAACCGCCATATGTATATAACTTGTATTGTAAGGCAAGATAGTTAGAGACCGAGCCGGACACTGTTTATGAGCCGGCCGGGACTCTGTGAGCCACGGGGCGTCGACCTCTGTATATAAAGGGATGACCCGACGGCGGTTCAGGCCAAGTAACATCAGATCGAGAACTAGGTCAAGCGGATTCGCTCCCTGGTAATCGAGACATAAGCAATCGCACTCAAAACTGGATCGTAGGCTTTTACCTTCACCGTAAGGGGCCGAACCAGTATAAACCCCGTCTCCTTTGTCCCGATTAACCCCTTTAAGCTTTCTAGTTGCGATGGCTCCACGACTAAGTCCTTTCACTAGGACATCTGACGTGACAATTCCACGACAATGACCAATGTTGCTCGCCGACTTGCCTCACCCAAGGCTTCCTGAGACTTTGGGCACTTGGTGTGTTTTTTTTATTTCTTTTATGCTTTGTTTGTGTGTGATTGTGTTGATGCCCTAACAAATTTTTTAATTCCTATGCAGCTCTTGAACTTGTTGTACGGATGTGGTGATTGCTTTATTTACAAAAGGTGAAGTGAAAGCCTATTTCAAGAGAGTAAAAATCACGTGGCTAGGTGGCCCTCTAGCTCTATAAACCTGGATTGGACTAGTAGTTGTTAGCAAATCCAAGAGGAAAATAAATAAATTATTCAGGCTTTATGGCAAATGTCGTAGCAAGTTGACCAAGATGCAATGATCTTTCACACATACACAATCATGAAAGCTAAGGAGATCAGAAGCAACATGTAAGACACATGTCTCACGCCACACAATCTCAATGTCCTGAAAACTACGGAGGAAAGGTTCCTGTCTTCGGTTATATTGGATTCACAAACATTTGCGAAACACTCCCATAAGTGTTGTTTTCTCTCTCTCATGGTACGCTCTAGCCTTTTCTTCTTCCGCAAGTCCCTTAAGAATTCACCATCACCGTAGAGGTAACTTCTTACTGTGAATGTCAAATCTTTGTTTGGCACCAAATAAAACAATCCGGCTTCAAAGCGGCGCTCTCTATACTTTATAATCGCACTATCTATGGTGCATGACAGATTTTTAATGATTTCACCACTTTCCATATAAACCGGCCATGAGTTGATCTTGCCCAACTGAACCATCGTTATAAGCTGCCATCTTCCCGTACAAAGCTCTATTTCGTGGCGCGGTGCCGTTGATTTTAGTACAGCTGCAGGTTTAGCCAATGCCCTCATGCCATACTCGTCACGAATACATAGCCTAAACGTCTTCTTTGGCCTGATAACCTTGTGGTCTTTTCGATAAAGTAGAGATCCAACCTTTTGTTTCACAATAAATAAGAACTTCTTCATCGGAATCTTCGGTTGTCCTTTGATCCTGGGTATGACATGAGCATCCGAAATTAATACTATATCCAATGATTTCTAAAAGAAAACAATACCCTTACGAGCTACTCCCTCCGTTTCAAATTACTCGTCGTAGTTTTAGTTTAAATTTGAACTAAAACCACGACGAGTAATTTGGAACGGAGGGAGTAGTAGTATGTCCAAGTAAGGAAAACAAGGTGTACTAGAGTGTACATGCATGAACAGCTTCAAAAATACTTATATAGAAGCACAAATAAACAGCCCTCGTTCGTATGTACCTGCAGCTGCCATCGAAGGCGGTAGTCTTCATCTGCATCATAAAAAGAACCCTGCCGGCGAATCGATGGAGGACTGTTTTTTTCGCGGGAGAACGGAGGACTAATTGAGAAGCCCTTGCGTCTAATATTTAAGGGAGCGGTGTTAGTCTTTGCGTCTACACAGTAAATTTTTTTTTTTGAATATAGTTTGCGTCTACACAGTACTAGTAAATCATAGGACGGAAACTAGAAGTAGAAAACCAACTTAAACACGCACGCCCGTGGCGCATCCAAACAGGAGACGGGGTACCGCTAGGGCTGATCCTTAGCGATCCGACCAGGCCGTGGCCGTACGATATGATTCTGTTGGAGCGCTCGATTGGATTCGGACGCTACTAGCGCGGGCCCGGGCCTTAAGGTTAGTTAGCTCTTGTTTTTTTTAGAACTGCATCCTTTTATTCAGAGTTTAAAACATTCATAGGAATACAGGTGATATCGGGCAAATTAGAGAGCCACACATGGCGTCCGAAAGGTAGTGAGAAAGCTGCCTTAGCTAAATTATGGGCATCTGTGTTGAACTCCCGCTTCTCATGGATAAGCTTGAAAGCTTGGAAAAACTCGCGCCCTTGGTGTATTTCTCGAAGGATAGTAGCACACCGGCATGGTGCTTCAGAGTTGAAGTTGGAGACGACTTCGGAGCAGTCTGACGCAATGTATATGGAGTGGGTGTGTAAGTCCGTGGCGAGAGCCACCACTTCGCTGCATGCACGCGCTTCAAGAATCACCGCGTCGATGAGGCCATCAAAAACGGTTACTGATGCCCCAATGAACTTGCCCTGCTTGTCCCTACACACTGCAGCTGATGCACCTCTGGTTCCATCCCGAGAAACCCCGTCGTCAACATTAAGCTTCACGTCATGCTCATCAGGTGGCTGCCAAGTAGTTTTCTGGACACGTGAAAACAACCCCATGCAGATCCTCCGAAATTGCATGCATGCCACTGGGAGTTGCAAATGGAAACCTGGGCTTTTTGTGCATGTGCGCCGGAAGGGATTCTAGCTCCTGTATGTATTTGTTGACGAAACAAAAAGTACTCATAGGACTTTGAAACTGATCATCATGAATAGCACGTCTTCGTGCCCACCAGATCGCCCACATGGTTACGAGAACACGGGTTATGTCCGCCGAAGGAAGTGCATCAAGGAGCCAGAACATCCACAGCTTAGCATCCTCCGAGCGATTAGAAATGATAGTATCCGTAAGGTCCTCATCAGCTAGAGCCCAGACACACTTTGCCATTCTGTGGGTAGGGAGGTTTGCGCGAGCCGCCATGCGAAGACCCTGATTTTCGAAGGGATATCGTGTTGGAAATATGCCCTAGAGGCAATAATAAAAGCATTATTATTATATTTCCTTGTTCATGATAATTGTCTTTTATTCATGCTATAACTGTATTATCCGGAAATCGTAATACACGTGTGAATACATAGACTACAATACGTCCCTAGTAAGCCTCTAGTTGACTAGCTCGTTGGTCAACAGATAGTCATGGTTTCGACTATGGACATCGATGTCATTGACAACGGGATCACGTCATTAGGAGAATGGCGTGATGGACAAGACAATCCTAAGCATAGCACAAAGATCGTGTAGTTCGTTTTGCTAGAGCTTTTCCAATGTCAAGTATCTCTTCCTTAGACCATGAGATCGTGCAATTCCGGATACCGTAGGAGTGCTTTGGGTGTATCAAACGTCACAACGCGTATCGGGTGACTATAAAGGTGCACTACAGGTATCTCCGAAAGTGACCATTGGGTTGACACGGATCGAGGCGGGATTTGTCACTCCGTAGACGGAGAGGTATCACTTGGGCCCACTCGGTAATGCATCATCATAATGAGCTCAAAGTGACCAAGTGTCCGTCACGGGATCATGCATTGCGATGCAGTAAAGTGACTTGCCGTAACGAGACTAACGAGGTATTGGGATACCGACGATCGAGTCTCGGGCAAGTAACACACCGTCGACAAAGGGAATAGAATACGGGTTGCTTGAACCCTTGACATCGTGGTTCATCCGATGACAACATCGAGGAGCATGTAGGAGCCAACATGGGTATCCAGATCCGCTGTTGGTTATTGACTTGAGGTAGTCTCGGTCATATCGCATGTCTCCCGAACCCGTAGGGTCTACACACTTAAGGTTCGGTGGCGCTAGGGTTAATAGGAAGACAAGTATGTGATTACGAATGTTGTTGAGTCCGGATGAGATCCCGGACGTCACGAGGAGTTCGGAATGGTCCGGAGGTAAAGATTTATATATGGAAAGTGGTTAAGCGGACTCGGAAGTTTGGTGGTATGCCGGTAAAGTACCGGGGCCACCGGAGGTTCCGGAGGTCCACGGGAGGGCCACCTCTCCGGGGGCCACATGGGCTAAGTGGGAGAGGAACCAGCCCCTGGTGGGCTGGGTGCGCCTCCCACCTGGCCCATGCGCCTAGGGTTTGGGAGGAGGAAACCTAAAGGGGCGCCTCAGCTTGGGGGCAAGCCACCCTCCTCCCTCCTCCCTTGGCCGCCGCCCCCTAGGGTTTGCCCTAGAGGGCCGGCCCCTTGACCCTCTCCTCCTATAAATAGAGGGGTGGGGGAGGCTGCCAACACAGTTGTGGCGCAGCCCCTCCCTCCCAACACCTCTCTTTCTCACGCAAGCTTGGCGAAGCCCTGCCGGAGAACTACCAGACCAGCTGCACCACGCCGTCGTGCTGCCATTGGGATTGTCTTCTTCAACCTCTCCTTCTCTCTTGCTGGATCAAGGCGGAGGAGACGCCATCGTCCCCGTCGTGTGTTGAACACGGAGGTGCTGTCCTTCAGTACTTTGGTCATCGGTGATCGGAATCACGTTGGGAGCGTCTTCATCATCACCACTCTCAAGAACGCTTCCGTATTCGATCTACAAGTGGTATGTAGATGCAAACTCTCTCTCGTTACTCGTTGCATGGTAGAACTCATAGATGGATCTTGGTGAAACCGTAGGAAAAATTTTAATTTTCTGCAGCGTTCCCCAACAAAGGCATCATGAGCTAGGTCTATCGTAGTTCTCTTTGCACGAGTAGAACACAATTTTGTTGTGGGCGTGGATCTTGTCAACTTACTTGCCGTTACTAGTTGTTTCTTGCTTCCGCGGTATTGTGGGATGAAGCGGCCGGACCAACCTTACGTATTCTTCGTGAGACCGGTTCCACCGACTAACATGCACTAGTTGCATAAGGTGGCTGGCGGGTGTCTGTCTCTCCTACTTTAGTGGGAGCGGATTCGATGAACAGGGTCCTTATGAAGGGTAAATAGAAGTTGACAAGATCACGTTGTGGTTATTCGTGAGGTAAGAAAACGTTCTTGCTAGAACCCAATTGCAGCCACGTAAAAGATGCAACAACAATTAGAGGACGTCTAACTTGTTTTTGCAGCAATTGTCATGTGACGTGATATGGCCAAGTTGTGATGAATGATGATATATTGTGATGTATGAGATCATGTTCTTGTAATAGGTAATCACGACTTGCATGTCGATGAGTATGACAACGGCAGAGCCATAGGAGTTGTCTTTATTTTTGTATGACCTGCGTGTCATTGAAGAACGCCATGTAATTTACTTTACTTTATTGCTAAACGTTAGCCATAGAAGTAGAAGTAGTCGTTGGCGTGACAACTTCATGGAGGCACGATGATGGAGATCATGATGATGGAGATCATGGTGTCATGCGGTGACAGGATGATCATGGAGCCCAAGATGAAGATCAAAGGAGCTATATGATATTGGCCATATCATGTCACTACTTTATAATTGCATGTGATGTTTATTATGATTATGCATCTTGTTTACTTAGAACGACGGTAGTAAATAAGATGATCCTTAGAACAATTTCAAGAAGTGTTCTCCCTAAGCGTGCACCGTTGCTACAGTTAAATCGCTTCTAAGCACCACGTGTTAATCGGGTGTGATGGATTCTTACGTTCACATACAACGGTGTAAGCAAGATTTACACACGCAAAACACTTAGGGTTAACTTGACGAGCCTAAGCATGTGAAGACATGGCCTCGGAACACGGAGACCGAAGGTCGAACACGAGTCGTATGGAAGATACGATCAACATGAGAATGTTCACCGGCGTAGACTAGTCCGTCTCATGTGTTGATCGGACACGGCCTAGTTGACTCGGATCGTGTAACACTTAGATGACTAGAGGATGTCTAATCTAAGTGGGAGTTCATTAATAATTTGATTAGATGAACTTAATTATCATGAACTTAGTCTAAAACTTTTGAATTATATGTCTTGTAGATCAAATGGCCAACGCTCATGTCAACTTGAACTTCAACGCTGCCCTAGAAAACCAAGCTGAAAGATGACGGCAGAACTATACGGACTGGGTCCGAACCGAGATCATCCTCATAGCTGCCGAAACAATACTTCCTAGAAGGACCGCTAGGTGAAGCTCCGTCGAGAGAACCAAGACATTATGAATGCTTGGCAGTCTCGTCTTGATGATTACTCCCTCGTTCGGTGCGGCATGCTTTACAGCTTAGAACCGGGGCTCCAAAAGCGTTTTGAGCATCACGGAGCATATGAGATGTTCAAGAGCTGAAACTTGTTTTCCAAGCTCACGCCGGGTCGAGAGATATGACATCTCCGACAAGTTCTATAGTTGTAAAATGGAGGAAAACAGTTACATCGGTGAGCACATTCGAAGATGTGCAGGTTGCACAACCGTATGACCCAGTGAATATTAACCTCCACGATGAGGCGGTCATTGACAGAATCCTCGATCGCTCCCACCAAGCTACAAGAGCTTTGTGATGAATTACAACATGCGGGGATGGTAAAGACCATTCTGAAGTGTTCTCTATCTTGAAGTCACCGAGGTTGAAATCAAGAAAGAACATCAAGTGTTGATGGTCAATAAGACCACTAAGTTTAAAAGGGCAAGGGCAAGAAGAACTTCAAGAAGGACGGCAAGGAGGTTGCAGCGCCCGCAAGCAAGTTGCCGGAAGAAGTCAAAGAATGGACCCAAGCACGAGGTGAGTGCTTTTATTGCAAGGGAAGGGTCCTTTGAAGCGGAACTGCCCCAAGTACTTAGCGGATAAGAAGGCCGGCAACACCAAAGGTATATTTGATATACATGTAATTGATGTGTACCTTACCAGAATCGTAGTAACTCTGGGTATTTGATACGGTGCCGTTGCTCATATTTGTAACTCACAGCAGGAGCTGCGGAATAAGCGGAGATCGGGCGAAGGGCGAGGTGACGATCTTGCGTCGGGAATGGTTCCAGTCGATGTGATCGCCGTCGACGCTACCTCTTCATTTACCCACGGATTAGTTATGAACCTTAATAATTGTTATTTGGTGCCAAGTTTGAGCATGAATATTGTATCGGATCTCGTTTAATGCGAGATGGCTACTCATTTAAATCCGAGAATAATGGTTGTTCTATTTATATGAGAGATATGTTTTATGGTCATGCTCCGATGGTCAATGGTTTATTCTTAATGAATCTCGGCGTAGTATTACACATGTTCATAGCGTGAATACCAAAAGATGTAAAGTTGATAACGATAGTCCCACATACTTGTGGCACTTTGCCGCCTTGGTCACATTGGTGTCAAGCGCATGAAGAAGCTCCATGCTGATGGACTTTTGGAGTCTCTTGATTATGAATCATTTGACACATGCGAACCATGCCTCATGGGCAAGATGACCAAGACTCCATTCTCTCGAACAATGGGCGAGCAACCAACTTGTTGGAAATCATACATACCGATGTGTGCGGTCCAATGGCGTTGAGGCTCATGGAGGATATCGTTATGTTCTCACTCTCACGATGACTTGAGTAGATATGGGTATGTCTACTTGATGAAACACAAGTCTGAGACCTTTGAAAAGTTCAAGGAATTTCAGAATGAAGTAGAGAATCAACGTGACCGAAAGATAAAATTCTTACGATCGGATCGTGGAGGAGAATATTTAAGTCACGAATTTGGTACACACTTAAGAAAATGTGGAATCGTTTCACAACTAACGCCGCTGGAACACCTCAACGTAATGGTGTGTCGAACGTCGTGTCGCACTCTATTGGATATGGTGCGGTCTATGATGTCTCTTACCGATTTACCGCTATCATTTTGGGGATACGCTCTAGAGACAGCTACATTCACTTTAAATAGGGCACCGTCTAAATCCGTTGAGACGACACCGTATGAATTATGGTTTGGGAAGAAACCTAAGCTGTCGTTTCTAAAAGTTTGGGGATGCGATGCTTATGTCAAGAAACTTCAACCTGAAAAGCTCGAACCCAAGTCGGAAAAATCGTCTTCATAGGATACCCTAAAGAAACCTTTGGGTATACCTTCTACCTTAGATCCGAAGGCAAGATCTTTGTTGCCAGAACGGAATCTTTACGGAAAAGAGTTTCTCTCGAAAGAAGTAAGTGGGAGGAAAGTAGAA
Organism: Aegilops longissima; assembly: GCA_021605205.1. Lineage (NCBI taxonomy): Eukaryota > Viridiplantae > Streptophyta > Magnoliopsida > Poales > Poaceae > Aegilops > Aegilops longissima. The sequence continues at coordinate 595,183,979 of CM038677.1, forward strand.
CTCGATGAAGTACTACCTCTTGAACAGGATAGTAGTGCAGCTCAGAAAATGTTCTGTGATGCCTACACCAACGAAGAGGAAATTCATGATGATCAAGGTACTTGGATCAAGTTGCTCTTGAACTTCAGAGGTCCACTAGGACACGTTCCGCACCAGTGGTACGGCAACCCGTCCCGGAAATCATGTTGTTAGACAACAATGAACCTTCAACTATGAAGAAGCAATGGCGGGCCCAGATTCCAACAAATGGCTAGAAGCCATGAAGTCCGAGATAGAATCCATGTTTGAAAACAAAGTGTGGACTTTGGTGACTTGCCCGATGATCGTGACGATAGAAAACAAATGGATCTTTAAGAAGAAGACGGACGCGGATGGTAATGTCACCATCTATAAAGCTCGACTTGTCGCTAAGGGTTATCGGCAAGTTCAAGGGATTGACTACGATGAGACTTTCTCTCCGTGGCGAAGCTTAAGTCCGTCCGAATCATGTTAGCAATTGCCGATACTATGATTATGAGATATGGCAGATGGACGTCAAAACAGCGTTCCTTAACGGCTATCTTAAGGAAGAGCTGTATATGATACAGCCGGAAGGTTTTGTCGATCCTAAGAATGTTGACAAAGTATGCAAGCTCCAGCGATCCATTTATGGGCTGGTGCAAGCATCTCGGAGTTGGAACATTACGCTTTGATGAGATGATCAAAGCGTTTGGGTTTATGCGACTTATGGAGAAGCCTGCGTTTACAAGAAAGTGAGTGGGAGCTCAGTAGCATTTCTCATATTATATGTAGATGACATACTTGATGGGAAATGATATAGAATTCTTGGACAACATTAAGGCCTACTTGAATAAGTGTTTTCAATGAAGGACCTTGGAGAAGCTGCTTATATATTAGGCATCAAGATCTATAGAGATAGATCAAGGCGCCTCATAGGTCTTTCACAAAGCACATACCTTGATAAGATTTTGAAGAAGTTCAAAATGGATCAGTCCAAGAAGGGTTCTTGCCTGTTTTGCAAGGTGTGAGATTGAGCTCAGCTCAATGCCCGACCACGGCAAAAGATAAAGAAGAGATGAGTGTCATCCCTATGCCTCAGCCATAGGATCTATTATGTATGCCATGCTGTGTACCGGACCTGATGTAAACCTTGCCGTAAGTTTGGTAGGAAGGTACCAAAGTAATCCCGCAAGGAACACTGGACAGCGGTCAAGAATATCCTGAAGTACCGAAAAGGACAAAGGACATGTTTCTCGTTTATGGAGGTGACGAAGAGCTCGTCAGCAGGTTACGTCGGCGCTAAGCTTCGACACAGATCTGATGACTCTAAGTCACAAACCGGATACGTGTATATGTTGAATGGTGGAGCGATGGCTGGTGCAGCTGCAAGCGAGCGTCGTGGCGGGATCTACATGTGAAGCGGAGTACATGGCAGCCTCGGAGGCAGCGCATGAAGCAATTTGGGTGAAGGAGTTCATCACCGACCTAGGAGTCATACCCAATGCGTCGGGGCGATCAAACTCTTCGTGACAACACCGGAGCTATTGCCCTTGCCAAGGAGCCCAGGTTTCACAAGAAGACCAGAGCACATCAAGCGTCGCTTCAACTCCATCCGTGAAAATGTTCGAATGGAGACATAGAAATTTGTAAAGTGCATACGGATCTGAATGTCGCAGATCCGTTGACTAAACCTCTTCCATGGGCAAAACATGATCAACACCGAACTCTATGGGTGTTCGATTCATCACAATGTAAACTAGATTATTGACTCTAGTGCAAGTGGGAGACTGTTGGAAATATGCCCTAGAGGCAATAATAAAAGCATTATTATTATATTTCCTTGTTCATGATAATTGTCTTTTATTCATGCTATAAGCTGTATTATCCGGAAATCGTAATACGTGTGTGAATACATAGACTACAATCGTCCTAGTAAGCCTCTAGTTGACTAGCTCGTTGGTCAACAGATAGTCATGGTTTCGACTATGGACATCGATGTCATTGACAACGGGATCACGTCATTAGGAGAATGGCGTGATGGACAAGACAATCCTAAGCATAGCACAAAGATCGTGTAGTTCGTTTTGCTAGAGCTTTTCCAATGTCAAGTATCTCTTCCTTAGACCATGAGATCGTGCAATTCCCGGATACCGTAGGAGTGCTTTGGGTGTATCAAGCGTCACAACGAATCGGGTGACTATAAAGGTGCACTACAGTATCTCCGAAAGTGACCATTGGGTTGACACGGATCGAGGCTCGGATTTGTCACTCCGTAGACGGAGAGGTATCACCGGGCCCACTCGGTAATGCATCATCATAATGAGCTCAAAGTGACCAAGTGTCCGGTCACGGGATCATGCATTCTGATACGAGTAAAGTGACTTGCCGATAACGAGACTAACGAGGTATTGGGATACCGACGATCGAGTCTCGGGCAAGTAACACACCGTCTGACAAAGGGAATAGAATACGGGGTTGCTTGAACCCTTGACATCGTGGTTCATCCGATGACAACATCGAGGAGCATGTGGGAGCCAACATGGGTATCCAGATCCCGCTGTTGGTTATTGACTTGAGGTAGTCTCGGTCATGTCTGCATGTCTCCCGAACCCGTAGGGTCTACACACTAAGGTTCGGTGGCGCTTAGGGTTAATAGGAAGACAAGTATGTGATTACGAATGTTGTTGAGTCTCGGATGAGATCCCGGACGTCACGAGGAGTTCGGAATGGTCCGGAGGTAAAGATTTATATATGGAAAGTGGTTAAGCGGACTCGGAAGTTTCGGTGGTATGCGGTAAAGTACTGGGCCACCGGAGGGTTCCGAGGTCCACCGGGAGGGCCACCTCTCCGGGGGCCACATGGGCTAAGTGGGAGGGAACCAGCCCCGGTGGGCTGGGTGCGCCTCCCCTGGCCCATGCGCCTAGGGTTTGGGGAGGAGGAAACCTAAAGGGGCCCCCTGGCTTGGGGGCAAGCCACCCTCCTCCCTCCTCCTTGGCCGCCGCCCCTAGGGTTTGCCCTAGAGGGCGGCCCCCTTGACCCTCTCCTCCTATAAATAGAGGGGTGGGGGAGGGCTGCCACACAGTTGTAGGCGCAGCCCCTCCCTCCCAACACCTCTCTTTCTCCGCAAGCTTGGCGAAGCCTCTGGGAGAACTACCAGACCAGCTGCACCACGCCGTCGTGCTGCCATTGGGATTGTCTTCTTCAACCTCTCCTTCTCTCTTGCTGGATCAAGGCGGAGGAGACGCCATCGTCCCGTCGTGTGTTGAACACGGAGGTGCTGTCCTTTCAGATACTTTGGTCATCGGTGATCGGAATCACGTTGGGAACGTCTTCGTCATCACCACTCTCAAGAACGCTTCCGTATTCGATCTACAAGTGGTATGTAGATGCAAACTCTCTCTCGTTACTCGTTGCATGGTAGAACTCATAGATGGATCTTGGTGAAACCGTAGGAAAAATTTTAATTTTCTGCAACGTTCCCCAACATATCGGCCCCCCATAACTTCATCCAGGATTTCCGATCAGAATCAATATTAGAGTGCCCCGGAACATGCTCTAACCAGTCTGTGCGTTGCTTCTTTGTAGCAGCCAATAATCTGTATGTTGAGCGTACAGTGAGCACCCCTCTATTTTCATAGTGCCATGACCAGAAATCCTCTTGCATTCTAATACTTAAAGGAATGTTTAGGATAGCCTCCTTATCCATAACGAAGAAATGTTCATCTAGCACAGTCGTGTCCCAAGAAGCCGAGCTATGATCAATCAGCTCCGAGACCTTCTGAGGCGGATTCAAAGATTTAGAACACACCGGTCTCAATTTATAATCCCTAGGGATCCAATTGTCCTGCCAGATTTTGGTATCCTCTCCCGTGCCAATCCTCCTGATAAGGCCCAACTTGAGGGTATCTCTCCCTTCCACAATGGATCGCCACACCTGCGATGGATGGTTACCTAACTCTGCTTCCAAAATAGAAGCCGTGGGGTAGTAAACGGACTTGAGAATCCGGCCACTCAAAGAAGAAGGGTCCTGCAAGAGGCGCCAAGCCTGGCGAGCAAGTAACGCCAAGTTGAAAAGCTCAATATCGCGAAAGCCCATACCTCCCATAAATTTTGGTTGAGTCATGACCTCCCAAGAGACCCAAGCCGTTTTTCGTTCACCCTTCTTTGACCCCCACCAAAATTTTCGCAAAAGCCCATTGATATGCAAGCAAAGCCCTCTAGGAAGTTTAAAACATGCCATAGAGTATGTCAGGATAGCTTGTGCCACTGATTTAATGAGAACTTCCTTGCCTCCAACAGAGAGTGCTTTCTCCATCCATCCCTGTACATGTTTCCAAATTCTGTCCTTCAAATACCTGAAAGAACCCTCCTTTGCTCTGCCCACATCAGACGGGACCCCAAGTACTTTTCAGACAATTTTTCATTCTGAACATCCAGGACTTGCTTCACTTCCTGCCTCAAAGTGTCAGAACATCCCTTACTGAAAAAGATGGAAGACTTATCTCTATTGATGCGTTGTCCGGAAGCATTGCAGTATTTTTGAAGTAAGGAATTTACTCGCCTGACCATATCACTAGAAGCATTAAAAAAGAGTAAACTATCATCCGCAAACAAGAGGTGGTTAACCTGTGATGCACCCGGAGCCACCGTAATACCATGGATCGCCTCATCTGGGATAGTTGACTTGAGCATGCAAGAAAGACCTTCGGCCGCGAGCAAAAACGGGTAGGGAGAGATGGGATCCCCCTGCTGAATACCTCTAGTTGGCTTGAACTCATCCAACTTTCCACCATTAAACATTACTGAAAATGATACAGATGTAACACACCTCATGATAGTCTCCGTAAAGCGTGGACTAATCCCAAGTTTTAACATGACTGCCTTCAGATACGACCACTCCAACCTATCATATGCTTTCATCATGTCAAGTTTCAGCGCACATAACCTGTTACCCTTTAGCTTCCTTGTTTTCATATAATGCAAACACTCATAAGCAGAAATGAAATTGTCAGTGATAAGACGGCCTAGTACAAATGCATATTGTTCTACGGAAATGATGTCGGGGAGAATGAGTTTTAGCCGGTTAGCCAGTACCTTCGATGCAACCTTGAAGTGTGTTGGTCGGTCGAAACTGTCCTAAATTTTTTGGACTTGCAATCTTGGGAATTAATACAATGAACGTTTTGTTTATCTCCTCTGGGGAATCATCACCACTCAGAACACGCAGCACCATCTCAGTCAACTCATCACCACATAAATCCCAATGCCTCTGAAAAAAGTGTGCTGGAAAGCCGTCCGGACCGGGAGCCTTAGTGGGAAACATTTGGAATAAAGCAGTTTTTACCTCCTCCTTACTGTACCGTGCATTTAGTTTGCTATTCATTAACCCATCCACTTTCACAGGGATATGAGAGAGAACCTCCTCCATGCCAATTGTGTTCTCTGAAGAGTAAAGATTCTCATAAAAGCTTGTAGCCATAGCTGCCATCTCTTCTGGATCAGTACATAAACTCCCATCAGCACGTTGTAGTTCCATGATCCGGTTTTTTGACCAGCATGCACTAGCCTTCTTGTGAAAAAATTTAGAGTTGTTGTCCCCCTCGGCGAGCCACTGAATTCTAGCTATCTGACGCCACATGATCTCTTCCCGGAAGCATAGCTCTACCATACGCAACTCTACGTCTTTTTCTTCCGGACTAGGCGCAGTCCTAGTTGGCACCGACCGCAGCACCTCCAAACGACGCCGTAGCTGCCGAAGTTCCAGTCTTACCGAACCAAAAGATGCTCGGTTCCAGTTCTGTAGAGCACCCGCCACATTCAACAGCTTAGCAGAAAAGGTTGCAGCCGAACAAGCCTTGTCCGTTGACTCCCATGCACACTGTAAAAATTCAGAAAAGTTTGGATCTCTCTTCCACATGCATTCATACCGAAACGGTCTCTGACTTGCTCTGGTGCTGGCATCAACACGTTCCGTCTCCAGCAGTATTGGACATTGATCCGACTTCGCTGCCGTCAGGTGCTCAAGGCTAGCGAAAGGGAACAAATAGGACCAACTAGCGGTTGCTAGCGCTTTGTCCAGGCAAACCCGACAGAAGTGGCCGCCCGCAACCTTCTTTTCCCATGTCCAATCAAGGCCCCGATAGCCGAGATCAGCGAGACCGCAGACGTCTACTGCCTCTCGAAAAGCATCCATCTGTGCACTGCCACGCTCGTGTATTCCCAATTGCTCTTCCTTCCTGAGGATCTCATTAAAATCCCCTAAACACACCAAGGAAGGGTACTTTCACCACGTAGTCTTCTCATCATGTCCCATGTTTTATAGCGAAGACTTCTATTTGCCTCCCCGTAGAAGCACGAGAGGCGCCACTGTTCCTTCCCTATTTCAGATATCCAGGCATCAACATGATACTGCGAAAAGTTTTTTATTGCCACATCCAAAGAGTTTTTCCAAAAAATACAGATGCCGCCACTGCGGCCACCACTTCCTACTCCGAAACTGAAATCAAAACCTAGAGAAAAACCCGCAGGAACATCCACAATAGATCCAGTGCGCTTGACAAGATCTCCTTCTTTAATAGCGGTATCACTACCAAAGACAACAATACCTACATTCTCATTCTCCAGATTTAAGGCGACCTAGCGAAGATGTGCCGAGAGCGAGAAAGCCTGTCTTCCCCGAGATTATTTATTGGAGGCCTTCAACTCGACTCTTCGGTAGCTGAGTTTCAACTAGGCAGAGAATCGAGGGCGAACACAACTCCACGAGATCACGGAGCTCTCGAAATGTCGCGGGGTCGCCAATTCCACGGCAGTTCCAACAGAGGGTTTGGGCCTGGCGGCGCTCCTGCATGGAGCCCGCCAATAGTGCCATTTGGTTAGTTTTTGTCGGAGAGGCCCCTTTCTTTGCCTTCTTCAATTCCCTCGGAGAAACGTACGACGGCGGTAGCGGCGGCATGTCGCTGGGCGGGCTTGCAATGGATGCAGACCTACCTGCTCCTTTCTCGCTGGCTATAAGCACCAGGTTTGAGTTGTTTTCAAGTGTAGCCGGCATTTTCCCTGCATGATCAGACTGACCAGGAACAATAGCGCTAGCTGTCAGGGCCTCATTAAGGTCACGACGTGCTGCTGGCTCCACACCACTAGTACTCTCCCTTGCCGGTTTAGTGGCTTTCTCCGGATTAGTTACCTCATCGTGAGTATCCTCATCAGTGTCCAAACCGGCTTCCTGAGATGACCTCTTGCGCGGTGGGGATCGCTGGCGTGGGGGCGGATCACCACGTCCACCCCTACCAGCTCATTCTGTGCATTTGAAAACCGAACCGAAAAACCATACTGAAAATAAACCGAATCGAACCGAACCGATTTTATGGTTTTTATGGTTTCTGGTTTCGATATGGTATGAACTTTTCATACCGATTTGAACTTTGGTTTTTATGGTATATACCGAAAAACCGAACGATTAACCGAATAAACCGAAATAAAAAATAAATTTATATTTCTGGAGATGAACAACCATAAAAGTTGTCATTTTCTTGTACATGAGTTAAATTCACTACTAAGCACGTAAATTTTCTCGTAACATAGTCATTTTTCTTCTTTTAAAATGCTAAGCATGTCCATAACCATCAAGAGATGAATCAAAGCATTCATATATACTGATATATGTAGTCATATACTATTTGTGTAAAATAGTATGTGTTTTGAGTCATAAATTTGCAAATTATTATACGTCATTTTCAAATTCGCGTCAACTTTGGTTTTTATGGTATATACCGAAACCATACCGAAATAATTTGGTATATACCGAAACCGAACCGTATTTTATTTTCATACCGTATTTACCGAAGTATTAATACCGTACAAACCGAAAACCGTATAAACCAAACCATGTAAACCGAATAAACCGAACGCACAGGGTGACTACCAGCTCTACCTCGACCTCCTGATCGGCCTCCACGGGTTGTACATCCTCCCTATGGCTCCGTCGTTGCCGTTGCCATCTCTTTCCTCTGCGCCAACATCCAGCTTCCCCATTGCTTGTATTTTGCCTCCCACACACCATCACCACACTCCTCGTGATTATGGCCCATTAATCCACAAACTTGACAGAAGTAGGGGATGTTTTCATATTTGACCGGAAGCATCCGACGGCCCTCCCCCATGACTGTTAACGGTGTCACCGTGGTTAAAGGTTTGGCCACAAGCACCCTAGCACGAACTCTGACATAGTCCCCTTCATAGAACAATCTCGGCGCTAACTGAACCTTTTGACATGCCCAATCCGACGAGCAAGCTGGTCAACTATCCCTGCATCCCGGTACACATCTGGAATACCGTGGATCTGTGCCCATACGTATAAACCATCAAATATCACCGTAGTTGGATTTTTCTTCCCATCATAATCCTCTACAAGCAGCCCCATACCTCGGCACAGCCAGGGGCCATCATGGACGACCTTTGTCCAGTCACCGAGACAAAACATCTGAAAAATAAAGAGATTATCACCAGCTTCCCTGTACTTTGGGACATGAGCAAGTCCCCATACAGACTTGAGGGTCTCAAACATCGCTGAAGATGAGAAGGGCCGCGTTGTATTGAGCTTTCCGATGGCCAGCCATCTTGCATCTGCCTCAAGCCTTTTCACCTCCTCTTCCCCCACGATCACATCATCCAGCTCTTCATCTTTCAAATCCAGGTGCTGAAGCATCTCTTCCAGGTTCTTTCCTGTCCAGCCCGAGGAAGATGAAGAACCAGTTTCCGCCGCCATCTAGGGGTTTTGGAGGGACCCCGGGGCAGACAGAAAGCAGCGATCTCTGACTGAATCCCCGGCAGCGCGGCAGGAAACCACGCCAGCAGGAGAGGTTGGAGACAAGGTAATACTCCGGCGCCGATCAGATCGCCGCCAGAGGACAAAAAAACCCTAAGCGAGAGGGAGCAATTCCAACGGGCCGACTCAAACGAACGGCAATTTCGTTCCCTTTTTGTCTGTTCACCTTTGGATCGGCGCGTGCGCCCAAGCTGTCGCGACCCATTTCGACAGCGAAAAAAATGAATGCATGCATATTTAACATAAAAACTAATTAATTAAACATTAAAACCGGCCACGAAGGCCGGTGGGAGTCCACGCGTCCACATTAGCATTTAAAAAAAATTAAAAACAAACTAAAACTAGGCGCCGGCGCGCTGCCCTAGGCGTCGTCGTCGTCGTCCTCGGAGTCAGTGAGGTCGATGAGCGTTGGCGCCGGACGGGCCCAGCTGAATGCCGTGTTCCAGAGCGCGGCCATTTCGGGCACAGGCCGTGCCGGTGCCGGTGCTGGCAGTGCCGCGGCCTGGGCCGCCGCGACCTGGTGCGCCTCCTCCTCGGCCTCGAGCCGCTCGGCCTCGGCATCGCGCTCGAGCATCTCGAGGTACTCGCCCTGTGGCGCTCTCGCCACCCGGATCGCCGCCCGGTGCTCGAGGTACGCCGCCTCTTGCTCCGGCGTGGCCTGCATCCAGACCGGCGGCGCCCTCACCCACTCGCGCACTACTCCTGTCCAGGAGTAGCGCACGATGTGCTCCGGCTACGGCTCCGGCTGCGGTTCGGCTTTGGCGAGGCGGCGGGGAGGGGACAGCGGGGCCACTGGCGGTACCACGCGATCGCCGGCCGCGGAGAGAGCCATGGCCTGCGCCATGGCCGCCTCGTATCGAGCTTCCTCTTCTTCTGCCGCCTCCTCCTTGCGCCGCTCGTCCTCCTCGCTCTTCCTGTAGAGGGCCGCACGGGCCGCCTGGTAGGCGTCCTTTGCCACCTGGTCTTCCTCCTTGACGATGAGCGGCGGCGGCGGCACGCTGCGGTCGACCTCACGCACGCCGCGCCGCCTCGCCCTCTCGTGCTCGAAGGCAAACCAGCGTCCGTTAGGGCGAAGTCGAGGCGAGGCCTCGTCGATCGCTGCTTCCCGGCGTCGAGCGCCACGACGACGCCTCCTCCGCGCGGCGCCCTAACCGATCGCGGCGCGCCCGCACAGGATCCTTTCCGGATCCGATGCGCGCCGTGGTGGCGGCGTCACGTCGGGTACGGCAAGCAGCACGCGGTGGCGCCGGTGCCACTACTCGCACGGTGCACGGCACGCGTTCACGCTACGCTCTGCCGGCGAGACGGCGCAGCGGAGGCGGGTGAACTCCGCGGGAATGGGACGGCGGGGCCTTGCCTTCGATTGACTTATCGCCGCCGCAGAGAAGAGCCCCATTTGGGCGGTGGGGTGGCGGGTTGGCTAGGGTTTGCTTGCGGCGCGACGGGAGCGAAAGGCTAGATGGGGACGGAAGTGGATGAGGACGGCCCGCCACACGGTCGGCTTAAAAGGACGACCACCACATCGACGCGTGGGCCTGTGGTCATAAATTGCCGACCGGCATGTGCGGGTAGTTGAGCGATCGCCAGGTGGGGCCGCGGCGGACATCGAAAAGGTGCGCGTGGCGTCCGTTCCGCGTCCACGCAAATGCATTTGGAACGTAAATTGGGGCCGCAAATGCGTCGGCGCGGACGCGGAGCGAACGCGTTTTGAGTTTGGGTCGGCACTTTGGGCCTTCATTTTTGTCCCAGCCGACCCAAACGAACGGTAGCGGACGAAATGGGTCGCCCCGTGGGAGTTGCTCTTATACTTGATCTGTTTCCCCTAATAAAAATCTAAAAAGTGCGCGCGCATGATTTGGTTGTGTCGAGCGGTCGCGTTAGGACATCTCCAACAGTTTGTATGTTAGCTTGTTGGTAAAATATGCCATATCATCAACCAACACCTTAATATACAACAACTTCAATGTGTTGTATCTAGATTTTTTGTCGAAAAGGACCGGCTTGCGAACACAATTGATAAAAAGGACCACATGCGGATGAATTTAACAAAAAAGACAACCCACGCTATGGCGGAAGGTGCGCCAGCCGACGCGTGGCACCTGCCGCCACGCACCCATGCCGCCACAGTGGCAGGCGGCAGCCAACCGATAACAGCCAGCACCGCGTCAGAACGGAACGACGGGACGCAGGTGGGCACTGCCGCCTTAGGGCGTGGCGGCAGGCCTGCATGGCCGCTGCTAGTGCTGCGAATGATGCATGCATCCATTACTGGCCAAACTTTGTACAGCTAGGCATGGGCTAGCCAGAAATGCAACAAGAGAAACTACACTGCAGACCACATCACACAGCAAGTACATACACGTGCGCCTCACTGCATATACAAATATGCTTTGCTTCCCGTCGTGACAAACGAGCTCAATGTCCTTTGTGCACGTACCTACGTAGTAGTACTACAGGCAAGCTGTACGTGTGGGTCGCGCAGCGCAGTACCAGCAGCGGCCATGTAGGCCTGCCGCCACACCCTAAGGCGGCAGGGCCCACCTGCTTCTCGTCGTTCCGTTCTGACGCGGCGCTGGCTATTATCGGCTGGCTGCCGCCTACAACTGTGGCGGCAGGTGTTGCCGGCTGCCGGCCTGGCGGCAGCTGCCACGCGTCGGCTGGCGCACCTGCCGCCACAACGTGGGTGGTCTTTTTTGTTAAATTAATTCATAGGTGGTCTTTTTTGTCAATTGTGTTCGCCGGCTGGTCTTTTTTGACAAAAAATCGTTGTGTCTAGTTTGATCAATAAGACGTGAGATAATAAAAAAATGCTCTCTCATTTTACATTGGAGCTTGTGCAAGGAGGTTAGTTCATGTACATACAACCTTCTTCTCTTCCCTCATTTATTGTATGACACATCATCAAAAATCCTATGTAGCAAAGTCTACCAACAACTATCTTAGGCTGGTCACAGTGGGGAGGAACTTAGGAGTAACATCACACACTCCAATACAACTTTGCTTATGTGGCACGTATTTAATGAAGAGAGGTGTTTGTGATAATACCGAACATTACACACTCAGAAAACAATGAGCCTATAACCTAATAAATACAAAGATTGCATAAAGACTATATAGATGTTCCTACCACTATGAAGGTAATAACATACTTGCAGGAAAGTGTGAAGTACTTGAAACTTATGTTTCGCTTCATTATAACCAGTCTTACGACCATTGGAGATGCCCTTATACGACATGTGTCAGACCGCTGAAGAAACTTGTCTCCCTGAAAAAAAAAAGGGAAAACGCCTTATCCACTCTGTCGTCTTTCTCACCTCGACCCCCTTTTCGTTCGATACAGAGCATGAGGTTTCGGGGCAAAACACCAGAGGAGCACGCCGGCGTTGACGCCTGGGGTTCGAAGAGAGGATCAGAGGAGCGCCGTGAGCAGGTTGGCCATGGGGCTGGAGCAGCGGCAACGGCCATGGCGCTCGGCCCTCTGCGGGGATCGAGATGAAGCGGAGGATCGGAGGAGCATCGTGAGCAAATCGCCGGGTAGACGCTAGCCATGGAACTAGAGGAGCAGCGCCGCCGCCTCCCCCTTTATCTCGGAGCTGAAGCTGGAACGACGCCGTTCGTCGGGGATAGTACCTGATTTGGGTACGTGTGGGCTTTGCAGTGAGGTTCCAGTCCCGCCGCTGCAAGTAGTTTTGCCGGCGTCTATCTAAGCTTTTTTGGCCTTTTCAATGGAGATTCATGACACTACTCAAGGGATCAGATGGGGAACTCTTACTTACTTTAGGTTCAACGGCGTTGTGCATCTAGCTACTTTCTCCGTTGACCTAACTTTATACTAATTTTAGTATAAAGTTGGGTCATCTATTTTGAAACGAAGGGAGTGGCTTTTTAAGATGTGCACTAAGCTACATGCACCTCCCCCAAACCATGGCATGTATACACCACCGTCCTTATTTATACTACTTCCTCTGTCACATAACGTATAGAAAACATCTTACATTATGCATGACATGTATACACCATCGTCCTTATTCATACTACTCCCTCTGTCACATAACGTATAAAAAACGTCTTACATTATAAGACGGAGGAGTAAATTTTTTTGTTTATTTTTGAAAATTCAAAACCCCTTTATTAAGTGGTAATCAAAGTAGCATCATTTACAAGCATAGAGGCAATGGCACTAGGTGCCTCATCAAACCAAGTACCAGGTGGAGAAAATTTAGCGATCCTCGCCAATTCAGGTGCTATAAAATTTCCTTCTCTATGACAGTACTCGTAATGGACTTGTGATAAATTGCGAGCCATGTGATAACAGTCGTCGAAAATAGCAGCAACCAATCCTGAAAAAGTACCACCATCTTGCATTGCAGCAATAACATTGGAACTATCAGAATTTATGAACTTTCACGTAATACATCACCCACAGTGGCTTGGAGTGAATCACCGTCGTAAGCAGCATCCCCGTTAAGTTTTGCAAATCCAGCACTAGGGCGAGTCCATAGGATCCTTTTCACCTTTGTGGTAGGCTGATAGGCTACTGAAAATTTTTCGGTCCTTGTTCATACTAGTTCATACATAGAACTTGATTTTTTCCCTTAATGATGAGACATTTTTTTCCTAATGATGAGACATTGTCCAGCCAATCTGGACGGTCTCTTTTTATGGTGGTGCTTGAACGCGGGGAGGGGAGATTAGGGATGGCAATGGGTACCCATTACCCACGTACCCTGCGGGTAAAAACCCTATTAGGGTAAGGGCATGGGACAAAAAGTTACCCATGGGTATGTAAATAGGGAAATCTCAAACCCATCGGGTAGAGCGGGTATGGGTATGAGATCATATAACCCATACCCGCATACCCATGTACCCTTATAAAATCTAACAAGTACGGAAAAAATTACCTCTACCCTTTGTCATGAGTTTGTGAATTTAAAAATGTATGACTATATACCGTTGTTTATGACTATGTGTTGATGTTTGGATGTGTTGTTGTTTGCAAGAAAGTGTTGATGTTTATAAAATGTGGTGTGTTTATGATGTGTTGTTGTTTATAAGTATGTATTGATGTTTATAAAATGTGATGTATTGATGTTATTATGTGTTGTTGTTTATAAATTATGATTGTATCTTGTTGCTTATGATTATGTGTCGCTCAAAATGATGTTATGCAAACATGGGTATTTTAACCCGCGGGTACCCATTTACCCTGTCGAGTGACGGGTATGGGGAAATTTTGTACCCAGTAGCGGGTATGGGTACGGGTGATGGGTAAGCTTAAATGGGACAGGTAAGGGTATGGGATGGCTCCACCCGTACCCAAACCCTGAGGGTGCCATCCCTAGGGGAGATACCAGCATTGGCGCTGCTGATGCTTCGTACACACATGCTAAATCATTATATAGTACTCCTTTCGTCCGAAAAAACTTGTCATCAAAATGGACAAAAAGGGGTGTATCTAGAACTAAAATACATCTAGATACATCCCCTTTTATTCATTTTGATGACAAGTATTTCCCGACGGAGGGAGTAATTTTTAGTTCTAGAAAGTTTGAAGGATTGTAAAGTTTATCCTTGTAGCTTGTATGTTATGATCATATTTTTCAATCATGAATAAGAAATATGTACGTATGATGAAACATCTTTTTTTGCTAGTCACATTTTTGTCACATGTATAATACTTGTAGCTATAAACATAGTTGTTTTAGTTGGATACAATCATTGGGAATTTGCACACATGATGATACTAAATTGTCTAGATGACGTGTCGTGTTCGCATTGAATGTTTGGTACCTCAAATTCTATTCGATGCCGGATCTCGCGACGAAGCATGAAGGAGAAGAGGACCCTACGGTACACCTCAAATTAATTCTAGTTGGAATTGCTACCCTCTATGGAGCACCATTCTCTTAGCCACCGCCACCTCGTCCTCCACAAAAAAGCTAGGGTTTCTGCCTCCTGCCGGCACTGTCGCAGGTCCGCCTCCTCTCCAGTGGCCCTAGGGCCATGGGGGCACGGTGGATCTCGTCAAGAGCCGGCGGGAGGGCTCCGTTTTTAGTCGTTTCTTTCAGTTTTGTTAGGGTTTGTGTCCTACTCAAGAAGACGAGAAGACGGCAGCTCCTTGAATATGGAATAAAGGTCTCCCTACCTAACCCCCATTCCGGCGGTACGTCTAGCACCGTTGGTGGGCGGGTGGAGGTGAGTCTCCAACGGATCTATCTTTGGTGCTCGGGTCTCGTCGTTGTTCGTCTATGTTCGTGTGTCTTCGGATTGGATCCTTCTGATCTACATTATTCTTCATCTGCGACGGTTGCTGTTCTAGTGCGCTGGTCCTACGGGGCCTTAGCACGACGACTTATCGACTGTCTACTACAACAAGTTGTGCCCGACTCAAGCGATGGAGGGGCGATGTCAGTGTCAAAACCGACAGATCTCGGGTAGGGGGGGGGGGGGCAAGCTGTATGTCTGAGGATCGATGGTAACGATGAACAAAGGGACACAATGTTTACCCAGGTTAGGGCCATCTTAAAGGAGAAAAAACCCTACGTCCAGCTTGATTGTATTCGATAGGTATAGGGGTTACAAGAGTTGATCTACCTCGAGATCATAATGGTTAAACCCTAGATTGTCTAGCCTATGAATGTTATGATCCTATCTCCGGTCTAACCCTCCGGTTTATATAGACACCGGAGGGGCCTAGGGTTGTACATAGTCGGTTTACAGAGAAAGGAAACAATATATCCGGACACTTAATCTTGTCGTTCACGCATATAGGAGTCCAAACCGGATACGGGAGGTGGCCTTCTTCCTTCATCTTGACAGCCCATCAGTCCGGCCCATATTGAATAGACTGGACGCCCAAGGACCCCTTAGGCCAGGACTCCCTCAGTAGCCCCTGAACCAGTCTTCAATGACGACGTGTTTGGCACGCGTATTGTCTTCGGCATTGCGTGGCGGGTTCCTCTCCTTGAATACCATACATCAGCTTCTCCCTTTATAAAAGAACTATATCCGACTCTATATAATTAACACAACCTTAGCCGCGAAGGCAGAATATATAAAAAATAGGAATAGTGTCTTTACTGACAACTTTTTCCGGTGAAGCGTTAGACTTGGCTCTTCAGTATTTTGAACCATTTTCACACTCCTCGTTTCGTCAAAATAAATATCGTGCCCACTTATTACGGGATTCTCATCAATGAGATTTGGGTAACCGAACCGACTACGGCGCACACTCTCATCAGGAATGGGCGAGTTTTAAGGCATAAGTGGGGGGACGGTTGGCATTTCTACTACCTATAAGAGGGCAAAAGAATCCTCCTTTCCTCCCCACACCTTCTAGTCTCTGCCTCCCCATCTCTCAAGCACCAGCGCCCGAAAAAAGTTATCATCTTCCTCACCGCCAACACCTTCTCCAACCATGGCCGGGTCAGGTTCCAAGGGCAAGTGGGAGGCCTGCTCCATCACGGAGAAGGAGGTGAAGGATCTCCGGAGCGCGGGGTACCTGGCCACAGACATTGCGCACAGGCT
The DNA here is from genome assembly GCA_021605205.1 of Aegilops longissima. NCBI lineage: Eukaryota > Viridiplantae > Streptophyta > Magnoliopsida > Poales > Poaceae > Aegilops > Aegilops longissima. The sequence goes on from CM038677.1 coordinate 595,200,333, forward strand.
CCCTGACGAGGGCCAAATCATCCCCACTCTGGCGCCAGGCGGAAGGGTTGTTTTCCTCCCCCATTTTCTTAGAGGACTAGCCTTTCCACTCCACCCTTTCATCCATGGCCTCATGTTTTACTATGGGATATATTTTCATGATCTAGCCCCGAATTCTTTCCTCCACATCTCGGTGTTCGTCGTCGTGTGTGAAGCTCTACTCCGCGTCCCCCCACACTTCGGCCTATGGCTCAAAGTCTTCAATGTGATGCCGAAGGTGGTCGACGGATAGCATGCGGACTGCGGCGGGGCCATGGTAAGCAAGCTGCCCAACACCACATGGCCCAAAGGGGCCTTCATCGAGACCGTCAAGGTCTGGCATCAGGAATGGTTTTACATCGCCGAGCCCCGTCGTGCCAACTGGCGGCCATTCCGGAGTTTAGATCCGGACCCCCCACGAGGCTCACTTCGTGGACCGCTAAGGGCCTCGACCAGAGGTCCCAGACGGAGGTGCAGATGCTGCAGAAGCGCATCACCAATGTGCTGGCCAAAAATGTCGGTCTCACCAATGTGGTGCAGATCATGCTCTTCCGTCGCACCCTCCCCTGCCAACGACGGGCCTCCCACATGTGGGAATTCAATCCAGAGAAGCCATGGACCTTCAAGCGCTTCTTCGGCACTACGCACAAAGGAATATGGAAGCTGCTCTTCAAGGCCCAAAAGAGCTGGCCCATGGAGACCGAAGATGCCGGGCTCGACATCGAGAATCCGGCCACTCAAGTAAGTATTAATCTTTCCGAAGACGTGTCCGGTCAATATCTTTTAATCAACAAGAATCTAATCAACCCACTTCTTCACAGGACCGGACAACAAAGGCGGAACGGATCAAAAGTCCGGCTCCGCTTCTCGAAGAGACAGCCACTCCCCGGCTGACGGAGAGATGCTGGTCCAGGCGCCCTACCAGGCCTGATGGGTGCAGTTATGGAAAAGGTTCAGTCTGCGAAAAGCGGACTTAACGAAGCCTTCAACAGCCTACTGACGGGCTTTGAGGTATGCGATGCAATCCTCTAACAAGGCTTTCATATGAAAGGATGAACCCATGTATAGACAGTAGCCCCTAATACTCTGTCCGGATTAGAACAATCCGGACAGAGGATCCCCAGGCAAAGTTACTAATATATTGTGCTAATGTGTGTGACAGGCATCCATGTTGGCAGCTACCGCCCATGCCCCAGAGGTTTCCGAGGTCAATCGGAAGCTTGAATTGGCCAATGAGGAGCTTGACCTCGTCAACAAGCGATTTGACGAAACGCAAGGTATGTGGAACTTATATATCAGAAGTGATATGTGTATTGAGTCTTATGACTTATTTGATTTTGTGATTTATGATCACAGTTGGCACGGCCGAGGTCGAATCCCTCAAGAGCATGCTTGCCCAAGCCCAAAAGGAGGTGGAGGCGAATAAAGCAGCCGCTGACAAGGCGGCTAAGGAGTTGGAGGCGGAGCAGATCGCCCGCCGCCAACATGAAGCTCGGATCGTCGAAGTCGAGCAAGAGCTCAAGGACGCCATTAGCAAGTGTGAGTCCTTGGAGCAGAAGACTTCAGACCAAGCATCCGAACTCGCCCAGGATCTCCAGGATATCAAGGAGGCCCAGGTTGAGTCCAAGAGCGCTCGCCAGGAGATCTAGCAGGCGAGGAGGTAGCGGCTGGTAAGGCCTTTCTTCTGCAGAGTAAATTTAGAAGTAGGAAATATATCTTGCTGACCCGAGTTTGGATTTCTCCAGGCGTGTTTGCGAATCTTCCGAGGAGTGTTGCTAACGCCACGCAGTTCTTCCGAGCCGAGGAGGGGAGCTCAACCGAGAAGTTGTTTTGGTCGCAATATCTTGCACTAGAACTTCCGACGCCCCTCAGCGACCAGCTGAAGCAGCTGACCGAGCTGCACAGGGTGGACGGCTTTGCCATGAAGGATCTAATAGTCCAGCTTTGGCCAGCCGAGCCCATGCCCAGCAGCTACTTCGGCCTCGTGAAGCGGCTTGTCAACGCGCATCCTCAGATTGACGCCATAAAGCGGTCGGCCTGCATAGAAGGTGCATGGATGGCATTTGCCCGCGTGATGATGCAATGGGCGAAGATGAAGGCCACCGAAGTGGCGACCGCAGGGCCGCCTGAGGGAAAAGATCATCAGAAGCCAGACAGGTACTTTGCAGAGGTCCTAGAAGGGGCCCGAATAGTAGAGGTCCAGTGTTCGAAGGACACTGTGTTTGATTAGATGTATTCGGGTGGAAGAAACTCCGTTATGAATATGCGCTCTGATTGCGCCCTTTATGTTAATTTTATCCTCCTGTGCGGCCGTTTGTTATTTATGTTTCTTAAGGTTGCCAGTCGACGGCTTCTGCCCCCTCGTAAATATTACCGGGGTGTTCGTAAACGCATGGCCGCACTTTATCCAACGTCTAGGTCCGTAGAGGAGGCGTCTGTGAGGCGAACTAGGCAATCAGACTATGCGGCTTTATTACCTTCACTTAGCCATATGAGTCAATTGGTGGGGTTAAGTATTAACCCCAGTTGCATTGAGTGGCAATCCGAATTATGGTTCCTTTGCAACGTGGCTGGTCGAGTCCCAGCCCCTCGTGTGACATGGCAAGAATCGCAAGCAATCTGTAGTATAACACTAAGTCACCGATCGCTGACCAGCTCTCGCTTATCATGACGGTCAGTTTTCGGCTTTCTCTACTAAGGTACTTAACCGGGCGAGCCAGAAATACAATCGCAATAGTTCTCCCTTTACTACCTTAGCTGAACTAGCGGAACGTAAGGTGATAAGCACAGGAGCCGGGCAACCCAACTATAGACAAAAGACATGATTCGGAACCAATACATATAATGCAATATCCGGGATGCCGAAGAGTTCCCTATGGGTGTTCGGACTTTAGGATGTGCAAGGCCAAATATAGCCCCCGGAGCGAAGACCGGGCTAAAGCACGTACGTCAATCAGAAGCAAGGAGGGAAAACATTAAGTACCAGATAAAAGGTGGTGATCATATGCTTCCTTTATATACTTATAGAGGCATGTTTAGACATATAATGCCATGAATAATGAGGTCATGTTACATGCCAAAAATTTACCTAAGGGAAAGGTTTACACAAGGCCTAAACGTAGTGGTTTGAAGATCCCTACGGTACCCTGCTGCATGTCTGCCCATTTCTCCTTAGTAGTGGATCCTTTGAGAGGAAGATTAGATGGTTGTCTGTAAAGAAGAGACAGACGGGCCAAGGAGGAAGCCCTCGGGCCACCATGTGACTTTGAGGTTTTCGAAAGAACCTGCAGTAAAATGAAAAGAAAAAAAATGTATATGAGGTCCGAATAGAGTCAAGCTATACTATGGACCTTTCCTGCAGTGTGCCCCCAGCGTTGCCGAAGGTATTTTAAGTGCGTAGTAATGTACGCACGGTACATATACCGCGTCCTTATGGTGCAATCGGAGGAGGCAAAACTGCTACTCATGTCTAGGTCCGCGGAGCTATCTCCGTGAAGTGCCGACCGGACCTTTTTGGTATTGTCATTGGTCTTGATGGCCGATGAATCGTTCGGCTTGATGAGGCCGCCATACACCTCGGCTACTAGGGCCGTAGTGTGCTCTTCAGTTCAGAGGGAGCGCTCCATATTTCCATTGATGGTGATGACGCCCCGTGGTCCAGGTATTTTAAGCTTCAAATAAGCATGGTGTGGGACCGCATTGAAATGGGCGAAAGCGGTTCGTCCGAGCAGTGCGTGATAGCCACTACGGAAAGAGACGATATCAAAGATCAGTTCTTCACTACAGAAGTTGTCCAGAGAGCCGAATGCCACTTTGAGTGTTAATGATCCCGTACAACGGGCCTCCACGCCGGGAATCACTCCTTTAAAGGTAGTGTTGCTTGGCTTGATTGTTGATGGGTCGATGCCCATTTTGCAGACAATATCTTGATAGATCAAGTTAAGACTACTACCGCCGTCCATAAGGACTCTAGTGAGATCATATTCGTCGATGATAGGATCAAGTACCAGGGCGGTCGAACCACCGTGATGGATACTGGTTGGGTGATCCCTGCGATCAAAGGTGATCAGACAGGCTGACCATGGATTGAACTTTGGGGCGACAGGCTCTACGGTGTAGACATCCCTTAGTGCGCGCTTGCGCTCCCTTTTGGGTATATGAGTGGCATAGATCATGTTCACTGTTTTTACTTCGGGGGGAAACTGCTTCTGACCCACGGTGTTCGGCTGACGGGGCTCGTCCTCGTCCTCACTTGGAGGTCCCTTCCCCTTGTGTCGGTATGTAACTTAGCGGACTGTTTGAGAACCCAGAGTTTTATTGGTGTGGTTGGCAGGCTTGTTGGGGGTACCATGAATCTGACAGGGCCTCTCCAGGATTTTGTCCAAGTTGGATGGACTATCCCTATGCCTTTGAAAGGTTTCTTCCGCTGACCGGATTTAGAACCACCGAATCCAGCATTAACTGCAGTGTCTTCGGTGTCGTCGTTGTTATTTCGGCGTTTGTTTTTGTTGCGGCATGGCCTGCCATTGCCTTCCCTAGCCTCAGAGGTGCTAGGATCGCTAGAACTGTTGCTTCTACGAGCTTGCGCAGAAGTGGGTCATAAGTGTAGTCAGGGCTGCCATGGTTTTCGGCTTTTCCTGCCCGAGATGTCAGGAGAGCCATTCATCACGGACGATGTGTTTAAAGGCCGCTAAGGCTTCGGCGTCTAGACAGTCCATGATCTGGTTCTTTTGAATGAGGAACCGATTCCAAAGTTTACGGGCTGACTCTCTGGGTTGCTGGATTATGTGACTTAGGTCGTTGGCATGCGGAGGCCGGACATAGGTGCCCCGAAAGTTGTCCAGGAAAGCATCTTATAAATCTTCCCAGCTCCCTATGGAGCTCTCTGGGAGGCTGTTCAACCAGTGTCATGCTGGTCCCTTCAACTTCAAGGGGAGATATTTAATGGCGTGGAGGTCATCTCTGCGAGCCATGTGTATGTGGAGAAGAAAGTCCTCAATCAAGACGGCAGGGTCTGTTGTTCCATCGTATTGTTCAATGTTTACGGGTTTAAACCCTTCCGAAAATTGGTGTTGCATTACTTCATCAGTGAAGCACAAAGGGTGTGCGACACCTCTATACCTGGCTACATCGCGACATAGTTCGGATGACATCTGTGTTCGGTGTGGACCTTGAAGTTGATGATGTTGATCGCGCTAGGTTTGGTGGCCATCATCTCGTGCTGGAGCACGTCCTCTGGATCCATAGATCGATCTATTCTAACCGGCCTTATTGGCGAGGTCCTGACGTAGGTCATAAGTGTAGTCTGGCGCCGCTGTCTTCCTGCCTCTACGGCGAGGTGGTGTGGGCTGGTGTTCGGCTTGATAGGCCGTTTTGTCCCGTCCAGGAGGTGGTCGGTCTGGCTGATCAGCGTGGTTGTACTTCGACGGAATTGGCTCAAGGGCTTCAACGTCGAACTGTGGCAGCAGCCTGCGCTTAGGGTAACTCTTTACTGGTCGCTCAAGTTGTCGCTTGAAGCATTCTTATTCGAGGGGTTCCTCTGGGATGATGAAATCTTCGTCAGCGAGGCTCACATCCTCTCCGGAGACAGGTAAGTAATTGCTGTCCTCCGAGTCCTCATGATCGGCGTGTTCGGGGCTGTACTGACCCTCCTCCCTCTCGTCTTGTTCGGACGTGGGCTCGATGGGGTGGTCTTCCGCGTTGTCCGAGGTTTCATTGTCTCCGGTGCCGGTAGTGCTATCCTTTGCCCGACGCGATCGTGAAGGGCGCCGCTGACGCCGGCGCTTTGGTGGTTGGTTGACGGGCTTGTCCTTGCCTGGATCTTGAATGCATTTGTTGTCCTTTTCCTCTGGAGTGTCCACCATGTATACACCGTAGGTAGAAGTGGCCGTCCAACGCCCTGTAGTAGGTGGGTTTTGGCCTTGCTCGGCGCCGACATCATCGTCCATACCGTCGATGTCTTCAGAATCATAGTCTAACATGTTGGTTAAATCCTCGACAGTGGCTACTAAGTGGGTGGTGGGTGGGGTGTAAAATTCCCCGACCCCAGCCCCCAGCCTATGCTGGGTGTAGTTTGGAGGCGAAGCTTCCATAATGGAGAGAAATTGTATTAAGCCCAGCGCTTCGTCTAAAAGCAAAAGTTGGATGGGAGTCTATGGATCTGCAGGGCCGGACACTTGATTGAGTCCGGGGTCTTTGCGGACCTCAGCGATTCAGAGTTATCCTCCAGAGGCGAGTCCAGCTCTCCGATGACTGGGAGGATCCCGTCTGATTTTGGGCTTACCAACGACTCGATCGCATCTCGGTCTCCGGCGGAGAGTTCCATGGTAGGAGAGAGTCTGGTGGGGTCGATCCCCTTGTTGTTGGAAAATGCGATCTGCCCCCGGATCGAAGGCCGAGACAGGTGTGAGCATTGGCCCCTAGACGGGATCTGATAGCGGATCCCAAGGGCCCTCTTTATGAGGGCGGGGAGCAGCAGTCGGGGCCGAGAATCCCTCGAAGATTAGATCCCCTCAGATATCATCGAGATAGTTCAAGTTCCTGAACCTAATCTAGTGACCAGGGGCGTAGCTGTCGACCTGCTCGAGACGGCCGGTCGAGTCAGCCCGTAGCACGAAGCCGCCGAACACAAAGACTTGTCTAGGGAGAAAAGTCTCCCTGGACACCGTATCATTGTTGATGAAGAGAAGCGCCATCGATCCTTCCATTGACAACACTGCGGAGCTCTCAATAAAAGGACCAATGTCGGTGTCAAAACCGGCAGATCTCGGGTAGGGGGGCCCAAGCTATATGTCTGAGGATCGATGGTAACAATGGACAAAGGGACATAATGTTTACCCAGGTTCAGGCCCTCTTAAAGGAGGTAAAACCCTACATCCTTCTTGACTGTATTCGATAGGTATAGGGGTTACAAGAGTTGATCTACCTCGATATCGTAATGGCTAAACCCTAGATTGTCTAGCCTATGAATGTGATGATCCTGTCTCCGGTCTAACCCTCTGGTTTATATAGACACCGGAGGGGCCTAGGGTTTTACAGAGTCGGTTTATAAAGAAAGGAAACAATATATCCGGACACTTAATCTTGTCGTTCACGCATATAGGAGTCCAAAACGGACACGGGAGGTGGCTGTCTTCCTTCATCTTGACAACCCATCAGTCCAGCCCATATTGAATAAATCGGATGCCCGAGGACCCCTTAGTCGAGGACTCCCTCAGGCGGTGACGGCGGCGCGCCTTCAGCTTGTCTCAGTGCTTGTAGTCGTCGCTAGGTGGTCTGCGGATCTGGTTGTAATTTCTATTATTTCTAGTATTCGTTGTACTACTATGTTTGAAGATGAATAAATCGGAAATTTTCTTGCAAAAAAAATTGGAGCACCATTCTCTTTGGTACATCTTTTTTACTTTTAAATGCTATATCCAATGCTAAAATTGACATGCTTATGGCGATTGTTTTGCACAATCCGTAGTTTTAGAGTTGCACATGAAATGTCATGCAGTTGGCCGGGGTAGCTATTGAAGTTGTACATCCTACTGGTACGGGTACTTGGGGCGGGAGTGTCCATATGTACGAAAGAAAGACGGACATCAACTGCGACAGTTCGGCCATCGTAGTAGACGAAGTTGTATATCTCAAATGACAAGGGGTAGTTAAAATTGGGTAATCTGCACATCCAAGAAAGGGGGGGAGTTGCATATCAACTACTAAGCAGTTGGCCCGGGCAGCAGACGAAGTTGCAGAATGGCTAGTAGGCAGTTGGCCGGGCAGCAGACGAAGTTGCACACCATTGGGTAGGTAGTTGGCCGGGGGCAGCAGATGAAGTTGCAAATCTCACTGGCAAGGGTAGTTGAAGTGGTCAAATACTCTCATCGGCATAAAATCTCATGCATGATTGCCGGAGTTGCACACGTGCGGCAACATAGTCGCACACACAGGACCACGAAGCTGCACACTCTCGTTGGCGTAGTCACACATGTCTGGTCGTGGAGCTACACTTTCTCGTCAGCATAGTCGCACACACATGGCAGCGGAGTAGCACACTTGTCCGCATAGTCACACATGCATGAGCATAGAGTTAGACACCTCATCAGCATAGTTGCACATGCGCGGCCACGGAGTTGGACACTCTCCACGCATAGTCGCACATCCGCAGCCACAGAGGTGCACACTCTCATCAATATAATAGCTCATGCACAACTGCGGGAGTTTAACATGCACTACCACAGAGCTGAACACTCGTCGGCATAGTAGCTCGTGCACGGACATAGAGTTGCACACTCTCATCGGCATTATCGCACACGCGCGATAGCGGGGTTGCACACTGTCATCTGCATAGTCGCACCAGCACGCCCAAGAAGTTGCACACTCTCGTTGGCATAGGTGTCCACTCTCGTTGGCTATGGGAGTTACACACTTTCGTCGGCATAGTACTTCATGCATGACTGCGGAGTTGGACACGGGCGATGGAACAGGGTGTGTTTGGTAGCATTCCCAACCTAGCATGGTTGTTCTTCTCTGATACATGCTGAGTATACACATGATGAGTACATGCATTTGTTATTGTTTGTTATGGTGTATGTGCTGAGACATGTTATGCTGAGACTCTGTTTGGCAGCTTGCATCTATTTAGACATGTCGGTCGGTACTGTAGCAACTGGTATTTTCAAATAAGTGAGAAAAACATTTTAAAAATATGGAAAAAATTGAAACATGGAAAAAATATTTTTTTGAAATTCTAAAGTTTATTTTGAATATTTATTTTTCTAAAACTTTGATCTTTTTAAAATATAACTAAATTTGAAAATCTAATTATTTTTTGAATTGTTTTCTAAATCTGAACATTTTTTGAAAACTAAAAAAAATCCAAACATTTTTTTTGAAAATCTACGAAATTTAAAACTTTTTGAAAATTTTATCAAAATTTTAAAATCCTGATTTTTTTGAAAACTTGGACTTTTTTGAAAATTCGAACAATTTTTGGTATTCTGAAAATTAAACTAGTTTTTAGAAATTCTAAACATTTTTTTAAACACGTTGTCGCTCGCTTCGCTCATGCAATCTGACCAACGAACGGCTGTTGGGGTGTTCTCTCTTCGAGCATGTTAAGAGGGTATTTGGGCTGAGCTCGTGCATGCTGAGTAGGCCGCATGCAGGCTACCAAACACTCAAAAGTAGGTCAAGGAAGGAACTTTTGAGTTCATGCACCCTCCATGCACTCTACCAAACACACACATAGTCGCCCACACAGGACCAAGAGTTGTAGACTCTCGTTGGCGTAGTACCTCACGCACGGGCTCGAAGTTGCACACTCTCGTAAAGCATAGTCACACACGCGTGGCAACAGAGTTGTGCACTCGTCCGTATAGTGTTGACATCAGATTCTAGCGCGGCATAAAAAGAAAATAAGATAGCCTCGAGTGAAAGGGTTTTCAGCATGAAAAATTTCATGTCGTCAAGTCGAACAACTTTGATGTTTAGGTTATCATCATCCGACTCCATCTGAGGGGCCGAAACTGTGCTCCGAGTGGCAGCATTTAGTGTTCTGAGTGCTTTTCGGCCAGTTATGCCTTCAAGAAGACCTCGGATGAAGGAGCACTCTTCATGGATTATCTTCGTCTCGTCGAGGTGATAGATTTTAATATATAAATTGTTTCAATCCGAGTTTATATGCAAAAGTTGCAGTCAATGTGGTCCAGCCCAACCAGAGACCAAAATATTACGCTTGACGCCAGACACATATTGATGAGTGTCTGATGCAGTGCGTGAGCAATACGACCCTCAAGACGGACTTGGATCAAAAAATCTTCAACACGAAAAAGCTTCATCTTGTCGAGGCGATTGAGTTTCATATATATCTCGTCTCAATCCAAGGTTGTATGCGACCTGGAGAGGCAAATCAATATCAGGCTATGTTTTCAATCGGGGAATCCGTGTGAAAAGCTTACCATCCAAGTGAAAACTTACTGATCGAGTACAAGATTGCCATCTGAGTGTAAATGCAGTCATCCGAGTGAAAATATAGTCATCCAAGTGAAAAGCCTACCATCGAAATAAAAGATTACCGATCGGGTAAGAGATTTCCGTCCGAGTGAAAAGCTTACCATCGGAATGAAAGTTTACCGATCGAGCAAGAGATTTCCGTCCGAGTGAAAATGTAGTCATCTGAGTGAACTTATTGCCATCTGAATCCAAGTGAGAGTCTGTCGTTCGGATAACGAATTGTCATCTTAGTGAATGTATTATAGATCCGAATGAAATATTGTAATCCGAGTGAAAATTTTGCCATCCTAGTGAAAGTTGCCATCCGAGTGAAGTCCAGTTGGGCGATCCGAGTGAAAGACCCTAATGTCCGAGTGAAGAGATCTGAGTGCTCCGACCATAAGCTAAAGATATGCCCGAAAGGTTATCTAGATGACATCGGATGGAAAAGTATTCAACACGGAAGGTGTGCGTATCGTCAAAACGGTAAACTTTGGTTTTGGAGTCATCATCATCAAAGATAGCATACGGCCTGCAAATTCGCTACAAGACTCGGACAGTCCTGTGCGCGTCGTCATCAAGGACCTGCCGATGCAGTTCTGGTCGCTTGCCGGGGCGGAGGAGGCCCTTGGTGACTTCGGCCACATCGACTGCCTCGACTCGCGCACACTCGAGAGGGGGCACACCAAGACTTTCGCCTGCTGGCTCTGGGTTTGGGATGTGGCCCATATCCCGAGGCACGTGCTCTGGGTGCTCAAGCAGGGTGCAGGCCGCGCCGATGAGGTGCTCGGCTTCACTCCGCTCGACCGCCGCGTCCCTCCTCCTCCTGGTGTGCACCGCTATGACCTCCTCGTGCACGTCGACTTGGTGGAGGACTGGACCCCATTCTCGCCACGCTCGTCGCACTCGGGGCAAAGCGGGCTCCCTACCTCCTCCGACAAGGACGACCGCCAGCTGTCGCGCATCGACTCAGGAACATGGGTGGCGCATGTGGAGGACGGACAAGGTCCGGGGTGTCGCTCTGCGTAGCGTGGGCCGGCCGCAGGGTGCGGAAGCCCCATTCTTGGGCTTCCAAGGCGCGATCAAGACGACGGAGACAACAGCGGTGGCCATGGTCGGTCCTGGAGGGACCGGCTACTCGAGCGCGGATGCCACGCCAAGGAGAGCAGCGCGGACGTGGTTGCCGGGGTGCACTGGCGCCACAGCCGCACCCCGATTGGGAGGTGCCACGCGAAAGAGTGCACAGCCGTCGGGGAGGGGGGCAATGGGGCGGCCGTGCCGGCCACGCTGCGAGCCACTCCTCCGCTCCTGCTCCGTCAAGCCCCACCGCCTCTAGCTCTAGCAGGAGAAGACCCAGTTGCTCGCTTCTTTAGCTTCTCCAACTCCGGTTGTGCACTCTCCCCTTCGCCGCGGATGGAATGCATGCAACTTGAGATGGAAAACATCATGATCGAGGCCGTGCAGACCCCGCTAGTGTTTGAAGATGGTGGCCTCTCCCCACCTCATCAGCCTCCCGCTGCACAAGATATGGACAGCCCCGAGATGATCCCATGCCTGCTCCCATGCATCACCTCCCCAACGGTGGCCACTGCAGTCTTCCAGCTGTCAGCGGTCACGGAGCACATGGGCACAATCCAAATCAGTGAAGGAGGTGGATTGGAGCTGTTTGCGCCTGTCCCCCCGCCCATCGTCAGCAACCTACCGGCTCACCCATGCCCATCTGCTCCACCAAAGTCCAGGGCCACCTCGGCACATTCTCGCCGCAGTGCTCGCCAGGCTGCAGCGGCAAACTCGACGCCAGTGCACAACGGGCATTGCTTCCCCTGGTGCAGGAGCTGGGCGCGCTCGGGCCAAAGGACATGATGACCCCAAAGGCGGCGACAGTGCTCATGAAGGGGTTCCAGGAGCCTCTGTCTGACGGAGACATCGTTGCCATCGCCAAGCTCATTGGGCTGGATCAAGCTACACTCAATATTGCCACTGGCATGACCGGGATAGCCAGCGCCGATGAGTCTCTCCATGTTTGATCATGTTAGTTAGGTTTTCAATTAGTATCCGTCGGCAGCTGGTCTTAAACCACCTTGAGTTAGGGCTAGTTGTTATGTGTAGTTGTTATGGTATGTGGCGGGATCAACGACGACGGGGTTTTGGGCCTGTTGGTGGCCGTCGTTGCCCCCGGGCATGTTGTATCGTGTACTGCTCATCTTGTTTAGTAGATGTGATCGACAGAGAATGGCATGGTATTTCGATGAGTGACAATGATCTAATCTTCATGTCCTGGAACGTGTGGGGCTTGAACTGCCCGGCGAAGTGCACAACCATCAGAGAAGTAGTTCAGGCAAACCACGTAGCGGTTTTAGCATTGCAGGAAACTAAGGTGGAGGTCTGGATGGCCAATGTAGCAACGGAGGTAGGCAGCACAAATCTTCAAGGGTGCCTGGTGCTGCCGGCGTACGGGATGAGAGGTGGCGCGGCGATCTTCTGGGATAAGCAAATCGTCAATGTAGTTTCGCATCATCTAGGCAGTTTTTCCATCTCGGTTAGAGTAGAACCACTGCTTGCAGGTGAGCCTTTCTGGCTCATAATGGTCTATGGGCCAACGGACGACGTGCAGAAAGATGGTTTTCTCGTCGAGCTTGCTTCCGCTGCTCCTCCAACGGGTGAGCCCTGGTTGATCAATGGGGACTTCAACATGATCTACCAAGCGTGCGACAAGAGCAATAGCAACATCAACAGGAGGATGATGGGAAAATTCAGATGAGCGCTAGACTAGGCAGGGCTGAAGGAGCTAAAATGTAGGAACATGAAATTCACATGTAGCAACGAAAGGGAGGAGCCAACACTCTGCAGTATAGACAAATATTTCTGCAATGATTCATGGGATTTGCTGTATCAAGACTACATGCTGATGGCGGCCTAACTTCCTTCTCCGACCATTGCCCTCTGATCCTAGCAAAGGCGTCGACGCCCTTCAGAAAGCGAGGCTCCGATTTGAGAATTTTTTGCCCATATTTCCACACTTCAATGAAACAGTTTTGAGAGCTTGGTAACACTACAAAAAAAAGACACATCTGTGACATTTTGGGCCGAACAATTTTTTTTATCATACTTATGACACTTCTATGACGATAATTGTGAGAAAACCCAGTATCATCATAGATGTGGTGGGCTCCTACTTCTATGACAAAATATCATGACAGAAAATGGGCTTTTTCGTCCTGGGCGGCCCGGAGACGCAGCTGCATGACATTCTTTGGGCCTTCCATGACGGAAAAAACCGTGGTAGAAGCGAGGGCGAGGAAAATATCCGGGAGTTCCCTGTTACGGTGGGTGGTCGGGGGCTGAGCGATGCGCGTTTCTCTCATACCGTACGCGCGTGGGTGTGAGGCGTTGGGCTCTAACTAAATCCGAGCGAGGCTTTGGGCTCTAACTGAACCCTAGCAATTGAACTAGCTACGTTACTGAACCCGAGTGATTCCTTCGCTACTGCTGCTAACTGAAGCAGATCGAACCCTGCTGCCTCCTTCCCTTGATGAACAGTGAGCGTTGCTGGGGGGGTTTGGATGAACAATTCCCGGTGGGGTGGATGAACAGGACCCCGTGGTTTCCTCTGGATGAACAGGACCCCGATCGATCGAGCCATTTGGGGCTGGATGAACAGGACCATGTGGAGGTCTGGATGAACAGGATGACCCCGTGGAGGGCTAGTTGAATACTAGCCGGTGGAGGGCTGGATGAACAGTACCCCGTGGAGGGGTGGTTGAACATGAGCTTGTGGAGAAGGCTTGTTGAATAGTAGCCGGTGGAGTAGGGCGCGGTGGAGGCTGGATGAACAGGAGACCGTGGATGAACAGTCGCAGGTGGAGGCTGAAGGAGGTCGACGGTGGAGATGAACAGTATCCCGTGGAGTCCTGTTTTGCGGTACGCCACACCCCTCCCGATGAACAGGACCCCCATTTCGACCGTAGCGCTCCAAGACAAGTCTGTTTCCTCCGTTTTTAGGTATGCCACACCCCTCCCGATCAACAGGACCCCGTTTCGACCGTAGGAGGTCCAACAGAAGTCCGTTTCCTCCGTTTTGCGGTATGCCAGACCCCTCCCAATGAACAGGATCCCGTTTCGACCATGGCCGGTCGAACACAAGGCCGTTTCCTCCGTTGTGCGGTACGCCAGGCCTCGTTTCCATCGGTTGTTCCGTCCAAGCCCTCCCAATGAACACCACGACACATTCCGTTCTGACCCAGCCGGTGGGCTCCCCATGAACACGACGACAACGCTGTTTATCTGTTCCGACCCAGCCATGTACACGAGCCCTGGCCATAGGTATGCGTGAGTAGGCGTTCGAGACCCCACCCATATGTACGTACGTGGCGTATTTACTTTCTTGCACCCTGGTCGTTGTACGTACGTGTATATGCTACTGGCGCGCCTCTACTACGACTCGGGCGCGCCTCTACTACGACACGTGCGCGCCTCTACATCGACCAGTATGTACGTATACGTTCGTGACCAGAATGACAACACTACGTACTCTTCGACTAGGTGGGTCCCGACTGTCAGGCACTTCCTTGCGTGCGAAGATGTAGCTGGTGGGTCCCAGCAGTCAAGGGGCGAATCATTTTTTTCCCGGACGCACTTCCTTGCGTGCGAAGATGTAGCTGGTGGGTCCCAGCAATCAGGGGGAAACGTTTTTTCGTGAAATACGGTTGCCCGTCCGGTGGGTCCCTGCTGTCAGTTGGAGGAATCATTACTTTCCGCGTAATAAGGAGGCACTTCCTTGCTGCGGCCATGGACCCAGTTGTCACTCTCCACGTACAGTACTCTTCCGATGGAAGTCAGTCGTTGACCACATTGACCATGCCACGCCGAGAGAACCAAGGCGGTAGACGATGGTGAGGCCTAGAAAGGGGACAACACGGAGCCGTGGAAGACGCGGCAGTGGATGCCCATGCGGAGAGGAGTACGAGGGTTCACTGGTTCGGATGCGGTGTGTGGCTGTCGTCGCCGCAGAATAACAGGGGGTGTGGGTGAGTAGAGGGATGGCCTGGCCAGCTGTGGGAGTAGTAGGGGGCGGTGAGGCCTCCGCGGCATCACAGCCGGCCACGGGAGGCAGGAGCACGCGGCACGACCGGTGCTGGTTTGGGCGGCTGGAGCAAGAAGACCAGAGGTTGAAGAAGCACTACGGCCGTTGGATGGACATCGTTCGGTCACTGGAGCTAGAATGTTTCATATATTGACCAAGTTAACAAAGCCCTCCGTCCCCGTCAACTTAGTAGGCCCACAAGTCAGCCTCCCACTATGGTGGGTCCCAGCTGGCAGGGGGTATTCACTTTTTTGTGCACAATAAGGAGGCACTTCCCTGCGTGCGAAGATATAGTTGGTGGGTCCAACCGGTCAGCGGAGGGAACATTTTTTCGCGAAATACAGAGGCCCTTCCGGCGGGTCCCAGATGTCAGGTGGAGGTCATTATTTTGCGCGTAATAAGGAGACATTTCCTTGTCTGCGATCATGGAACCAGCTGTCAGCCTCTCCACGTATAGTCCACTTACGATGGATGTCGTTCGTTGACCACGTTGACCACACCGCGCCGAGAGTACCAGGGTGGTGGACGACGGCGAGGCCTACGAAGGGAATGCCACGGAGCCGGGGAAGACACTGGAGTGGCTGCCCACGCGGTGGAGAGTACGAGGGTTGACTGGTTCGGCTGCCTTCGCCGGAAAATAACAAGAGGTGTGGGTGAGTAGAGGGATAGACAGGCCAGGGATGCGAGTATGATGGGCCGTGAGGCCTGCCCGGCAGCACAGCCGGCCACGGGAGGAGGGAGCAGGCGGTTCCGACGGCGCTGGTTTGGGGTAGGGGCAGGAAGATCGGCGAAAGAAGACGATTGTCGTTAGATTGACATCTAACGGTCTGACGCTGGTCGAGTCGATTGTTGACTAAGTTTATTTTTTGAGAAACCTTGTGTACGCATGAACTTAGTAGGCCCACAAGTCAGCCACCAAATCTGTGGCAGACAACATAGAGCCCATTTGCTAATTCTTAAGTAATTTATTACAGCCCATTTTCTGCCCAGGACCATGGTCAAAAAGTTCAACCTTATTTTGCATATTTCGGTGGAGTCCGAACTGTTGTAATCCCGAAATGATAAACATTTTTAAGAACTTATTGATTTGCCAAAAAAGATCGTTCTATTTTTGTAAGCAAATAAGATGTGGGACAATTGAGTTGGTTTGAAAACCAGTGGTAAAAAATTCAGCGCTGGGAGGGAAAACAGCAACAAAAATAAGGATGTAAATATGAAAAGGGAATTTTATGTATTTTCAATATAATGATACGTGTATATGAACTAGTAAAACTATAGGTAGAGATTAGAAAACAGATGTAGGACATGCATTTCAAGAGGAAAATAGAACTGGGTTGTGTGTTTGATTCAGTAAAAAAACTGCCTGCGGATGTTGTAAGACAAAATATAACTAACGCTGGCGGGCGAGGCCAATAACCTCTGGATCTTTCTGCCCGTTGTCGTCATGGGCTGGGCCTGTTAAAAACAAAACCAAGCTCGGGCAGTCTCTGAGACCAGTTGAAACTTGCTCGACCTGAAAAAACAATATACCGCTCAATAAGCGAGAGAATTCTGCAAGTATGCATCGATAAGCGGGATGCAGCAGGGATATTGTTTTTTCATCGTGATAATAAGTGCATGCATTTGTTTCGAAAAAATTGGAGAACTGAGAATTCGAATGGCAGGTGCTTATGCTACCCATCAAATAAAAATCAGGTGCCTGAAAATTCGTTTCGAAACAAATGATTCACCTTTATATCCACGTTGACCCTCGGCATGATGGTTGGAAGCAAATGCCAAGTTCATACCAAAAGATCGTTAACAACAATACCAACTTGTGGACGAGAAGGTAGTACAAGTACCAATACCAAACTAACTTATAATCTTTTTACTCCTCGCCCTAGTGTCGTCTAGTAGAAAATCTTGCAGAGGACCAGCTCCCGCTCCTTCTCTTGCTCCAGGTCCCTGAGGTGGTATTGGTGCATCACCTAGTTGGTCCTCTGCTGGTCGAAGTTCTTGTTGGTGTGCAGCACCAGAACCTTTTTGCTACCCGTCTGCCGGCCGTTGACCATCACCGGCAAGGTATTGCCGGTCTTGTGCCACATCACGTGCATGCCACACTCCGACTGTATCTTGTGATGCGTCCATGTGCCCCTTTTGAACGTCCTGGAACTGCGCTGGAAGAAATGCTTGCTTAGGCCACTCAGTGTGATACCCGCAGTATTGTCGAATACAGGTTTTAGTGTATGTATGTAGTTGGCATTTTCATAACATCTTTGGCATGTTGCAGTCACTTGTTTCACTTTTTATTAACTGTAAAATTGTAATTGCTTCACCAGGTCTGCGTCTAAAAAGAAAAATAGAGCTATAAACAAAGGAATATGTTTGTGCAAGTAGACAGCCGACCGGTGTCTTACCTGGAAGTTTCTCAGGATGGGTGTAGCATATGCCGTGCTCGCTGTCGATGGTTGGTATGAACAAATCGATGAGAGGGTGAGATCTCGCGCTGTCAGCACTCACTTTGGCCTCAAGGTGCTCGATCAACTCCTGATCTGTGTGATTGAACTTGATGCCAGCTGGCAGCACCGACCAATCCTTCTTCGACTTGCATCGGTTAATTCCAGTTATATGGTACTCAATGTATGATCAATCGTCTGTTTTAAGTGAATGATGAAAGATTTTGACAGATAAGTGGTACTCCAAATCTGAAATCTGGAATACCTGAGCACGCCGCTAGGATTCTTGTGTCACCTCACGCGCAGCATGCTGTCACGTCAATTCAATATGTGGACATGATGAATAATTTGACCGACGTATACTAGTAATATTACTGCTACTGTACTACTTACTAGTCGTATTTACTGTCACATTTTAACCATAGGTTTAACTAACAAGTACGCACTTGAAGCCTAATTGATATATATATATATATATATATATATATATATATATATATATATATATATATATATATATATATATATATATATATATATATAGGACTAGACTATTTTGTTACTAGTAATGAATAATATTCTATTACCCTCGGCCCTATAAGGAGCGATCCGACGAACTGTGAGCTAAAAACCTAAACTACCCGACCCGAAACGACAAAAAAAGAATCAGGATCCCCCGTCCCCGACGTGATAAGCTCCACCAGTGCGCCGTCGGGGCCTCCCCCTCCACCAGCGCGCCACCGGGGCCTCCCCCTCCCCCAGCACGCCGGCGCGGCCTCCCCTCTCCCCCAGGCGCCGCCATGTCCCCACCTTCTCCCTCAGCTCCGACCGCCGCCCCCACCCTCTCCCTTGGCTCTGGCCGCAGCCCCCCACCTTCTCCCTTGGCTCTAGCCGCCGCCCCCACCCTCTCCCTCAACTCCGGCCGCCGCCCCCACCTTCTCCATTGGCTCCGGCCGCCGCCCCCACCCTCTCCCTCGGCTCCGGCCGCCGCCCCCACCCTCTCCCTCGGCTCCCGCCGCCGCCCCGTAGTCCAACCATGGATCGAGCCGCCGCGGTTGCCCTGCACCAGATTGCGTCGCCCAAAACCACCCGTCGCCACCACGTCCTTCCTGCGCTGCCGCTATCTCTCCTTGCTCTGCTGCCAGCCGAGCACCTCCTCACCTCCATTGTTGTTCAGCACTTCCTCCAGTTCCTCTGATGGGGGCTGCGCTCATCCACTCCTACTGCTGACCCAGCTCACTCGAATCCCTCTACCACGCTACCTCCTCCCGCTGGCGAGCCTCCGTTGATGCATCGCCCCGACCATTCACTGTCGCCACCCCGGGCCGTTCAACAAGACAACAAGCACATGTTTTTAGAATCCATCAGTAAAGGTACATCAGTACACATCTCTGTGCTGCTACATCTGTACACATCAGCAAGCAAATTTAGTTTTCTGTGCTGCTACATCATCAGTCCATAATGTGCATAAGATGCAGTCCTGGTTGTGTAGACAATGAGGTGTGTGGCTGCGACAGAGTTGCGACTCTGATAATCTTTGTTGTATAAATAGAGGGGCCTAGCTAGGCAAAATGCCATCCACTACTCACCTCACCTGTATTGTGTGTTTGCAGCTGGTGCTCTGTCTTCCACTCTTCCGTTCATTGTCTATGTACTTGCATGCCAGAGCTGCTTGGCTCGGTTCTTGTTTTTGCCTCGATCTACTGTTGGTAGTTAGAGAAAGAATAGTAGCAAGTCCAAGCTCTCTTTGAGTGGAGGTACATAACCAATTCAAATGCTTGTTTTGGTTGTGTTTAAGGAAACTCATATTTTTTATCTTTGTCCACTGTTAGCTATGTAAAAACAACTGTGCAGCGACTTGGTAGCGGTGATATTTTGGTCTGATTATATATCAACAACAGTGCAATGACAGAAAAAACATTAGTTCAATATATATATGCAAGATGTTTGGGAGCTCCACGCCGTCACCCGCCGGCGCACCTCTGCCTCTCCGTCGGCAGTGGATCCTCCGCCGCAGGTCAACCTCATGGCAGCGGGCAGTTCGACGCTCTCTATCGTGCTATGTTCAACGCTCCCTCGAGCTCCATTAGAACTACTTTCTGGCTGCGTCTGCACCTCTGAAAAGGTACTAATTCGAACACTGAAGCTGGTTCTTCAAGCGATCAAACTAGATATCTGTATGATTCAGAAAGTGATTGAAAAAATATAGAAGTTCATATTAAAAAAAAGTATTTGGGAACTAAAATGAAGTGTTTCAAAGTACAAAACTTCTATTTAGGTTTCTTTTGTGTACTTCTAATGTTACTGTGCATGAACTTGTCGTTATTTTTACATGTTTTACATGATTATTATGGTCATTTCGACCTTCACGAATTTCATTTTCTTTTTTCCGTTCATCTTACAGGTCGAAGGATCTCCCTTCAGTTCAATGGATGCAACAAAATAATCCATGTTGCCCACTAGAACTTGCGTGTGTGCTGTGGCGTGTGTGCTGGTGCATGCCTGGTGCCTGATGCGGCGTGCGAGCATGTACACAAATTGAACTAAATGATCTCCAGTAAGTGAACTCAATAATCTCCTGTATCTGAACGACACGGGAGATGCATCATGTACAAAAAATGGTAGGATCTTGAGGTGTTGCTGCTACTTCTTTCTTCTCATGCCCGACTGTTGCTCCATTCGATTCCATGCTACTTATATGAAAATAATTGATGGTCTAGGTGCTTGTTGAATGCTTATGAGAACCAATTTTTGTTGTTTGGTACTTGTATAATAAGGCAAAGAAAGGATACCCTATGATGCCTCTTGCCGAATAGATTTATTAGAAGTTCCATTTTTTCAGCAAGTGTATGGTCAGATTCTCTTGAAAAAATGTTATAAAAGACACAAGTGCTACAGCGGTGCCGCCACACCTCTGGTTTCTCGTTGGTATATTTTCCATATGATCTGCAGTAGTTCTTTAGTGCGCGATTCGACAAAAGACCATCAGTTCAATTACTAAATTACTAAAATATTTTTTTGGTTCAGTTCAATTACTAAATTTAGTTCAGTACAATTCTTGTTATAGTTACAGATCAGTTCAATAGTTATAGTTTCGGTTTAATTTAGGTTAGTTCAATTACAAGGTGGTGTTTAGTTCCTGATGTAGTACTTTTGAGACCATCCTATAATATTTTCTCTCAATTTTTGTTAGCAGATTTGATGCGTAGAAACATCATCTCCACACGCCCTCTATTCATGCGCAGTACGAGCTTCTCCGGCCGCTGCACCACCTGGATCCAACGAGCCTACGTCACACCGGCCCCGCATCCGCCCACTTCCAATGAGGCCGCGTCACTCGCCGGCGCACCTCTGCCTCACCGTGGGCAATGGATGCTCCTCTGTAGGTCAACCTCCCGGTAGATGGTAGTTCTATGCTCCCTATCGTGCTACGTCCAGCGCTCCCTCAAGCTCCACAAGAACTTCTTTCTTGCTGCATCTGCACCTCTGAAAAAGGTACTAATTTGAACACTGAAGTTGGTTCTTCAAGGTTAAACCAAAATTATTACTTGAGTGGAGAACTGCATGAAAGTATAGCATAAACGTCGGAGCTTTGATTTACAAAAAGGTAAGGCACCACCACCAGCTGGTCCACCATGGTTGCTGGCAGCCGTCCAAGTTGAGCGCTGATGGTAGTCCTCTGTGCGCATCAAATGCATAGATGTGTTGTTCTGCTAATTGAGTAGTTGGGAAGATGTGAAAAGAACATGCTCTTTAGGTGTTGTCACCATTCTTGTGAACACACGTTTTAAAAATGTTTACTTTGTGCTCTTGCGTATGTTTTTGGGCAGTACAAACACATCTCCATAGTGAGTACAGATGCAACACCTTGGGAAGTACTAACATTTCCGCGCTGGGCTTTCCGTGTGTAGCGTCCACTGGGTTCTGTCCTGGGAGAAGCATCACTGGCTGGGAGAGTTCAATGATCTGAACTAGGAAAGTTCAACGTGGAAATTTGCTACAGATTTCATTACTTGAGAATTTTGTGTGTGTTTTGCATTTTAGGTGACCGAACCAGTGAGTTCTACTACTGGTGTAGGCCAAGTTCAAGGACTTTGCTGCCAACAAATAATGACAGTTATCCGGCGACACCAGAAACAAAAGTTAAATGTTCTTGTGTAGAGGATCCCTCGAATTCACCTCCTCTCGTTCTTTATCAACAAATGATTTTCACTATCTGCAGCAAATTACAGTATGAGAGTGGGAGTTTTATGTTGTACTCTCTGCCTGCACAATGCATTTTGTAGTGTTAGTAGTTGTAGAGATTTGTTTGTGTTAAGAAATGGTTTTATGTATTTTGTAGTGTCGGTACTTGAGTAGAACATTAGTTCAAATCTTCAAATTTTATATAGTTCAAGTACATAAGGAACATAAGGAACTTTAGTTAGTTTCTTGAATTTCGACTCATTCAGTTTTTGTTCTTAACCAATTTTTTGTTCAAGTATATAAGGACCGACGCCCTTAGTTTCAAAAAGGAACTCCCTTAGTTTTAGTAGATGTGGAGATTGGTAAAATCTAAAGTTCAACTATTCTGATGGGGTACTTCATAAAGCAAAGAAAAAAGGTAGCCGAGCAAAAGTGAAGCAAAAGAAAAAGAAAACCAAAGTGGTCCTGAGAAGAAAATGCCTACTGTCCAGTAATACATTCTCTCGTTAGTCTATGGTTATTTGTTCATGAGAATAAGAAAACAGTGGTACAATACATATTACGTGATCACATGAGCTGTTCATATAAAAAAACCTTGGTTTGTGTAACATCAGTTCTAACTTTTATAGCTTGATAAACGATTAGAAATCAATCTGAATTCATTTTGATCCATTCTCTTGTGATTTTAGGCTGAACTCCAATACTTGCATCCGCCACCCCAACGCTGACGTGTTCCCTCAGTCCTCTCTCGACAAATCCAACAGTACATGTTCTTGCTAGGTAAAACAAAGTAAAAAATTGAAAATGTCATTAAAGACACTTGGAAGTACAAATGTGAACAATAAAGAAGTTCTGATTCTTGCCAGGTAGGAAGTTTTGGAGAAGAAAACATAAGTTTTTAAAAGAAGGAACGGTAAAATGTAAGTCAACTATATAAACCATAAAGGTACGATGGCGATGACATTGACAGTAAGGATAAGGATGAGAAAGAAAATTAAAAACTAAAACTAAAAGAACATCGAGTGATTATTTTTTGAGAAGTACAAACTCTCTAGTACCATAATTACCATAAATAAAAAATTAAGAATTGCCTCAGTTCTGACTCAAGGGGACAAATTTGCAAAAAAAAAACCCCATAGCAATAAAGGTTCGAAGGAAAAAGGAACTTAACAAATGGAAAAAACGACAATGGATTTATATTATGTTAATCACCGGTGTGCTCTTGTTTGTCAGTTCATGTGTGCTCTTGTTATAAGGTCGTGCGCCAACTTGTTATCAATTTTGTGTGTGTTTGAGCTGGTAAACCAAGTGTAGCTCATGCAGAAAAAAGGCGTGGGACGTGCTGCCCTCAGTTCTCTCTCGACAAATCCAGCAGTGCAGGTTCTCTGGTGCGCCAAGTATTGCTGGCGGCGATGCTTTCATCATGGCCCATTGAGAAGATGCAATTTTCCTGGTTTTCATAGACAACATGTATTTTAGTTCAGCTACAGAAACCACGCATGTTCAGTGATGATGATACCACAAGTTCGGACAAGAAAACAAATAAGAATTAAAACAGAAAATTTTAATTCTGCAAGTTCAAGTGCTCATCCACACATGGTAATTCAAGTTGGTAAAAGTTTAAAATGGTAAAAAGTTCAAGTTGCAAAACAAGAGAAATCTAGAACATTTGTTGCAAAAAAAATTGACTTCAAAAAAAAAAGAAACACGCAAAAAAATTGGCAAAAAAATAACATTCAGTTCAACAATAAAAACCATGCAAGTTCGGGGCTAGGATACACTAAACCGTTGAAAACTTACGAGAAAAATATTACCCAAAAAACAGAGCAAAGTCTAGTTATGGAAAACACGCTTAGTACAAACTCATGAAAACATCAGTACAAGTACCCTTTTTCGGAACCATTCAAAATTACTCTACAAAAAATAGCTCAGTACAAACATACACATATATCAGTACGACTACTCTGTTTTTCAGACGAGAAAATAGCAGGATCCGTCATGCCGTATTCTAAATTACTCTTAAACAGTTGTGAAGTAGAGAAAACGTTAAACTTGACTAAGTTTCGCATTTTCGATAGCTTTCCAACGGTATATTATTTGCCCCATTTTGATAAACTTAAAAAAAATCGCGTTCAAAATCAAATTTGACCGTGTTCAGTTTTCTTAAACCATAAGGAATTAGAAAAACATTTCTATACAAAAAAGTTGCGCATTTTTCATAGCTTTCCAATGCCATAACATTTGCGTCAATCCGACAAACCGTTTGCAAAAAAAACGCGAAAATACGTTTCTCCCAAAATTTCACCGTTTTTCAAATTACTTTTAAATTTTATATAATTTGAAATAATAGTATATATATGGAAGATGCGGATTTTTACCAGCTTTCCAACGCCATCTTCTTTGCTCAATTCCGACAAAATGTTTGAAAATTGAGTCCAAAATACGATTCACGTTTTCGGTTAAAAAACGGTTTTTTCAAAACTGCTCTTAAACCGTGATGATTTTGCAAAAAATTCTTATATATTTGTAATGTAGATGTCAAGAGCTTTCCAACGATATATTACACGCCCCATTCCAATGAAAAGACGATCAGTTCGACGAGATGAAAATTATCAGTACAACCGCCTGAAACCGTAAGTTCAAGTAGGGTAACAGAATAATATTCTGTTTCGTGAAACAAAATAGCCCAGATGTGTGTGTGTGCATATATATATATATATACATATATATATATATATATATATATATATATATATATATATATATATATATATATATATATATATATATATCCATGATCATTATCAATACATCCTATGCAGGTGAGTTAGGATGCACTTGATCCCAGAAAGGTATCTATCCTTCAAACCAGAGGAATGCTTCAAACTAACAACAGTACATAATATCCAACAAAAGAGGTCGTGCTACAGCAGCATAATACATGGATCAGTCTAGATATCAGTACGGATCAAGTTGTGCATATTTGCTGTTGGCATGAACCACATCGTCACATGTCGGGCTTTCAAAAGCCATCCATCCCATGGAAGCTTGATGCCTTTCACACACTGAAGATTATCTGGCAACAAGCCGTGTCGACGAATCTCTGGATATGGTGATTCATGAAACCCATGGTATGATGTGTAAACACAGTCCCCCTGGTGAATGGAAGTTGCATAGCACGGTAATCATCGCCAGTGATATGATTGATGATTGGTTGGATGATCGGATAATTGAGCCCGAGGAACAGGGAGTGGTTTCCGAGGCTGTAAACCCGCCTCCTGTTGAATACGCCTGGCCCAACGGAGCTGGGATTTTCTCGAACATGAAGCAGCCATAGCCATCAATATCACGAATGCCCCAGGCATTGTACTGCATGTGGTGTGATGTAATGGTCTGGTCAATTTGGTACATGCGAATGAGCATCAAATGACCGCCGTCAGCTGAACGAGCGATAAACCACCACCCATCAGCTGGTATGATTCCAGTCCTGGAATCATGAAGGCCAGCGCATTTGTGTCTGCTGCAACAATTCAAATTGGACCAAAAGGACAAAAATAAACAATCATGTTCAGAGTATGTGTGGAATTAAGATTATTATAACAGTGACATATATCATAGATAGGAAATTGCAATGCCGTGGTCATAATCATACCCCAAGTTAAAAAAATAAGCCAATGGCTTTCATATTCTAGCAATATGTCATGGTTCAAACATCATGTAACAATGAGAGGAAAACAAGTATGACAGAGCTTACTCATATTCTACCATAGCACTTACTACTACTGTTCTCATATCAACTCTAAGCAATAACATGCGTTGTTATAAAAATCTTGGAAATGAGAGTAACATATAACAATCATGATGTTATTCTCATAATATCTATTCTAACAATCATCAGATGCCAATTGTTCTCATATCAACTCTAACAATAACATGTGTGGTCATAAAAATCTAGGAAATGAGAGGAACATCACTACAAAAAAAGACACATCCGTGACATTTTGGGCCGAACGAATTTTTTTCTGTCATACATATGACACTTCTATGACGATAATTGTGACAAAACCCGGTATCATCATAGATGTGGCGGGCTCCTACTTCTATGACAAAAAATCATGAAAGAAAATGGGCTTTTCATCCTGGGCGGGCCGGAGACGCAGCTGCATGATATTCTTTGGGCCGTCCATGACGGAAAAACCATGGTGAAGCGAGGGCGAGGAAAATTTCGGGGAGTTACCGGTTACGGTGGGAGGTCGGGGGCCGAGCGATGCGTGTTTCTCTCGTACACGTACGCATGTGTGTGCAAGGCGTTGGCTCTAACTGAACCCGAGCGAGGCGTTGGGCTCTAACTGAACCCGAGCGATTGAACTGCAGGCTACGCGTTACTGAACCCGAGTGATCGATCGATGGCTGTTAACTGAACCCAATGGAGCGATTCCTTCGCTACTGCTGCTAACTGAAGCCGAGCGATTGGATGAACGATGGCGTTATGGGGGAGTTGATGAACAGTGAGCGGTGGCGTTGCCTCTGGATGAACAGGACCCCGTGGTGTGGAGGGCTGGATGAAAAATAGATGGTGGAGGGGTGGTTGAACAGGACCACGTGGTGTGGAGGGCTGGATGAACAGTAGATGGTGGAGGGGTGCCCGTGGAGGGGTGGTTGAACAGTAGCTGGTGGAGTAGCGCATGGTGGAGGCTGGATGAACACGAGCCCGTGGAGGCTGGAGGAGGTCGACGGTTGTCGGTGTCAAAACCGGCGGATCTCGGGTAGGGGGTCCCGAACTGTGCGTCTAGGCGGATGGTAACAGGAGACAAGGGACACGATGTGTTACCCAGGTTCGGGCCCTCTTGATGGAGGTAAAACCCTACGTCCTGCTTGATTAATATTGATGATATGTGTTACAAGAGTGGATCTACCACGAGATCAAAGAGGCTAAACCCTAGAAGCTAGCCTATGGTATGATTGTTGTATATTGTATATATCTATCGACTAGCTTTGGCCTCGGTTTATATAATGCACCGAGGCCTAGGATAACAAGAGTCCTAGTCGAATCGCCGGTGGGGAGGAGTCCTTGTCTTGATCGCCAAGTCTGTGGAATCTTCCTTGTATGCGGCACCGTCCGGACTGGCCCATGAGTATACGGCCACGGGGTCCTCGGCCCAATCCAACCGATCGGGAGACGGCGTGTTGAGTACCCCTAGTCCAGACACCGTCGAGAGCCCCTCGAACCGGTCTTCGTTAGGGACGCCTCGATTCTTCCAACTGTTCTTCATCTTCGTTGCTGGTCCGGAAAACTGGTTCAAGAAATCTTCTCATCTTCTATCTTGAGGATCGCCGAAATGCATTCGACGAGTTTACACGTCGGGTATCCGAGGAGCCCCTTTAAGTTTACGGCTTTATCAATGCCTTGTTATTTTTATGCCATGCCTCGGGTTTGAAGTTATTCCCAGGAGGTAGTGTCCTCTTGCGTCCGAGCTCTAACGCCGGACTGCATTCGAGGTATCCTTTGCAGCCGAGCACCAATGCCGGACTGCTTCCCAGCTCTAACGTCGGACTATGTATCCGAGCTCCAACGCCGGACTGTATCCAAGCTCCAACGCCGGACTATGTATCCGAGCTCCAACGCCGGATTGTATCCGAGGTGTCGTAAATCACCTTGGTTCAAAGAAGTTTGAAGGAGTTTAGCGAGCTTAATGCGGAAATGCACTTTATGGAGCCAGCCACTAGCGCCCGAGCTTTATGCGGACTGCTTCGGTGTGTGCACCACCCCAATATGGGCGATTTTTGTCAATATTTTCGATTGGTGCAATTTATTCTCTGCCGAGATATATAGCCAGTAGCCCACAAGGTGTGTATCGGTCTAAAACCCGAGATGCACCCGAAGGATGACATAAGACCGCTGATCCCACTAGCCGCTGAGACTCAGGTTGATTTGCAAAATCGGCCTGAGGATCAAGTCCTAGCTCGGCAGCATACTTCGGGACACAAAAAGCGGCGTGCTCAGTCCTCGAGACTCGGGTTGGGTGCGGCCGACCAACCTGAGGATCAAAATCTCCTCGGAAACTGTATTGCACTTAATTTTTTTTGCATTGGACAGGCAATGCAGTAGCCCCCGAGACACTGGTCGGGTGGCAACGCTAGATCAGGGGATCGATGTGCCCCTTTAATATTTGTAAATAATAAGCCCGAAGCCTAGTAGCCCCCGAGCCTTAATGCGGGCATGGGTGGCCGAATTAAGGATCAATATCCATAGTAAAATCACAAATTATGTGTAATGACTCAATGTATCCAAGTACTTTATGTCATTAATGCTCGGATCCGTATTGTACAAAACTTTGTTGACCGACCATGGGCTTTAACCTCCTCAGCCGGTAGCCGAGGAGTGTTTGTCCCACTTTATAAAGCCTTTATGAGGGCAAAGATTTACGACAAACAAGGCAATCTGGTCATACGGCTTTCTAAACAAAGGTACGCAGAGAGATATGTTATATTGCTGTTTAACAGAAGAAATGTCTTCCAAAGAAAATAGTCCCGCTATCGGTTCCTTTCTTTGGGTTGTCATGCTAAGCATGATCATGAAACCTCAGCTCCAATGTAAGAGCAAAAGATCGAGGATTTAGTTTGGGAGGCCAGTTACTAGCCCCCGCCGTGTTCGGCGACAGACGAGGTCAAGCCGGAAACACTTCGGCCAATGTTATGAATGGCCCGTCATTTAATATAGTCATCGGATCGCTGACCAGTTTACACCTATTGTGACAGTCAGTTTTCGGCTTTCTCCACTGAGGTGCTTGACCATGCAAGCTGGAAGCACAATCGTAGTGGTTCTCCTTTGCACACCTAGCCAACAAAGCGGATCGTAGGAGGCAAGCGTGGGAGCCGGCAACCCAACTATTGATCAAGACACAATTGAAACTGATGCATATATAGCAATATCCGAGAATGTTTTTGCCGAATCTCTAAAGGAGTCCGCGTTGCAGCTCGCGAGACTTGTGCTGAAAACACACAAATAGTTGAAAAGTGCCAAAATCTTGGTAAACCAAAAAGTCAAGAAAACATGACGTCCCAACAAGATCAAGTGTTCGTGCCAATCCGAAAATTGGACTATAGAAAAAAGTGCTTCGCTGCGTGCTTGAACATGACACATCCTATCTCAAGACGTCAAGTGGGTCAGCCTACGGATTAGGCAAGTTTAGAAAACTAAACTCTAGCGATTTCGAGAGAGAAATTAGGCTCCTCGTCTAGTGACCGCACACTCGTGTCGAGAAAAGGAGTGATAAATAATAAAAACTTTGCAAGGACTAAGAAGAAAAACACTTAGTATGAAACGGCTCAAATAACATAAGAGCCCCCAAGTGACTTGGGTAAAAGTTGATAATGTAAGGTGACATGTAGAATGCCTTCTAGCCGGATTGTAGATCGTTTTTCATAGCAGACCTTTTCGCTTCGACCTTAGGACCCAATAGTCCGGAGTGTGTCCGAATACCTTCGTGGTTATATAAGAACCGTGGTATGCATGGAGACAAGGCGTAGGGGGCATTAGTGCTGTATCAGACAAGTGCCCATCTAGTTATGTTATATTACATGGGTAGTAAGAAACATCTTCCAGGGAGAATAGTTCCGTTAAGGGTTCCTTTCGCTGGGATGCATGCCCTAAAGTGCATGTCAAAGCTGCTATGAAAGCAGAAAATCATCTGGGGGCAGATGGGTAAATAATTAAAAATCATCTTTTAGTTCACCGACCGAGTATTCCCTTAAGAACGCTAGCTTTCGGCTTCACCCAGTCGAGGTACACATCCGATCGACCCGGCAGATAATAATCGCAGAGGTGCTCCTTTACCACCTAGCCGAACAATCGGGAACGAGGGGTAAGCACAGAGCCAGCAACCCAGCTTGGCCAAAACTTAAGTCATATCGATGCATATAATGGTGAATAAAAGGTACATGCGGAAGTGTGACACATGTGTTGGGCATAAAGCCCGTATTAGTAAGCTTCTGTTAAAGAAGCCCCCAGATATAATGAGCGCGGTTAGCGCGTCAAGTGTGTGCGAACAAAGTTTCGATAAGGAAAATTTGTACAAG
This sequence comes from Aegilops longissima, assembly GCA_021605205.1. Lineage (NCBI taxonomy): Eukaryota > Viridiplantae > Streptophyta > Magnoliopsida > Poales > Poaceae > Aegilops > Aegilops longissima. Next base: position 595,230,111 of record CM038677.1, read on the forward strand.
CAACTTTTACAAAAAGTATAATTCTTGGTCGAACCGAACACAAGTTAGAAATTTAAAACTTTGAGCATGAAGGCAACTTAGCTGGTTAATGTGTTCGGTATTGACGACGCGTCCGAGCTTGATGCGGGACAAGGTTCCATCCCCAAGCCGTCCCGAGGTGGCGGAGCAAGGAGCTCGGCACTCAAGTGGTGACATAGCACGATCAATGCAGGACGGCAGAGTGATGCCAAGTCCCCGCATGGGGTAATAAAGTGTTGATGAAGCCCCGTCCAGCCGAGGTGACGCTAAAGGATATAGTCCGGCTGGATCATTTTCCGTGCACAAAAATAGTGCAGACCGGGATAATAGTAATAATAGGAATTAAAAAAAATGTTGCATAATAAATAATTTATGCAAAGTGAGTAGTAAAAGAAATATGGCCTGGCGCCGAAGTTGATGTCGATGTAGGTCGTCGGCGTAATGCAATAAAGGCATGGCAAAGCCTGGATTCACAGGTCGGTCCGAGTTCCGGATGCGGCGTTCGCCGAACTGTGTACGGAAACTGACCGAACCATCATGCGACCGTCGATAATGCGGCCACCATTTGATAGACCTGGTTTATTTGTTGTACCAATCCGAAGGAAGGTGATTCCCAAAATTGGGACTTGATCCGCGCACCCATGCCTGGTCGGCTAGTGACGCCGAAGTGTCCGGAGTAGGTTGATGAAGAGATGGCGAAGCCCCCAGTCCAGCCAAGATGTCGAAGTAGGTCGGCGTGATGGACACCAGCTTGAAGAAGCAGTAGTGCGGCCCTGCCGATGCAGGTCGTGACGTGGTCGATGCTGGCTTGATGAAGGGACCGTGCGGCGATGCTGGTATGCCCGCTCCGTGTAATCCGTGGGGCGGCGATGTTGGTGATGATTTATCCTTCGCGATGCCGGACTCTTGTTCGGCTTGCCAAGATGATGATCCGAAGAAGTTGAGCTTGGCTCAACAAAGTGACGACGTGTCTAGCGCAGGTCGGCAGCCGTGGAGCAATATTGCCGGACTGGTTTGACACCAGCATGATGTTGAAGATCATGTTCAAAAGATCTTAAAGTTAGTGGGATGTGTTCGGGAACAAAACACAATACCCCATACAAAACTTCCTTCAAAAAGGATGTCCGAAATCCCGTTCATAAAAAGATTTAACTCGGGTCGGATTCGTTTTCGCAGAAAACAGATCCAAAAAGTGATGCACTAATCGGAAGGTTCCCGGAGTTTGGACGGTCGGATCGAGCTGAAATTTTGAGGGGTGGTAGATATAGGAATTCCGCAACCGATCAACGGTTGGATCTTCCAAAGGAAGTTCAAGCTGGAAGCTGGACACCACGCCCTAAACTCGTCCGGATTCTAGTCCAGATTCAATGCGGCTCCGGTATACCGGAGATTGCCAGAGATTCCTCCATCGGAATTCGACGCAATTTTCCAGGGTTGTTGTAGACTCAATTCCGCACAATTCCACCGAAGCAATCGTTAAAACGACACCTGAGGAGGCAGTGGCAGCGGACACAAGTCCGCTGTCCAGAAATACAGTACGGTCGCCCGAGGGCAATGTTGAGGTTGAGCCCCCGGGCTCCCTTGATGACTCCTCCATGATCTTGATAGAGATCGGAGCTGATGTTGATGAAGGCCCTCATCCGAACATGACGATCGGAGGTAGGGCGCAGTCCTTGGTCGAACCAAGGTGACCAGTCGAGCTGGTGACGAAGATGCCGAAGTCGCAGTTGATCTGCAGGCGAGCCATCGAGCCTATAGGCGACGACACAGAGGAACTCTCAATGAAAGCACCAATGTCGGTGTCAAAACCGGCGGATCTCGGGTAGGGGGTCCCGAACTGTGCGTCTAGGCGGATGGTAACAGGAGACAAGGGACACGATGTTTTACCCAGGTTCGGGCCCTCTTGATGGAGGTAAAACCCTACGTCCTGCTTGATTAATATTGATGATATGTGTTACAAGAGTGGATCTACCACGAGATCAAAGAGGCTAAACCCTAGAAGCTAGCCTATGGTATGATTGTTGTATATTGTATATATCTATCGACTAGCCTGGCCTCGGTTTATATAATGCACCAGAGGCCTAGGATAACAAGAGTCCTAGTCGAATACGCCGGTGGGGAGGAGTCCTTGTCTTGATCGCCAAGTCTTGTGGAATCTTCCTTGTATGCGGCACCTGTCCGGACTGTCCCATGAGTATACGGCCATGGGGGTCCTCGGCCCAATCCAACTGATCGGGAGACGACGTGTTGAGTACCCCCTAGTCCAGGACACCGTCAACGGTAGCCCGTGGAGGCTGGAGGAGGTCGACTGTGGAGATGAACAATATCCCGTGGAGTCCCGTTTTGCGGTACTTCACACCCCTCCCGATGAATAGGACCCCCGTTTCGTCCGTTTTGTGGTACGCCACACCCCTCCCGATCATCAGGACCTCCGTTTCGACCGTAGGAGGACCTTTTCCTCCGTTTTGCGGTACGCCACACCCCTCCCGATCAACAGGACCCCGTTCCAAATGTAGGAGGTTTGTTTCCTCCGTTGTGCGGTACGCCAGGCCTCGTTTCCATCGCCTGTTCCGTCCAAGCCCTCCCGGTGAACACGACCACGCTTTCCGTTCTGACCCAGCCGGTTGGCTCCTACGTGTTCCGTTGCCTCCCGATTAACACGGCGCATTCCGTTGCCTCCCCGTGAACACGACGACAACACTGTTTCTCCGTTCTGACCCTGCCATGTACACGAGCCCTGGCCGTATGTACACATACGTGGCCGTATTTTCTTTCTTGCACCCTGGCCGCTGTACGTATGTGTACATGCTACGTGCGCGCCTCTACTACGACACGTGCACGCCTCTACTATGACACGTGCGCGCCTCTAAATCGACCAGTATGTACTTACACGTTCGCGACCAGAATGACAACGCTACATACGCTTCGACCAGGTAGGTCCCGACTGTCAGGCACTTCCTTGCGTGCGAAGATGTAGCTAGTGGGTCCCAGCAGTTAGGGGGGGTGAATCGTTTTTTTTCCGGACGCAGTTCCTTGCGTGAGAAGATGTAGCTGGTAGGTCCCAACAGTCAGGGGGCGAATCATTTTTTTGCCCGGACGCACTTCCTTGCGTGCGAAGGTGTAGCTGGTGGGTCCCAGCAGTCAGGAGGGAAACGTTTTGTCACGAAATACGGTGGCCCGTCCGGTGGGTCCCTGCTGTCAGGTGGAGGAATCATTATTTTCCGCGTAATAAGGAGGCACTTCCTTGCTGCGGTCGTGGACCCAGCTGTCAGCCTCTCCACGTACGGTCCACGTCCGATGCAAGTCGTTCCTTGACCACGTTGACCACGCCGCGCCGAGAGCACCAGGGCGGTGGACGACGGCGAGGCCTAGGAAGGGGACGACGCGGAGCCGGTGAAGACGCCGCAGTGGATGCCCACACGGAGAGGAGTATGAGGGTTCACTCATTCGGCTGCGGTGTGAGGCTGCCGTCACCGCAGGGCCTGGCCAGCGGTGGGAATAGTAGGGGGCGGTGAGGCCTCCGCGGCAGCACAGCCGGCCACGATAGGCAGGAGCAGGAGGCACGACCGGCGCTGCTTTGGGCGGCTGGAGCAAGAAGACCAGAGGTTGAAGAAGCACTACGGCCGTTGGATGGACATCGTATGGTCACTGGAGCTAGAATCGTTCATATTGACTAAGTTGACAAAGCCCTCCGTCCCCGTCAACTTAGTAGGCCCACAAGTCAGCCACCCACCAAGGTGGGTCCCAGCTAGCAGGCGGAGTATTCATTTTTTTGTGCGTAATAAAGAGGCACTTCCGGTGGGTCCGAGCTAACAGCAGGGGGAACCTTTTTTCACGAATCGGTGGCCCGTCCGTGGGTCCCAACAATGTCGGGAAACGTTTTTAGCGAAATAAGGTGGCCCGTCCGTGGGTCCCTGCTGTCAGGTGGAGGAATAATTATTTTGTGCTTAATAAGGAGGCACTTCCTTGCGACCGCTGTGGACCCAGCTGTCAGCCTCTCCACGTACAGTACTCTTCCGATGGAAGTCGCTCGTTGACCACATTGACCATGTCGCGCCGCGAGCACCAGGGCGGTGGACGACGGCGACGCCTAGGAGGGGACGACGTGGAGCCAGGGAAGACGCAACAGTGGAAGCCCGCGCAGAGAGGAGTACGAGGGTTCACTGGTTCGGCTGCGGTGTGAGGCTGCCGTCGCCGAGAATAACAGGGGTGTGGGTGAGTGGAGGGATGGCCTGCCAGCGGTGGGAGTAGTATGGGGCGGTGAGGCCTCCGCAGCAGCAAGACAGCCGGCCACGGAGGCAGGAGCAGCGGCACGACAGTGTGTCTGCTTTGGGCGGCTGGACCAAGAAGACCAGAGGTTGAAGAAGCACTACGGCCGTTGGATGGACATCGTATGGTCACTGAAGCTAGAATCGTTTATATTGACTAAGTGAAAGTGCAACTATCCCTAGGTGGTTTTGGTAATTCATAACAACATATAGCTCATTGAGCTAATACTATTCCAAGATGAATATTTTAGGAAAGCTCAGTGAATGGCATGGCATGGATGATGAAAGTGGATCCCTCAAAATATTAAGGACAATGGATTGGCTCAAGCTCAAAAGCTCAAGACTCTACATTTTATATTTTAGTGATCCAAGATCACATTGAGTCTATAGGAAAAGCCAATACTATCAAGGAGGGATGAGGTGTTGCTTAATGAGCCTTTTGCTTCATGTGCTTAGTGATATGCTCCAAAACCCTCCACTACTTTCTCACATCCACATATGACCTAAACCCAAAGTCAAACTCGGACCTACCGATTCTTTCTATCCGGCGCCACCCAGTTCAGATGTCATAGCCACCGCCACAAACCCTAGGCAAATCGGTTTCACCGATAGGATCTCGATCTCACCGAGATGGGATTGTAATCTCTGCTTCCCTTCGAACGCTTCGGTCTAACCGAAGTGAGCGATCGGTCCCACTGAGATTATAATGTAAACTCTCTGTTTCCCTTTTGTAACTTTTCGGTCTCACCGAAAGAGCAAATCGGTCCAACCGAATTTACCTGACCAACTCTCTGGTTAGCTAATTACAAAAATCGGTCTCACCGAGTTTGTGTAATCGGTCTCACTGAGATTACGTTATGCCTTAACCCTAACCATATCGGTCCTACCGAGATGCATGTCAGTCCCACCGAAAACCCTAACGGTCACTAGGTTTACTAAATCGGTCCGACCGAGTTTGATGATTCGGTTCCATCGAGTTTGGTAAATTGTGTGTAACGGTTAGATTTTGTGTGGAGGCTATATATACCCCTCCACCTCCTCTTCATTCGTGGAGAGAGCCATCAGAACAAACCTACACTTCCAACTTACCAGTTCTGAGAAAGAATCACCTACTCATGTGTTGAGACCAAGATATTCCATTCCAACCACTAGAATCTTGATCTCTAGCCTTCCCCAAGTTGCTTTCCACTCAAATCTTCTTTCCACCAAATCCGAATCCTGTGAGAGAGAGTTGAGTGTTGGGGAGACTATCATTTGAAGCACAAGAGCAAGGAGTTCATCATCAACACACCATTTGTTACTTCTTGGAGAGTGGTGTCTCCTAGATTGGCTACGTGTCACTTGGAAGCCTCCGACAAGATTGTGGAGTTGAACTAAGGAGTTTTTAAGGGCAAGGAGATCGCCTACTTCGTGAAGATCTACCGCTAGTGAGGCAAGTCCTTCGTGGGCGACGACCATGGTGGGATAGACAAGGTTGCTTCTTCGTGGACCCTTCGTGGGTGGAGCCCTCCGTGGACTCACAAGAATCGTTACCCTCGTGGGTTGAAGTCTCCATCAACGTGGATGTACGATAGCACCACCTATCGGAACCACGACAAAAACATCCGTGTCTCCAATTGCGTTTCAATCCTCCAAACCCTTCCTTTTACATTACTGCAAGTTGCATGCTTTATTTTCCGCTGCCAATATACTCTTTGCATGCTTGAATTTGGTAAAGATTGCTTGACTTGTTCAAAAATAGCTAAAATCCGCCAAAGTCTAAAATTGGGAAAAGGTTAGGTTTTTATTGGTCAAGTAGTCTAATCACCCCCCTCTAGACATACTTCAAGGTCCTACACTAAGTTGACAAAGCCCTTGGTACGCTCCAACTTAGTAGGCCCACAGGTCAGCCTCCGAAATGGTGCGCGCTAGATGTCAGGGGGAGGAATCATTTTTTGGGCAGCCGAAGCTAAGTATATCCGAGATTGAAGAAGAAGCACGACATCCGTTGGATAGACATCCAACGGACACTGCTGCTAGAACCGTGTGTTGACTATAATAAGTTGACAAAGCCTTGCATACGCGTCAACTTATTTTTTTAGGGGACGCGTCACTTAGTAGGCCCACATGTGTGTGGAAGAGAACTTATAGCCCATTTGTGTTTTGTAAGAATGTACAACCCATTATTGAATTCTAATGGAATTTACAACAGCCCATTTACAGTTTTTTAAAAGTACAACCCATTTTCTAGCTAGGACAAAGATTAATAATTTCAACCAACCGTTGAAGACAGAGTTCAATAAAATTTCCCACAATTTGATGGGATCAGAAATATTTTTATCCCGAAATTTCTAGTCAGATTAAATATAAATTTGTATTACGTAAAATCCAACTAAACATTATGCCAAGAACAATGAAAATTTAAGATTTTCAAAATCCATAAATAATATTTTATAAACTAATTTTGTGTTTGGTGCATTCTTTTATAGTTACTGCCCAGTTTTTATAATTACATCCCATTTATTATTTCTTAAAGCCCATTTTCCTGTTAAGCCTAATGCATCACTCCTAGGAAAGATTTGCAGCCAATGGGCAGAGAATAACAAGTTGACCTTGCCCGGTATTCTCAAAAGACGATAGCTGGGCTAGCCATTTTCATCTTGAAAAAATAGTATCTGGCTGGATATCGGCACGGGCTAGACGGGCCACAACCCGCCTAGCTTAATACCCTGCTCTCCTCCTAACAAGAACGAAATCATCGCCAAGAAAATCTCTGCAGTGCTCATGCCTCAAAAACACAAATACTGCTCGAGCTGCTTGGTCCCAGCTGTCGGCCGCACCTTGTGCAATTCTCTCATTTATATTGACTACATAGTTTGACAATGGTGTGGGACCGTGATGTCAGGAAACCAGGAGAAAGCAAAAAAAAATATAGTTGTACATAATAAGGAGGCACTTGCGTACGTACGGCTATGGCTCTAGTGGGTCCCTAGTGTCATCCAGTCAAAATAAAGTCATCTCCTGAATTCTCATGTTTGTTGACTATGTTAACAATGCTCGGCTCCACGGAGAGCGCAATAACTCGAAGGACAACGGGGAGGGCCTCACGGGCCCTACGGAGGCCTGATACATCGCCCGCTGCTCATTCAGGAAGCCATGATCATCGGACACCTATGAGCACCTTCGAGAAACTGAGACGGCATGAAACGGTAAGGCCGCGCTTGGGAGCTTTGGTTTATTTCAGACCTGTATTAACATACAAGTGTAATTTACTCGTCATCGGAAACAACGCGTAAAATACAGGCGTAATGAAACCGAGGGCCCGAGGTCTGTAAGTAAAACCGGCGGGTTACGCGTGTAATTTGAGAGACCAGTGTATATTTTATGAGCACTGCTATATGGACGACATTACCAGACGATACATGCATGATGTGCGTATCATGCCATCCATGGGCAAGGCTGAAACAGCAGCTAACGGCTGGATTAGCAATCGTCCGAGTGTCGTTCAGTGTTTTTATCGTGTGTGAAGTACTTCCGATATTTTACTAGTCGAAATTGACCAACCAAGCGCCTTCGCCCGAGACCATCTGCTTTAATTTACAAGTGTCAGTTTTACAAGCGGTTTTGGTTGGAAAACGACGATCCAATCACGGCCTAATATCATGAGTTGGTCGGAAGATCATATGGTTTCACGTCTAACCTACCCGACTTGTCGTATAGGCTATGAATGAAACATCAGACGATGAACTTCTTAAGCACGAAAACAACAGAAGAGGATGATCTTCTTGACAAGAAAATCATTGGCATTAGATCGACATGCAAAACAATACGAAGCATTGTTCTCAGGAGGCACGGTGAACAGCTCGTGATGCCGCATGCCACAACATTCCAAGCTCAACTTTGCAATCAAACACAAGGCCTGGCATTACATAGACAATATTCAGAACAAACTCTTAACACAGGAATATCTCAGCAGAGTAACTATTTACTTCTAAACTGAACACAGGAATAGAAAAAACACTCGACGCTGCTCACAAAGAAGGGCGCCCCACTCAAAAATATCAAATGCATGTCTTCCGCTAACATCAATGAGCAAATTTTGACAAGGTTTTCCAATTCCAATATATTAAACTAACGTCTTCTTGCTAACATCAATGATTAAACTTTGACAAGCTTTTCCCATTCAAAATATGTAATGCCTATGATCGTGGAGTCCTGTCTCTTCTTGCTAACATCAATGATTAAACTTTGACAAGCTTTTCCCATTCAAAATATGTAATTCCTATGATCGTGGGTCCTGTCGCTTCTTGTACTTGTTTGGGCACTTTTTGCCCAGGGCACTCCACGTGTTGTTAAATTGCCAATGGTCTCTGCAGACTAGTCATGTCACCGATGTCTAATATTTATGGCACCGGATGAAGCAATGAAGGGATTCGGTGCCAAACTAAGAAAAGGTGAAATTGGCACCTCTTTTGGCCTACATAGTGGAAGGCCTAATACTCTGTAAAGCTTCTCGGTCATTCCTTCTGTAATGTAGCGCAAACAGTGACTGCTTCTTTCTGCAAAGTGGAACGACCAATTGGACCCAATAATGCAGCAGTTTGCCTTGGACACATTGGCTCCTTTTATGCAGTTGAACTAAAATCGAAGTCGGAATAAAACCGAGCTTTAATTGTGATATCCCTGTAAGCAACAAAAGGTACAAGGGAAACAATTACTGAGAAATAACGGTTGATGACTTGTACTCCCAGAAGAAAAGCATCTACTGATCTACCTTATCTTAATGGGAAACAAAGCAGTAGAGTAGCAATTCTCAATCAGTGTTCATTCATATTAACTGAGACATTATCTTAACAATGCCTTGTTTCAACATGTATAAAGAACGAAAAAGTAGAAAAGTATCATTCCTAAAACAATGCGACTGATTCATTTTAACAGAGACATTATCTTAACAATACCTTGGTTAAACTGAAGGAAATATGCCCTAGAGGCAATAATAAAAGTTATTATTTATTTCCTTATTTCATGATAAATGTTTATTATTCATGCTAGAATTGTATTAACCGGAAACATAATACATGTGTGAATACATAGACAACCAGAGTGTCACTAGTATGCCTCTACTTGACTAGCTCGTTAATCAAAGATGGTTATGTTTCCTAACCATAGACATGAGTTGTCATTTGATTAACGGGATCACATCATTAGGAGAATGATCTGATTGACTTGACCCATTCCGTTAGCCTAGCACTTGATCGTTTAGTATGTTGCTATTGCTTTCTTCATGACTTATACATGTTCCTGTAACTATGAGATTATGCAACTCCTGCTTACGGAGGAACACTTTGGTGCTACCAAACGTCACAACGTGAATCGGGTGATTATAAAGGAGTACTACAGGTGTCTCCAAAGGTACATGTTGGGTTGGCGATTTTGAGATTAGGTTTTGTCACTCCGATTGTCGGAGAGGTATCTCTGGCCCTCTCGGTAATACTCATCACCTAAGCCTTGCAAGCATTGTAACTAATGAGTTAGTTACGAGATGATGTATTACGGAACGAGTAAAGAGACTTTCCGTAACGAGATTGAACTAGGTATTGATACCGACAATCGAATCTCGGGCAAGTAACATACCGATGACAAAGGAACAAAGTATGTTGTTATGCGGTTTGACCGATAAAGATCTTCGTAGAATATGTAGGAACCAATATGGGCATCCAGGTTCCGCTATTGGTTATTGACCGAGAATAGTTCTAGGTCATGTCTACATAGTTCTCGAACCCGTAGGGTCCGCACGCTTAAGGTTTCGATGATGCTTATATTATGAGTTTATGAGTTTTGATGTACCAAGGAGTTCGGAGTCCCGGATGAGATCGGGGACATGACGAGGAGTCTCGAAATGGTCGAGACGTAAAGATCGATATATTGGACGACTATATTCGAGTTCGGAAAGGTTCCGAGTGATTCGGTATTTTTCGAGTACCGGGAGTTACGGAATACGGGGAAGAGTATTGGGCCTTAATGGGCCTTAGTGGGAAGGAGCCGAGGTGGCGTGCGCCCTCCCAAGCCCAGTCCGAATTGGACAAAGGGTTTGGGCGCAGCCCACCTCTCCCTTCCTTCTCCACTTCCCCCTTTCCCCTTCTCCTAGTTGGACTAGAAGAAGGAGTCCTACTCCCGGTGGGAGTAGGACTCCCCTTGGCGCCCTCCTCCTAGGGCCGGCCTCCTCCTCCCTCCCTCCTTTATATACGGGCAGGGGGCACCCCATGACACACAAGTTGATCTACGGATCGTTCCTTAGCCGTGTGCGGTGCCCCCTCCACCATATTCCACTTCGGTCATATCGTCATGAGCTTAGGCGAAGCCTCGCGCCGTGAAGTCATATCGTCATGAGCTTAGGCGAAGCCCTCGCCGGTGGAGCATCATCATCGCCACCACGCCGTCGTCTCGACGGAACTCATCCCCGACGCTTTGCTGGATCGGAGCCCGGGTTCGCCATCGAGCTGAACGTGTGCGTAACTCGGAGGTGCCGTCGCTCGGTGCTTGGATCGGTCGGATCGTGAAGACGACGACTACATCAACCGCGTTGCTTATAACGCTTTCGGTCTCACGAGGGTACGTGACGACACTCTCCCTCTCGCTGCTATGCCATCACCATGGTCTTGCGTGTGCGTAGGATTTTTTTGAAATTACTACGCTCCCCAACAAAGGCATCCGAGCCAGGTTTTATGCGTTGATGTCATATGCACGAGTAGAACACAAGTGAGTTGTGGGCGATACAAGTCATACCGCCTACCAGCATGTCATACTTTGGTTCAGCGGTATTGTGAGATGAAGCGGCCCGGATCGACATTACGCGTATGCTTACGCGAGACTGGTTTCACCGCTCCGAGCACTCGTTGCTTAAAGGTGACCGGCGGGTGTCTGCTCTCTCACTTTAGTTGAACCGAGTGTGGCTACGCCCGTCCTTGAGAAGGTTAAAACGGAGTCTATTTGACGAAGTATCGCTGTGGTTTTGATGCGAGGTAAGAACGGTTCTTGCTCAGCCCGTAGCAGCCACGTAAAACTTGCAACAACAAAGTAGAGGACGCCTAACTTGTTTTTGCAGGGCATGTTGTGATGTGATGTGGTCAAGACATGATGCTATATTTTATTGTATGAGATGATCATGTTTTGTAACCGAAGTTATCGACAATCGGCAGGAGCCATATGGTTGTCGCTTATTGTATGAAATGCAACGCCATGTAATTGCTTTACTTTATCACTAAGGAGTAGCGATAGTCGAGAAGCAATAGTTGGCGAGACGACAACGATGCTACGATGGAGATCAAGGTGTCGCGCCGGTGACGATGGTGATCATGACGTTGCTTCGGCGATGGAGATCACAAGCACAAGATGATGATGACCATATCATATCACGCATGTGATGTTTATCCTTTATGCATCTTATCTTGCTTTGATTGACGGTAGCATTATAAGATGATCTCTCACCAAAATTATCAAGAAGTGTTCTCCCGAGTATGCACCGCTATGAAAGTTCTTCGTCTTTGAGACACCACGTGATGATCGGGTGATAGGCTCTACGCTCAAATACAACGGGTGCAAAACAGTTGCGCACGGAATACTCAGTTAAACTTGACGAGCCTAGCATATAACAGATATGGCCTCGAACACGGAGACCGAAGGTCGAGCGTGAATCATATAGTAGATATGATCAACATAGTGATGTTCACCATTGAAACTACTCCATCTCACGTGATGATCGGACATGGTTTAGTTGATATGGATCACGTAATCACTTAGAAGATTAGAGGATGTCTATCTAAGTGGGAGTTCTTAAGTAATATGATTAATTGAACTTTAATTTATCATGAACTTAGTCCCGTAGTATTTTGCAGATTATGTTGTAGATCAATAGCTCGCGTTGTTGCTTCCCTATGTTTTTATATATGTTCCTAGAGAAAATTGTATTGAAAAATGTTAGTAGCAATATTGCGGATTGGATCCGTGATCTGAGGTTTATCCTCATTGCTGCACGTAAGAATTATGTCCTTGATGCACCGCTAGGTGACAGACCTATTGCAGGAGCGTATGCGACGTTATGAACGCTTTGGCTAGCTCAATATGATGACTACTTGATAGTTTAGTGCACCATGCTTAAACGGCTTAGAATCGGGACTTCAAAGACGTTTTGAACGTCATGGACCATATGAGATGTTCCAGAGTTGAAGTTAATATTTCAAGCAAATACCGAGTTGAGAGATATGAAGTCTCCAACAAGTTCTATAGCTAAAAGATGGAGGAGAATCGCTCAACTAGTGAGCATGTTCTCAGATTGTCTGGGTACTTCAATCGCTTAAATCAAGTGGGAGTTAATCTTCCAGATAAGATAGTGATTGACAGAATTCTCTAGTCACCATCACTAAGTTACTAGAACTTCGTGATGAACTATAGTATGCAAGGGATAACGAAAACGATTCCCGAGCTCTTCATGATGTTGAAATCGACGAAGGTAGAAATCAAGAAAAACATCAAGTGTTGATGGTTGACAAGACCATTAGTCTCAAGGAAAATGGCAAAGGGAATAAGGGGAACTTCAAAAGGAACGGCAAGCAAGTTGCTGCTCGAGTGAAGAAGCCCAAGTCTAGACCTAAGCCTGAGACTGAGTACTTTTGCTGCAATGGAACTGGTCACCGAAGCGGAACTACCCTGAATATTTGGTGGATAAGAAGGATGGCAAAGTGAACAAGGTTATATTTGATATACAGGTTATTGATGTGTGCCTTACTAGTGTTTATAGTAGCCCCGAGTATTTGATACTGTTCGTTGCTAAGATTAGTAACTCGAAACAGGAGTTACAGAATAAACAGAGACTAGTTGAAGGGGAAGTGACGATGAGTGTTGGAAGTAGTTCCAAGATTGATATGATCATCATCGCACACTCCCTATACTTTCGGGATTAGTGTTAAACCTAAATAAATGTTATTTGGTGTTTGCGTTGAGCATGAATATGATTTGATCATGTTTATTGCAAAACGGTTATTCATTTAAAGTCAAAGAATAATTGTTGTTCTGCTTAAATGAATAAAACCTTCGATGGTCATACACCCAATGAAAATAGTTTTCAAACGGTTATTCATTTAAAGTCAAAGAATAATTGTTGTTCGCTTAAATGAATAAAACCTTCAATGGTCATACACCCAATAAAAATAGTTTGTTGGATCTCGATCGTAGTAATACACATATTCATAATATTGATGCCAAAAGATGCAAAGTTAATAATGATAGTGCAACTTATTTGTGGCAATCGCCGCTTGGGTCATATCGGTGTAAAACGATGAAGAAACTCCATATCGATGGACTTTTGGAATCACTTGATTATGAATCACTTGGTACTTACGAACCGTGCCGCTTTGGGCAAGATGACTAAAACTCCGCTTCTCCGAACAATGGAACAAGCTACTGACTTATTGGAAATAATACATACCGATGTATGCGATCCAATGAGTGTTGATGCTCGTGGCAAGTATCGTTATTTTCTGACCTTCACAAGATGATTTGAGCAGATATGGGTATATCTACTTGATGAAACATAAGTCTGAAATAGTTGAAAGGTTCAAAGAATTTCAGAGTGAAGTGGAAAATCATCGTAACAAGAAAATAAAGTTTCGCGATCTGATCGTGGAGATGAATTTTGAGTTACGAGTTTGGTCTTCAATTAAAACAAAGTGGAATAGTTTCACAGCTCACGCCACATGGAACACCACAACATAATGGTGTGTCCGAACGTCAGAACCGCACTTTATTGGATATGGTGCAATCTATGATGTATCTTACCGATTTACCACTATCGCTTTTGGGTTATGCATTAGAGACAGCTGCATTCACGCTTAATAGGGCACCATCTAAACCGCTGAGATGACACCGTATGAACTATGGTTTAGCAAGAAACCTAAGCTGTCGTTTCTTAAAGTTTGGAGTTGTGATGCTTATGTGAAAAAGTATTCACCTGATAAGCTCGAACCCAAATCGGAGAAGTGCGTCTTCATAGAATACCCAAAAGAAACTGTTGGGTACACCTTCTATCACAGATCCGAAAGCAAGATATTTGTTACTAAGATGGATCCTTTCTAGAGAAGAAGTTTCTCTCGAAAGAAGTGAGTGGGAGGAAAGTAGAACTTGATGAGGTGATTGTACCTTCTCCCTTATTGGAAAGTAGTTCATCACAGGAATCAGTTCCAGTGATTCCTACACCAATTAGTGAGGAAGTTAATGATGATGATCATGAAACTTCAGATCAAGTTGCTCCCAAACCTCGTAGGTCTTCCAGAGTAAGATCCACACCAGAGTGGTACGGTAATCCTATTCTAGAAGTCATGTTACTAGACCATGATGAACCTACGAACTATGAGGAAGCGATGATGAGCCCAGATTCCGCGAAATGGTTTGAGACCATGAAATCTGAGATGGGATCCATATATGAGAACAAAGTGTGGACTTTGATGGAGTTGCCCATGATCGGCAAGCCATATTATATAAATGGATCTTCAAGAGGAAGATGATGCTGATAGTAGTATTACTATCTACAAAGCTCGACTTGTCGCAGAAAGGTTTTCGACAAGTTCAAGGTGTTGACTACAATGAGATTTACTCAACTGTAGCGATGCTTATGTCTGTCCGAATCATGTTAGCAATCGCCACATTTTATGAAATCTGGCAAATGGATGTCAAAACTACATTCTTTAATGGATTTATTAAAGAAGAGTTGTATATGATGCAACCGAAGATTTTGTCAATCCTAAAGGAGCTAACAAAATGTGCAAGCTCCAAAGATCCATCTATGGACTGGTGCAAGCATCTCGAGTTGGAATAAACGCTTTGATAGTGTGATCAAAGCATATGGTTTTATACAGACTTACGGTGAAGCCTGTATTTACAAGAAAGTGAGTGGGAGCACTACAGCATTTCGATAAGTATATGTGAATGACATATTGTTGATCGGAAATAATGTAGAATTATTCGCAAAGCATAAAGGAGTATTTGAAAGGAGTTTTTCAAAGAAGGACCTCGGTGAAGCTGCGCATAAATTGAGCATCAAGATCTATTGAGATAGATCAAAACGCTTGATAAGTTTTTTCAATAAGTACATACCTTGTCAAGATTTTGAAGTAGTTCAAAATGGAACAGTCAAAGAAAAGTTCTTGCCTGTGTTGCAAAGGTGTGAAATTGAGTAAGACTCAAATCCCACCACAAAGCAGAAAATAGAAAAGAGAATGAAAGTCATTCCCTATGCCTCACCATAGG
This sequence comes from Aegilops longissima, assembly GCA_021605205.1. Lineage (NCBI taxonomy): Eukaryota > Viridiplantae > Streptophyta > Magnoliopsida > Poales > Poaceae > Aegilops > Aegilops longissima. Next base: position 595,245,677 of record CM038677.1, read on the forward strand.
TTCTATAAAGTATGCTATGCTATGTACTGCACCTATTGTATACCTTGCTCAATTTGGCAAGGAGTACAAATAGTGATCTAGGAGTAGATCATCGAAATTGGTCAAGAACATCCTTAGTGAGGACTAAGGAAATATTTCTCGATTATGGAGGTGATAAAAGAGCCCGTCAGAAAGAGTTACATCGATGCAAGCTTTTTACACTGATCCGGATGACTCTAAGTCTCAATCTGGATACATATTGTAAGTGGGAGCAATTAGCTAGAGTAGCCCGTGCAAGAGCATTGTAGACATAGAATATTTGCAAAATACATACGGCTCTGAATGTGATGCACCGCTGACTAAACTTCTCTCACGAGCAAAACATGATCATACCTTAGTACTCTTTGGGTGTTAATCACATAGTGATGTGAACTAGATTATTGACTCTAGTAAACCCTTTGGGTGTTGGTCACATGATGATGTGAACTATGGGTGTTAATCACATATAGATGTGAATATTAGTGTTGAATCACATGATGATGTGAACTAGATTATTGACTCTAGTGCAAGTGGGAGACTGAAGGAAATATGCCCTAGAGGCAATAATAAAAGTTATTATTTATTTCCTTATTTCATGATAAATGTTTATTATTCATGCTAGAATTGTATTAACCGGAAACATAATACATGTGTGAATACATAGACAACCAGAGTGTCACTAGTATGCCTCTACTTGACTAGCTCGTTAATCAAAGATGGTTATGTTTCCTAACCATAGACATGAGTTGTCATTTGATTAACGGGATCACATCATTAGGAGAATGATCTGATTGACTTGACCCATTCCGTTAGCCTAGCACTTGATCGCTTAGTATGTTGCTATTGCTTTCTTCATGACTTATACATGTTCCCGTAACTATGAGATTATGCAACTCCTGCTTACGGAGGAACACTGGTGCTACCAAACGTCACAACGTAACTGGGTGATTATAAAGGAGTACTACAGGTGTCTCCAAAGGTACATGTTGGGTTGGCGTATTTCGAGATTAGGTTTTGTCACTCCGATTGTCGGAGAGGTATCTCTGGGCCCTCTCGGTAATACTCATCACCTAAGCCTTGCAAGCATTGTAACTAATGAGTTAGTTACGAGATGATGTATTACGGAACGAGTAAAGAGACTTTCCGGTAACGAGATTGAACTAGGTATTGGATACCGACGATCGAATCTCGGGCAAGTAACATACCGATGACAAAGGGAACAAAGTATGTTGTTATGCGGTTTGACCGATAAAGATCTTCGTAGAATATGTAGGAACCAATATGGGCATCCAGGTTCCGCTATTGGTTATTGACCGAGAATAGTTCTAGGTCATGTCTACATAGTTCTCGAACCCGTAGGGTCCGCACGCTTAGGTTTCGGCGATGCTTATATTATGAGTTTATGAGTTTTGATGTACCAAGGAGTTCGGAGTCCCGGATGAGATCGGGACATGACGAGGAGTCTCGAAATGGTCGAGACGTAAAGATTGATATATTGGACGACTATATTCGGAGTTCGGAAAGGTTCCGAGTGATTCGGTATTTTTCGAGTACCGGGAGTTACGGGAATACGGGGAAGAGTATTGGGCCTTAATGGGCCTTAGTGGAAGGGCCAGGAGGTGGCGTGCGCCCTCCCAAGCCCAGTCCGAATTGGACAAAGGGTTTGGGCGCAGCCCACCTCTCCCTTCCTTCTCCACTTCCCCCTTTCCCCTTCTCCTAGTTGGACTAGAAAGAAGGAGTCCTACTCCCGGTGGGAGTAGGACTCCCCTGGCGCGCCTCCTCCTAGGGTCGGCCTCCTCCTCCCTCCCTCCTTTATATACGGGGCAGGGGCACCCCATGACACACAAGTTGATCTACGGATCGTTCCTTAGCCGTGTGCGGTGCCCCTCCACCATATTCCACTTCGTCATATCGTCATGAGCTTAGCGAAGCCCTGCGCCGGTGAAGTCATATCGTCATGAGCTTAGGCGAAGCCCTGCGTCGGTGGAGCATCATCATCGCCACCACGCCGTCGTCTTGTGGAACTCATCCCCGACGCTTTGCTGGATCGGAGCCCGGGTTCGCCATCGAGCTGAACGTGTGCAGAACTCGGAGGTGCCGTCGCTCGGTGCTTGGATCGGTCGGATCGTGAAGACGTACGACTACATCAACCGCGTTGCTATAACGCTTCCGCTTTCGGTCTACGAGGGTACGTGGACAGACACTCTCCCCTCTCGTTGCTATGCCATCACCATGGTCTTGCGTGTGCGTAGGATTTTTTTTGAAATTACTACGTTCCCCAACATAAACATGTAGAAAGAACTACAAAGCAGGATAGTACCATTCCTAACAAGTGCTGCAGTTTTGAACTAAGATTCAGTAGTTAATTAATTCTGAGAGTGGCATTGCTTAATTTTACCAGCGGCATTAGATTAACGAAAAGCATAAACAGTTCTAGGGGAGAGTGGGCGCAACAACAGTATGTGCTTCCATCTACTTATAAAGGGGGTGATGCAGAGTTTGTTGTTACAAAGCAACAAGCATCATGTCTAGGTTGGTCCCATTTTTGTTCACTACTTAATGGGAAAAGACAGCAATACAATAGCTTCAATTCAACATTTATTTAAACAGTACCAATACAAGCAACACAACATCTCAAAGCACAATACACAATCATGTGGATGAAGGCCTATACTGACCTTTCATGAGAAGACCAGGATAAAGTACGGATCTGCCAACACGAATAGGAAATCAAATCTCGTTTTGTGCAGTTGCACTGAAATCAAGCAAAGTGTTTCGCGTAGCGAAGCAAAATGTCGCAATAGCAACAAGTTGAATAGATATCCCTGTTTCAACAGAGGCAAAAAAGGAATCAATTACTGGCTAATAAAGGAGGATGAAACATGCGGCCACAAAAATGGTAATCCCGCCAATCCCTAACAAGTGTTGCAGTTTTGAAATAAGATTCAGTAGTTAATTCGAGAGTGGCATCAATTATCGGCTTATAAAGGGGTGATGCTGAATTTGTTGTAACAAAGCAACAAGCATCATGTCTGGGTTGGTCCCATTTTTGTTCACTACTTAATGGGAAAAGACAGCAATACAATAGCTTCAATTCAACATTTATTTAAAATAGTACCAATACAAGTAGCACAACATCTCAAAGCACACTGCACAATCATGTGGATGAAGGCCTGTACTGACCTTTCATGAGACGGACAAGATAAAATACGAATTTGCCAACACGAATAGGAAATCCAATCTCGTTTTGTGTAGTTGCACTGAAATCAAGCAAAGTGTTTTGCGTAGCGAAGAAAAATGACGCAATAGCAACAAGTTGAACAGATATCCCTGTTTAAACAGAGGCAAAAAAGGAATCAATTACTGGCTAATAAAGGAGGATGAAACATGCGGCCACAAAAATGGTAATCGCGCCAATCCCTAACAAGTGATGCAGTTTTGAAATAAGATTCAATAGTTAATTCTGAGAGTGGTATCAATTACTGGCTTATAAAGGGGGTGATGCTGAATTTGTTGTAACAAAGCAACAAGCATCATGTCTGGGTTGGTCCCATTTTTGTTCACTACTTAATGGGAAAAGACAGCAATACAATAGCTTCAATTCAACATTTATTTAAAACAGTACCAAAACAAGTAGCACAACATCTCAAAGCCACTGCACATCATGTGGATGAGACCAAGATTTGAAACAACTCGCCACGAAGAGTGGAAACAAATCTTGATCTCCTTTGTGCAGTTCCACAAAAATTAAGAAAAATCACCGGTGTGACATTCAAGTTGAACTGCACAAAACACTTTTAAAACATAAGTGTTTCGAGTAGCGAAGCAAAATGTCGCAATAGCAACAAGTTGAATCGATACCCCTGTTTTAACAGAGGCAAAAAAGGAAACAATTACTTGCCGATAAAGGAGGATGAAACAAACGGTGACAGAAAGAAGCATCTAACTTATCTTGGATGGAAAACAAAGTAGGATAGTAGCATTTCTAAAACGGTTGCATTGATTCATATTAACAAAGACATTCTCTTGAAACAACATTCATTAAAAAATGTAATTTACTTTTAACAGTGGCATTGCTTCAATTTTCCGGCGGCATTCTTAGATTAACAACAGCAAAATAGTTGTATGGGACATGCCAGCACCATGTAAATCCCACACGATAAATGGGTGATGCAGAGTATGTAGCCAAGCAGCATATATGCGTTGGTCCCATATTTGTTCTCTTTGAACCTTTTTCCTAACTGAGGGCAGCAAACCTAGTCCTGCACAAACTACCCGACCCCCCAGTTTCTTTCCCTTTTCAACAAAGAGATCGGTTCCTTACAGATGTGTGTACTGGGTTACCCCCTTTTTCCCTTTTCGACCTACAAAGCGGCTGGATAGCCAGTCTATACTACTTTCCGCCCCTCCTTTCCTCATTGAAGCACATCCTAGATTCTTGCTCCAGCCCACCGCATCCTTCTTTCCTCTTTGAACCAAGACCTAGATTCGACTACAAATCGAAAAAGATCCACATGCAGCTAGAGCAACGACGGTTTCAAAGAAACTTATACCTTAGGGTCGTCAGGATGTGGCAAGGCGTGCGGCGGGAGGCCGGATCTGCCCACACTATGTACAATAGCGAGGAAGAAGGGGTCGGTGGTTCTCCGGCACATGCGCTGGGTGAAAGAGAACAGCGCAGGCGGCAGTGGATTGCCTCCTTTGCCGAAGGCGATAGAGTGAACGCTGCACCTCCTCCCCTTCCCGGTGCGATGGGATATGTACGCCTCCTTCACCAGCTGTGAGGGGGGAGAGAGAGACAAGAGGCCAACGCAGTCTTGTTTAGATCTGGTGAAGAGAGGGTGAGAGACTGTGAATATAGCAAACACTAGCAAATGAACGCTGAGCCTCTAGCGTGTAACATATATGTAGTGCGGCGAGCGTGTGGAGAGTGTAAACCCTAGCGAACAAGCGCTGAGGCTCCCGCTTATATATATACTACTGTAGTACAGACTGAGCTCCGGTGCCTTCTTTGCACTGCTTTTGGCTGTATGACAGTGAGCCAAGAACATTTTGGGCCCACCTGTCATAAACCCAAAGGCAGGTGCACTAAGTCAAGCCGCGTCCATATAGTACTCTCGTGTATACGACTAATATATACTAGTGGAGTGGTTTTCTTATTCTCTCCATAACAATCGTTTTAAATTGTGTAAGTATGAAACGAAACTCTTTATTTAATGTACAGTGAAGAAAACTAGTACTACTTCCGATGAACTAACGATCCACGCCCACGCGTCCTGGTCGCACTTCCTGTCCTTAACGTGTGGTACACTACCCTCCCTTAAGTGAACGACCACAAATGCGCAAAATTATCGGAAACGTGTGAGAGTGTGTACAAATAAAGAATTTTAATTTCAATTATCGGAAAGGTTCGAGAGTATTACAAAGTTTGACTTCTGTCAAATCTAATATGCGGAGTAAATAAAAATGGAGGGCTACTACGTCCATCCGGGTTTTTAGTCCACACCATTTTTTAAATCAAAGTTAATAGCTGGACAAATAAAATTACAGGGGAGCTGGAGACAAAGTTGTGAGAAGGCTTAGAAATCAATACAAAACTTATGCTCTTAGTACCAACGTCGATCCTTCTTCGAGGGAAACATTTGGTTCATAGCCAATTGTGTGATAAAATTGCACCAACGTGAAAGACGACTGCGTCTCCAACGCAACCAAGGTGAACTGACGAAGGATATCATCTTTGTGCGTAACAAGCAAAGAGCACTGATGGAAGACAACTTGTTTTTTATTGAAAATCGATCAGCTTCACCAGCCGACGCAACCATGAGGCGCAACCATGAGCATTGATAGGTCATCGTGGTGATGCATCATCCATTTGGCATCAAGTTTGGGTGAGGCACCTATGAAGTTCGACAAATCCTCACTGTGGTCTGTTTCTTATGAGTAATCAAGCTCGAGGAAGGAAGAACCACGTGGCAGAGGACACTGAGGCGGAACAACAATGGCCATCCAATTTTGTGCAGTTCCACTAAAATTGAGGAAGACATGCCCGGGTATGGAGACACGCATCGCTGTTTCCAAAAATATAAAAAAGAGTTAGCAACGACATCTCCAATCATATTTGTCCAACTGGCACATTATTTACATTGTTAATTATATACGCCGCAATATTAACGTACAACATCTCGTTTGCGCACGTCCGGACCGCTGCCACGGCCGGTCCTGACCAACCCGAACCCTCTTCATCACCCGCGCGTGCTTCCCGCCCGAAACGGTCAGTGCCGCATTCATGCCCGGCCAGAGCGGACGCGACCTCTCACTGGCGCCGGCATTGAAGCGGCACGTCGACCGAGAGAGCGTCGCCCGCGCCGCTTCCGGGTGCACGCGGCTGCTCCGCGTTCAAAGGTCGCAATAGCCGGCTACAACATGCATGTAAAAAGTTCTTGGGAGTCCGTGCTACAGCTAGCTGTCCTCCCCCAACTCGTCAATCTCTTCCAATAGTGCTAGTACTCCATGGCACGATCCATCAGACAAGCAGGCGGGAAAGTTATCGTATACTTGGTTTGCGGTGAGTGGCATGCCGAGCGACCGTGTGGGGTCGAGCCGTGGAGGAGGGTGAGACACGAACACGACAGAAGTGATTTAAACGTTGGTTTTGCTCGATGGCGCGATCCAATGAAACAAAACGTTGGTTTCTGTCCATTTCCATTTTTTCTCCGGAAAAACGGAGACTTTCTACTCCATTTTCATTCCTATTCCAAGGTTGCCCCGTTACAACATTCCATCAAATACAAAGTAAAACAAACACGCATGCTGATGCATCTCAATGATTCACAGATCATAGCCAATATTTACATCACAACTAAAGGAAAAAGTTGTGAGAGCATGTACAAAAGAAAAACTACTGATGGGGTCACTACGACTTAAACCCTAAACCCTAAACATGATTTAATTCCCTGGCCAGGTAGAACCAGCCGAAGGAAAGACGGCTGGCACCCTCGGATCATACAATGCTTTTGTGCAGTTCCACTAAAATCGACCTGAGCATCCCTGATGGCAAAGATATTGAAGAAGTGTGATTAGAATAATAGTACTGGCACTATTTCATGAGACATAAACTCATCACAAGTAGAAGCCGGTAGAAGTAGAGAAAGATCGACATGGAGATGGAGCTACGGCAGTGGAGCAAGCCGGCTCCAAAAGGAAGATGGACTACCTGGGACGTCGGGCTGTAGCTAGAAGGGCGGTTGGGACGCAGCATCGGCCCATACCGCGGTGACCCTCGATTGGGACGCACCGACTGTGGGTTTTCTCCCTCGCCGATGTCGACCGCGTCTACGCAGAACATTGTTCCCTTCCCCCAGCTGCAGGATCAGGCCCGTCGTTCTATGCTTGTGAAGAGAGCAACCTTAGCAAGCAGGCTTGTAGCTTAGGCTCCTGCTAGTGTATATATAGTGGTTTTCTTTTTCTCTCCATATCAACCATTTTATATTGCGTACATGTCATTCAAGAGTGAAATGATGGTTGCTTCTTCCGACTAACTTATTGTGTGATTTGACTGCTCCTTAGTGGCCCCTACACGTACTCCCCCTACGTGTATGCAACAATCACACGTACACATGGACGCAAAAACGCGCGCGACGCCCTAATGCATGCATGTCCGAGCACACGACGGAACACACACGGTCACGCTAAGTGCTGAACCTACACGTGCATGCACACACATAATCAGTTAGGGTGAGCTAGTGACCGTATAAACACCGGAAAATACATATATTGAGCACAATGAGCGTATTATGAAGTCCACTAACCGTATTTTTACAAATATACAGTGACAGAAAGTGTATTTATCTCGTTTGACCGGAGAGGAGGCAGTATGGACTAGCATTACTTTGCTGTGTCCCGTCAACTTGCCAAATGAGGAGAAGGTTGCAGGACGGGAGAAGCTTGCTGCTGTGGCTCACAGGACAAGGAGAAACTTTGACTAATGCAAGCTCTCCTCGCTCAAAGCGGTGGACGTGCAAGAGTTAATTCGTGTCGATTGCCGTAAGCATACACTATACTACTAGTGCTACTATTGTTCGACTTCCTAATAGGCTTAACAGCCAAGCTTAAAGTTTACTAGTACTAGCACTACTACTATAGTCTATAAAGGCGTACTATACTAAGTACTAGGAACCGGATGGAGGAGCGCTCGCACTCTTATTATAATTTTAAAATATAATAAAGCAATCTTCAACACATTTGGTTCTCTTCGAGGGTTCTCGCATGTGATAATGGAAGTTGATTGCATAGAACACTCGCCACAATTCTCGCTTAATTCTGGCTCATATCCTGTTACAAATAGTAGCGCTCGTAATATTTCCTCTTTTTGTTATTCAACATGTAAACAGGTCAGCAAACCTTGCGGCGCATCTTCGTGCGAACCGTGCTTGCTGCACTTTGAATGTGGCGAGAGCTGGCTTGATGAAACACCTCGCTTCCTACTTCTTTTTTGGGGTACCTCGCTTCCTAGTGACCAAAGTGTCTTGGCTGATCGTCCTAAGAATGCTTATATATGAATAAAGCTCTCTCATTTACCAGCAAAAAATATTAAGCCATATTAGCCGAAAAGGAGGGAGTATGGACTAGCACTACTTTTTGGTGTGTCCTGTCAACTCGCAGAACGAGGAGAAGCTTGCAGGACAAGGTGAAGCTCGCCACGCTTTTTGACTAATGCAACCTACCCTCAGTGGACATGCATCACTCCATTCGGTGTCAGATTGTCAGAGGCATACACTGTAGTACCCAACATGCGGAGTACCTTGTTCGACTTCACGAAGAGCCGAAGAGCCAAGAGCAGTAGTACGAGTAGTACTACTACTAGAACCGCATGGTGGAGCGTCTGTACTCTTATTTTTTATCTCTAATAAAGTACACGTTTATTCCGGAGAAGGGCGGAAAACGACACCTCTACATGTAATGAATGATATCGATCAACCAACCATGCTCGAATATATCTTGGCCTCCGTGCGAGACCGTCTTTGTGTTCTCGCTCCTCGTCTCTCTCAAGGAACGGCGGGTTCGATATTTGCCGTCAATTGAGATCGGTTTGCTCACACTCCTGTCCCACATGTCAGTGATATGCCAACAGGAGGTGCGTTGACCGACTGGCCATACGCGTACTTGGTTTTACACCTTCATACTACTCCTCCCTCCGTCACAGTTTACAGGGCACGCTTCATTATGATGCATTTCTCTCAATGCATTTCCACCACCAAAGAGACTTTAGAGGCGTTTGGTTTAATGCTCAATTAATTAGGGCATGGTAACTGCAATCAAGTCCACAATTTTCTCTCCATGTACTACAGTACTACTACGGAGTGGAGTAAGTGCATGCATGTGTGTACCCGGGGTGGAAGCAGTGCATGCATGTGTGTACGCCGTGCTATAATTACCAATGCTATTTTTCAGGACGGTCGCTAGTCGCCTTGGTCCCACATATTTTTTTCTTTTTTCTTTAGCGTGCTGTATAAACAGTGACTGATGGAGTAGTATGAGCGGATTCAATGTAGCGACCCGACCTCAGACGGTCAAGCCTCGTGTTGTCGTGCCATCCTCGGATCAAGATGTTTGCACACACAAGACATCAATGTATATATCAAAGTGCAATCACATGTATAATTAATGTAAAACTGATATATACCTCATAGGTCACAGGGAAACAAAAGTCGGGTGTGGAGTCCCATCAACGCCATCGGCAGGTTGAGTGTAGACCGTAACCTCAGATCGTAACTCTTACTGTCGAGGAAATATCTGCAACATGATACGTTGCAGCCGTGTAGGTTAGTACATTGAATGTACCGCAAGATCACAATAAGAGAAAACAGATGATAAACTATACTATATGCGGTATGGCTTTGTGGCTCAGATTCTGAGTTTTGTTTATGTAAAAGCTTGTTTTATTTTCCCTACATCAAAGGAATAAATGAAGTCTGTACTATAGAGTTTTCTATCATGACATGGTTCCGCCAACCGATGTCTCATAGCCCAAATTCATCATTAGTTGCCCACAATTAAGTTATCAGTCCGGTGTTGAGAGTTCCAGATAGATCCAGTCCAGATGCTCAAATTGTCCGTAATCGGGACACGGCTAATCGATTAGGTTTTAACCCTCTGCAGAGGTTTGTACACTTTACCCGCAAGATTCGATCCCTCTTTTTACGTTCTCGCACTTGTGGTGTTTGAGAACAAGATGACCAAACATGGTCTTCCAAGAGTTCCCACGACCACCGTCCGGTGCTCATTCAATCCTACCGTAGTTCCACATCTGCTAGCACCGCCCTAGCTGAGTCACAACTTGGGTCAACCAAGCCAGAGCCCATAGTGACTTGCGGTTGCACAGTAAGCTTCCGGGCATGAAGTATTCTTCCGTCTCTTTGAGTCTAGGTGAAGCTTTCCGCAAGATGTCATGGCGCTTCTCCATGCATCCCGCCAACCACCGGATTCTCCAGGTGCCCGTCAACCATCCTTCACCCAATGAGTGTGTATTGAATTCTTGTCTCGAGTCTTGAAGTCTTGAGGCCTTGAAGATGCAGTCCTTGCAGATTCCATCATGGAGTTGTCGTCATTGACGTAGATCCTCCATCCTCACACCACTCCCGAGCACTCATACCAAACCCGTCTACTATAGCGTAGCATTAAAATAAAATATCGTCCCGGGCTTGGTAATAGGGTGATGGGTTCCTACCTCATGCATACTACTCCACTACAAGGATTGAATATCACTACTGGAGGGATTGTTGCGAAGATGACACTAGATGCAATAAAACACATAGGTATGAAAACATGGTCAAAGTGAACTTGCCTGGTAAGTTGATGTAGATAACAAAACTCTCGAATAATGACTTGGTAGAACTATTCGTCACTCCATTGAAAATCTATATAGTCAAACATAGCATTCGTATAAGCAAACATCCTAGCAAACAATTCTAACACTCATAATAAAACCAACAAATATAAATGCAAATCAATGAACACCAAATAAAAACAAAGGAAAACTACACAACAAAACTACTAAAGAAAACTCTAGGACATAACACAAAAATAGTTTTGTCCTAAGTAAAATTTAACAACAAAGAAAATTCCAACATAATAAATAATCTGAACAGAAAATATAAAACAACTAATTTTAACAGAAAGTATTTTTCATAAACTTTTAATAGCAAAAAGAAACAAATAAAAAGCTTTTATGAAACACTAACTATGTCCTAAACCAGTTGTCATACAAAACTAAATAAAATAAATTTTAAAATAAAACAAAATTTTATTTAGTTAACTAACAGAAACAAAACTAAATTTGTCAAAAGTGACAAAAGTAAATAATTTAAAACTAATAAAATAATAAAGAAAAGACTAAAACAAAGCTATAACTAAAACAGTACTCTCTTGCTAAAAACCTAATTTAAAAATAAAGTAAAAATAAAGAAGTATATGCTACTGGATAGACAAAACCATAATAAAACAGTAGCAAAAAGAATCAAGCAAAAATACTTTGTAAAACTCAAAATATGACCAAATTAGTGATTTGAACAAATTTCATCAAATTCAAATCTAAACTATTCAAATTTGAAACCTAAGTACACAAACAGAAACTTAAGCAAATTTGTGACACAATTCAAAAAGAATCACTCAATTTGGATTAAAAACTTAAAAGTTATAAGCAATATAAAATCAGAACTATTCTGATTTTAAAACAGAAACGAAAAAAAAAGAAAACGGGCAGGTGCTACGTGGCCTACTGCTGCTGGCTAAAACGGTGAGCGTTCGGTAACTAAACGGCGCTCGGCCGATACTTAACAAAACCGTGCATGCACGTGTAATAAAAAAACCGAGGAACTGGTTCGAGCTAAACCGGACTTAACCGTAAATAAACCGCACTAAAACTGTTCTAATAAAATAAAAACCTAACCCTTCGCTAGATCTAATCTGAGCCGTTGAAAAAATATCGGAGGGAGGAGATGCTCACCGCGGCGGCGATGAACTCCGGCGAGGTGCTCCGGCTTTGGTGGTCGACGGGGACGGCGCTCTGGTCGTCGGCGAGCTCGGTGAACTCGTTGGAAGGATGCAGCGGACGAAGGCGATCACGGTTGTGGCCTCGGTGGAGCTCGGGGACGAAGGAGGAGGACGGCGGCGAGGTTGAGGCGGCGGTGGCGTTCGGGTGGTCGGCGGCGGCGGCGTTCCAAGGGCGCAGGAGCTCGGACGAGTCCTCGGTGAGGTGCGGTGGACGGTGTTGAGGCAATTGGTGAAGGTGGCGGGGCTCGGGGACGACGGAGGGAGTGGTTAGAGCGACAATGGCGCGGTGGCGGAGGCGGAGCTCCGGCGAGCAATAGACGGCGAGGGAGAGGGATTCGGGGGTCGGGAAGGAGGGAAAGGGTAGAGGAGACGGGTTTATATAGGGGGACTTGGAGGAGGCGGATCGGGAGAGGATCCCGAGGATCACGGGATTCGGCGGCGGCGGTGGTTCTCAGCGCAAGTGTGACTTGGGAGGAGGAAGAAGGGTGCGGGCCCTGCTGTCACGAGAGAGCGAGCGAGGGAGGAGCGGGCGGCGGTGCGAAGGGGTTTCAAGGGTGGGCTGCTGGGCCAGCCTGGCGCATAGGTGGGCCGAGGAGAGAGAGAGTTGGGCCTCTCGGCTTTCGGCCGCCGTTTTCCTATTTTTTATAAAACATAGACAATAAAGTAAAACAAATAAATAAGTAAATAAATAATATTATATAGACATATAATATATCAAAATTTTCAGAAAAAATTTCCTACAACATGAACTATTTTTCAAGTTCAAATAAAATCCTCAAAAATTTACAAAACTCAAATAGTGTTGCTGTTGCAATAAAACCCAACAACAATCATTTTTAAAATACCAAAATTATTTCAAAATTATTTTCTCCTAATTTTCCATTGAAAAGAATCATTTTACCCATATTTCCATATATTTTATTTTTTTTGGAGAAAAATAATTTGAATAAAAACCCAAATACTCCAAATTGAAAGGGGGTTTCAAAATACTTTCAAATGACTTTCAATTTGATTCTTTTTAACTTCCAACTCCTATTTCATATAATTGAAGAAGTCATTTTATCTTCTCTCATGAAAATCATTGAGTTGCATAAAGCTTTGAATTTGAAATATTTTCAAATGAAATTCAAATCTTTTCCAAAACCCTTTTTCATTTAAAATGAAAGAAGTCATGTCATCTTCACTCTAGGGTTTTGTGTTGGAACGAAATTGAATTCATTGAGATCCAAAAAGGGAAAGGGAAAATTTGGGAAAGTCATTTCATTCCCTCTCATTCAACTTTCAAAAAGTTTCAAATCCCACTCAATTTCACTCAATCAATCAAACAAACAATCAAACAACAAGCATAGTTATTTATTTAATATAACATTCCAAAATTTAGAATTTTGGGATGTTACATTCAAAGAAGAGCGTATTGATGGTTGCTTCTTCAGAGCAACTTACAGTGGGAAAGGTGGGGCTTATGATTTGACTGCTCATTACTCACTATTAATGCGGCGCAACGACCGGGCTGAGTCTCCCATGCGGTTGTGCACTACCCCCTCGGTTCTTAAATATACTCTGGAGTATATTTGTCTTTCTAGAGATTTCAACGAGTGACTACTCAAATATATGTCTTTTTAGAGATTTCAAATGGACTGGCACATACGGATGTATATATACATATTTTAGAGTGTAGATTCACTCATTTTGCTCCGTATGTAGTCACTTGTTGAAATCTCTAGAAAGACGAATAGAATATTTAGGAACGGAGGGAGTACATATACGAAGCAAAATGAGTGAATCTACGCTCTAAAATATGCCCGTTTGAAATTTTTAAAAAGAGAAATATTTGGGAACGAAGGAGTATAATTTTGTGCATGGCACATGGACCCGGATGATGAAGAGGCTTCTGGCAATGCTATCAAGCTTCCATCATTTGTTTACGTAATTGACGTACTATACAAATAATTTTCCACCGACATGAAATTGTACAATGGTGTGAGCTTTCTGCTTCTGTTTCGCGTGTCTTGCCATCGATGTTCTTTCAGAAACAATAGAAAACTAACTTCCTTGCTAATGCATGTCAATTATTAGCAGATCAGAGCTAATAATTACATCACAACCGAAGACAGAGTTGTGAGAAGGTGATAAATTAAAATTGATCCATGCTTTCATTGGCAGCAACGCCCCCCAGCTCTGTCTAAATCAACAAGGCATGTTGGGAAAAAAGTAACTGTCTGGAGCATGCAACATTCCGATCATTTTGTGCAGTTCCACTAAAATAGAGCTGAGCGTCCCTGTTCCAAAGATATTAAGTGTGACTATGATAATAGAGGACTGCTGATGAAACAATAAACACACAAATAGAAGCCGGTCACCTTTGCAGTCTCTCTTAAGACTAACTAGTTGGAGAAGATTAGGCTCGGAGTTGGATGAGGAGGATAGAGCAAAACCAATCTCCCTTTGTGCAATCAAGATGAAATGTAGAGACGTTTCCGTGTGACATTTAGTACAACTGCACAAAACACTCTTAAGAAAAAAGTGATTTGTGCAGTTCACCAAAAGGTCGCAATAGCAACGAGGTGAAATGGATAGCCCTGTTTGCAAAAAAGAGGTAGAAAGGAAACAATTACTGGCCAATAACAGTTGATGACACATGTGACGACAAAAAAGAAGCATATTCCTTGCCCTAAGGGAAGATAACAACACGGTTGTGTTTGTCTAAAATGGTGTGAGGACGAGAATGCAATATGGAAAGTACGCTGGACGAGCTACGTTTTGGGCAAAGAACTATGAAGATCCACATGCAGCGACGTAGGAAGACGGACAGTGGAGCAAGGCCGGAGGGGACACCAGGAGGTCGTCGGGATGTAACTAGGTGAGCGGCGGCGAGCGGAATCTACGAGCAGGTGGCGTAGGCCCTGCCGTGCCGGAGCTTGGTCAGAGAGAACAACGTGTACCGCAGATCTGGACGTGGTGCGTCGGCGCCGTAGAATGGACAAACGATGCACTTCCTCCCTTTCCCCCGGCGGATGGGATGCGGCCGGATCAGTGACCAATGGTGTGAGAGAGTGAGGCCACCGCACTCCCTTTCCCCCGGCGGACGGGATGCGGCCGGATCAGTGACCAACGGTGAGAGAGATAGAGGCCACTGCAGCCTTGTGTGAGATACTCTGAAGAGCGACAAACCAGGCACGCAAGGCCCCATTGTATATAGTGAGCGGACTACCTTTTTCTCCATAAACATTGTTTTATATTCTGTGTACGTGCCGTTGAGTGCTATAACTTTATTTAAAAATAACGCGGCAACGCGTCAAGTCAAACTTTGTTTCGTGCAGGCGTGGTAGACGACCTCCCTAGGTAAACAACCGCTACAGGCGTTCAAATTAGCATGCGGGCTGCCATTTCGTAAAGAAATGAGCTCCACCGTGTACCCGCGCAGGTGTGGCTGGGCACAAAGTGTGAGTACGTGCACGGTGCACCTATTCTCTTCTTGTATACGTACACCACCTACGTGGGGTTGTGTGAGAGAGATACAAACCTAGAGAGATATAGTGTGTGGGTTCTTGAGAGTTTTTTGGGGGGGTCAATCAAAAATGTAGCATATGCAATGTGTGTGAAATAGAGTCCTGGATATAACATATATATAGAGGGGGCGATCCATGAGAAGAGAGTGGAGGTATCATCGGCTTGAGGTGAAAATAGAGTCGAAAAGAGGGATGATGTGTGTGTGTGTGTGCGCGCACGATCGATAAAGAGTGCCATCGAATTTGTGTGTGCCCACATCATAGATATAGAGTGGCTGGCCTACTGGAACGTGAGAGGGGACATGTGCAGTTTGTCTCTGTGGCATGGATACCTATCTGCAGCGCTCGACTATCGGTGTGTGGTGGGGGAAGAGGGAGGCCCAATTAACTATAGAGGTACAATGGCTGGTATATGTGTGGAGGAGGAGAGACGACTACCTCATGTATTAAGGAGATCGATCTGCCTCATGTATTAAGGGAGATCGATCGGCATCCATGCATATGTGCAGGAGAGGAATAAGGTTGGGAGAGAGACAAAGCTAGAGTGTTGGAGGGGGTGGTAGTGGAGTTACTTCTAACAAATGGTGGGATAGGCTTGCTAGACAAACGGAGGGCACGCCCGTAATATCAATAAGAGAGGAGATGGCTGCTTGTTTTCTGTGCACGTGCGTGTGAGAGACGGGTCAGGAGGCATGCACGAATGATGAGGGGGGACAATGTGGCTGTGGTAAGCGGACATAACTACATAGGAAGATCAATCGCCCTTTGTTAGAGAAAGGAGAGACATAACTTGTGAGGTACGTCGATCGATGGGGGGTAGTTAAAGTCGATCTAGGTATATGTTGGGAGATCGATCGGTATACATGCATGTGTGTGTAGAAGCAAATGAGGCACGAGGAGAAGGATAGAGAGAGAGGGATGCATGTAGGAGGTGGTACGAGAGGCATACTATATCGAAGGGGAGGAGTGTCTTGATCACGAGAACGATGAAAAGAGTGGTGGGAGTGAGGCATGGATGGTGACAAGAGAAGAGGGGAAGCTTGTGTTTGTGCTAGGCACACATGGATAGAGAGGCATATCGATCGATGTGTGCCGTAAAGAAGGAGCTGGGGGGCCTACACACACCGTGGGTGAACGACCTAAAGTGAAAAGATGAATTTGCGCGATGGAGCTAGAGAATGCTGAGGCAGGGTGAGAGGGATGCGGGCGTGTGCATATAACGGTGACACACATGTGTTTATGAACATGTTATACTACATTTAATATATTTTATCTCTACTCTTATAAAAAAACGGAGTTGTTGATGATGGTGTGCCTGCCATCCTGCATTATAGGCCGTCCGATTTATAACTCGCGGATAGCAAGGAAACTATGATGGTTGAAGTTGGCAACAATCATGATTGTAGATTCTTATTGAAATAGTGAAACGAATTCAAATTTAGTTCGAATTGCAGCGGTAGTATAGACATTTGGAATGCACTAAAATGTTGGTATGAGTAGGTTACATGCATTATACAGCAAGCAAAAAAATTTAATCGGACATAACATGGATTCATACTCCCTCCTTCGATCTATATAGGGCGTAATGAGATTTTTAAGACCGCCTTTGACTATTGACAAGATTTATAGTACATGACATGCACAATGTGAAAATTATATCATTGAAAGAACCTTTCACAGACGAAGTTAACAGTGTGCTTTGTGTAAGTTGCATGTCATATATCATTGCTCTAATATTTGGTCAAAGTTAGCATCGAAAAACGCATTAGGCCCTACATAGATGGAAGGAGGGAGTAGCTTTGAATAGCATTTGTATAGTAAAATGGGGCAAGACTCTCTCTTTGTGTGGTGTGAATAGTTTTATTTTTTTCATTTTCTTTTTGGTTGAGGGAAGTGCGAATTGATTTGGTACGTACAAGTACAATATTACTACACGTTAGGCTTGTCCCTAAAATTCAACCCGCATCTTGTTATATCCCAAAAATTCAGATATTGTGCTCCCAAAACTGGCGCCTTCACAACCCGCGCCTTGCTATCCCAAAATTACAACACGCGCGAAAACTCCCTCCAGCTGCCAAATCCCGACACGCGAAATCCCCCTTCTAACCCTGAGCCGAAAGGGCCGCTAGTTCAAATATGTGGGGGGTACTTTTGTAACACACCCTACATTTTGGACAAGCGCCCCTAAGTCATGCTTCACCCTCCCATCGCCCCTTTTCGCCATTCAAAATCCCAGGCCGCCATAACCTCTCCGCTCCAGCCTTGAAACCCCACCCTCCTCCGTCCGCCACGTCACCGCTGCCCAGCCGAGCCTCTTCCCGACGACGTCGTCCACATAACAGCTCGGCGTCCCTCGTCCACCTCCCGGATGAGGATCCTTCGTCCATCTCGCCGTCCTGCCGGTTCAACCGCCCCGTCCTCCACCTCCAAGGAGCTGCTCCAACGATCGCCTCGTCTATCGCGGCTGCTCCATCCCCACAGCGCCGCCTTAACCTGCTCCACCAGAACCGCAACATCCTCACCGACTCCTAGGACGAAACCGAGGCCTACTCGACGCCACCAAAGAGGTTGTACACTCATCGCATCGCACCTTCTCCTTAACTCGACCTCCCGGCGCCGACGGTGCTCCATCCCGCATCCCCATGAAGCGGCTACCTTGAAGCCGGCACCGCGGGCGACATCTCCACGGCGGCTCTCCCCCAGTGCAAGGCCCCTTCCCGGCGGCGTCCATACCAGCCGGATCTGCTGCTGCTGCTCCGGCTCTCGCTCGCTTGCTCGCGCTGCTGCTGCTGCTGCTGCTCCAACTCTCGCTCGATCGCTCGCTCGCCCAGCTGCTGCTGCTGCTCCCTCCCCCCCCCCCCCCTCGCTTGTGCTGCTGCTCTACTCCGATTAAGCCACACTTCAGTCGACTGAATCGACTTTTGGGTCAGTCGAATTTCAGGGGTTGGGGGGGCTCACTGGAGTTAAGGAAGAACCACCCGCAGTGGGGACGGGGGCTCGCCGGAGATGTACCCCACTATCTATCTTAGGGTTCAGGGTGGGGGGGGGGGTAGAGGGCTGGCCGGGGCGGTGGTGGCTGGCGGCTCAGGGGGGTGCAGGTTGAAGATGAACTGCAGGCCCTCCCTAAACTACATGTCAAGTGCCTCTCTGCTACCATTGCGTTCAGTTTCGACAGTAGCATTCAGATTCCACAGTAAATTTCAATTTCGACAGTTAATTTCAGAGTCAACAGTTTTTACCTCATCTGTTGTAGTCAGGTGGTTTTTGGTGATGTTAATTTTACATCCATTTTACATCATATATTGGAGATCCTATTAGAATCCCACTTGAGATTGACGATGTCTGTCTTGTGCTGCTTCAGCCTTGACGTTTTACGGCTCACCTGAGCTGCTCCAACGACAAAATGATCCATCACAACAGAGCAGTGCCCTGGACGCCGTCCACAAATTCATCAGATCTTCCTCCACACCTTCGACAACCACCTCTGCCTCAACTGCTTCAGTGACCAACCCAATGATCTTTGAGGTCGACACTGCTCTGACAAAGAGGTTGTACACTTGTTGCATCACTTATTACTATACATTCACGTCGATCCATTAGGGCTATTTTGGTTCAGCGGAAAACGCCGATCCACCGGTTGTTACCATCACTCTAAATTTCTGCATGCTCTCCTTACATAATCTCACCATATTTTTTCGTATGCATGTCGATATTGTACACAGTCATGCTGAACATGTAGAGAAAAGAGAAGAGTTTTATGCGGCAATACAATGTCATGCAGACATCGCTCCATGGTGGGTTCAATGGCAAACCCTCCCCACCCCTCTCCGTTGTAATCCAGAGGAAGATATCTATTACGAGGCGGATTCGGGCGCTTGACCACTCCTATTTACCCCCAAGGTGTTTGCTCTACCTTGGCATGATGATGTTAGTCATATCATGCATATGTTGCCTTGCAAAGTGCCTACTTTTGACATCATATATGTCATCCGCTTAGTTTAGACATGTTCAGTAATGCCACCTGTTTAGTTTCTATATCATATATGGGAATTATGCAGTCTCATGTCTTTTAGCCAGCCATAATATATGTGAAATTTGCAATGCCATCCTGTTTAACCAGGCATCATATATTTGAATGATATCTTGCCCATCCTTTTCTTCATTACATTTCCATTTGTCGACAATGTTTGTACATTAAACTACTCTTCCCGTGAATCAGCCATTTGGGTGGGAGATGGAAAAATCTGGAGTGAAAACAAGGCCTTGAGCAGATGCAGTTCTACACGTCAAGCAGATCTCTTGTTGGGTCCCAATAGCTCCTCGAGATGGATTCGAGACAGATGACCAGTCCTATTCCCCACCGAGGTGTATGCTCTAACTTGGCATGGTTATATGCTCATATCATGCATACGGTGTCTTGCATTGCATAGTTTAGACATCATATAAACAATATTCAACACCATGTTCTTAGTTCAGACATCATATCGAATGCCCTCTGTTTAGCATATAAATCACATACGTGAATTAAATGATGCGATCCTGATTACTTAGATAACATGTAGGTGAATTATGTCATGCGATCCTGTTTAGTTATTCATCATATCTTTGAATTATGTTATGCTATGCTATCCAGTTTAGATAGACATCATATATGTGAAATTATGTCATGCTATCCGTTTTAGTAAAATAATATACATGTCAACTATTTCATGCCCTCTTTTTTCCACACTATCTATTGCATCTGTCTCTCATACAATGTCTGTACATTCAACTATGTTTCATTTTATCAGCCATTTGAATTGGAGCGGGTGATGCCAGTATCTAGCGGAATAAAAACACGGTCTTCAAATAAAACAGTGCTACCTCTTGGTGGAGATAGCACCCCGGTTGTACATGCACAAGAACCATCCCTACCACACATAACCCAAACTCTCACAGATTGTACCCCTACTGCGATGGACAGAGAACCAGCTTCACCCAATCTAACCCCAACCCCAGCCGATAGTAACCCAGTTCCTGTTGACACTACACCATCTCCACCACAGAGCTCCCAAACAAGAGCAGTTAGTAAGGCAGCTTCAGTGCCCAAAGGGCTAGTACTATCACGGCGAACCCCAACTCCACCAGTTAGTACGCCTATTTCTGTGGAGGAATCACAACCAACCAGTCGTAGTTTAGCATCTATCGCATTTGATGTTGTTAAATCGTATGTGCGTATCTATCCATCTTGGAAATATTTATACTGAAGATGAAGGAAAATGCCAGTTGTAGGTGTATGTCCAGGAGTTATGTGTAAGTAATGTTATTCATGGCAATTACTTTGCTTCGTCCCATACATCCTACCTCCATGATGGTTATAATACAACAAATTTTCCCATTTTTCTCTATAGAGAAGGACCGATTTGGAAACTCAGGATGAGGTAACCTGTACTAATACCTCTGCTATCTTCAAGAATGCTTGGTGGCGATGGGAATTACACAAGAAAACGTACTTCACCGGCAAAGAAACTCATCAAATTCCCTTACGTTCTCTGAGACACATTTATCGATGATGATCGGGAACGCTTGTTCTGATCTTGGTCCCGAACCAAGAATGTAGTAAGGTCTATGAGCTCATTTTCTATTTTTAAGTATCTTATTCTTGCGTCTTACTGTACTCTGTTCATGTATAACAAGTGCCTAAACCTGAAGAACACCTGTTCTAATTTAAGATTCCATTGCTATCATAGTTCAAAAAAGCGCTAGGTGTTAATTGTGCATTTTGCCACCGCCTTGCACTTTACTGACCAAAGTGCATGCTTATGCGCAGTTATGCACAGATTATGTGCAGTTATGCGCAATGCGTTTTGCCAACACCTATAGCCTAGGCGCGCTTAAGCGCTCGCTTAGGCGTGCCTTTTTTAACTATGATTGCTTTGCTCTTGTATCACTGTATTTACTCATACAGACTTATTTTTAAATTGAAGGATCCAATCGAAACTCCAATGGCACAACAGGTATGTTCACACTTGTTTCTTTAACAGGTTTGCTCTTATCAATAGCTCTGTTGGTTTCAATTTCAATTGTGTATACAGTTGACTTTCATATCATGCACATTACTAGCATCACAACAGAGCCAATAGTGTTGTTGTACATGTAGACCCGTGGTACCCATCTGAAATCTTGTTGTGCCGTGTAGTTTCCCACGCTTTGTATTCTTTCACTCCTGCTTTGTCTTGAACTGATATGATTTGAACCATGTCTCTATTTTGATTTGGCAAGACAATGCAGTGACCATAGGACATAGATATATGTTTGTTTGATGCTTTTATTATGTACTAGTACTTGGCAATAGAAGACTTGGTAGTTTAATCCTGTCCACCTTACTAATGAACTGTTTCACCGAAATGAGTTTCATATACTAGTACATGCTAAACTTGTTATGTATCCGCTTGTTTCTTCTTTTAGAATCTTGATGAATTTTGGGGAAGAGTGCCTTATTAAGCAATGGTAAAGGAAGTAATGCAGATAAGGTTCAGGATAGTGACACATCCTTGTTGGTCTCCAACAAAGCTGATAAAACAGCCAAGGAAGACTATCTTGAAGACAGCAAGACAACCCCAAAGTCATGTCTTGGTTTAGTGTTCGAGTTACTGGCCACTACTGCTTGCACAAGCTATTCAAACTCACTGTCTGAATCAGTTCGGTTTCTTGAGTCTCAACTACAAGCTGAAAGACATCGATCTGCTATGCTTCGACAAGAAGCCGAAAGACTGCGGAAGTCCCTGGAGCATTCAGATGCATACTTTCTGGTGCAACAACAAGCATTGGAGGATTTTAGCGCCAAACAGGACAAAGCTAATCAGCTTGCTAAGCTTATTGACAGCATGGTGGATACCCAGGATAACGTTTCTTGAGCTCTTCTGAAGTTGTTTCAGTTATGCTCTTGTTTTGCTGCCCCGTTTATTTGCACTGGTGGCCAATTTTGACGGCCAGTTTATGTAATATGTTGCTTTGTTCCCCATATTTGCACTGGTGGCGAACTTTGATGCCCAGTGGATGTAATATGTGTAATAGCGGTAATAGGCTAGCGTTAATTGCTTGCTTATTTATTTCCTTATTGTCTTGTTTAGTTGTTTGCTTGTAGTCATTGCAGTTCTTTTTTTGTATTTTTCTAGTGGCCACAATAGCCTATTTTTGGTAACTAGGCCAAAATAATCATGGCAACACACGGACTGTTGTAACCATGGGCCTCCTGCAAGCCGTATGATCCATGGGCCTTCGTCCGGCCGTAGGATCCATTGGCCTTCTATACGGGCCGTAGGATCCATCGGCCTTCTATACGAGCCTTAGGGTCCATGGGCCTTTTACGGGCCGTAGGGTCCATGGGCCTTCTACGGGCCGTACGATCCATGGGCCTTCTACGGGTCGTACTATCCATGGGCCTCATACGGGCCATAGGGTCCATGGGCCTTCTACGGGGCGTATCAATTTCGCCAATCATGGGCCGTACTATTCCTGGACCATAACGGGCCGTTAATAGGCCGTATTTGATAACTCTATGAAAACAGCCCAACGGGGTTTTTTTTGACATGAAAACGGCCCAACGTATTAACGGTCCGCAAACGGGCCGATCAGAACAACGGGCTGAATTTGGCCCTAAGCGAAAATAGCGATGTGGGCTGTATGTAACCGAATGCTGCAAATGAGCCCAAGAATCAATGGGCCCTGAGAAGGCCAAAAGATAACTTGGGCTAGAAACGGCCCAATGGAATAACGGGCCGTTAATGAGTATAAAGTGATACACTGTTCATTATGGGCCAGTTTCACCACAGGTCGTTAATGGGCCAAGAATTACAAAGGTCCTCATATGGGCCGAAAGAAGTCATGGGCCACACATGGGCCGGAAGTTAAAACGGGCTGAATCATATGGGACGGCCCAGATGACGCTACCGGGCCTAATTCGGATAGGGCGTATCGGGCCCTGGGTTAGCAGGCTGTAAATGGGCTATATCCGAATAGGCCGTTAACAGGCTTACCGTGGGCCGGGCCGCCACCTTTGGACCAAGTCAAACGGGCTGGCCTTTTCACAGGAATGGGCCTCTGTTGGGCCATGCCACGTGTCGCCATATCATAGGCGACTTCGGTCCAATGAACGGATGACATCTGTCCCAACGGTGAGCCGACACGTGTTTCCTCCAGCCAATGATGATTTTACACGTGGAAAATCCCCATTGGTCGGGGCTGTTAACGGGTTATCGGATCCAAAACCCGACCCGATAGCTTAACGGCGTTCCGTTACGGTGGATGCCACGTGTCGGTCACCCTTGACGAAAGCACTTCTGTGACGTGCGATTTATCGTCATGGAAGTGGACACTTCCGTGATGATAATTTTGGTAATGTCATGGAACACTTCTCTGACAAAGACAGGTATGACTATCTTGATTCTGTCATAAATTTGTCATGGATGTACATGTATGACAAAAAACGCGACCTACTGTGACAAACACGTATCATCACGGAAGTGTTTTTTTTGTAGTGCATATAGCAATGATGTGGTTATAGACATACTATCTATTCTAAATTTGTAACAATGAACAGTCATTCGTATTCAAAAGGTAAAGATGAGATGAGATAGAACAATTACACGACGATAGATTCCACCAGTATAGGCAGCCAATCTGTGTGTCGACCGCGTAAATGATGCCATCATGCACTATAGCATCAGACAGAAATGTTGCCTCAACAGTATTGACGATGAGCAATAACCATGTATGGCGACCAGATTCCAGATAGACTAATCCCATGTTGAACAAGGCAATGAGATTGTAATCCATGTAGTCTTCTGATGGTGTGGGAACTTCGTAGATTACAACTTTTAGCAAACAGAGGTCGAGCCAAAAGCTTGACGCGTCTCGTGCGTAGTAGGCAGGAGTGTCCGGCAGGCTGCGAGGCTCGATGGCGGCGGTATACAATGATGGAAGGGTGATCTCTCGCTGGGTGTAGATATCTACGAGATGCCACGGACTACCGGATTGGTGGATGAGGACG
Organism: Aegilops longissima; assembly: GCA_021605205.1. Classification (NCBI taxonomy): domain Eukaryota; kingdom Viridiplantae; phylum Streptophyta; class Magnoliopsida; order Poales; family Poaceae; genus Aegilops; species Aegilops longissima. The sequence continues at coordinate 595,270,286 of CM038677.1, forward strand.
ATCCAGTTGGCCTTCATGCCCTCCAGTAGTGGCCACGCATGAAGGACAGGTGGACGGGTAGTGGTTGCATGTCAAGGGGCACCACGGCAACCTCCATAGGATTGTCAAGTCGGTGTCTAGGCCACCTGCAAGGATCAGGCATCAGCAAGCGGGGTGTCTTGAAAAGAGCCATCCGGTTGTAGACGAGTAGACGTTACAAAGACACCGAGCATGCGGCCAGACGGACGGTGCTGAGTAGGTCCATACGATTATAGATTTGCTCCAGGAGAATATCAGGGAGGGAATTCCAATCGCGGCTTTGCATGTCAGTCGGTTCTGCCATTGGGGTTTTCGGTGCCTGCGAGCCAGCGGGGAAGTGGATTCAGGCGGGTGAGCAAAGAAGCTTCTCCTTGTGTGGCGGCGATGGCGGGGGATATGGTGCCTTGAGCTACCAAGGAATATGGCGCTGGTGGGAGAGCAGTGAGCGGGGGGAAATGGTGTGCAGCCGACGATGGGGAAGAGAGGGGGAAGAAGAAGAGAGGAGGAAGAAGAGTGGAAGACGGGGAAGAAAGTGCATTAAATCTCAATTCTACTAGTACTACTACCAGGATATACCGTCCTTGAGTGTAAATAGTTACACCGATGACATGTGGGTCTACCACAAGAGGGCTCATATGTCGCTTAATGGAGGACAGAGGTGCGTGGCGTGTTTGCGGGCGTGCTCTCTTGGCAAACATGATGGCGATCTTGGGTAAGGCTGATTTAGTAACACCAACACGCTGGTTCAGCTTATTAATTAAGTGTCCCATCTGCTGCAACGTGTATTGTCACTTCACTGCGAAGACTAGTTGAATAGTTCTCTCTGACCGAGATGGGGAATAATGGATCGCGAAGACTTCATTTCTACAGTATCCCTATGCCTCTACGCTCACTTCACTCATTTTGCTCCGTACATAGTCATTTGTTGAAATCTCTAGAAAGACAAATACTCCGTATTTGGGAACAGAGGGAGGCTTTCACTCCGTATTTGGGAACAGCGGGAGTATCACCATATGGAGGGAACAGAGGAAGCTTGAAATATGAACATGTCAATGGGAGGGAGTAAGCCCCATGCATGCATGCATGCATGCATGCAACATGCAACACTCACACGTACACATGGACGCACGCAACACTCACGCACCCATGTGGCACACAGCACACGACGCAACACACACGCTCACGCTCAAGTGCTCAACCTACTCCCTACGTCCGTGAAAGACTGTACATTTGGAGATTTACACATTGACCAGGGCATAATTAACGCCCAAAAGTAGCAGACTTATGTGTGCTAGCGACCATTGAGAGAAGAAGATTAAATGAAGGTCGTTGCATGCTGTAATTCAGGATAGACATATAGCCTATACCTAGAGCACAAGTTGGTGCATTAGTCAATCAATCAATTTAGATTAAAGGCTAAATGCATTGGAAGTGTAGATGTAATACAATCCTTGTTTTTTAGCCGATGTACACTCTTTGTTGGAAGACCGAGGGAGTACATGTGCATGCACTCACATACATAGCCATGGTGGTTCGCGCGCAAGGGTTGGACTCCTGTCGCGCCTGCGTAAACTTTTGTTTAACTGATTTCTTTGCTCTACCAACTGACAGGTGGGACCTAGAAACCAGGTGACAATTTAACCAGTCAACAAAGTGCCACGTCGACTATGTGGCCGGTCAGTAGGGTGCAATACGGTGCTCTACGATGAGATAGTGATCGTGTAATCACCGCAAAACTATATATAGTGATCGTAAAGAGCGTATTGGTACATATGTTGACCGCCAGTGTATTTTCTCGTTTCAAATTAAGCCATATTAACTGGAAAGGACGCAGTATGGACTAGTACTAGTACTGCTTTGATGTGTCCCGTCAACTCGCCGAACAAGGAGAAGCTTGCTTACTATGCATCTCCCTCGCCCACGCGCGCAGTGGCTCGCAGGATGAGGAGAGGGTTTTGACTACGGCGCCCTCTCCCTCTCCCTCTCCCTCGCCCTCGCCCTCGCGGTGGATGTGCAGCAGTTCAATCGGTGTCAGATTGCCAAAATAATATTGTACTGTAGTATCATCATGTCGGCCTTCCGAAGAGGCGAAGAGCCAAGTGCAAGGTTCACAAGAGTACAAACTGTTGAACCTCCTGAAGAGGCAAAGAGCCAAGCACAAGGTTTTATAGGAGTTGTCGTCCTAGTAGGAGTGTACTACAACTATAGCGAACGATGCTACTGTATGATGCCGCCACGTCACCTATATCCAAAGCTGTGCCACCTTTTTTTCTCAAAGAGCGTGTTGGAGCCCGTGCAACAACCACACAAGTTGCACGTACACATAACACACTTACTAGTAATAAATTCTAAAGGACAAAATGCCAGTATGCCACACAATTTCAGCTCCAATTCATGTGATAACTTTGTGCATGACTAGTCTACATATATTCACAGCGCTACCGTTCACAATTTACCATACTCCACTTACATGTTATAGATGGGCTACATGTCCTCCTCCAGGTTCCAGTTCCAGGTGTTCTTCATGGATGGCACCATCCATAGCGGTGGGCAATGGGAATCATTGTCGCAGCTTTCTAGTCCGGTTCCACACGATGGCGACTCATCCATGCTGAAGCGGCATAAATCCGGGATAGCGTGTCCCAGCATGTCGTTCATCCAGCGGTGCACACTGCATACATAACCATGCTTCATGAACGGCAGGCCTTCCGTGTCGTGCACAGAAGGTGGCATCCGCTTCACAATGGGGTAGTTGTTGATAACCCGCAAGTATACGGGATAGTTGTAGCCTCTTTCGATAAGTAAGAGTGTCGAACCCAACAAGGAGCTAAAGGTAGAACAAATACTCTCTCAAGTCCTATCGGCCACTGATACGACTCTATGCACGCTTGACGTTCGCTTTACCTAGAACAAGTATGAAACTAGAGGTACTTTGTAGGTGTTGTTGGATAGGGTTGCAAGATAATAAAGAACACGTAAATAAAAAGTAGGGGATGTTTAGGTAAAGAGACAATCTAGTAAATATAGCGAGTGTGGAAAAGTGGTGGTAGGAGTTGTGAGATTGTCCCTAAGCAATTGACTACGTTACTAGACAAGTAATCACTATTGCAATTCTATTTGAGGGAGAGGCATAAGCTAACATACATTCTCTACTTGGATCATATGCACTTATGATTGGAACTCTAGCAAGCATCACAACTACTAAAGATTCATTAAGGTAAAACCCAACCATAGCATTAAATTATCAAGTCCCCTTTATCCCATACGCAAACAACCTACTTACTCGGGTCTACGCTTCTGTCATTCACGCCACCCACCATAAGCAAATCATAAACATATTGCAAACCCTACAGCAGAAATCCCTCACGCTTGCGCGACACGGAGGGCACAATAGGACATCACCAATAATAAAACATGCAATTCAAATCAATCATAGCAATTAATCAATCACCGATAGGACAATGAAAATCTACTCAGACATCATAGGATGGCAACACATCATTGGAAAATAATATGAAGCATAACGCACCATGTTCAAGTAGAGGGTACAGCGGGTTGCAGGAGATGTTGGTGAAGATGGCGGAGGTGTTGGTGAAGATCGCGGAGGTGTTGGTGAAGATCGCGGTGATGATGATGGCCCCCGGCGGCGTTCCGGCGCCACCGGAAGCAAGGGGTGAGGGAGTCCTGGATTAGGGGGTATCCGGGCAGCCGGACTGTGTACAACGTCCGGACTATTGAAGCGTGAAGATACAAGACTCAAGACTTCGGCCCGTGTCTGGATGGGACTTTCCTTGGCGTGGAAGGCAAGCTTGGCGATCCGGATATTATATTTCTTTCCTTATAACCGACTCCATGTAAACCCTAGCCCTCTCCGGTGTCTATATAAACTGGAGAGGTTGGTCCTTAGAAGGCCGATCACAATTACAATCATACCATCATAGGCTAGCTCTTAGGGTTTAGCCTCTACGATCTCGTGGTAGATCTACTCTTGTACTACCCATATCATCAATATTAATCAAGCAGGAAGTAGGGTTTTACCTCCATCGAGAGGGCCCGAACCTGGGTAAACATCTGTGTCCCTTGCTTCCTGTTACCATCAGCCTTGACTCACAGATCGGGACCCCCTACCCGAGATCCGCCGGTTTTGACACTGACATTGGTGCTTTCATTGAGAGTTCCTCTATGTCGTCGCCGTCAGGCTCGATGGCTCGTCTGATTGTCAAAGACGACATTACTTCGGAGGGGGCTTTGGCTGTAGGCCAGATGCTTCGGCTCGGCGGCTTCATCATGGACGCCCCATCGGCGGTGGCGCCGACGATGACTTCTCGGGTCATCAATCATAACCTTCGTGTCAGTTCGGAACTTGCTGAACAGATGGATCCAATGGAGCTTTCCTCCCTTAACGAACTCTAGGAGTCGCTACAGACTACGACCGAATTGGGCTTAAACCCGACCAAAGGGACATCAGTTCCCCACCGACCACCCATGAGATAGTGGTAGTGGAGGAACCACACGCGGATCGCCCCTCAACTTTGAGGACAAGCTGTGTTCAGATCACCGAACTCCTTGAGCCAAAGACCTACTCAAAGGAAAACCTGACCCAGGTCCCGGACTTAGAATCGGGCATCGGGCCGAAGAAATTGGGCACCCCGGATCCTGAGCTATTTAGCTCGGGACCGCCCGCGCCCTTGGGCGTTAGATCGGATCAAAATCCAGACTCTAAACTAGACCTAAACTGTCTCTCCCGCATCAGGCAAGAGCCCTAGGAAACTGTACATCGCTACTGGGCCAGATTCCTCCTTGCGCTTGATAAGGTCAGGGACTGCCGTGAAGAGAACATGGTCTCAGTTTTTTGCAAAAACTGCACGGACGAAGAACTCCTCAATGCAATAAGCCGCCGCGACATAGTACGCTTCACGGACTTGGCGACCATAGTACGGAAGCACTGTGCGATGGAGAGCGCTTGGAAGACCCAAACAGAATTTTGGGATAGTACTGCTCTCGCCAAAACCTTTGTCCGAACTAAACGGACGGACTCTCGTAAGTCGTCCGACCCAACCCCCAAGAAACCAAAGCTCACTCCAGGGCGGAGATCCGTATTGGAAGGATGGCTCGACGGGCCATGTAAGCTCCACAGTACTCCGGGTACAACACTTACTCATAGCCTTAAGGCATGTTGGATACTCCGACAGGTGGCAAAAAGTGGCGAGGGTCTTCTTGTGGGCCAGAAAGCGGAAGAACATCCCGCCAGCGAACACAATACGGTACTAACAGTCTTCGAGACTTTAGCCTCAAACAATAGGCGCAAGCGAGCTCGCCGAAGATCCTCTAAAATTTACCGTGTGGCAAAAATAAACCCTTGGAACGACACTTCTATAACTTTTAATGCCAGTGATGAACCTCGATTCCGTGTTGTCCGGGCACCGGCCGCTCTGGTCCTTAGTCCGATCGTAGATGGCTTTCGGCTCACTAAAGTACTCATGGACGGCGGAAGCGGATTAAATCTGATTTATGAAGAAACACTCAGCAAAATGGAGATTGATAAAAGCCATATTGAACAAACCGGCACAACCTTCAGGGGAATTATCCCTACTCGGGAAACGCGGTGTGCGGGAAAAATCACACTCGATGTGGTATTCGGTACCCTGAAGAATTATAGGTCCAAGGAAATCACATTCCAGGTGGCTCCTTTTAGCAGCGGATACCACGCCCTTCTAGGGCGGGACACATTTACAGCTTTCAACCCATACCCCATTATGGGTACATGAAGCTTAAAATGCCCAAACCCAATGGAATCATCACTCTAGCCAGTGATCCGGACGTTGCACTTCGCGCCGAAAATAAAACCGCAGCTCTAGCCTTGGAAGCATTATCTGAAGCCCTAGCAGCCGAAGAGTTAACAACACTGCCAGCCACTATGGACAGGGACGACGTGATACTAGACAAACGACCCAACTCCACCTCATTCAAACCCGCATACGAGATAGTCAAATTCCAGGTCCACCCAACGGACCCCACGAAGACGGTTTCCATCGGGACACAGCTGAGCCCCACGATTGACGCCGCACTACGAGATTTCCTACGCGAGAATTGGGAAATTTTCGCCTGGCACCCATCGGACATGCCAGGCATCCCACGCAGACTAGCCGAACACAGCCTCAACATTCTAAAAGGATATAAACCAGTCAAGCAGACCCTAAGGCAGTTCTCAGAGCCCAAACGACAGGCAATGGGGGAAGAGTTAGCCAAGCTACTCGAGGCCGGATTTATCAGAGATATCAAACATCCGGATTGGCTAGCAAATTTGGTGATGGTACCAAAGAAGGACAAATCCTGGCGCCTATGCGTCGACTCCAAAGACCTCAACAAGGCTTGCCCCAAGGATCCCTTTCCCCTCCCTCGCATTGATCAAATCATCGATGCCACAGCTGGACACGACTCGCTGTGTTTCCTCGACACATACTCTGGATACCATCAAATAAAGATGGCAGAGTCTGACCAAGCTGCAACAGCTTTCATAATGCCATATGGCCCTTTTTGCTTCAACACTATGCCTTTCGGGCTTAAGAACGCCGGTGCAACCTACCGCATGATTCAAACATGCCTGGAAAAGAAAATCGCCAAAACAGTGGAGGCATACGTGGACGACGTGAAGAGACGTCGAAACCCTAATAGATGACTTGAGGCTTACATTCGACAATCTCCGGACATACGACATCAAGCTGAATCCGGAAAAATGCATTTTTGGCGTCCCCTCGGGGAAGCTACTCGGCTTCATCATTTCCAACAGAGGAATTGAAGCGAATCCGGCAAAGATCCGAGCTATGTCACAGTTGGCCATACCAACAGACCTCAAGCACATCCAAAAGCTAGCCGGATGCCTGGCTGCTCTCAGCCGCTTTATCTCCAGGTTAGGAGAAAATGCACTACCGCTTTATCGCCTTCTTCGGCGCACCGAACACTTCGTATGGACGGATGCAGCCGTGGCCGGACTGGATGAAACGAAGACCTTATTGGCCAGTAATCCAGTATTGAAAGCGCCGAATATCGACGAACCTATGCTGTTGTACATAGCTGCAACGCATCAAGTCGTAAGCGTAGTGCTCGTCGTCGAACGAGAGGCCGACGGATACAAATACCTTCTCCAGAAGCTGGTCTACTATGTGTCCACGGTCCTAACCCCATGCAAATCCCTATACCCACACTATCAAAAAATAGCATACGCGGTGTTCATGGCATCACGGAAGCTACGACACTACTTTCAAGAGTGTTCGATTACTGTGGCCTCTAAAGTACCACTCAATGACATAATAAATAACCGCGATGATACGGGCCGGATTGCCAAATGGGCTATTGAGCTCCTTCCGTTCGACATAACGTACAAACCATGGTGGGCCATCAAGTCGCAAGTGTTGGCTGACTTAAATGCGCCGAATGGATGAAGTTTAACTCCCTAAAAGTACAGCGCATACTCAAACTGGATCATGCACTTCGACGGCTCTAAAATGCTGGCCGGATTGGGAGCAGGTGTAGTCCTGACATCTCCCACCGGCGACACGGTCCAGTACGTCCTCCAAATATTATACACAGACTCCAAAAATGCACCCGAATATGAGGCTCTGTTGCACGATCTTCGGATGGCAGTCTCTATGGGCATTCAACGCCTAGAAGTGCGCGGGGACTCAAACCTCGCAATATCATAGATAAACGGAGATTTTGATGCCAAGGACCGGAAAATGGCGGCCTATCGTAATGTCGTCCTCAAAATGTCAGCTCGGTTCGAGGGACTCAAATTCCACCATGTGGCTTGAGAAAACAATCAAGCGGCGGATGTCCTCGCTCGCATCGGCGCTAAACGCGACCCTGTACCACCTAACATATTCTTGAAACGGCTATTCAAGCCATCCGTAGTATGGGAAGGGGAGTCCGGCAATACTAGCACGGATCCGAATACATCCCCAGATTCCGAACCATCAGACATAGTCGGAGGTTCTACCCCCGAAATAATGTCCTCGGCCCACGAAATCATGGTTGTAATCGCCCCGTGGACCGAGCCCTTCTTGGCCTACCTAAATAGGCAGGAGCTCCCCGAAGACCAAAATGAAGCACGCTGCATTTTCCGGCGTTCTAAACCTTACAAAGTCTATGAAGGGGAACTGTACAAGAAAAGCGCTACCGGAGTACTACAAAGATGCATCTCCAAAGAGGAAGGGCGGCAACTCTTGGCTGAAATCCATGCCGGCCTGAGCGGGCACCACGCCGCGACTCGGGCATTAGTCAGCAAGGCCTTCCGTACAGGCTTCTATTGGCCGACGACCCGAGCAGACGCACAAGACCTTGTCCAACATTGTGTCGGTTGCCAGCTCTTTGCCAATCAGAGTCATATGCCCCCTACCGCTCTCCAAACAATCCCCATAACTTGGCCCTTTGCGGTCTGGGGGCTGGATATGGTCGGACCTCTTAAAGGGGGAAGCCATAAGAAGAAATACTTATTGGTCATGGTGGACCAATTCATCAAATGGATAGAAGCTAAACCAGTTAAAACAGCTGAATCTGGACCAGTAATAGACTTCATATCTGGGGTCGTACACCAATACGGTGTCCCCCACAGCATCATCACTGATAATGGCTCAAATTTCACAGTCGACGAAGTGAAAACTTGGTGCGCAAAAATGGGCATCAAGCTCGATTACGCTTCCATCTACCATCCCCAAACAAATGGCCAGGTAGAGCGAGCAAATGGTCTCATTATGAGCGGCATCAAACCCATACTAGTGTGATCCTTGACAGAGTCGGATACACACTGGGTGGAGGAGCTCGACTCCGTACTCTGGGGGCTACAGAACACGCCAAATCGCACCATTGGATACACACCATTTTTTTATGGTCTACGGCGGAAGCAGTATTACCTTGCGACATAATACATGATTCGCCACGCGTACACATGTACGAAGAGAAGGAAGCCGAGTTAGATCGAAAGGACAATCTGGATGCCCTGGAGGAGGAGCGCGATGTCGCAAAAGCCCTTCCGCATTCTATCAGCAGCAGGCTCGACGATATCAAAGCAGAGAAGTGCGGGCCAAAACTTACAATATTGGCGAGCTCTTTCTACGCCTACCGGAGAAGAAGAAGGACAAACTCAAACCCAAGTGGGAGGGTCCCTTCGTCATTGACAAAGTCCTCACCGGAGGAGCGTACCGCTTACGTAATGCATCCGATAACAGACTCGAGCCGAACCCAAGGAACGCGGCCAGACTCCGGAGGTTCTACGCCTAGCGCCGAACTTAGTGTTCGTCTCCTAACCCCTCCTTTTTAATTATGCTCCATCCTTTTTTCCTTTCTCGACCTTTTTCTCTCCTCACACAAAGTATTCAATACAGTGCGGATTTCCGGATCACCCCGGCCGCACTAAGTGTGTAAGCAATACCTGGGGGCTTCCTATACGGAAGCTAAAAATGATTACTCACATGGCTTTCTGCCCATCACATATGCATTCTTTTTCCATATGTGCCTTTTCTTCACCATTATATGCATCGATATGACTTAAGATGTTGCCGAGCTGGGTTGCCTGGCTCTTGTGTTTATCCCCTACGTTCCCGTTAATTCGGCTAGGGCATAAGGGGAGCACCTCTGCGATTGTTACTGCCGATTCAGCCGGATGTGTACCTCAGACTGGGTGAAGCCGAAAGCTAGCTTCCTTAAGAGAATATTTGGTCGGTGAACAAAAGATGTATTCGTTTATTCTAACACAAATCCCCAGAAGTCTTGTATCCTGCGCCATCGATCGCAGTCCGGACATGTGCATCATCGCATGCGTACCCTGGGAAAGGAACCCCTAATGGAACTATTCTCTCTGGAAGATGTTTCTTACAATCCATGTAATATTACATAACTAGTTGGGTACTTGTCTATTCAAGCACTTATCACCCCTACGCCTTGTTTCCATGCATACCCCGGTTTTGCATAACTGAGCGGGTATTCAGACACACCCCGGACTATAGGATCCGGGGGCTGAAGCGAAAAGGTCTGCCATGACAAATGATTTTAATCCGGCTAGGGGCTAATCATGGCCATTAAATTACACAGTCACTTGGACTGACTATATTCCTCCTCTATACCTTCCAACAGGCTATCTAGCTTACAATCCTGTTGAGAATACTTAGCGGCTAACGCTACCTAGTCATACACTAGACTAACGGAAATTTCTTGCCCATCGGGCCCCGCCGGTCCCACTTCAGCCATATGGTTCGGGTCCAGCTTGGTGTAGCGCGTCTTCACCATTGCCCAGGCTTCTCTTGCTCCTTGCCGGCATGCTGATATCTTCCATAGACGGAAGCGCCGCCGGGCTCCTTGAAGCAGGTCCACGAGTTCCCCCATGCCATGCGGCAGCAGGCATCTCCTCCTCAGAGCGACCCATTAACATTCCTGCAAGCAAAATTCTTTCAATATACTTCCTCGCCAAACTATACTATAGTTCATCTAGGCACTTACTGTAAATGCCTCGTCGAAGCCTCTTGTTCTCCTTCACGGAGTCCGCCAGCTGAGCACGGAGATCTTTTAACTCCACGTCCAACTGGACTTTGGCATCTTGAAGATCGTTCTTCTCCCGCCTAACACGCGTAAGAATGCGCTCGCCAGCCTCTAGCTGCTTTTTGAGATGCGATGCGTCCTCTCTTACGCCCTCCGGTTTCACCCCGGGATCGTCTGCAGAATTTTCAGTTAGACTTGTCACATCAGCCATTTACTAACTGGTGCATCTTCGTGCAATTGTGACAATTGTTACCATATGAGGGCTTTTGGGGTTCCTCTAATTTGGCAAATGCTTCCCTCAGTTCGGCCTTGCATCCCTCCAGCTCCTGAAACAATTGCTCGTTCTTCTCTATAAGGACCTGCACATAAATTGATCCTTAAAACTCTTGTTTCAACCGTTTCAAGTCTCAGGGGCTACTGCTATACATATTATCAAAATTTCTCACCCGTATGTCTTTGGTATATTGGTTTGTCGCTTGGGCAAGCCCGCCCCGAGGAGCTTGGACGTATGCGTCCGCCGAATTGAAGGCATTAAACGCCTCTTTGGAAAAGATGTTGTTCGGAAGTACGGCCCGCCGGCGCCTGTGATTCATGGCGCTCTCTACTTCGGAATTCGTGGCTGAGAGCATGTGTGCACTCTTTGTTCGAGAGCTATGCGGTGCTGGCCCCGTGTCCGCCTCCGCCCCTGAAGCCGGTTCTGCAACCCGGCTGGTGGAGGCGTGATTGGTGTGGTCTCCGGATATAGTCCGGTCATTCTTCTTCCTGCCAGACACAAAGGGCGCTGTCATATTTTAAATTCTACAATTACAGGACATGTTATTGTTTTACCTCTGTAGCGGTGTGTCAACCCTCACCGCCTTCCTCTTGAGCCTGCCCGATCTGGACGCCTGTGGTTGACGAGTCCCTAGGGGCTCGGCCCCTCGCTCCGGCCGTCGTTTCTGCAAATAGAACGACGCCTCAAAGGTTAATTATAGCACCTGGGGGGAGTCCTCTTCGAAGGATAGGGCTTTCTAGTTAAACTTACACAAGCGGGAGCAGTCCGGGTAGTCGGCCGTAATGGCCACTAGGGCGCCATCCCAGCTCGCCTGATAAAATACCCCGTTGACAAGCTCCACAGTGATATCCGGATCCACTTTAAGTCCCGGATCTAGGGCCCTTCCAGGGTCCTCTGGTTAGGGGGAGGGGCTGAAGATTCCTTCTATGGCCCTCCTTAATTCCTGCCCAGAAGCATTGATGCAAGTAATCTTAGCAGAAGAATGCTAGTGCAAAGCGGGGGAAAAGAATGGAAACTTACCCACGCTGGGGGGTTGTACATGGAGAATCCGTCCCGCATTTTTATGCGAAGGAATTCCTCCTCTTGCCCTTTGTACAGATCGAATAATATCCTTGCCAGAGCGGCAGCGGAGTCCGGACCTTTACGGCCGCAGCGGGTGGCGTCGTCTTCCCCGTTGAAATGCCACATGGGCTTCCCCCGATATTGGAGCGGTTGCACTCCCCGTCTTATGCATATCGCCATCACCTCAACTATCGTCAGTCCGGATTTGGCCAGTAACTTTATCCTGTCCATCAGGAGGAATATTTCCCTCGTATCCTCTTCTTGAGGGCCCCGGGGGCGCCAGCTTAGGCGTGCCCTCGGCGGGGCGTTGCTGAACTTGCGGAGACCTGTCCGGACTGGATCCGGAAGGGGGACGTTGTTTATATAGAACCACTCTGAAGGCCAGTTTTCTGGTGCCTTCTTAGGAGTGCCGGACAGGTATCAGGTCTCGGCAATGCGCCATACTTCGGCCCCGCCCACTTGACATAGGGACTCCCCCTGGGTGCGGGGGACGAGGCAGAACAGCTTCCGCCATAATCTGAAGTGTGGTTCGCAGCCTAAAAACAGCTTGCACAAGGCAACATACCCCGCTATGTGCAGAATAGAGGCAGGAGTAAGATCGTGTAACTGGAGGCCGTAGAACTCCAGGAGCCCGTGAAGAAACGGCCGGCCATGTTGGAATGGCTTTTCGCGGAGCGCTCCGTTGGATGCTGGCTCTGGGAGGGAGAGTGAGGTTTGGATCTGAGAATTCCCATCCCTTCAAATAGACGGTTAGCCCGGAGGATCGATGGTGGCAAATGCAAAAATGCCTCGACTCCTCGCATTCGCTAGACACGTGGAGATGGTCATTACTGAGGCACCGAAGCCGAGGAGCACAACATTGATTGGAGGCCGGACACTACTCACCGTAACATGCACTTTGGAGTATTCGAAGGAGGAACCCGCCCTGCAATGCCGAAGACAAGACTGCGCGCCGGACTCATCGTCATTGAAGCCTGGTTCAGGGGCTACTGAGGGAGTCCTGGATTAGGGGGTATCCGGACAGCCAGATTGTGTACAACGTCCAGACTATTGAAGCATGAAGATACAAGACTCAAGACTTTGGCCCGTGTCCGGTTGGGACTTTCCTTGGCGTGGAAGGCAAGCTTGGCGATCCAGATATTATATTTCCTTCCTTGTAACCGACTCCATGTAAACCCTAGCCCTCTCCGGTGTCTATATAAACCAGAGAGGTTGGTCCTTAGAAGGCCGATCACAATTACAATCATACCATCATAGGCTAGCTCTTAGGGTTTAGCCTCTACGATCTCGTGGTAAATCTACTCTTGTACTACCCAAATCATCAACATTAATCGAGCAGGAAGTAGGGTTTTACCTCCATCGAGAGGGCCCGAACCTGGGTAAACATCTGTGTCCCTTGCTTCCTGTTACCATGAGCCTTGACGCACAGATCGGGACCCCCTACCCGAGATCCGCCGGTTTTGACACCGACAAGGGGGAGAGAGCCCCCCTTCTTCTTCTTCTTCCTTGACATTCTCCATAGATGGGAGAAGGGTTTCCCCTCTGGTCCTTGGCTCCCATGGCGTGGGAGGGGCGAGAGCCCCTCCGAGATTAGATCTATCTCTCTGTTTCCGCGTTCTGGAATTCTGCCCTGGCACCGTTTCCTTTATATCTGGAGATCCGTAACTCCGATTGGATTGAAACCTTCGCCCAGATCGTTTTCCAAAAATTAGCTTTCTTGCGGCCAAAGAAGGGCATCAACCGCCTTACGGGTGGCCCACAAGAGGGTAGGGCGCGCCCCCTGGAGTGGTGGCGTGGGCCACTCTCGTGGCCACCTCGGGCACCGTTTCGCGTTGATTCTTCCTCCCAAAAATCACAAATATTCCAAAATAATTCTCCGTCCGTTTTTATCTCGTTTGGACTCCGTTTGATATTGGGATTCTGTGAAATATAAAACTTGCATCAGACAGGAACTGGCATTGGGCACTGGATCAATGTGTTAGTCCCAAAAAATAGTATAAAAAGTTGCCAAAAGTATATGGAAGTTGTAAAATATTGGCATGGAACAATCAAAAATTATAGATACGACGGAGACGTATCAGCATCCCCAAGCTTAATTCCTGCTCGTCCTCGAGTAGGTAAATGATAAAAAAGATAATTTTTGATGTGGAATGCTACCTAGCATAATCTTGATCATATGTCTAATCATGGCATGAATATTAAGACACGAGTGATTCAAGGCAACAGTCTATCATTTTACATAAAAACAATGATATTTCAAGCACACTATAAAGCAATCATGTCTTTTCAAAATAACATGGCCAAAGAAAGTTATCCCTATAAAATCATACAGTTTGGCTATGCTCCATCTTCACCACACAAAATATTCACATCATGCACAACCCCGATGACAAGCCAAGCAATTGGTTCATACTTTTTAACGCGCTTCAGCTTTTTCAACCCTCACGCAATACATGAGCGCAAGCCATGGACATAGAACTATAGGTGGAATAGAATATGATGATGGGGGTTATGTGGAGAAGACAAAAAAGGAGAAAGTCTCACATCGACGCGGCTAATCAACAGGCTATGGAGATGCCCATCAATTGATGTCAATGCGAGGAGTAGGGATTGCCATGCAACGGATGCACTAGAGCTATAAGTGTATGAAAGCTCAACAAAAGAAACTAAGTGGGTGTGCATCCAACTTGCTTGCTCACGAAGACCTAGGGCATTTTGAGGAAGACCATCGTTGGAATATACAAGCCAAGTTCTATAATGAAAAATTCCCACTAGTATATGAAAGTGACAACATAAGAGACTCTCTATATGAAGAACATGGTGCTACTTTGAAGCACAAGTGTGGAAAAAGAGGATAGTAGCATTGTCCCTTTATATATTTTTGCGGGCTTCTTTGGACCCATTTTTTTATTCAGGCTTCGTTGGCCTCTCTTTTTTTCTTTTTTTTCTTTTTTTTCTTTTTTTGGGACAATGCTCTATTAATGATGATCATCACACTTCTATTTACTTACAACTCGATATTACAACTCGGTACTAGAACAAAGATATGACTCTATATGAATGCCTCCAGTGGTGTACCGGGATGTGCAATGATCTAGCATAGCAATGACATCAAAAAAGGGACAAGCCATGAAAACATCATGCTAGCTATCTTAGATCATGCAAAGCAATATGACAATAAATGCTCAAGTCATGTATATGATGATGATGAAAGTTGCATGGCAATATATCTCGGAATGGCTATGAAAATGCCATGATAGGTAGGTATGGTGGCTGTTTTGAGGAGGATATATGTGATAGAGCGTATCGTATCACGGGGTTTGGATGCACCTGCGAAGTTTGCACCAACTCTCGAGGTGAGAAAGGGCAATGCACGGTATCGAAGAGGCTAGCAATGATGGAAAGGTAAAAGTGCATATAATCCATGGACTCACATTAGTCATAAAGAACTCATATACTTATTGCACAAGTTTATTAGCCCTCGAAGCAAAGTACTACTACGCATGCTCCTAGGGGGATAGATTGGTAGGAAAATACCATCGCTCGTCCCCGACCGCCACTCATAAGGAAGACAATCAATAAATACCTCATGCTCCGACTTCGTTACATAACGGTTCACGATACGTGCATGCTATGGGAATCACAAACTCCAACACAAGTATTTCTACAATCCACAACTACCCACTAGCATGACTCTAATATCACCATCTTTATATCGCAAAACTATTGCAAGGAATCAAACATATCATATTCAGTGATCTACAAGTTTATGTAGGATTTTATAACTAACCATGTGAATGACCAATTACTGTCATCTTTCTAAATAGATATAAGTGAAGCAAGAGAGTTTAGTTCTTTCTACAAAAGATATGCCCATGCTCTAACAAATATAAGTGAAGCAAAAGAGCATTCTAAGAATGGCGGTTTTCTATGTGAAGAGAAACAGGCAATCCAAACTTCAAATGATATAAGTGAAGCACATGAAGAATTCTATAAAGCCATACTCAAAAGATTTAAGTGAAGTGCAATGAGCATTCTATAAATCAACCAAGGACTATCTCATACCAGCATGGTGCATAAAAGACAAATGAAAACTAAATGCAAAAGACGCTCCAAGACTTGCACATAATGCATGAACGAAAAGAATTCGAAAACATACCGATACTTGTTGAAGAAAGAGGGGATGCCTTCCGGGGCATCCCCAAGCTTAGACGCTTGAGTCTTCTTGAATATTTACTTGGGGTGCCTCAAGCATCCCCATGCTTGAGCTCTTGCCTCTCTTCCTTTTCCTCATATCGAGACATCCTTGATTAGACACTACATCCACACAAAACTTCAACAGAAAACTCGGTAAGATCCGTTAGTATAATAAAGCAACCACTCTAAGTACTATAGAAAACCAATTCATATTTTGTTTTTGCATCGTGTCTACTATAATATAGCTTTTCCATGGCTTAAGCCACTGACATAAATTGATAGATTCATCAAAATAAGCAAACTATGCATCAAAAACAGAATCTGTCAAAAACAGAATAGTCTGTAGCAATCTGAATAATCACAATACTTCAGGTACCCCAATAATTCTACCAAAATTAGGAAATATAAAAGATTTGTACAGCAAGACAGTGCAAGAGGAATCAGAACCATTTGACGTTCCAGGAATAAATGTAAAATCGCTCACTACAGCCCAAGTTTCTGTCCTGCACCGTACAAACCAACAAGCATTGTAAACATCCTAAAGGCAAACCTTAGCACATTATTTTTATAATACAATCGAATTGTACAAGGGGATAATTATTTTTTATGAAAATTTTCTGTAATAAAGATTCACAAAGTTTCTGTGAGCATGAACAAAGTTCAAGGAGCTCTCCCACTTCAACAATGCTTGTCTTTTTCACTTTCACTTTCCTTTTTGAAAAGTTTTTAGGTTCCCCTCTTTATTTTTTTTCTTTTTAGACTATATAAAAGCACTCAACAGAAATAAATGACTCTCTAAAACTTCCGGGTTGTCTCCCTGGCAGCACTTTCTTTAAAGCCATTAAGCTAGGCATAAAGTGCTCAAGTAATGGATCCACCTGGATCCCAAGGTATATCAAAGCCAATTTTAATTAACAATGATTTGTAATTTAGTAGTGAGCACAAAGTAACATATATCATGCAACAATGAAGTCTATCTCTCTTCCTATGCATCGGCATGTTATAAAAGAACAATTCATGCACACCAAGTAAAGGCCAATGCATAGTATAAGCAATTTCTTACAATTCTATCATATTGGAAAACATAAAGAGGCGGAGATGTAGTTCCTCTCTCATAATAATTGCAAGTAGGAGAAGCAAGCACATGCATATTATATCTATCAAAATCATCATGTGCAACGGTAAAAGGCAACCCATTAATATAATCCTTAATAAGCACAAACTTCTCCGATATAGTGTGGTCGGGAGAATTCAAAAAGATAATAGGACTATCATGCGTGGGTGCAATAGCAACAATTTCATGTTTAACATAAGGAACTCTAGCAAGTTCATCTCCATAAGCATAATTCATATTGGCATCATGGCCACAAGTATAGCAAGCATCATCAAAAAGGGATATTTCAAGAGAATCAACGGGATCATAGCAATCATCATAGCAATCATCCTTCGGTAAGCACGAAGGGGAATTAAACAATGTATGAGTTGAAGAGTTACTCTCATTAGAAGGTGGGCACGGGTGATCAATCCGTTCTTCCTCCTTTTGTTCTTCGCTCTCCTCATCATCTTTTTCATCCAATGAGCTCATAGTTTCATCAATTTCTTCTTCCATAGCTTCCAGCAAAATATTAGTCTCTTCTTGGACAGCGGAGACTAAAAGTGCAACTATCCCTAGGTGGTTGGTAATTCATAACAACATATAGCTCATTGAGCTAATGCTATTCCAAGACAAATATTTCAGAAAAGCTCAATGAATGGCATGGCATGGATGATGAAAGTGGATCCCTCAAAATATCAAGGACAAAGGATTGTCTCAAGCTCAAAAGCTCAAGACTCTACATTTTACATTTTAGTGATCCAAGATCACATTGAGTCTATAGGAAAAGCCAATACTATCAAGGAGGGATGAGGTGTTGCTTAATGAGCCTTTTGCTTCATGTTCTTAGTGATATGCTCCAAAACCCTCCACTACTTTCTCACATCCACAAATGACCTAAATCTAAAGTCAAAATCGTCCGTACCAATTCTTTCTATCCGGCGCCACCGAGTTCTGATGTCATAGCCACTACCACAAACCCTAGGCAAATCGGTCTCACCGATAGGGATCTCGGTCTCACCGAGATGGGATTGTAATCTCTTTGTTTCCCTTTCGTAAATTTTCGGTCTCACCGAAAGAGCGAATCGGTCCCACCGAGATTACAATGTAAACTCTCTGTTTCCCTTTTGTAACATTTCGGTCTCACTGAAAAGAGCAAATCGGTCCCACCGAGTTTACCTGACCAACTCTCTGGTTAGCTAATTACCAAATTCGGTCTCACCGAGTTTGTGTAATCGGTCTTACCGAGATTACGTTATTCCCTAACCCTAACCATATCGGTCCTACCGAGTTGCATATCAGTCCCACCGAAAACCCTAACGGTCACTAGGTTTACTAAATCGGTCTGACCGAGTTTTATGATTCGGTCCCACCGAGTTTGGTAAATTGTGTATAACGGTTAGATTTTGTGTGGAGGCTATATATACCCCTCCACCTCCTCTTCATTCGTGAAGAGAGCCATCAGAACAATCCTACACTTCCAACTTACCAGTTTTGAGAGAGAACCACCTACTCATGTGTTGAGGCCAAGATATTCCATTCCAACCATATGAATATTGATCTCTAGCCTTCCCCAAGTTGCTTTCCACTCAAATCTTCTTTCCACCAGATCCAAATCCTATGAGAGAGAGTTGAGTGTTGGGGAGACTATCATTTGAAGCACAAGAGCAAGGAGTTCATCATCAACACACCATTTGTTACTTCTTGGAGAGTGGTGTCTCCTAGATTGGCTAGGTGTCACTTGGGAGCCTCCGACAAGATTGTGAAGTTGAACCAAGGAGTTTGTAATGGCAAGGAGATCACCTACTTCATGAAGATCTACCGCTAGTGAGGCAAGTCCTTCGTGGGCGATGGCCATGGTGGGATAGACAAGGTTGCTTCTTTGTGGACCCTTCGTGGGTGGAGCCCTCCGTGGACTCGCGCAACCGTTACCCTACGTGGGTTGAAGTCTCCATCAACGTGGATATACGATAGCACCACCTATCGGAACCGCGACAAAAACATCCGTGTCTCCAATTGCGTTTGAATCCTCCAAACCATTCCCTTTACTTTCTAGCAAGTTGCATGCTTTATTTTCCGCTGCCTATATACTCTTTGCATGCTTGCTTGAATTGCGTGATGATTGCTTGAATTGTTCAAAGATAGCTAAAATCTGCCAAAGTCTAAAATTGGGTAAAGGCATAGCTTTTAATTGGTCAAGTAGTCTAATCACCCCCCCTCTAGACATACTTCAAGGTCCTACAGAGACTTTCTCCATAAATGCATTAATATAGTAATTGTATTCATAATTTTCATAGCAATATCTCAGTATAGCAAGATTTTCAGGCCTATAAACATCATCATCTAAAGCTTCATACTTTTCAAACAAAGATTCAATCTCATAAGCAGCCTTAAAAGCAAAAAATTCTTCTATTTGTTACACATCATAGTAATCATATATACCATTAGCATAAGAAGCTAAGGTTTCATTATCATTAAATTTGCATGAAAAGGGAAGGTGTGGAGCCTTCATCCTAGAGCAACAAGTAATATCATATCTCAAGCATAGATCCCGGGCATACCAACGCAACATAATAAATTGATCCCATAATAGTTTCCCTTTTTGTGTCGAGCGATAATCCCTAAAGTATTCACGTTGATCCAACGTGTCTCCCATTATAAAGTTGAATGGGGTTTTCTCAGGATTATCAAAGTAGTACATAATATCTTCCACATAATGAGAATCCAGGGTTTTAGGAGTTACCCCATCTTCATGAGTAGCAAGTACACCTAATTTTTTTGGTATTTTGTGTTCCATATCCATAACTAAAGATAGAGAACAACTTAGAACAGAAAATAAAAATTTCTTAGTGATAAACCAAACAAGCACACACGAGAATATTCACCCTACGATATGACTCCCCGGCAACGGCGCCAGAAAAAGGTCTTGATAACCCGCAAGTATACGGGATAGTTGTAGCCTCTTCCGATAAGTAAGAGTGTCGAACCCAACGAGGAGCTAAAGGTAGAACAAATACTCTCTCAAGTCCTATCGGCCACTGATACGACTCTATGCACGCTTGATGTTCGCTTTACCTAGAACAAGTATGAAACTAGAGGTACTTTGTAGGTGTTGTTGGATAGGGTTGCAAGAGAATAAAGAACACGTAAATAAAAAGTAGGGGCTATTTAGATAAAGAGACAATAAAGTAAATATAGCGATTGTGGAAAAGTGGTGGTAGGAGTTGTGAAATTGTCCCTAAGCAATTGACTATGTTACTAGACCGGTAATCACTAATGCAATTCTATTTGAGGGAGAGGCATAAGCTAACATACTTTCTCTACTTGGATCATATGCACTTATGATTGGAACTCTAGCAAGCATCCGCAACTACTAAAGACTCATTAAGGTAAAACCCAACCATAGCATTAAAGTATCAAGTCCACTTTATCCCATACGCAAACAACCTACTTACTTGGGTCTGTGCTTCTGTCACTCACACCACCCACCATAAGCAAATCATAAACATATTGCAAACCCTACAGCGGGAATCCCTCACGCTTGCGCGACACGGAGGGCACAATAGGACAGCACCAATAATAAAACATGAAATTCAAACCAATCATAGCAATTAATCAATCACCGATAGGACAACAAAAATCTACTCAGACATCATAGGATGGCAACACATCATTGGAAAATAATATGAAGCATAAAGCACCATGTTCAAGTAGAGGGTACAGCGGGTTGCGGGAGAGTCGACCGCTGAATATAGATGTGGGAAGGTGATGGAGATGTTGGTGAAGATGGCAGAGGTGTTGGTGAAGATCGCGGTGATGATGATGGCCCCGGCGGTGTTCCGGCGCCACCTGAAGCAAGGAGGAGAGAGCCCCCCTTCTTCTTCTTCTTCCTTGACCTTCTCCATAAATGGGAGAAGGGTTTCCCCTCTGGTCCTTGGCTCCCATGGCGTGGGAGGGGCGAGAGCCCCTCCGAGATTAGATCTATCTCTTTGTTTCTCTCTGTTTTTGTGTTCTGGAATTCTGCCCTGGCACCGTTTCCTTTATATATGGAGATCCGTAACTCCGATTGGATTGAAACCTTCGCCCAGATCGTTTTCCAAAAATTAGCTTTCTTGCGGCCAAAGAAGGGATCAACCGCCTTACGGATGGCCCACGAGAGGGTAGGGCTCGCCCTCCTGGAGTGGTGGCATGGGACACTCTCGTGGCCACCTCGGGCACCATTTCGCGTTGATTCTTCCTCCCAAAAATCACAAATATTACAAAATAATTCTCCATCCATTTTTATCCCGTTTGGACTCCGTTTGATATTGGGTTTCTGCGAAACATAAAACATGCAACAGATAGGAACTGGCATTGGGCACTGGATCAATATGTTAGTCCCAAAAAATACTATAAAAAGTTGCCAAAAGTATATGAAAGTTGTAGCATATTGGCATGGAACAATCAAAAATTATAGATACGACGGCGACGTATCAGCTGTCCCCAATGAAAAGCGAGTACTCTCCAAGAGTGTTCCTCGGCACCCACGTAGCATCACGGGGGTCGAACTCGGCGCCGTTCATCTGGTACACGCGGCATCTCAGATCTAGACACATGGTGACGCACATAGTGAAGGTCCATGCATAATAATGTTGTTCTCAAATATGGCGGTCAGTAATACTGTGCAGCAAATAGTACTACTTCGGTATAGAGGAATTAAAATAACCGGCTTAATATACATAGCCACTCTTGGCTACATGGATGAGATAGCAAGACATGGAAAAACAAAAATGGTGGCAGCTAGTGGGTTCAAGTCGTCAAGGTCCTAGCTAGCTATACACGTCCTCCAAGGTAAAAAGTACTCCTACTAGTACTAGTAAGTAGTACAACAATGAAAGAGAAGGCGAGAGGGTTAAAAAATGCAATACCTGGGTAGATGGTGACGGTCCGATCGTGGTAGATTGTGTGACCATGTTGCACATCAGTGGTACCATGGGTAACCACTGCTAAGATAGTTGATCCCAATATGCCAAAGTCAGCTAAAAGGTTCCAGGTTAGACCGAATGGCGGATGCAAATGCACATCCAGGATCGGCGATGTTATTTTGATCGGGAGATGACTGGGCCCTGCAAAATAATGGAGTACCGTTAGGGATGCAAATGATGGTTTGTGCATTCCGTTTGTAATCTCCCATACCGTAGGATGGCAACCAGATGAAACAAGTCTCCTGGCTTGTCACCGCGAAGATGCGTCCTAGATGGCGCATGGCATCTTCGAACGTGTAGGGGTACAAATCTGCCGCCGCCAACATGCGCCAGCCTCTGCCATTACTGCCTCTTGCATTGATGACAATCCTTATGTCGAACACCGCGATGAGATAGTAATCGTCGTAGCTGTGTCGCTTTGTCGGCGGGTCCGCAATTGCTATCTTCTTCAATCTCATGTAGGAATCATCATACGTATTCAAGCCCAACCAGTCCGGAAGGCCGATCCCAATGGTGGAGAAGGGGTCTACGGGAACGGCCGCACTGCTGTGGATTTTGTGCAAAATGATGGTGGTATCCGGCCGGAGGTATGCAAGCAATCTTCGTTGGCACCGACCCAGACCTATATATAAGACGGTGGGCAGCGGAGAAATTACGAGATGGAAATGGAATAACTAAGTACTACATGATCAAACTCCATTAGTGACCTGCTCATCGGACAAAATTCGACTACCTCTCAACGTTGGCAACTCTAGCAGAGTCAACGTGCAACCATGGCCAGGGAGCGGTGGACTGTTCGAAGGATTGTCCCATAGAAGAACCTTCTCCTCGTGGACGCATGGAAGACCAACAAGCATGACCTTTTCCCAAGCCTGTTTAAGCACCGTCTTGAAAAAGTTGGTGCAGGAAGCACCGAGTCTTGCGGCGGTGAGGACGTCGGAGCGGCGTGCGATTTCTCCCAGAGGATCGTCGTCCAAGATCTCCCAACCCCGATGAGGAGGAGAACCGCCTGGTGAATCCATGGGAGCAGCGACGAACTGCCTTCTCTTCGGGGGGAGGGGAACTGGAGAGGAGGAGATAAGAGCGCAGTAACCGCAGGGCCTCGTCTCTTCCAACTGTAGATCGTTCCTTAGCGAAGGGGTGAGGCTATTATTTACTAATAGTACTAGCATTATGGGACGTTATGGGATTGCATTATACTGTAAATAATAGCACTAGTAAGAATTTTTTGGCACTAGGTAGTAGTTTTTGGCGTGGATTAAGAAATTTTGGGTATGTGTTTGCTATTTTTTGTACACGCCAACTAGTGTCAAAAAACGTCTTACACTATGTGACGGAGGAGTACGTACTCGTACTGTAGCAGTACTAGTACTACTTTCTCAACTAGTAGTGCGATGTACTGTACTTCTAGTATAGTGCACCAGTTTTGAACTCTTGAATCTCAGGGCCAAGGAGCTACAGTTGGAAGTGGAGGGTACTACTGTTCTCTAGAACCATTGCTGTACTATCAATGCAGGGAAAGTACACCTGCGTAGTGGCCTAGTGGGTACTCTCGGTGCTCTATTCCGCCGCTCCTCTCATGTAGCTGGCCTACTCAGCCACTCCTCTCACGCACACACTAGCAGCCTGTTTATCAACGTTACTGCGGGGGCAGAACATTTGAGTTTTTGATACAGCGAGACTAGGCTTTTCGCTTCCATTTGTGGAGGTGTAATGGATCTCGTCGAACTTTGTTAGTAGTTCCTTTTTATGAATGAGATGAGGCAAAGCTTTTGCCTCCGTTTCAAAAAAAAACACGCGAAGAGGAATTTCTTTTATACTCCCTCCGTCTAGGTGTATAAGTCATCTTACGAAATTCAAATAATCCCAAAACACTTAGGCGTGGTGCATTAATTCCCACCTCATTTCTTGTTTATTGACATATCAACCAATAAGAGATGCGGGGCTTGCATGCTTTCAATGACTTGAGACTACCAAACACGACATGAAGTGGTTAGTTCATTGCATCAATGCTATTAATTATAAAATAAACATTAAGTTCTCTTGTTTTCCCTCCTCCTTGGTCACGGTGCACAACCTAAGATGACTTATTCACCTAGACGGAGGGAGTAGAGCCGATAATGGAGCAAAGTCCATGCGTGCAATGCCACAAGCTACAGAGTAGTAGTAGAGCACTTTACGTACAGAGCCATATTGCACAGTTCCCAATGCCCCGCTAGGCTTTTCCGGCTCCTCGGGCTTAATTGGGAGGTGCTAGTTTAAATATGCTACTAGCTGATGAGGAAGCTGCAAGCGAGGTATGGCTAGGGCGAGCACGCGAGCCACGAGATTCTGGGAAGGAAAACCCGTTCACGTGGCTAGGCTATCCAGTGCACCCAGATTGTGGTGCTGCAAGTCCGTTTGACTTCAAAACTCAAACTACCCGTGTAAAATATTGGCTCGCAGCAAAGTTACTATTTTGAAAAAAGGCCGCCCTGTGTTCGGTCGGGATCGAACCAACAAAAAGAGTACACTCCCACGACCACTAGTAGTACTCGTTGGAGTACAACGCAACCTAGAATCGCCTTTTGTCGCTAGTAGTACATTGTTCCTTACAAGAATCCCCTAATAATGCAAGAAACCACTAATAATGCCAAGAAACTACTACCACTTGCATACGTGGCAGACTTAAGATAAGACTACCTTATCAACCATTGTACATGCCCTTACTAACCAGCCCTACCAAGAAACGACTACTCTACAAAGTGCCGTTATAGGCACGTTTCAACTCATGGCCCTGTTTGGATACATAGGTTAGAGTTAGTTTGGGTTAGTTGGACTCAACTAACCCTAAAATATCCAAATAGGGAGGGTTAGTTTGGGTTAGATGCACCTAACCCACCCAAAAAAACTAACCCATCCAAGAGGTGCTTATTTGGGTTAGTTCTTCTCAAGACCATTAGAAAACACATTTCTCTCTCGCTCTCCCGGCATCAGCCTCGCCCTATCCTCCCGTTCCAACCCTGTCATCTCCCCGGGGCCCATCCGCCCGCTGGTAAGCAGTCACGGCTCATGATACGTCTCCGTCGTATCTATAATTTTTTATTGTTCCATGCCAATATTATTCAACTTTCATATACTTTTGGCAACTTTTTATACTATTTTTTGGGACTAACATATTGATCCAGTGCCCAGTGCTAGTTCCTGTCTGTTGCATGTTTTATGTTTCCACAGAAACCCCATATCAAACGGAGTCCAAACGAGATAAAAACGGACGGAGAATTATTTTGGAATATTTGTGATTTTTGGGAAGTAAAATCAACGCGAGACGGTGGCCAAGGGGGCCAGGAGATAGGGGTGCGCCCTAGACTCTCCTGGGCCCCCGAATGGCGGTTGACGCTCTTCTTTTGCCGCAAGAAAGCTAATTTTATGATAAAATTCTGGGCGAAAGATTCACCCCAATCGGAGTTACGGATCTCCGGATATTTAAGAAATGGTGAAGGGGTAGAATCTAAGAACGCAGAAACAGAGAGATAGATCCAATCTCGGAGGGGCTCTCGCCCCTCCCAAGCCATGGGAGCCAAGGACCAGAGGGGAAACCCTTCGCCCATCTAGGGAGGAGGTCAAGGAAGAAGAAGAAGAAGAAGAAGGCCTCTCTCCCCCTTGCTTCCGGTGGCGCCGGAGCGCTGCCGAGGGCCATCATCATCACCGCGATCTTCACCAACATCTCCATCACCTTCCCCCTTCTATCTACATCGGTCCATTCTCCCGCAACCCGCTGTACCCTCTACTTGAACATGGTGCTTTATGCTTCATATTATTATCCAATGATGTGTTGCCATCCTATGATGTGTGAGTAGATTTTCGTTTTCCTGTCGGTGATTGATGAATTGCTATGATTGGTTTGAGTTGCATGTTTTATTATTGGTGTTGTCCCATGGTGCCCTCCGTGTCGCGCAAGCTTGAGGGATTCCCGCTGTATGGTTTGCAATATGCTTATGATTTGCTTATGGTGGGTGGCATGAGTGACAGAAGCACAGACCCGAGTAAGTAGGTTGTTTGCGTATGGGATAAAGGGGACTTCTTACTTTAACGCTATGGTTGGGTTTTACCTTAATGAATCTTTAGTAGTAGCGGATGCTTGCTAGAGTTCCAATCATAAGTGCATATGATCCAAGTAGAGAAAGTATGTTAGCTTATGCCTCTCCCTCAAATAGAATTGCATTAGTGATTATCAGTCTATTAACATAGTCAATTGCTTAGGGACAATTTCACAACTCCTACCACCACTTTTCCACACTCGCTATATTTACTTTATTGCTTCTTTATCTAAACAGCCCCTAGCTTTTATTTATGTGTTCTTTATTATCTTGCAAACCTATCCAACAACACCTACAAAGTACTTCTAGTTTCATACTTGTTCTACGTAAAGCGAACGTCAAGCGTCGTGAAATTAAATATCGATGGCCGATAGGACTTGAGAAAGTATTTGTTCTACCTTTAGCTCCTCGTTGGGTTCGACACTCTTACTTATCGAAAGAGGCTACAACTATCCCGTATACTTGCGGGTTATCAGCTCCTTGCGCGGCCCGTCCCCATTGTCCTCGGCCAGCGCGGCTCCTTGCACAGGGATGGCAGATTCGGCTGGCACGCTGCACGAGAGGCCAACGCAGCTCCTTGTCGGGCGCGTCCCCGTCTGCCTCAGACAGCGCAACTCTCGACCAGTTGATTGAGAAAGAGCATTTGTTGTCTATCTAACCCTGCCATCCAAACACCACTTTGGTTAGAGTTAGTTCAGGGTTAGAATCTAACTCTAACCTCTGACTTAAAGTATCCAAATAGGGCCCATGTCGCCCATTAATTCAACACCTTCTATTCGATTGGGCGTTATGACTTGTGGGACCTACATGTCAGTCTGCACAAAAATCCCCGAGTGACCTCCTACCTCCGGCCCATCCACCTAGTCATCCTCGGCCATGGGACGCAGCTACCGCCGCCGGCAAAAGGCGAGGTCAAAACCGCCGGCGGTGCAGAGCCCATCTTGCAGCAGCCCGGATATGCCAGCTCCGTCCGGCGCTCGCGCCGCTAGCTAGCCACAATAGCTTCGTCCAGATGCTTGTCTGCAAGGTTTGCTAGCTAGATTGGCACGGCGGTGCGGCAGCTTGCTCGCGCGTGCTGTGCTAAGGCCAGCCATCTGGCTCGAGCGAAGGCCAGCGCGGCGGCTTGCTCGCTCATGAGTCACACTCGAGCCAGCCTGCCAACCCGTGCGGAGGCCAGCGCGGCATCCGACCGTCCGGCGGAGCGGCGGCCAACTCGCTCATCACCCGTGCCACCAACGAACACGCATTAGTACTGTTTGAAGTAATGTTCAGGAAAATAATGATTTGAGGGGGAATAACAGGATCCAAGGTCAGATGTGGGTCCCTCGTGTCAACGTTCAAACAAAATGTGTTGGTTTAAGCTACCTCGGACGTGTGGGCCAACCCTGTCATAAATGGGTTTAAACGAACCTAATCGGTACTAGGTAGTAGTTATTGGCGTGGATTATGAAATTTTGGGTTTTTTTTTGCTATTTTTAGTACAGTAGATTCTTCCTAGGACTGGCTGAAAGTGGTAGTTTTTTGTTAAATACTCTACATATTGTAAGTAGGAGTGAAAGTTAAGCTTTGGAAGCCAATAAGCAAGGCTAGTTACATAGTGCATATGTGTACATGATTGAAGTAAATATCAACCATGAGTGACTAATATCTTGATGGAAAACTTGAAACTATGGAAATACTAGGAATTTTTTTCTGCATGGTTGGAAATACTAGCAATGTTCATGTGCGTTGCAACAAATCATAATTACAATAATACTTATTCACAAACTTGATACAAAACACTCTAATTTTGATATACATATATCACTAGAGATATATTATGTTTCAATTAGAATATATTCCTTGGGCAGTTTTGGTGAGGTCAGGGAGGGATGTGGTTGGTTTTAAGATACTAATTATGGGTTTTTCTGCAAATTGGTAGACAAGTGGGATGTTGGTGAGAAAAGGCAACAACTTACCTCACAGTCGTTAGATGTAGATCTAACGGTCAGAAACGACAGATGGCAGACACACCATCATCACCAACTTAGTCTTCTGTAGGAGTACTAGCAAGATCCGTGCATTGCACGGAACATCAAGATGCATTTTTTTATAAAACACTTATTGTGATTGACCCATGCAGGAGTAATCCCATGTGTAAAAACTAATGATATCTCGACAAATAGGAGATAAGGTGAAGAGGAGTGGGGCATGGTGGTGATTGGTGGTCGGACTGAGTGGAGTCATGGGGATTGACGACGCCGGCAGCGGCCACCAGGCCAGTATGTTCCAGAGGTTTCCTTTCTTAATTGCTCAACAATTAGCTTGTTGGAGATAAGGATGAACGAGGGAAGGCCTTGTCTGCAAATGTGGAGAGGGGTGCGGGTATCTTTTAGTTTAATTTCCATCTGTCAAATATAGATCGGACGGTCTATATTGCAAGATGGCACGCGTACCATCATCACCAAGTCGGTTTTTTTATAAGAGAAGAAATATAAGTATGGAGATACAAACGTATTATCGATACTTGTTTCCATAAACTAGCATCTACATTATATTCAACGCCTCAGCATGTGGGGCCTTAGCACAATGACTTCTCGACTGTGTAAAACAAAGGTTTTCCCGTCGCCGATAAGGAGGGGTTGATGGCGGTGCACTTTTGGCTTGCTCTAGTCCTAGTAGTCATACTAGGTGGTCTAAGCACGTATAGATTTATTCTTTTTCACATCTCGTGTTCGCCGTACTGCCACGACTGTTGATGAATAGACGGTAAGTTATTCACGGGGAAACCCTTGTTGAGCGTGTTTGCAAGAGAGAGAGACAATGTGCATGTGTGATATGTCTAGAGACTGAGGCAATGATAACAGATTCTTTGTGTCTATGTGTGTGGAGGATAGAGAGAGACATGTACATGGGGCTTCGTGTTGTGTAACGTGGAGACACATATACATAATTAGAGAGTGAGTGTGTGAGATACACATGCGGACATGGGGAGAGATGAGGATCCAGATAAATGGGTGTTTGTACGTGTCTGTGTGTGTTTGTGCGCGCGTTTGTGTGTGAGAGGGATTGTGTGTATGTGGAGTAGAGAGACCACTAATGATGTAAACCTAGTATAAGGGAAGGGGGAATGGTGTGACATGTGTAGTAGCAGGATAGCATGGGTGCGGGCGGGGGGAGTAGACTATTTGGAAGAGACATCGAGTGTGTGTGGGAGAGGGGTGTGAGAGCGAGCAAGAGAGGAAGAGAGCTAGCGACGGCGATAGAGAGAGAGAGAGAGAGAGAGAGAGAGAGAGAGAGAGAGAGAGAGAGAGAGAGAGAGAGAGAGGGGGCGAGAGAGGGGTCGTTTGTGTCCATAAATGGCATATAGATAGGGAGAAAATGTTGATGTTGTTTGAAATTGGCCTATGTACGGAGACGCAAGGGAAGCGAGTCATCATGTGTGTGATAGGGACTTCATGAGAGATCTAGAATAGATGGTGTAGAGAACAATGTGCGAGATCGAGAACGATGATACATTAGGGAGCTATGGAAAGAGTCACGACATATATCTTTACAGGGAAGGAGCTGGAGCGGGTCCGCATGTGGGAGAGATAGAAAGAGGAGAGTGGTGCACAAGGAGACAAAGTGTGTTGTTTGTAGTGGGGGTGGTGTGTGAGGTGAGTGTGCGAGAACCACATAACTAGGGAGATAGACGTTTGGGGGCGACGTTTTGTGTGTATGGGAAAGATACACTCTACATAGTGTGTGTGCTTGGTAAAGAGAGATGCCGGGAGACCTAGAGATTGGGGGAAGAGATGTGTGCATGCCCGAGAGGCAAAGTGATAGAGACCTATATTGGGGTCCGGACTTTAGAAGAGAGAGGGGTGTTAATGTGCTCGTGTATTGGTGTTTGGGGGAGAGAACGACTTCTCTGTGTGTGTGTGTGTGGGGGGGGGGGTTGGCTTCAGATAAAGAGTGAGGTGTCTATATTTGAGGGATTTTAGCGTAATTGACATATAGATGGTCAATAGTGTGTGCAATCATGGTTGATCAATTTGTTTCACAGTTTGGACTATGAGATATAGATACTTTTGAACATGCGTGATACACCATGATGTACCAGTATTACAAAGCTAAGATTGGAATTTTGGAATTCGACTCCATCATTAGCTTTTGTAATTCATTTAAGCGGAGGTACATTTTTTAAGACGGGATTTCGTGATTTCATATTCATATATCAAACCTAGAGATATACACATACGGGCATGTTCAACTTTATAATCATCCACTTTATTCATACACATACACATTTTTGCTTTTGTCATCATATTTTGGATAAACACATTTGGAATTTCATTTGAATTGGACCGTATGATGGTATTTTCTTGTACTAGATCAATGATCCATATTTGAATTGAATGGACAATCTAAGTTTCGAGTTGGAGACATTGATTTTCAAAACTTGCACTTTTTTTGCGTGCAAAACAAACAAATTATCGGCCATGATATCATCGTCGGCCGTACAGGAGC
This sequence comes from Aegilops longissima, assembly GCA_021605205.1. Classification (NCBI taxonomy): domain Eukaryota; kingdom Viridiplantae; phylum Streptophyta; class Magnoliopsida; order Poales; family Poaceae; genus Aegilops; species Aegilops longissima. The sequence continues at coordinate 595,300,994 of CM038677.1, forward strand.
AGAATATAATTTTAGGCACCAAAAGCTTTCAAACTTCCCGCTCCCATCGAAATATCCCGCGCCCGAAAGTTTAGCCCTGCGATATTCCTGTTTTACCCCTGCCACATGAACGGAAAAGGGCTGCTTTGGTAACTCCATTGTTTTCCCCTCTTTGCCCCCAACATTCTTCCCCAGAGCCCCTCCCCTTCCCCTCCCCGACGCCCCCAACCACGGCAAGCTGCCGAATCTTTTCCTCCACTGCAGCGGTGGACCTCACACCCCTCCGGATCTACCTTCTGCTCCTTGGAACCCCCAACTGCCAACTCACCACTTCACCAAAGCCGCTTCAGCGACTGGCTTGTCCACCGCTCCAGATCTCCTTGACCGCCATCATGGCCCATCGCACCGGATCTGCTTAACCGGCGCCCTCGTCCACCACAGTGTAGGCTCTTCACTGACTCCCTCATCCGCCCCATCGCTGGCCCTTCATACAAGCCCTTGTTCGCTGCTACAGATCCGCCTCACTGAAAGCACTGTACAATGCACCCGCTGAAGCCTTCGTCAACTGCACCGGACCCACTCCACGGACGCCATATTCAACTCCACCGGCCCTGCTTTACCGAGGCCGCAGCCTCATCAGGTTATTTCGATTTGTACTCCTTCGATTTTTGTCTTTATCGTGCAACTTTTCACTTACCACAGATGAGCTTTCTTGTATGTCGACAGGCGTCGCAACCGTAGCACTGGAGCCACTTCAGCGACGGCGACAGCCGGCCCAAATGCATCCGCAACACGAGCACCATCGATGATGCTTAGCTATCAAGTATGACAACGATAACCATACGCCGCTGAGAATCAGGTACTATTATCCTACGGCTGGCGCCTACGTTCTCTTTCTTCACATAAGCACCACACCTTTGAATTTCTTCAGGGCATCATTCAATTTTTCATGAGACGCATTATTCTGCTTGCACCTGTAGGGCCATACTTCTGGCAGTGAACATGTTACATGTGCTAAATTACATACCAGTGCACATATAGTTAATATGCTTTAGTTTTGTCCTAAGTATTACTGTACTTCCTAGATATCACTGCCTACTATTTTACTTCTTGCATGCCATATTTATGAAAATGGTGTTGTTCTGATGCCACCTGTTGGTTCCATCAGACTGCTTAATGTTCTCTATGCTTAATTACACACCAGCAAACTAGCATGTGGTTCCGCTGCTTTTTGTTTGTTTTACCCTACATTTTCTGATGCTAGCTATTACATCACTGCTCCAACCCTCTGTTCATTACTTGTTTGTGTGTTCTTGATCTTCCCAAGTTGCATGACTAATTTGATGCTTCTATTAATTATCGAGCTGCCAATCCCATCAAGCAAAATATTTGTTCTTTTGGGGCTGGCACCTCGAACAAGCATAAATATAGAGGGAAGCAGATATATTGTCGTGTATGCACACACCCTTCTTTCATTAGTTTAGGTGAACCATTGATGATCAATTCGGACCAGTGCATGCGATTAAAATTAATTTTACCTAAATAGAGGGTGCAGAATAAACTACAACAACTAGATTTGCAACCACGGGATGCTGACGATATCTTCAAAGGACATTGCAACAGCAGCAAGGCTTCACAACAACATATGGTATGCCAGTGTGTTCTAGTACATGTGAATGTAATGCGAGTGGGCTGCTTTCTTGGCTTGCGCCCTCAACCTGTAATCCTACAGAATTACAAATAGTTCAGTTGTCTGCTTTGCTGCATTGCTTGATTTGAATGCTTGTTTGTTACTTGTTACGCTATACCTGATTTGGCCAATATGTCAGCAGTGCCTGCTGTACCATCGTAAAGAAATGCATGCCTAGTTCATTTGAGTCCTTAACTTTTCCTGTGAACTTCATCACAAGACTGTCTTCGTAGTTTATATGAGGCCACACTGTTAAGTGTTTTCTCAGATTATTTCAACTGCTTAGTTGCCTTGGCAACTTAAATATAGAGGCGATACACTCCCTTTCAACTAGGGATGTCAACTGGGTCCCGTTTAATCCTGATTAAAGTCCACTAGTGTTATGATAGTTTAAAAGAGTTTTTGTTTTTTTTTGAGGAAAATGAACTAGGGAGCTAGCAAAAACTAACTAGATGGGAGTGGCGGATGTTGTTTATTTGCCTCTTACATCCCTAGTTTCATCTTACCATTTTAATTTCTTTTCAGCTGATGCTGCTTCGAACCATTTAAATATAGCTTGCCATGCTCGACAATAATTCGTATGTCATTTACCATGTAAGCTTACTGCCTGGATCATGCGATAACTATCTCTTACTTATGTCCAGCGGAAACCTTTCAAGATGCTGTTCACACTAGGACATAAGTACAACCGCAGAATCTATTTGTGGAAGCAGTGCGCCATTCATGTTACTAGATGGTAGCAGTTCAGAGGCAACACCATCGGAGAGCACTATGAGCACAGATATTATAGTTCTTGAGGCTCTACTAGAGGCAGAAAGAGATGGTGTGGCTTCCATGAATGAGGTAATCTTTATATTTAGGTTGGATATTATGGAATTAGCGGCACGCATTATGCAAGCAACCCAAGAATTGGAGGAAGTAAGAATGTTGCATTTGAAGACGGAGGAGGTCCTGCTGTTTCTGCTATCTGAAGCTCAGGGTAATCCCGGTTCTTCTTTAGATACCAGTTGAAATTGTCATTGGATTATTGTACTTGCATGTTGTGTCATGTATCTGAATGGATTATGTTGTAAGACCCCTATGTTGTCCATGTGTTGTAATGATCTGAAGTTTTTAGGCGAGGTAATCCTTAGTACTTGTATGATTGACATAAGGTGAACTGTTTTTCGTGTGAGCATATTGTATTGGATGAAATAACTGTTTGACTAAAAGTGTATCCAACCTACTGAATTTGAAGATCACGGCATTTCCAAATCATAATCATGTATAAAGGTGGAATAAATCTTTGTTGTGGTTTTGAAGAAATAAATAACAAAACATGGAATTTTCTGTGGATATTCTTAATCGAATACAAGTTGGATTTGAATTTAGTTTGCCAGGGCCCAGGGCAAACGTGAATGCTAATTCTCCCAATTTTTGAACGAAGCAGCTAAACACCCACTATAATTTGTGGGCTGCCCGAAGCAAGTGTTTGCGAGTTGGAAATTACTGTCTACCCCTGGCACTTGACATCCTTATCGACCAGATGTACACTGTTGTCGATAGGGGTAGACTAGTAACTTCAATCAGACATGACACGACGGCCTCTGAGCCCATTCAGACACGGTGGGCGCCAAACATGGGCGACAAAACACATTTGATTCAAGCTCGTCTGAAAGACATGTATCCCTCCCTCTATTTCCCCATTCATACACGGTGGGCGGCAAAACAAACTCTCCTCATCCGAAATTGATGTCGGCTAATATTTTAAATAGGGGCATATGTGTAACTTCCCTCAGACGTGACACAACCACCCTACCTGTCAGCCCCGTTCATACACCGTGGGCGGCAAATCACCCTCTTCTCGCCTGAAATAGTTACCGACAAATATTTGGGAGATGCGAGATTACCGTCCTATCCCCAAACGACGTGATGTCCAAAATTTTAAACGGGGGATAAGTTTGTAACTTTCCCACATTTCAGAGAAGCGCGTCCCAAAGTTTGAGATCCCCCCCTCCCCTCCATTTTCCCATTCATACACCGTCGGCGCCACGACAACCTCCCCACTGCGGCCAGCCTCCTCCGTCCGCCACCCCATCCTCCACCTTGCCGGAGCCGCTACCCCGACACCATCGTCCACTGTAAGAGATGGACGTCTCTCATCCACGACGCTGGACCAGGATCATTTAATCACGTCCTCTCACTTCATCGGCGCCATCTTCCACTTTGCTGTTGCCGCTCCTATGACTGCCTCGTCCACGGCAACATGATTTATCCCTCGACCCGGCCGCATGCCGTCTAAAGTCTTCTTCCTCGTCGCCAACAACCATTGCACCCGCAGCACCCTCAACGTATCAGCAGAGGCCTACACGGTGTTGCAAGAGAGGTGGTACTCTTCCATATGTGCTTAAGTTATTGTTCTCACCCAGAAAATAGATCATAATTTGTTTACTGTACTTTTCTTGTCTGTACCAAATCGTAGTGGCTAGTTGAAAGAAAACATTGGTTGCAAAGTAGCTTTGTTTGGTTTGCACCTTCAGATCCACCATGGAATGGGCACTATACTTGTAAAGCTTATGGTTTCCCCCCTTTATATTCACTACCATCATCATAGGTGCTTCGTGTCGTGCTAGCACTGCTCCTCAAGACCTCAACCCAAAGCTCACGTGTTGAAATACGAATCTAATATGATGCTCATATCACTAAAAAAGAGAACGTTTAATTGGTCACCTAACGTTCTTATATTCGTTTCGAAAAGCATGTGCGCCACCCACTGGTCCAGCTAGTTCCACTTTCCTGATTTTACTATTGATGCTTAGGGTTTTCCCCTTTTATCTACTCTACTATGATCTGCGTAGGTGCTTTCTGTCGTACTAGCATTACTCCACCCTTCAAGCTAAACAACACAACACTCAAAATTCGAAAGCTTAGTTGTTCAAATATGATTGTGATATGATACTGATATTAGTTAACAGACACATTTAGTAGGTTAGCTAAAGGTCCCACTTGAGTTTCCAAATGCATGTCGCGACATATACAGAGACAACAGAATTGCATTTCTTTCCCACTTGTTGACTATACTTTCTTGTCCATACCAAATCTTAGTTGTTATTTCAAAGCAAATATCGGTTGCTAACTACCCTTTGCGCGGTTTGAAGCTTCAGATCTGCCATCCCACTGCCACGGTCAAAACTATACTCATCATGCTTATGGTTTCCCCATTTTATGATGACCACCATCAACCTACGTGGTTCGTGTGGTAATAGCACTGCTCCACCCATCGAGCTAAACAAGCTTAGTTGTACAAATTCATATCTGATATTATGCTGATATTAATAAAACTGAGAGACGTTTAATTGGTCAGCTAAATGTTCCTACTTTAGTTTTGAAATGCATGTGATCCACATATGGAGAGACCGGAAAGAATAGTATTTCTCTGTGCGCTCTGGTTCATCATGGGTGGCCAACCGACATTGTATTGAAAGACTTGTAATATCTTCAATCTGCTTGCTCTTCTGCTCTTCTTTAAGATGATCCTCTTCTCTTGCAGTCGACTAGTCAGGTCGAGTTGTTCTCCCTTAGTATATTTTGAATCTGTCAGGTCAGGGCGACTTGTTCTTCTTTACTATATGTTGAAGTTGTCATCTGTGAAGTGTCATCACTTCTGGAGCTCTCATATTTTGAGTACTAGGCCACCTTATATTAATGGACACACCAAATTACAGCATGCATGGCATCTCTTAAAAGAATTTCAGAGATAGCACAAAGGAGTTTACAGGGAGGCAGTATTGGATTAGAATCACTTTTGCATTAAAAAGATAATCTCACTTGTTTTTATGTTTTCATGCATGTCTGATATTGAACATTATCAAAATGAATATGAGAATGGGCGCACGAGAGGAATATTACGGAACAATCCACTGGCTAACAAACTTGGCATGGTGGAGGATGGCCTATCTTATTCACCCATCAAGGTGCTTGCTCTAACTTGGCAAGGTTGTATTGGTCGCACATATTTTGCATCTGACCTCTTGCATCATATATGAGTATATGCCATACCTATCCATTTTCTGTACCTATTCCATGTGTCATCATACTATGTTTTTTCAGTCAAATGTTGTTCTTTCGTAATAGATGTCCAAAAGGAAGAGGGTGAGTGCAGATCCTCAAGGAGTACAAACTAGGTATTTGGAAAAGGTAGTGATACCAGTTAAATTAGATAGATCAGCAACCACAAAAAACACAGGCCCAACTGTACCACACTTTACCCCTACTCCAGTGGCCGAACCCCTATTAGAACTGTTGAGAGCCGAGCGTCAGGTACGGTCTATGATATCAATTCAAAATTTGAACTCCTAAATTTCTGCATGTGACTTACTTTCTCTCTTGTATGAAAACTAATTTCAGATGAATCTCATTGCTCAAAGGATCATACGATCTCACAACAATACTGGGCTATGCATTGCTCTTGTCAGTACATCTCTCCCTTTTGCCTTGTAACGCTGTACTTAATTAATTGCTATTTGATTATGTATCATCAGTCTGCACCTGAGCTTCATTATCCTCTGTTTCTTCCAATTTTATTTGATCTATATTCACTCTTTGCAAAATGTAGAATAATGGCAACGCTTATAAATAATTTTCTTTTGGGAATTTATTGAATTATCCTTCCATCAACATGGAGAAGGGCTTTGTCCAGCCCGTGTTAACATGTAATGTAAGTTCATCCTTCTCAAGCCTTCAAACTTTGTTCTATTATAGATTTGGATAGGCATCATTTCCTCCACTGCTATTTGCTTTGTTGTTTATATCTGATTGGATGTTTGCAACAACTACAAGTTTCAATTTGTAGTTGTAAAAACATGTTCCTTATGTAGAACAGATCCATTTATTTGCTTATATAATTGTGAAACCTGTTATGTGTCTCCTTGTTTCTCTTTCAGAGCCGTATCTCTTATGCCAGGCAGAACTTTAGGGAAGATAGTGAGCCAAACCATCTTGAGGACAGCGAGATGACCCCAAGGTCCTGTATTGATGATGACAGTGAGTTGAAGCTACTCACCTGCAGGTGCAAGACAACCTATGTGCAGTCGCTGCCTCAATCAGTTTGACTTCCTCTATCTCAACTTAAAGCGGAAAGGCTTCCTTCAGCTCAGCTCCGACTTGAAGTCAAAGATGTAATGAAGTTTTCAGAGGACTGCCTTGCGCACTATCATGCCATACAACTATGGGTGAAGCATCTATCGTTCACACAACTGAGGTCTAATCAGCTTCTTTGGCTGTTTGGGGGGGCCGACCTGGCCAGGCCTAGTGCCTTCTGAAGTGCTCTCAGTTTTGTATATTCTTTTGTCGGCGCGTTTATTTGCACTGGTGGTGAACTTTGATGCCCAGTGGATGTAATATGTGTAATAGTTGTGATAGCCTAGTGTAAGTTGCTTGCTTATTTATTTCCTTGTTGTCTTGTTTATTTGTTTTCTTGTAGTCAGTGCAGTTATTTTTCCGCGGTTTGATAGTGGCCGCAATAACCTATTTTTTAAAACTAGGCCACAATAACCATGGGCTACATATTTACTGTAGTGACACTGGGACTCCTACGGGCTGTAGAAACAATGGGAATTCTACGGGCCGTAGAAACAATGGGCCTTCTATGGGCCGTAGAAACAAAGGGCCTTCTACGGGCCGTATCATCAATGGGCCTTAACCGGGCCGTATGATCGATTGGCCAAACATGGGCCAATAACCGACCGCATTATGGCTGTAAACGGGCTAGAGTTGGAATCGTTCGTTCACGGTCCAACCATAATGGGACGTTATTAATAGGCTGTATTTTATGACGCTATGAAAATGGCCCAACTTATTAACGGGCCACAAACTGGACGACTGTAATCACATGCTGAATTTGGCCCACAAGCAGAAAATGACAGTAACGGGCCATAAGTAACCGAATGCTGGAAATGAGCCCAAGAATAAATGGGCCCTAAGAAGGCCGAAAGATAACATGGCCTGCAAACGGACCAATGGATTAATGGGCCGTTAATTGGTATAAAGTGATACACTGTTCATTACAGGCCAGTTTTCCACGGGTCGTTAATGGGCCAAGAGTTATAAAGGGCCTCATATGGGTCGAAAGACATCATGGGCCATACATGGCCGGAACTTAAAATGGGTTGGAATCATATTGGATGGCCCAGATGACGCTACTGGGCTTAATTCAGATAGGTCGTAACGGGCCCTGGGTTAGCGGGCTGTAAATGGGCTATATGCGAACATGTCGTTAACATGCTTTCCGTGGGCCGGCCCGCCACCATTTGACCAAGTCAAACGGGCCGGCCTTTTCACAGGAACGGGCCTCTGTTGGGCCGTGCCACGTGTCGACGTATCATAGGCGCCTTCGGTCCAATGAGTGGATGACATCTATCCCAACGGTGAGCCGACACGTGTTTCCTCCAGCCAATGATGATTTTACACATGGAAAATCCCCATTGGTTGGGGCTGTTAACGGGTTATCGGATCCAAAACTGGACCCGATAGCTTAACGGCGTTCCGTTACGGTGGATGCCACGTGTCGGTCACCCTTGATGAAAAGCACTTCTGTGACGCGCGATTTATCATCATGGAAGTGGACACTTCCATGATGATAATTTTGGTAATGTCATGGAACACTTCTACGACATCACAGGTATGACTATCTTGATTCTGTCATAAAATCGTCATGGATGTACATGCATGACAAAAAAGGCGACCTACTGTGACAAACACGTATCATCACGGAAGTGTATTTTTTTTGTAGTGTAACGACCTGTCCCGCACGACTGCCCCTTTGTGAGGATGAAGAGAAGATTGGCAAGAGTGGCCACTAATTTAGGATCTGGAGTAAGGCAACATTTGGAAAGGCTAGGCCGTAGCTACACATTACAAACGAAGTAATCTTGCAGCTCGATATGGCGCAAGAGCACCGAGCCCTCTCGATTGCTGAGTTAAATCTAAGGCGATCTCTGAAACAAAAAGTGCTCAGGTTGGCTGCAATAGAGAGAGCAAGGAAGCGTCAGGCCTCCAGGGTGAGCTGGCTTTGGGCAGGTGATGCCAACATGAGATTCTTCCATGCCAAAATGCAAGCGCGCCGAAGAAAGAATTTCATCCATGCAATTAGCAGCAACAACAGACTGGTAGTAGATCATCACGAGAAGGAGAAGCTCATCTTCAATCACTTCTCTGAAGCCCTGGGTCAAAGCAAACTGAGACGCTGCACCCTGAACTGGGACAGGCTAAACATCTCGGCTGTGACCTCATCCGAGCTTGATAGCCCGTTCACCACGGCCGAGGTTTGGGCGGCGATACTAGCCTCCCCCGCGGAAAAGGCACCGGGCCCTGAAGGTTTCACAGGGCAATTTTATTGCTCTTGCTGGCCGATTATAAAGGAGGAGGTCATGGCTGTCTTTGATAAGTTCTATTAGATGGTTGGGAGCAACTTCGCTGAGCTAAACTCTGCGCTCATTGCCCTCCTGCCAAAAAAAGTGGCGCGTCAGAGATCAAACACTACAGGCCCATCAGTTTGATTCACTCCATGGAAAAGCTTATCTCCATGGTCCTCGCAATTACGCTATCCAATGCACTGAATGGAATCATCTCACTAGCACAAACGACTTTCAGAGAGGAGAATGCATACATGACAGTTTTCAGTATGTGCAAGGATGTCTCAGGATGCTGCACGGAGAAAAAAGCAGGCCCTGCTCTTCAAGCTAGATTTCGCTCGAGCTTTTGACTCTGTATCCTGGGCATACCTAATCGAGCTGCTGCAGCGCATGGGGTTCTCACAGCGATGGTGAAATTGGGTAGCCCTGATGCTCTCCACTGCATCCTCCTCTTGTCTGCTGAATGGGACGCCGGGGCCAAGTTTCTTCCACGCTTGTGGGCTTAGGCAGGGAGACCCGCTCTCGCAGCTACTCTTCATCCTTGCGATTGATCGTCTTTATCGCCTTTTGGACACCGCCACTTCAACATATCTCCTTGCACCGCTGCCTGGGCAGGGAGCAAGCATGGGGGTGAGTCTATATCCTGACGATGCTATAATCTTCGCCAACCCAATCAAAGAAGAGATCGACACCCTGTTGGAGCTGTTGCACTCTTTTGGAGAGGCGACGTTACTGAAGTTAAATCAAAACAAATCTTCAGTGATCCCGATGAACTGTGACGGCAATCTGTTGACGGAGGTTTTGCAGGGTTTTGGGGGATCGATCGCTAGCTTCCCCGCAACGTACTTGGGATTGCCGATATCCCCTAAAAGGCTGAGGCTAGTTCACTATTAATTCCTCATTGATCGGGTGAGATCACGTCTCGCGGGATGGAAGGGCAAGCTTATGTCTCTGGCGGGTCAGCGCGTTCTGGTGCGTGCGGTGCTCTCGGCGCTGCCTACATTTGCGCTGACAGTACTCAAGGTGCCGAAGAAGATTCTGAAAGAGATCAACAAGGCACAACGTCATTTCCTGTGGGCTCAAGACGATGCGCTTACCGGCGGCAAGTGCAAGGTGGATTGGAGTGCGGTGTGCTCTCCGATGGAGAAGGGCGGGCTGGGGATACCCGATCTACAATGTTTTGGTTCCGCTCTTCGTTTGCGCTAACTTTGGTTATCCCGGTAGCAGCTGGTGAGGCCCTTTCCCATTGCCATGCAACAAGCTGGACAAAGAGCTCTTCGCCAAAGCAACAACGGTCTCGATCGGCGACGGCCAAAAGGTAGGGTTTTGGACATGTCCCTGGCTTGATGATTCCCTGCTGAGTGAATCTTTCCCAAACCTACTCAAGCACTCGCGGCACAAAAATCGGACGGTGGTAGCTGCGCTCGAAAGCGACCAGTGGATCAAGGATCTTCGCCATGGTGACACGACATCCATCGCTGTTGAATTCTTACGCCTCTAGCTGCCGCTCCAGCAAGCTGAGATCACCCTCGATAGCCAACTGCCTGATCATATTGTTTGGAAAGCAGGAGTGGGCACGGCTTACTCAGCCAAGGCAGCTTTCAAGAAGCAATTCAAGGGCTTGCCGAGCACTAGCCATAGAAACATTGTTTGGAAATGCTGGGCGCCGGGAACTGTCAAGAAGTTCGCCTGGTTACTCCACTATAACAGGCTCGGGTGCAACGACAGGCTGCAAAGGAGGGGATGGCCAAACGGATATTTCTGCAGTTTATGCTTGAGGAACCTGGAGTCCCTGCTGCACCTGATGTGGACACTACAAAAAAAGACACATCTGTGACATTTTGGGCCGAACGAATTTCTTTCCTGTCATACTTATGACACTTCTATGACGATAATTGCGACAAAACCTGGTATCATCATAGATGTGGTGGGCTCTTACTTCTATGACAAAAAATCATGACAGAAAATGGGCTTTTCGTCCTGGGCGGGCCGGAGACGCAGCTGCATGACATTCTTTGGGCCGTCCATGACGGAAAAAACCATGGTAGAAGTGAGGGCGAGGAAAATTTCGGAGAGTTCCCTGTTACGGTGGGTGGTCGGGGGCCGAGCGATGCGCATTTCTCTCGTGACACGTCGCTGCAAAAGTGCGGCGTTGAGCTCTAATCAACCCGAAAGCGATTGCACTTCAGCTACGCGTTCATCGAACCCGAAGCGATCGAGCAATTCGCCATCGCTGCTAATCGAAGCCGATCGATGCTGCCTCGGATGAACAATGAGCGCGGCGGGGGGTTTGATGAACAGTTAAGCGCTGCGGGGGTGGATGAGCAATGGCGGTGGGGTGGATAAACAGGACCCCGTGGCGTTGCCTCTGGATGAACAGGACCCCGATCGATCGAGCCGGTTGGGGCTGGATGAATAGGACCCCGTGGAGGGCTGGATGAATAGTAGATGGTGGAGGGGTGGATGAACAGTAGCCCGTGGAGGGGTGGTTGAACAGGAGCCTGTGGAGAGGGGTGGTTGAACAGTGGCCGGTGGAGTAGCGCGCGGTGGAGGCTGGATGAACAGGAGCCCGTGGATGAACAGTCACAGGTGGAGGCTGGAGGAGGTCGACGGTGGATGAAAAGTAGCCCATGAGGCTGGAGGAGGTTGACGGTGGAGATGAACAGTATCCTGTAGAGTCCTGTTTTACGGTATGCCAGGCCTCGTTTCCATCGCCTGTTCCGTCCAAGCCCTCCCGATGAACACGATGACGCATTCCGTTCCGACCCAGCCAGTTGGCTCCCCATGAACACGACGATGACGCTGTTTCTCCGTTCCGACCCAGCCATGTACACGAGCCCCGCCGACGTGATGCGCGAGTAGGCGTCAACCCGTATGTACGTGACGCTGTCGTATTTTCTTTCTTGCACCCAGGCCGTTATCGTGACGCTTACATGCTACATGCGCGCCCCTACTACGACACGCGCAGCATCTACTAAGATACGCGGCGCTTACATCGACCAAATGTACATACACGTCATGACCGTAATGACAATGCTACATACGCTTCAACCAGGTGGGTCCCGACCGAGCACTTCCTTGCGTGCGAAGATGTAGCCAGGTGGGTCCCAGCGATCGAGGGGTGAATCATTTTTTGCCGGACGCACTTCCTTGCGTGCGAAAATGTAGCTGGTGGGTCCCAGCAGTCAGGGGGGAAATGTTTTTTCGTGAAATACGGTGGCCCGTTCGGTGGGTCCCTGCTGTCAGGTAGAGGAATAATTATTTTGCGTGTAATAAGGAGGCACTTCCTTGCAGCCGTCGTGGACCCAGCTGTCAGTCTCTCCATGTACAGTACTCTTCCGATGTAAGTCGTTCCTTGACCATGTTGACCATGCCACGCCGAGAGCACAAGGGCGGTGGACGACGACGAGGCCTAGGAAGGGGACGGCGCAGAGCCGGGGCAAACGCGGCAGTGGAAGCCCGCGCGGAGAGGAGTATGAGGGTTCACTGGTTCGGCTGCGGTGTGAGAATGTCGTCGTCGCAGAATAACAGGGGGTGCAGGTGAGTAGAGGGATGACCTGGCCAGCTGTGGGAGTAGTAGGGGGCCGTGAGGCCTCCGCGGCATCACAGCCGGCCACGGGAGGCAGGAGCATGCGGCACGATCGGCGCTGGTTTGGGCGGATGGAGCAAGAAGACCAGAGGTTGAAGAAGCACTATGGCTGTTGGATGGACATCGTACGGTCACTGGAGCTAGAATCATTCATATTGACTAAGTTGACAAAGCCCTCTGTCCCCATCAACTTAGTTGGCCCACAAGTCATCCTCCCACTATGGTGGGTCCCAGCTTGCAGGGAGGGTATTCATTTTTTGTGCGTAATAAGGAGGCACTTCCTTGCGTGCGAAGATAGAGCTGGTGGGTCCGACCTATTAGCGGGGGGAACGTTTTTTTCACGAAATACAGAGGCCCTTCCGGTGGGTCCCAGCTGTGAGGTGGAGTAATCATTATTTTGCACGTAATAAGGAGGCATTTCCTTGTGTGCGGCCGTGGACCCAGCTGTCAGCCTCTCCACGTACAGTCCACGTCTGATGGATGTCATTCATTGACCACGTTGACAAGGCCGCGCCGAGAGCACCATGGCGGTGGACGACAGCGAGGCCTATGAAGGGAACGACATGGAGCCGGGGAAGACTCGGCGATGGTTGCCCTCGCGTTGGGGAGTACGAGGTTTACTAGTCCGGCTGCCGTCGCCGGAAAATAACAGGAGGTGTGGGTGAGTAGAGGAATGGCCTGGCCAGCAATGAAGTAGGGTGGGCGGTGCGGCACATGCAAGGGCAAAGACAATGGACCACGGAGGCGGAGTAGGCAGTCCCACCGGAGCTGGTTTGGGCGGCTGTTGCAAGAAGATCAGATATTGAAGAAGCAGCACGGCCGTTGGATTAACATCCAACGGTCACTACTGCTAGAATCGTTTGTGGACTAAGTTGACAAAGCCAAAGTACACGTCAACCTAGTAGACCCACAAGTCAGCCTCCAAATCTGTCCCAAACAGCATACAGCCCGAAATTTCTAGCCAGATTCAAATTAATTTTAAATCTAAATATACCTTAATTTAAATTCAATGATATTTACCCGCACAAAAACAATGAAATTTAAAATATCAAAATACGAAAGAAAACAGTATTTTGGAACTAATTGCCTGTTTGCTGTATTTTTTTCATTTTACAACCCATTTATTATTACTTCTAGCCCATTTCTTATTACTTATAGCCCATTTTCTAGGCAAAATGCATCCCTCATCATCTTGAAAGATTTCCGGCCTAGCAGGGCGTAGAAAAGCAAGTAGGCCTACGTTGGTTATTCTACAAAAAACAAAATAGTTGGCTAGCCATTTTTAGAAAGGAAAAAAACAAACTGGGCTGGTCATGTGCTAATCATATGAAATAAAAGCACTGGCTAGACGGGCCACAGGTCCCTTTACAACCCAGCTTGATAGCCTTCTCCGTCCCAAAAAACAAAGTTATCACATGCTGCTCGGTCCCTACTGTCCTCCTCACCATGTATAGTCATCTCCTTATTCCTCTCGGTTGTTGACCATGTTGACAACACTGGAGGGCGGCACCACAGCGAGCAAACCAAGGCGGAGGACGATGGTGAGGCCTCGGACGGGAACGAACAGGAGCCGGGGAAGATGCGCAGAGTTTTAGGGTGTGATGTGGCCAGGATGCGTGCGCGGAAGCATAGCCAGCCGTGGGAGGCGGGAGCAGGCGGTCCCGCCGGCGCTGGTTTGGCTTTGGCGGCTCGAGGAAGAAGAGACTGAAGAAACATGACATTTTAATAGTTTGGTTGATGATCTTCCAATTTGATTCATGCAGAAAAGGGAAGATTCATGTGATTTATATTTCTGGGAAGTTGCTGATGTGGGGGGAATGCAACTATGCTGATTATTTGGTTAGCCGAGGTATCCCAATACCAGCAGGTTGGGGTGTTGGACAAGTAACTGAAGGAACGACAAAAGGGGAAGATGCAGAGAAGAAGGTTAAAGATGTAGTTCCTCTGATCAAGGCCAAGCAACAGCTGCTGAACGGCCTTGACAGCAATGAGGAAATGAAAGAGCTTGTGAAGATAATGGGCAAAATCGATGTGCTCTGTAGGATGATTGTCTCTTTATTTGCAGTGTATGTAGCACTCGTGATGTATTCAGTGGCTATGACATGAGTACTTTGCTGAAACTAGTAATGAATGAAACCTGTGTAGCAGGTTGGGCGTAGTGTTGTGAACATCTAATGATTTCTATTAACGGAAATCAGGGGGTATACCCTTTTGCTCATAAATAAATAAATAGCAGAGGCCCTGTCGGGTCAGCTTTGTTCTCATTCGAAGACGTCGAGCAAATTGCAGTCCAACAGCAAACTATGTCATCAAATTCAAGTTTTACAGCCAAATATGAGTACAACTAAACAACAATGTCATCATGTTTTAGTTGTCATACAATCACCAAACACAAATCAGCATACATAACAAGTGATGTTCTCATAGCAAAATACTAAACAACATGTTCATCAGGTTTCAGTTGTCATAGCAAACACAATTTCACATACTAGATAAAAAACGTCTTCTGACAGGCAAATACGACAAAAGCAATGTAATCATCATCAGCAGTAGCGTCAACATCTTCGCCATGTGTATCAGTCTGAATCATAATTCCCACAGTGTCATCTTCTTGTTCGTCCTCAACGTCCTCGAACGTTGGCTTCTTCTTGATCAACTCTTGTATTTCCACAGCACGACAGGCAATCTTTTCGCCGGCGTCATTGACGTGTTGGTTCTCAAAGATATTAGGAACATCTGTGTTATCTTGTACATCAGGAGCAATGTAAGCATCATCTTGTTGTGCAACTTCATTAAACAAATTCCTATGCTCAAACCTTTGCAATACTCTCCAGTCATCGCTACATGCAAATGTGTCTTCCAAGAAAAATATCTGTGTTGCTTGATTTGCCAAAATAAAAGGCTCGTTGGTATGGTACGCCGCCTTGACATTGATGGATTTGAAATAATCATCAGCTCTGGGTTTTGCGATCCTGGAAAACAGGTTATACCAACGACAGCACAACAGAACCACACACCGACGATCCTTGAAACTAGAGATATATTGCAACTGAACAATGTCTGTTATGTTAGCATACATTTCAGTTGTCTCTTTGTCATAAGTATCCGTGCTCATGATGGCACTGTTTTGTGTCTTCCTGCCTTCGTCTCGTGCAAGTGTGTTGTAGCGCACATCTCCAACAACGCAAGATTCATAATGTCTTACCCGAGTATCAGGACCCATTGCTAATGAGTAAAGGGCATCATCAACTACCTGCCCATCCTCCCGCATCTTCTTAACCTATGGTTAGAAAATAGACAAGCTGGTCATCTTATGTACTCAATATATTAAAAAAAAGTGACAGTGCAATTCAAAAGCTTACATGGCTCTTGAACCATTTCGCAAATCCTACCATAACTAGTTCGTCAATGTTTCTTGGATTTTGCGGTAGTAACTCCTTTTTGTAGATGTTGCACAACATAGTGATCGCGTCAAATATCTAAATATATAAGAATGTGCTGCAAGTTTAGTAGATTATGATGTATAATCTGCAGTACTGCACTTACTTGATATAACGTAGTATCTCAGGACAGTTATTCAACACATACCAGACCATTTTGTCCAAATCTTTAGGTTTGTCCTCTTGTCGACTCTTCCCTGTAACTCGAACAGAATAATCAAAGACATTGAGCCCAGGATTGTCTTCACCCACCTCTTTGCTAAGCTGATCAGTTGTTTCAATGTATTTTGAGAAGAATGTCAACGCTTCTGTAGAAATGTTGGCCCCTGCAATGGAACCCCTAACATAGCCCTTGAAAGTGCCTAGCCACCTTTCAATAGGGTACATCCAGCCATACTATACTGGACCTCTAAATAGTGCCTCATTAGGTAGATGAACAGCCAAATGCACCATCACATCAAAGAAGGCTGGAGGATATTTCTTATCAAGGTCGCATAGGATAGTTGGTATCTTGTCTCTAAGACGCTCCAAAGAATCTATCCTGATATTTCTACTGCAGAGTTCCCTGAAGAATTGTCCCAACTCTGCAACTGCTCTATATAAGTCAGGGCGGCCCAATCCTCTAAGGATAACAGGTAAAACCCTTTGAAGTAGGACGTGGCAGACATGAGTTTTCAACCATTCTACCTTGCTTACATCGGCACTGATTCTCCTTTCAGGGTCGGAAGCAAATCCATGTGGGAATCTCACACGTGACAGGACCTCGCAGAATTCTTTTCTTTTTACCTTGTCCAAGACGTACACAGCTGGTGCCATATCCCGTGGTTTACCTTCATCTTGCACCTGGAAATCCTTTTTGATACCCAGGTATGTCAAATCAATCCTAGATTTTAAGGTATCTTTCGTCTTGCCTTCAATATTAAGAAGTGTGTCGATAATGCTGTCACATATATTTTTCTTGATGTGCATCACATCAAGATTAATTATGTCGCAGATCCAAATATTTCCAATACTCCAAGTCCCACAAAGTGGACCTGCGGGTAAACAATAATCTCTCTTCTGCCCTGCCACGCTTCCTTTTCCCGCTACCATTACCAAGATGGTTTCCTGGTGTAATATGCCTGACCTTCTATAATTCCACTTGCAACTCATCGGCGGTGAGCCTCTTTGGCGCATCACGGTTTTCAAGCTTTGCATTGAGCACATGTCTTCGGTATTTTCTAGGATGCGGCTTGTCCTTGGCAAGCAAACGGCGGTGTCCAATGTAACAAATCTTGCTAAGTATTACGTATGACGGTGGATTCCTGTCACACCAAACACATGCATTGTAACCATGTGTCATTCGCCCTAACATAGTGCCCAAAGACGGATAATTATGGATGCACCAAATTATAACAGCACGCAGAAAGGAATCAGCTGGTGGGCTACTATATAGGTCTCAAGTGAGAACAACCCTCCATAGCTGTTGAAGTTCCTCCACAAGAGGCTCCATGAACAAATCAAAATCCTTTCCAGGACTTTTTGGACCTGGGATGAGCAAGGCCATCATGTAGTTTGATTCTTTGGTGCAGACATTTGGAGGCATGTTGTAAGGGATAACAATCACTGGCCACATGCTATACGTGGTGCTATCGTGGCCAAATGGGTTAAATCCATCTGAAGCTAAGCCAAGTCTAATGTTTCTCGGGTCAGCAGCAAACTTTTAGCTTTTCCGCTCACTACCATGAGATGGATGGCTCATTACATTCTGATCTCTGTACTCCTGGTTCCTAGAATGCCACAGTACATCCTCTCTTGTTTCAGCATCATGAAACAACCTCTGCAATCTTGGTATAATTGGAAAATGTCTCGTAACATTATGAGGAATCCTCTTCACAGCATCACCATCTTTCCATCTTGATGATTTGCATTTCGGCATTCACTTGTTGGCATAATCCTTCCGAACAGAACACAATTATTCTTACAAACATGGATCATATCATATCCAATTCCAACTACATGAAGGAAATTCTTCATTTTATCAGTACATGTGTGGCAGCTCGACGCATCTAGGAAACATTTATGAAAGCAGTCAACATCGCATCGAATGATTTGTTGGTCATCCGCTCAGATGTCTTCACCTGAAGAAAGGTGACCATAGCTGAGAATACTGACAGCTTATTTCCTGGGGTGACAGCCACGTTGCATTGTTCCAACATGCGGGCCCACCATTTTTCTTCTGCAGGTGAAAGTTCATGGAATGCACGAGCATTTGGTAGCATTGTTTCAATGTTGGTCAAACTCACTGGCTCCGCCACCACCACCTCCTCCTCCTCTTCCACCTGAGCATCAGGCAGATCAAGATGGTGATCTGCTGCTTCAACGTAGTCAATAACATTGACGTTCACAGTTTCACCATGATGAACCCACCTAGTATATGTGACCGACATCCCATACAAGTGTAGATGATTTTGCACAGTTGACTGGGGTCTTGTAACTGAATTCATACAACTGCTACACGGACAGAGCACATCTGATTTCGGACCACCGTACTTCGCTCTGATAAAGTTCATGAAGTTTTCAACCCCCTCAACATATGCAGCGGAGAATCTTCGAGCAGAAGTTATCCAAGTCCGGTCCATCTGTTAGACATGCAAATTAGTTCTTCTACTAGATATTACAGGAAAAACATATATGCTTTTTTATGAAGTCCAGAAAAAAATACCTAGGTCGATGTCTAAAGCTATGGCAAGATATTTGGACGAGCAGATCTAAGTAAAGTAATATATGTAAAGCTAATTCAGTAAACAGATTTGAGTGCTAAATTATGGCAGGCTGTTTCAGCAGTCAATGAGGCCGAGCACACAACCATCAAACTATCGAAGGCCATCGCAGCAACAAAGATCGAGTATAAAACGGTGTAGAGCTATTTCACCTAACAGATTGGCTACTAGACCATGGCAATCTACGTCACAATAAATATATGGCAGGATATTTTAGCAATTAATCGGCCTTGGCATGCCATCTCAGCTAAGCAGATTGAGTGCAAAACATGGCAAGGAAGCTTCTTAAGCAGAGCATATTGACTGTAAACTACATCGGTAAACAGTGAGATTAACAGCGTCTATCAGCTAACATTTAGCGCTACACCGACATGAACGGGGCCTCAGTCTAGAATGCGTGTACCGTGGGAGAAGCTGACCGCCGCGCGTCTCCACACGAACGTCGCCAGCGGTGGCGGCGCTTACCGCCGTGCTCCTCCACAAGAACGTAGCCAGCGGTGGCGGCGCGGCTAGAGGACGGCAGTCTACGAGAGCGTACTATGGGAGCGAGAGGATCTCCGTGCGTCCCCTCGATGAACCGTGGCGCCGACGCATCAGCGTGGCGGGGAAGGCGGCTTTGGCGGAGCGAATGGAGTGGAGGGGGACGGGGGGGGGGGGGAGGGGGGTTGGGGGAATATTATTGGCTAGTTGGCCGAAGGGCGGTTGAATCGGATTTGGGGGGAATTTTTGGGTGGGGGGGAGGATTTTCGCGCGGTGGGCGGGGGGAGTTTGGCGCATTCCGTGTTGTGAAGAGGCAAGCCGAAGCGCGTACCGTTTGCGTGAGCCGTATGCAGGATCGAACGTGTGTGGGGTGCAATGCGACCGCGATAGGAGTGCTGTGAGTGTACCGCCTTTTTTCCTTTTAAACTAGGTGCTTCGCCCCCTCAAAATTTTTTTTGTTGCTTCGCGCGATCCATCGATACTATTACTAGTAATCCGGTAATCCCGACTAAAACGGCACGGCCGGGTCGTTTCCCGCGCGATATGCTGGGTGGTTGGCTTAGTTGGGTTTTTTAGGACGAGTAATGCTACACCTACGTAATCCCAGTTATGTAATTAACGTAATGTGAAACGTGTGAGCTGTTGATTGTAGATTGGGGGGAGCTGAGGGAGGGGCCCACCACCATGAAAATCAGGAGAAGAGAGAGAGCGACAAATATGTTAACCCTTTCGTAGGTTCCCGTAGATGTAGAAAGATGTGAAATGCGTGAATGTGTAGTGGACGTACTATTGGAGTGCCTAAGATAAATTGTGTATGTATAGACCTGTCGGTGGGAAAAGACACCTATGGTATCACAAGAATCCCTACTACGGTTGCGGGGCGCGGGGTTGTGAAAAGAGCAGGATTAGTAATTGGCTCGAGGATCGTTTACCCAGGTTTGGGCCGCGAGGATGTGTAAAACCGTAGTCTTGCTTGGTGGATGTATTGAGTGTTCTTGAGCTCTCGAACTAGCTAGGGGTGCTGTATGGTTCAAAAGAGCTGAATCCTTCTCCTGGACGCCCTGGGTCTCCTTTTATAGGCAAAGGGAACGCCACAGTGGCACCAGGAGGTGGAAAGGCCTACAGTGCTACGAGTTTATCGCCCGTATTACAGGACAAGACGCATTAAATGCGTGGATTAGGTGTCCTCTCGCTTTATCAGGAAGAGAACGAGGCCCGTACCGTCTGTCGCCGCCCCTCCTCGCCTTGACACGTGCCCTGGCCAGCGATGCATGTGGCGCCATGTAGGCAGGCAAGCAGCTGAGGTGGTGCGGCGGTGGATCCTTCACGAAGATTTGCATGCCGCCATGCAGGCATGTGCTGAGTTGGCCTGGAGGCTGCATGTTGCCATGTAGGTGCCTGCCCAGCTGGTTGGGCTGGCAGCTACATGCGAACGGCGGTGGGGATCTGGTTGGTGTGGGTTTGGCAGTGGTCCTGCTGTCGCCTTTGGCAAGGATCTTGCCGGGTGGCCCAACAAGGGTCTTGCCGTGGCGCGCTTGCGTCCCAGGCAAGGATCTTGCCGGGGGTCTTGAGGGTTTCTTTGGCGAGAATCTTGGTGAGGATTGTTGCCTCTCAATCCCCATCTGATCTTGAGTATTCTTTGTCTTCACAAAGATCTGCATGCCACCATGGAGGTGCCACCCGAGCCCTGGCCCAACGTGGGTGTGGCTTTGGAGACCGTGGGCTCGAGGGTGGTTCGCTCTATTGGTGCGGGCGAGCTGCCCCGGCAAAGGGGCTTGCCGGGGAAACCCGCTTCGTCCATCCGAACTCTGTGGCCTTGGTCCTTGATGTTGCTTTGTTTTGTCTCTCGCCATCGGCTTCTCCCCGGCTTCCCTCCTTTGCCCTGCTATGTGCGGCCGTGGCGCGTGGCTCTGACTGCCCATGCATAAGTAGAGGGATCAAAAGGAGGGCCCCTTCTTTTGTACACCGACAGGAGCCCCCGGGCCTGGGCCACACATAAGCGCGACACGTTGTAGGGCCAGGCCCAGAACGGTGCGCCGGCAAGCGGGGCGGTTCTCACCGTGGTAACTGTTCCGTCCGCTGCGCTTCCCCATGACCCGCGTTGAACGCGCGACGTGGGGGTCGCGCGTGAGAGCGTGACCGAAGCATGCTGGCGTCATCTCGCGGTGGATAGTAAAGAGGCGGCTTGCGTGTCTCTTCGAGACCGCAGGGCTGCTGCTCGTTTACTACCTTTACTTCGGAACCGTCGTTCCGCGCATCCCATTGCGCCCGTCCTTCGTGCCATGTTCGCTGCATGCATGACGCAGAGCGGATGACAGGTGCGCGGGATGTGGGAAGTCGCGCGCGTGCGGACCAATTCCCACGCGCCTTCAATCGAGCGGGGAGGGTGGTCGACGGCCCTGCCCGTTGTCACTTCAAGTGGCCTGATTGGCTTAGAGGGGCGGCCGAGCTTCACCCCCGCCCCCTTTAAAAAGAGGGGAGCGGGAGGAACGGCGCCTCCCAATCCTTCGTCATCTGCTTCTCCCCATTCTTGCTCGCTCCTTCCTCTCATCTGCCATGGAGAAGGGAATCCCGGTCCTTCGACGGTGGTGGCGAGGTTCTCCGCTCGACAGTACGTTCCTCCTTCCCAGAGCCCGTGGTGGCAGAGCCAGCCGCAAGGGGAAGTGGAAGGGGGCGAGGCCGTGGCCGTCGTGGTGCTCGGGGAAGAGGAGGACATGGTGGCGCATCGGCCCTGCCTTCGCCAGCAGCCCCTCCTGCGGTGGATGGCCATGTTGGGAACAACCCCCGCGAGTTCTTCATCAGGCTGCGCCAGTCGCCGCACCGTCGTCTTCGCCTCCCGACCCCGTTTGCGCGGGAGATGGAGCTGAACCCGCCGCAGGCGCTGAGAATGCATATGAGGGGTTGTTGGAACAGCGGCACATGGGCCTACGTCGAGTTCCCCACCCCTCATGCCATATATCTCGCGGAGGGTGGAAGACTTTTGCTCGCATCCACAGCCTAACGGAGGGGCTCACTCTCCATTTTAAATTAATGGAGAACGGACTCCTCTCCGTTAAGGCCTTTGGGCACTTCGGGACTCGTGTAAGGTAATGCGTGGAGAGATCCTCTGATGGCGAAGACTCCTCCTCGGGCGAGAGTGACGAGGAGGACAGCGATGACAATGATGAGGGTAACGGGGGGCAGGATGACGGGTCCGACTAAGCGTCGGGCGTGCCGCACCTGGGCGGATCCGGCAGCAGCAGCATCTGCACCTAGCCGCTCCTCCGGCGGATGTTGCCGGGGGAGGGACTAGATCCTTGAACTTCTCGGGGCCGTATCCTTGGGCAGCCGGTGAGGCTGCGGAAGAGGAAGAGGGTGGGCGGCAAGGCCGTCAAGTCGGAGTACGCGGGCGCCGACACCTTCATAGCGTATTGGTGTCCTGCCGCCTCGTTTTCCAGCTCTTCCGTCGGCGCCGTCATCACCGGCCAGCCCTTGGATGGTCACCGAGACGCTCTCATGGTGCTTTCTGCTACTCGTAGCTCGCCTAGGCGCTCCTTTCGCCCCTTTTTGCTTCCTTGACCTGCCTCCTGAGGAGAGGGAAAAGAAAGGGATTACGGGCACTTTATCTTTTTTTAACTTGTAAGCCCGCGGGCATTAGTAGAATTTAAAGCTTGTAATCCCCCTTGCTCATGTTTTCATTCCGTATGAACTGTACTTGTATGGGATGTTTTAAATGAAAAAGGGATGTTTGCCGGGTTTTTCGTTCGTGGGCGAGACCCGCGACAAGGACTGAATCCTTGTTATCATTTAAGGGTAAATGTTTTTCGCCCGGCAACAGGCCTCGTCGTCCCTCCACTTTGCTCGACCATTCTCACGCCCTTGGCAGAGGCAGGGATGAAGCGGGCTTAGGCTCCTCGTTCTATTTCCTTGCTGCCGCAACTACAACCGAATCCGGACCCAGGAGATAATCCTTGGGCATAGAAAAGGGGAGCACGGTAGCCTAGAAATAAAGCGAGGTTTCATATATCCCAGTTCCATACTGAAATGCATGGTAGAGGATGAAAGACTTATCTGGATCTGCAGCCCGCGGCAACTTTGGCTTGCCGCGGATGGATCTTTGTACTTGCAGCCCCCGGCAACTTTGGTTTGTCGGGGTTGGGACGCCGGTCCGTTTCTTTCTTCCAAATAGCTCAGCAGAAGTGCTCACGTGCCCTGTGGACCAAAGAGGACAGAATAGAACAGAGAGACGCGCACTCGACCTCTAAGCTAGGGGTTAGCCGCCGCTAAGCACTATCAACCCTAACCGAGGAAGAGACTCACCTAGCATGCATGTTAAAACTTAGGGCGCCAGCTTTCATTTATTTATGCTCGTGGTATGTGCCTGGCTTTGTACAGAGGGTTACATGCCTCGCCGCAAGGCTCGCATAAAGGTGTCTTGCCGGGGCCGCAGCCAGCTACTTTATGGGTAAAACTTGTGAAGATGCTCGATGTTCCGTGAGTTGCTCACCGAATGGCATATTTGGTCTCTGTGGACCGCTGGGCCTGGTGACTCGTGTTACCCGATAAGGGCCTTCCCACTTTGGCGCCAACTTGTTGGAATTCTTGGCCGATCGAACGCGTCAAGAACAAGGTCGCCTTCCTCAAAGCTCCGGGCATGAACCTTGTGGCTATGGTAGCGGCGCAAGGCTTGCTGGTAGTGCGCTGCTCTCACATCCGCCCGCAGATGATCTTCCTCAAGGAACGTTGCGTCATCTTGCCACATTCGCTCTTGCTCAAGCTCATTATAAGCGAGCACTCGAGGTGACCCGTATATGAGTTCTGTGGGGAGAACTGCTTCTGCCCCGTACACCAGGGCAAAGGGTGTCTGGTCGGTTGGTATGTCTCCAATGTATCTATAATTTTTGATTGTTCCATGCTATTATATTACTCGTTTTGGATGTTTATGGGCTTTACTTTACACTTTTATATCATTTTTGGGACTAACCTACTAACCGGAGGCCCAACCCATATTGTTGTTTTCTTGCCTATTTCAGTGTTTCAAAGAAAAGGAATATCAAACGGAGTCCAAACGGAATGAAACCTTCGGGAAACTTATTTTTGGAATAGAAGCAACCCAGGAAACTTGGAGTGCAAGCCAGGGGATCATCAAGGAGGCCACGAGACACGGGCGCCCCACCCCTAGGGCGCGCTTCTACCTCCTCGTGGCCCTCGAGGCTCCCCGACCGACTTCTTTTGCCTATATAAGCCTCACGCACCCTAAAACCATCGAATATCAAGATAGATCGGGAGTTCCGCCACGCAAGCCTCTCAGAGCCACCAAAACCACTGGAGCCTGCTCCGCACCCCGCCGAGGGGGAACCCATCACCGGTGGCCATCTTCATCATCCCGACGCTCTCCACGACGAGGAGGGAGTAGTTCACCCTCGGGGCTGAGGGCATGTACCAGTAGCTATGTGTTTGATCTCTCTCTCTCTCTCTCTCTCTCTCTCTCGTGTTCTCTCTATGGCACGATCTTGATGTATCGCGAGCTTTGCTATTACAGTTGGATCTTATGATATTTCTCCCCCTCTACTCTCTTGGTAGGAATTGAGTTTTCCTCTTCAAGTTATCTTATCAGATTGAGTCTTTGATGATTTGAGAACACTTGATGTATGTCTTGCCGTGTTTATCTGTGGTGACAATGGGATATCACGTGCAACTTGGTGTATGTTTTGGTGATCAACTTGCGGGTTCCGCCCATGAACCTATGCATAGGGGTTGGCACACGTTTTCGTCTTGACTCTCCGGTAGAAACTTTGGGGCACTCTTTGAAGTACTTTGTGTTGGTTGAATAGATGAATCTGAGATTGTGTGATGCATATCGTATAATCTTGCACACGGATACTTGAGGTGACAATGGAGTATCTAGGTGACATTAGGGTTTTGGTTGATTTGTGTCTTAAGGTGTTATTCTAGTATGAATTCTATGATAGATTGAGCGGAAAGAATAGCTTCATGTTATTTTACTACGAACTTTTGAATAGATAGAATAGAAAGGATGACTTTGAGGTGGTTTCGTACCCTACCATAATGTCTTCGTTTGTTCTCCGCTATTAGTGGCTTTGGAGTGACTCTTTGTTGCATGTTGAGGGATTGTTATATGATCTATCTATGTTATTATTGTTGAGAGAACTTGCACTAGTGTAAGTATGAACCTTAGGCCTTTATTCCTACCATTGCAATACCGTTTACGCTCACTTTTATCATTAGTTACCTTGCTATTTTTATTATTTCAGATTACAAAAACCTATATCTACCATCCATATTGCACTTGTATCACATCTCTTCACCGAACTAGTGCACCTATACAATCTACCATTTTATTGGGTGTGTTGGGGACACAAGAGACTCTTTGTTATTTGGTTGCAGGGTTGTTAGAGAGAGACAATCTTCATCCTACGCCTCCCATGGATTGATAAACCTTAGGTCATCCACTTGAGGGAAATTTGCTACTGTCCTACAAACCTGTGCACTTGCAGGCCCAACAACGTCTACAAGAAGAAGGTTGTGTAGTAGACATCACCAGTGGCTCGATCGGCGTCATTCTGATCGACCAAAGAACCGCCGACAACTCATCAATCTAGCGCCTTCCACTCTTGCGCAGCCTGTCAAAAGTCTTCGTTCTTAAGCCTCGCAGAACTTCATCATTTGCTCTTTCTACTTGGCCGTTGCTCCGTGGGTGTGCCACGGAAGCAAAACAGACCTTGCCGCCGAGATCCTCAATGTACTGCATGAAGGCGTGGCTTGTGAACTGTGTGCCGTTATCGGTGATGATCCCTTTGGGTACACCAAAACGGCAAACTAGCCCTTTGAAGAACTTGATGGCTGACTGCGCTATCACCTTCCTCACTGCTTCCACTTCTGGCCACTTTGTGAACTTGTCGATTGGAACATACAAGTACTCAAAGCCCCCGACGACACGAGGAAAGGGGCCTAATATGTCGAGCCCCCAGACCGAGAAGGGCCAGGAGAGAGGAATGGTTTGAAGGGCTTGAGCTGGTTGATGGAGCTTCTTCGAATGGAACTGGCACGCTTCACACTTGGTTACTAGTGACGTTGCATCCTGGAGGGCAGTGGGCCAGAAGAAACCTTACCGGAAAGCCTTGCCAGCAAGGGCTCTCGACCCTATGTGGGAGCCACATATGCCTCCATGTATCTCTGCCAATAGCTCTAGTCCTTCCTCCCGGGAGATGCACTTCAATTTCACCCCATTCGGCCTTTTCCTGTACAAGACGTTGTCAATGAATTGGTACAGAGCAGACCGGCGGGCTACTCTCTCTGCCTCTTCCTACTCCTCAGGAAGCTCTCCTACTTGGAGGAATCAGACAGTGTGCTGCGCCCATGCCGGAGCCTGTGGCTCGACTGCAAGGACCGAAGGCATCTCTTCTGCCACGGGAGGGGCTGTCTCTATGGCCATGGCCTGAGGCCCTGCTGGAGTCAGTCGCTCCGCGGCAAGATTGGCATCCACGGCAACGTCTCCGCTAGCGTCTTCGGGGAGCTCGGTGGGGAAGTACTTGCTGGGGCCTAGCTTCCTCCGCTTGCTCCGCCCGATTGATGGTTCGACGAATTGTTGAGTTAACTGAAGCACAAAAGTACGTGGTTCCACAGGAAGCTTGAAGGCAGCAAGCTTTGACAGGTAGTCGGCAATGTCGTTCTCCGCTCGAGAGACATGCTCTACTTGTATACCATCAAAGCGCTCTTGCAGTTTCCTCACTTCATCCACGTAAGCTTCCATCAACGGGCTTTGTTAATCTTTGTTGATCTGTCTGACGACAAGCTGCAAATCACCCCTAACGTTGAGCTTCTTGACCCCAAGGTCTGCTGCAATCTTGAGACCGGCAAGCAAGCCCTCGTACTCGGCGGTGTTGTTAGTTGACATCTCCCGGGGAAAGCGCATTTGGATGACGTACTTGAGGTGCTCTCCGGTGGGTGCGACAAGCAGCACACCAGCACCGGCGCCTTGCAGCGAAAAAGCCCCATCAAAGTACATGATCGAGTCGCGGCTTGTTTCCTTGCCGGGAGAGTGGTCTCCTGCACCTCTTCATAGGGCATTGGGGTCCATTTCGCAACGAACTCCGCCAACACTCTGCTCTAGATCGTCGAGGTGCTTTCGAACTTTAAACCGAAACTTGACTACTCCAGGGCCCATTCCACGATCCTACCCGTTGCATCTGTGTTATGCAGTATCCGTTGCAACGGGAGGCGTGTGACCACGGTGGTCTCATGCGCTTGGAAGTAATGACGCAGCTTCCTCGAGGCCATAAGGGGGCCGAAGAGCAATTTTTGCACACATGAATACCTCGACCTAGCCCCCGCAGAGGGAGCCGACGGCAAACTGGGTATCGCACCATTTTCTTCTTCTCGCCACATCACCCAACAAGGGGCCCTATCGCAGTGGCGCCACCGCCGGGACTCGCCTTGCAGGAACGAGCCCCCGCCGGGAAGGTTCTGGCTCGCTATCCATTGGTTCTGCTGCTGCTGCTGCCTCTTCGTCGACCTCCCTCTGCGCCACTAGTGCAGCGCTAACCACTTGATTCATCGCCGCTAGGTACAGCAGCAACGGTTCTTGTGGTTTGGGCGCAACAAGCACTAGAGTAGAGGAGAGGTACCTCTTCAGATCCTGCAGCGCTGCCTCGGCCTCCGGGGTCCACTCCATTGGGCCCGCCTTCTTCAAGATCTTGAAAAAGGGAAGGACACGCTCCGCGGACTTGGAAATGAATCTGATCATGGCGGCAACGCAACTAGTGAGCCGACGCACGTCTTTGATCCGCTTGGGTGCCTCAATCTTCTCGATGGACTTGATCTTATCTGGGTTTGCCTCAATACCGCACTATGACACAAAGAACCCGAGAAGCTTGCCGGAAGGGACACCGAAAACACACTTCTCAGGGTTGAGCTTGAGGTTGATCTTGCGCAGGTTAGCCAATGTTTCCTCCAGATCTTGCACAAGTGTTGCTTTGTCCTTGGTTTTGACCACTATGTCATCCATATAAGCTTCCATATTTCTATGAAGCTAGGGCTCAAAACCAAGTTGGACTGCTCTTGCAAAGGTGGAGCAAGTACTCTTCAACCCGAAAGACATCCGTAAAAAGCAATACGTACCACACGGGGTGATGAATGATGTCTTCTCCTCGTCTTCTTTTTTCATGAAGATCTGGTGGTACCCTGAGTAGGCATCGAGGAACGATAGCAGGTCACACCTGGCCATGGAGTCAACAATCTGGTCGATGCGCGGCAACGGGAAGGGGTCCTTGGGGCAAGCCTTATTGATATCTGTGTAATCAATACACAGCCTCCACTTCCCATTCGCCTTGCGCACTACTACCGGATTGGCCAACCACGTCGGATGGAGCAATCCTCTCACCAGTCCTGCTGCTTCTAATTTTCTGATCTCCTCTGTGATGAACTCTTGCCGTTCCAGAGCTTGCTTCCTAACCTTCTGCTTGACGGGTCGCGCGTGGGGACAGACAGCATGATGGTGCTCAATCACTTCCCTGGGAACGCCGGGGATGTCTGATGCTTGCCATGTAAACACATCGACATTCGCCCGCAGGAAAGTGACGAGCGCGCTTTCCTATTTGCTGTCGAGGGTGGAGCTTATGGTGAAAGCCCCTCCTGTACCATCCTCCCTGACGGACACCTTCTTGGTCTCTGGTGGTACAGCTCTAGACTTCTTGCTCTTGCCGGTGGAGCTCTCTGGCACATCCTTGACGGTAGCACAACACTCCGAAGAGGTGCGCTCACCGGAGTGGGTGCAAGAGGTCCTACCAGTCTTCTTCTTCCCTCCCGGGGCTTCAGCGGCAGGAGCAAGTGCCTTGGCGGTAGCTGCTGCAACTGCCTCCCGATAGAGTAGGTCGGCGCAAATCAACGCATCTTTCTTGTCGGAGGGGACAGTGATGATGTTCATCGGCCCGGGCATCTTCAGCGTGTTGTAGGCGTAATGTGAAGCCACCATGAACTTGGCTAGTGCCGGGCGGCCGAGGGATCCCGTTGTAGGGCAAGGGGATCTCGGCTACATCAAAGACAGTCCTTTCCATCCGGTGGTTAAACTCGCCTCCGGACGTCACGGGCAGTGTGACCTTTCCCTTTGGCTGGCTCCTCCCCGGATTGACCCCTTGGAACATGCCCGTATACTCGAGGTCTCCATCAGGGATCTGCAGCCTCTTGATCACAACAGGAGAGATCAAATTCAGACCGACCCCGCCTTCAACTAGCATCTTCATCACTTTGAGGTTGCGGATTGTTGGTGAGACCAACAACGGCAAGCACCCGACCGCGGTAGGGCGGTCAGGGTGGTCCTCGGTGTCGAAGATGATAGGCGTGCTGGACCACTTCAGCGGCTTCCGGGCGTCGAACAAGGGCTCCACCGCTGTAATCTCATGTGCCCACTTTTTGAGCTGGCGGTGAGAAGTGTGCAGTGAGGCACCATTGTCAACGCACATGGCCTCCGTAGCCTTCTGGAACTCTTACCCACCGGACTCGTCGTCCTCATCATGATCATCATCTTCTTGCTTCTTATCACGGCCCCGAGCGGGCCTCTCTTGCTGGTTATCTTTGCCGAGGTGGCCTCCTTGGCCGCCACGCTTCTTGTCGGATCCTTCAGCACCCTCTTGGCCCTTATCCCTGTCCCGCCGCTCGTATTCAGCTTTCTGCTTCTCAGCGAGCAGCTCCACTTGCCGGCAGTTCTGGAGGTCGTGGCCTTTGGTGCGGTGGATATTGCAATACTGCTTGTCGGAGCCTCCTGGCTTGTCGGCGGCCGCCAAGGCCCGGCAGGCGGTGCACCCGGCAATCTCCTTGCCGGGGTCGTCTGCCTTGGCCTTCTTGGTGGCGCCGATGGCGCCGGATCCTTCGACGGCAAGCATGGTCTTGCCCTTGCGCTTCCTCTTGCGGCGCCGGCTCTTCCTTGCCGGGGTAGCGGTATCATTTGTGGAGTCGGTTTCCGCGCCGACGTCTTCGCCGGGGTACTTCCTTCCCTCTTCAGCTCGGGCGCATCGATCGGCCAGAACATAAAGCTCGGCCACATCCTTGACCTTGTTCATCACTAGCTCGTCGCGCATTTTGCGATTGCGCACATTCTGGTGGAATGCACTAATCACGGCGGTAGGGTGAACGTCGGGGATGTTGTACTGCACCCGGCTGAACCTTGGGATGTACTTGTGCATGGTTTCTCCATCCTTATGGGGAATGATATGCAAATCACTCGCCTGGCCGTGAGCTTGGTGGCCTCCAGTGAAGGCACCAACAAACTCATGACACGGGTCCGACCAAGAAGAGATGGAATCCACCGGCTGGTGCATCAACCAAGACATGACGTTAGGCTTCAACGCCAGTGGCACCTTGTAGTCGCGGGCCCCAGCAGCCTGCATCGTGATGGTTTAGATGCTGAGGAACTCCAACGGATGGGTCTTGCCATTGTATTTCTCGCCGACATCAGGCTTGAACATGCGGTGGGAGGGCCACTGGAACTGCCGCAGCTCACGGGTGAAGGCCGGACAAACCCACCTCATAGGGTAGGCCGCTGAAGCCTCCCGGAGCCGTGGGGGTTCACAGTGGGCCCTGCCCGCTTGTCCGACTGGTGGCGTGTATCGCGCCGGTGCTTGATGGTGGTTCGAGTATCTTCGTGAGCTCGCTCCCGAAGAACTTGGCGCTGGTCGCGGTGGGTCCGCGGGTCGGACGACGCTATGGAGATACTATCACAGGCGTCATCGTGATGGGCTGACGCCCGCGGTGGTTGGCGTAGAGGAGGAGAGTGTACCGTGGCCGCAGCACCCCTGGTCCCTCCTCCACTAGCATGATGTGGCTCGACGGAGCGCCGACCTGAGGGCTCCGTTGGTCGCGGATCGTCTTTGTTGGCGATGGCAAGGAGGATCCGGATGGTGGCTCTCCACTTGTCAAGCTTCTCCGTAGCAGGAGGTAAGTCGAGGAGCAGCTGCGCGAGCGCCAAAGCTTCTGCTGGCGTGCGTGGTGGTGAAAGCTGCGTGGACCGTGGCGCGCTTCGTCTTCTAACCATGTCAGAAGGAGCTTCGCCGCGGCCCAGTGGCCGCGTGCCACTTTCGCCAGCGCTTCGGCGGGCATGTAGGCCCCCTTCGTCTCACTGATGAAACACAGGGCTCTTCCCACGATGGCGTCCAGGGTCACTAGTGTGGTGACGCTGCTCGCCCGCACCGGATCGGGCCGCTTGGCTCCTTACAAACCGACCGCTATGGCCTTCTTCTTCTTGGGAGCCATGTCAATGAAGAATTGCTAGGCCAACTACCAGACTAGATTCTCACAATTGCGCCCCCTACCTGGCGCGCCAAAGATTTCGGTGGGAAACGACGCCTATGGGATCACAAGAATCCCTACTACGATTGGAGGGCGCGGGGTTGTGAAAAGAGCAGGATTACTAATTGGCACGAGGATCGTTTACCCAGCATCGGTCCGCAAGGATGCGTAAAACCCTAGTCCTGCTTGGTGGATGTATTGAGTGTTCTTGAGCTCTCGAACTAACTACGGGTGCTGTATGGTTCGAAAGAGCCGAATCCTTCTCCTGGACGCCCTGGGTTTCCTTTTATAGGCAAAGGGAACGCCACAGTGGCACCAGGAGGTGGAAAGGCCTACAGTGCTACGAGTTTATCGCCCGTATTACAGGACAAGACGCATTAAATGCGTGGCTTAGGTGTCCTCTCGCTTTATTGGGGACGAGAACGAGGCCCGTCCCGTCCGTCGCCGCCCCTCATCCCCTTGACACGCGCCCTGGCCAGGGATGCATGTGGCGCCATGTAGGCAGGCAAGCAACTGAGGTGGTGCGGTGGTGGAGCCTTCACGAAGATTTGCATGCCGCCACACATGCGTGTGCTGAGTTGGCCTGGAGGCTCCATGTTGCCACGCAGGAGCCTGCCCAGCTGGTTGGGCTGGTAGCTGCATGCGAACGGCGGTGGGGATCTGGTTGGTGCGGGTTTGGCAGTGGTCTTGCTGTCGCCTTTGGCAAGGGTCTTGCCGGGTGGCCCGGCAAGGGTCTTGCCGTGGCGCGCTTGCGTCCCCGGCAAGGATCTTGCCGGGGGTCTTGAGGGTTTCTTTGGCGAGAATCTTGGTGAGGATTGTTGCCTCTCAATCCCCATCTGATCTTGAGTATTCTTTGTCTTCACAAAGATCTGCATGCCACCATGGAGGTGCCTCCCGAGCCCTAGCCCAACGTGGGTGTGGCGTTGGAGACCGTGGGCTCAAGGGTGGCTCGCTCTGTTGGTGCGGGCGATCTGCCCCGACAAAGGGGCTTGCGGGGCTGCTGAGGCTGCCCCGGCAAGGGTCCTGCCGGGGAAACCCGCTTCATCCATCCGATCTCTACGGCCTTGGTCCTTAACGTTGCTTTGTTTTATCTCGCGCCATCGGCTTCTCCCCGGCTTCCCTCCTTTTCCCTGCTATGTGCGGCCGTGGCGCGTGGCTCTGACTGCCCGTGCACAAGTAGAGGGGTCAAAAGGAGGGCCCATTCTTTTGTAAACCGACAAGACCCTATGTGTTTATTTTACTTCGCATGTTAGATTTGTCTCGGTTCAATAAAAAGCTGAGTTGGTGATGATGGTGTGCCTGTCATCCTGCAATATAGGCCGTCCGATCTATATCTAACGGATAGGAAGGAAACTATGACAATTTACCCGCACTCCTCTCCACATTTGCAGATAAGGCTTTCCCTCGTTCATCCTTTTCTCCCACAAGATCTTGATTGTCTGTGCAACGCACGGGCATCTTGCTAGTACTCCTACAATATACTATATTATTGTGAAATATCATATACACCGGCCGAGATTAATGCAAACACGGTAGATTTTCATTACATTTCGAACTTTTATAGGACAGAAAAATAAAAGAAACCCGACCCTAAACCTATTCTACGGCGGCGAACGACGTCCTCCATCTCACACCTCTCAGATGGAGACGGGTTCAAGACCCGTGAAGTGAAGGTGCGGTCTCCGGCGAGGAAGAGTAGAACACGGATACAGACCGCCGGTTGGCACACCATGCCCGCCGCCCCATGCCCTACTCATCCTCGGAGAAATCCCCGACCTCGGCGGTGCCGGACGTTGGACGGCGGCAAGTAGGACGCGTGGCTAACGGTGCTCCCTTCGTCGGCCGCCAGCGCGGCCACCGCTTGTGTGGTCGTGTCCGCGTCCGGCTATGCCGCTATTGTATCGCGAGAGGCGACTTGAGCGAGGGCGGCTACCTCGAGCTTCATCCCCGAAGACAAGCTCTCCCGCAGAGCGTTCGCACTTGCGGTCATGGCGGATGTGGTGCCAGGTAGGAGGATGATGCGCTATGGTGTGGAGGTTAGCTGGGCGTTGCGCTTTAAGTAGCGCATTCCGGTGAGGCCAAGCATCCGGGTGCGTCATTAAGTCGCCGGAGTTGGTTCCTCGGGCACTGAGCCTCTTAACGACGACATACGAATAGACGGCATGAATGCGGGCAGCTGGCACCGGGTGGGAAAGCACCGCGCGACGGTGCGAGGGACGAGGGTTTTGGTGTGCTAGGGTAGTCAACTGCGGTCGTGGCAACGTTGGAGATGCCCTTTCCTCACATGCGATCCCTGCATGTCATTGAAAAAGCAAGACGACCCGGCATGGTCTGAGGTCCTAAGGATGCAGTTGGCCGTGCTACACCACTCCACGGACGCGTCACGACGCCCAGTGCATCCTCGAGGAGCCGGGTGTTGGGATGTGTTTGGATTGTGGCCAAAGTGCACCTTACCCAAATTTTGGTCATGACCCAAAGATTGGTCTTTGTTTGGACGGTTGCCATTTTTTTGGCATGCCAATGAACTCTAGCCAACTCTAGTTCATTTTTCTTGCCAAGGTCGGGCAAATCATGGGCAACCAATACCTCAACCAAATTTTTTTGGCTACCCAATGCTTTGATGGGGCAACCTTGGGTACAAACCGAACATACTGTTGGTCGTGCCACATCACTAATGCCACCCTCGGCACACTGAAACCGACCTTGTCTAGCGACGATATGAGTGTGTCGCTCACCGCGGTCGCCGTGTCCAGAGGCGGTGCTGGAGCTGCGCCACGTTGTTGGCCCCAACGACCCACATGAACGGTTGTCGGTGACGAGGAGCTCGTGGGCCAGCTCCTCCATTGGACTAGTCTGCGCTACGTCGTCCCGACGGGTGTGCCCCACATGTCGGTTTCCCTGTTTTCCGGCCATATTCGAAGGCCGAGCTTGCGTATGCGCATTAGGCCTTTCACTATGTAGGCCAAGCGAGAAAACTTATTGTTTATTTGAGCCGTTCAAGTATAATCATGTGGCGTTTGCTTATTTCGCATTCCTCTCCAACCCTCTTCTCCATCGATCATGTCGCCCTCCGGTCGAGTCCATCCTCCCGCATGCCTCATTTGAACATTCTGCCGAGTATCATTCGCAAGTACCCACCCTAGTCCTCTTTCAATCGATCTCCGGACCCTGAGATGAAATCGAGAGAGAACGAGTAGGGGCACGTGATACCTAAGGCGGATTCAAAATTTTGTACCGGTGATCATAGCATCCGCAAATCATATATAAAGGGTATTCAATGTTCGTTTCATTTTTTAACGTACAATATACTCCCTCATATCCTTTCTAGTTTACATATAAGTTTTATGTGTAGTCAAAGTATCTCTACTTTGATAAAAAAGGTATCAACATTCAACAACGCCCAATCAATATTGTTAGATTCGTACGTACTCCTAGATTTGCACTCGAAATGGTTTCCAATTTGTTTTCAACCACGTGAATGTGCTTGTTCTCGCGCATGCCATTCCTACTAGGATTTCGCCACGTATAGCCAGTCCAATAGTAACTTTTTTAAGCTCCCTGTCCAATAGTACACGTGGAGTACTGACAACATATGTACTAGAGTATGTAGTGCTCATAGTAGTACTCCCTCCTTCCTTTTATATAGGGCCTATGTGGAGGAGAGAGATGTGAAAAAGTAAGGGGAGTGAGCTCCCATGCAAGAGCCTTAGCTATATACGCATTCCTAGTTAAATACAATAAATATGAAGAAAGAGATAGAGAGGAGATGGAAAAAGTACTAATACAATAGCCAACCTGATATTTTACTTGCGGGAAATAGCCAACCTTATAGCCCACACTACCTTATGAGTGCATATAATAGATGATGGCTATAGATGACATGGCAGTCCCTCATAGCCATCGACTGGTTATACTATTAAGCATGCTCTAATGCATTTTTAAAACCGCATTTGACTATTGACATGATTAATAGTACATGAGATGTATAATGTGAAAATTATATCATTGGAAACTCCTTTCACTTACGAATTTGACCGTATACTTTGTGTAAGTTGCATGTCATATATTATTACTCTAACATTTGGTCAAAGTTAGCCTCGAAAAACACATTAGGCCCTGTATAGTAAATGGAAGGAGGGAGTACTAGTGGAAGTGGATCCTCTGACGTAGGTATCCCTGCCTTACCCTCCCTTTCGGTTACTTACTGGCGGACCCCATGCTTGCTACGCCCCGCATGTCAGTTACTCAATGGGTTTGGCCACGTCAGGGGATCCTCATCCGTAGTATACTCCCTCTGTTTTTATTTACTCCGCATAAAACGGAGGGAGTGGTAGTATAATAAATGACGCTGGAGGGGGAGGGGGAGGGATGTCGGTTTGCTCTCAACTGCGGTCCCACAAGCGAGCGAAAACGCAAGACGAAGCGGGTTCCATTCGCTGAGCGACGTGGAGGGTCCAGCGTGCCGGGCTGCAACGCGAACACGATAAGAGTGATGTACAGTCAAAACCGATTGACCGGTCGTCACCAAAACCACTATTCACACAAGAACCTTCGCTGCTCGGCCTATGCCAACCACTGCCCTAAAACCACACCTAATCTCCAGCCCATTCCCCCACCTTTTGATCCCCTAGCCCACATCAAGCGTCCCCTAGTTCGCCGGAAAGCCATGATGCGCCGCAAGATCACTTACTAGAAGATGCTGACGCCAGAGCGCCGCGCAAAAATCACGGTGGCGGTCGGCGCCACAGACCTCCGTTCCCAAGCTCGCTTTGCGGTGGGCCAATCCCCGAGTTCTCCGGAGCCAAGCTACAAGGAGGAGGAAGCCGATCCAATGTTCATGGCGGAGGTCGCGGTGCAGAAGGCCCCCGATGGGTATGAGACGATGGACGTCGACTTCGTGCCGACATCCGAGTCTCCCATGGTGTAGGCGGACCAGCGGTTCAACATGGCGATACTAAAGGAGGACCGGGAGGTAGAGGCTTAACTCGACGCGGAGCGCGCGCATGACGCTGCCGTCGAGGCTCTCCTGCAGGCGGAACCGGATGTCGTGGATGTGAACCGGGCGGCGGAGGCTCAACTTGAAGTGGAGCGTGTGGATGCCGCTGCCATTGAGGCCCTCCTGCAGGCAGAACCGGATGTCCTGGACTTGAACCGGGCGGCAGAGGCTCGAGTCGATGCAGAGCGCGCGGATGCCGCTCTCATCGATACCCTCTTGCACGCGGAACCGGACGTCCTAGACTTGAACCAGGCGGCGGAGGCTCGACTCGACGCGGAGCGCGCGGATGCCGCTGCCATCGAGGCACTCCTACAGGCGGAACCGGACGTCCTCGACTTGAACCGGGCTATGCTCTCGCCCGTGCAGAGCGCCCGCACGCTTTGCGTGAACGAGTAGCTGGAGGCCGAGGATAACCACGGTGCGGAGACACATGCCGGCAGCTACGCTGCTTCACGCCGGCAGCCAAAGACGATGAGGCCCTCTCGTTCCGCGAGTAGTGATAGTTTTTCTTTATGTTGTTGTTTTTATGGATCTTTTGTTGTGTAAAAACATATATTTGCTATGTAAGTTGCCTGACTTGGGTCAGTCTACCATTTCAGGTGGTTGGATGAATATCCTACGTCTCCTAACCCATCTTTCCTTCTTCCTCACCTCTTCTTCTTCCCCAACAGACCACCGCACGGGCCGTACGGATACTCCCCAACATGCGGTTGGATAAGCATACTCTATGAACGAAAATTATGTGTCAGCGGTAGGATGACTGAGTTTGGTTTGTTCACATCACGTGCGACATCACATGTCAATGAGGGTGCATTCCCTTGGTTGGGGTTGTGGCGTGCAGGAGCGACTGTGTGAGGGTGTGGTGCGACCGTGGCGTGCAGGAGCGACCGTGTGAGGGTGCGGTGCGACTGCGACAGCCGTGCGCAAGTGTACCTCCTTCTCATTTTGAAAACTTTAGGCAAGCTTGGCAAAAATGTGTGGTGAAGTTTGGCAATGCCAGGCCTAGACCCAAACAGGATAAGTACGTACGTACTAGGAGTATTAGTGTTAAAAAAGAAAGGCGGGGTTTTCCTTCGCGGGATTTAATCGATACAAATCCTCATTTCATGTGTCAATTAATGCGTATTTTTTCTCCAAAGACCAAAGAGCTAACCATCTCACTCCTCATCGTTTGATTAATGCAGCGCCATGCGAACCAACCTTCTCACTTCCGCATGCATGCAAGGGATATTAATGTCCTTGGTTGCTAGTACGAGGCAAACCCCATCAATTTTTCCTCGATTAGTGTTAGTGTCCTTTTGCAAATTGTAATTTTGATATACTGGCCTTGTGTACAACAAAATGGAGGTAGTAACTATATTTGACTTCCTTCCCCATTGCGGTGATGTCGACGATATCTTTTTTTTGTGGTTTGGCGAAGTGCGTTCGATGGAGAACACCATTGAGGGAGACCACGGTAAGTCATCCGCAAGTGCCGCGTGCAAGCCGAGACAACCACCTTATTTGCATCCAGGAAGTCCGTTGAACCAAAGGACTAGTACTACTAGGAGTACACAATAGCGTCGTCCGTCCAGCTTAGTGCGGTGAGATGGTTTCTCGAAGAAGACGATGGAGAAGCAGAGTCAGCGAAGAGTGAAATGATGGTTGCTTCGTCCGTGCTTTTGTGATCTGACGCCTCACTGCTTTGTGATTTGTGATAGAAGGGACAGGGGACTAGACTCAGTGCTCTATACTGTACTACATGCGTCCAAGCATGGGAGAAAGAGGAGAGACGTTGCATTTTTCTATTCCTTCAATCAATCAATCAATCAGGAGCTTGTTCCATCTTTTGGCTTTGGCAACACCGCCCACAATGGTTCCCAAGATGCCAAAAGCTATTTTCACATTTGGCTACACATTGTGGATGCCCTTAAACGTACCACTTGGTTTTGCTCCTGTGTGCTATCTATACAAATCTCAATTATATTGATCTAAAAAATTATAGAACCAAGATTAGTAAAAAGGAGGTGATTTTGCCGCGCGGATGGCGGGGGAGGTTTCTTATTTTTGGAGGACGTTGTCCTGGCGGTTTGCTAACATGCGGTCCCATGTGTCAGTGCTTTACCAAGCCGATCCGCGTCCCACATGAGGCAGAATAATGGCAGAAGCAACACGTGGTTAAGTTGAAGAAGATGAGGGAGAAGCCGATTCAGCAACGAGTGAAATGATGGTTGCTTCATCCCTCCAACTTCTTTTTTTAGCATTATTACTTCGTCCCTCCAACTTAACTGCGGGAAAGGTGCAGCTTTGTGATTTGACGCCTCATTGCTCATTACTACACTGGCGCCATGACTGGGGTGCTTCACCCGGCTGCTCTGCATCAGATTCGGTATGGCACGTGGACCCAAAGAGCTTGATGTCCCACATGTCGGTGAAAGGGACTAGAAGATTTATGAAAGCGAGCGCTCCACTCTTACGACAGAGGAGTACACGACACGATGGCCCAGTGAACTGTTACTTGTACTGTATAGTACTATAGTTTTTTTGTTTCGCACGATCCATCGATACAAACCCGATTAAATAGGAAAGGGAGGGATTTTTCCCGCGCGGTAGATGATACTGGCCATACATTTCAAAGGCAATTTTAATGTATGCAAACTGAATAATTAAGGCATTTCCGGGTTCATGTGTACAAAAGCTAAGGATGCCACATAGGCAGAAAAAATGATGTGGCAAAGCAATTAAAGAGGAGAGAGAGGATTATGGTGACCCCAACAAGAACCAATGCTAAGCACGTGAATCTAGACAAAAAGACTACCAACCAATACATGAAGGAGTTTTATTACTAAACAATTAAATAGAGAAGGCTTAGCTACAAAACCTAAGCACCGATGCATTGGGGACATTAGTTGCTAAGCATTTTAACGCACTTAGCACCCCACTTTAGCACCAATGCATTGGGAGAGATCTAAGTAACAATATGATATCTAGTAAAACTAAAAACACATATGATTTATTGTGTTAGAGTGTATTAGTAGTGCTGTATTGCATAGTTGTTAGATGTAACATGCGAGAACGTGTAGAGATGTAGTTTTGGAGGGCCTACAGAGAGAAAAGCGTAATACGGTCACCGAACTTCAGAATAAGCTGATTACGGTCACTATATACGTTTTGTTGTGATTATACGGTCACTTGTTCATGGTTCAGCAACAGATTGCACTCAATTGACCGGCCAAATAGTCTGCGTGGCGCCATGTTGACTAGTTACATTGACCATGTTCCTTGTGGGTCCCACCTGTCAGTTTGCATAGGGAAAAGGTCAGATAAACACAAATTTACGCAGCCGCGACAAGCGCCAACCCGTGCGCTGGAATCACCTGGTTGTGTATGTGTCTGTCAGGGCCTGATGTGTGCGCATGCACGTGTAGGTTGAGCACTTGAGCGTGAGAGTGTGTGTTGGTCGTGTGTGGCGTCTTGGTGTGAGCATGCATGCGTGCGTGTGTGCGTGTGAGTGTTGCGTGCGTGCGTGGCTGCGTGTGTACGTGTGAGTGTTGCGTGCGTGCGTGGGTGCATGTGTTTTTGTGAGTGTTGCGTGCATGCAGTTCTTGTGCATGCGTGCGTGTGTGTATAATCAATACATCAGCTCCTGTGTGTTAAAACAGATGGCTCAGCATACCAATACAAGGCCACCTTGTCCGATGTGCCCGCGGTCATGACTTCGAACCACCGTCCAAATATTTTTTTTGTCGTTTGTTTTCATTCTTACTGGCAAGATGCCCGTGCGTTGCACATAACATCAAGATGCATTTGTATGACTAGTTTATCTTGTGAGAGAAAAGGATGAATGAGGGAAGGCCTTATTTGCAAATGTGGCGAGGTGTGTGGGTACCTTTTTGCAAAATTGCCATAATTTCTTTCCTATCCATCAGATATAAACCGGACGACCTATATTGCAGGATGGCAGGCACACCATCATCACCAACTCTTTTTTTATAAGAGTGTATTTTATGTATTTTATAAGAGTGTAGATGTAGAGTAGATACAAGCCGACAGGTGGGCACGATGATAGTGAGATAATGTGATGCAACACTAGAGGTTCAACATGGAGCGTTTAACTGGTCAACTAGCCATGTCTTGAGCAAATACAGAGTTGTACGGTGAGCCTGTGACTGTATAATAACCACTAAACGTAAATGGTGACCGTAATGAGTGGATTCTGAAGTCCAATTTACGTATCATGCTTTTGCTTCAAATACAGTGAATTTTCTGGGGCCTTACTTTTACAGGACCCGGAGATAGTTTTGTGTGCATACATGAAAGGGGCGTACAGGGGGGTATGCGATGGAGAGAGAGAGAGAGATGCTCTTCGTTTCTCTTTATTATGACTAACTTTGTATATAGTATAAAATATACAAATTCACAGTGCAGAATAAATATCACTGTGGGCACCATGCAATGCAAATTAGCGTTCATACTCCTCCATATAACTTTGTAATGTTGTATATATGTAGAAACTCTAAAATAATTTTTTGGCCACACTTTATTCAAAAGGAATGTTGTATGCGAAATAAACGTGAAGAGAGGGCTTTTTAGATCAATGGGGTACGTGATGTAACATGTGTGAATGTGTAGTTGATGCATTTGGCGGGGCCTAGAGAGGTATGTGTGTGTATTATTCGAGAGAGGCATGGATAGAGGGGTCGGCGGGGGAGGGGGCGTGGGAGAGATAGCACGAGAAATGAGAGTGGTCTAGAGAGAGATATATGAATATGACGTCACGACGAGAGATTCCCTTCCCTTGAGTGTGTATATGCAAGGGGGGGAATAGAGGCACCAGAAGAAATTTTTTGTGTGTGTGGTGTTTGTGTTGGTATGTCTGGGTGTGAGAAGACAATGAGACGTGGGGCAGAGGGTGTGTCACCGCATGAGGTCCGGTGGGTCGAGGTGAGGCCCTTCATTCGGTTCCGTCTTGCGCCACATTGGTCGGCCTGTGACGCATTTAGGAAGACCCTTGGATGACTAGTCGTACAAGACAAAGATAGCAGAATTGTGAAGGACTCTGTGTCCACTGACAAAGCTGGCTAGGATTTGTAACCCTAGGTTCTCGGACTAAGGTAACCCCTTTATATCTGATATTACTATTCATCCAACCTAACTTTAAGGGGCATCCTACAGAATGCTCTGCTAGAATCATACTCGTCGATTAGGAAGAGAGGTGTGAGACAATGCGTGAGAGACAGGCCTAAAGATAATGTGCGTACATGAGACACGTAGGTAGGTCCATGTATATAGAAAGGGTCGATGGGGATTGTGCGTGTGTATGCTTGTGAGAGGAAGATTTCTTGTGATAAAGGTTAGTGAAAACAGTTGTAGATGGTTACGAGAGGGAGGGAGGGTTATATCTAGAGCATATGTGCGAGAAAGACACCTCGGGAGAGAGTGTGTGAGCATGTGTGAGAGACCGCCGATGGAGAGTGAAACTACACGTAAAAGACAGTTGTACACATTGATTAAAGATATAAATTGTATCCAAATATGAGGATGGGATCATGATATTTGCAATTCACGTAAGGAGCAGTCATTGATCCATCAGACATCTAGATTCTATCGAATTTGAGCATGTCTGTGTTATTATTCGACACAATTGATCCACATAGTTAGTATTTTGAACTCCAGACAATGCATCGCTTTAGCAATCAAATATAAACGTGAGTATAGTTCATTGTGTGTGTAAAGCACATTATACATAGGAAAGTTACACAATGAACATTATAAATAGCTACCTATGAACTAGCATACATTTGAATTCAACTTAAGGTGGTTTAAAAAAAATCAAATTCAACATGAAGTCCATTCAATAATTTGAATTTGATATCATGGCATTTGTAAATCATACCTAAATTATGGGGGCACCAATCTTTGCTCTGATTTTGTACATAATAGCATATGTAGTCGTGTACAAAATAGATTCAAATTTAGCTCCTCCATTCCAAAATAATTGTAGTTATAGGATTTTCAAGTGTCAAAATTTCAAAAAGAAGCGGATAATTTAATGAGGTTTTCAAACATACAATGTCCAATATAACGTTGTCTATTTAGGTCAATCCTCATAGTTCAAGAGTTCTCTAAACGTGAATGCTTGTGTTTCAAAATTTTGAACGAAGCGCCAAAAGAGCCTCTACTCGCCCAAAACCGCGTGAGACCAATGTTTGGTAGTACAAGGAAATTACTTTTCTAATGACTTCGACCCATGAAACCTACGGGCCCGATGTCCAAAGGTCTAAACCGGGGTAGGTTTGTAGCTTCATCTAGACGCCACGCAACCGCCTCCGAAAAACATTCATACACAATGGCCGCCTAAGCACACATGCGCGCGACCGAAATCACTCCCGCCCACTAATTGGGACACCTGGGATTACCATCCTACCCCGACCCGCAGTAGGTCCAAAATTTAAGAGGGGTCAAAGTTTGTACTTTCCCCAAATTTGAAACAGGTGTGTCCCATCTTCTGTTCAAAAAAGCCAAAAACAAGCGCGTCCCAGACCGAAACATGGTCCCCCCACCCGTCCGATTCCCCATTCGTACTCCGTGGGCGCCAAAACAACCTCTCCACCAGCCGCGAAACACCGGCGTCCTCCGTCCGCCACCCCATCCCATGCATCAACCGCCGCCCTCCTCCATCACGCCGGAGCCGATACCCCAACGTCGTCGTCCACCGCAATCTCAACCGCAACGCCCTCCATGGCTAGTAGTTGAAGCCGAGGCTGAGCCGTCCGTACCCGAGCCAGTTCAACCACGCCGCCTTGCGCCTCACAGCTGCCGCTCCAACTTCACCACCGTCCACTGCACCGGAGTTGTTCCTGCTACGCCGTCCTTCGCCGCCTCGGATCTACTTCCCCTCCGCCGATATACGGCCACGGCAACATAGTCAACAATTTGGCCATGGGTATGTCCAAGGATCCATCGTCCTCCAAAACATCGGTTCCCCCGGGAGAAAAAAGAAGATCGCCGCAACATATGGAGGAGACCAAAATGTCAACCGATAAGGGTACTCCTCTTCCCTTATTCGTGCAAATCTTACATGTTTGCTTGCACGTATTCATCCCACAGAAGACACTAGTTGACCGCTTCTTCTTCATACTAGATGTTCCTAGTAACTC
Source organism: Aegilops longissima (assembly GCA_021605205.1). Classification (NCBI taxonomy): domain Eukaryota; kingdom Viridiplantae; phylum Streptophyta; class Magnoliopsida; order Poales; family Poaceae; genus Aegilops; species Aegilops longissima. The sequence goes on from CM038677.1 coordinate 595,344,742, forward strand.
GCGATGCACAAGGTTTCTCCTCATATACTATTTCACCTTAGCTAGAGGTCTGTCGCCCCCTGAATTTCAATTTCTGGCCAGTTGATTCCCAATTAACAGAATAATTCCCCGGCGTAACAGGCGCTAGTATGCCTATTACACTGGGGAAGCAGCGCCTTGGTGTTTATCTTAGGGGCGTGTGGGGCCTAGAGCTTCTGGCGCCCGATCTGGAGGTCGTCCGGGATTAAAGGGATGGCCTAGGGGCGCTGCCAAGCACGGCGGTGGTGTGAGATCGAGGGGAGGGCGGGGCGACAGAGGCAGGGGTCTGGGCCGGTGGTCGCTGGCGGTTCGAGAAAGATTGTCAACGGTGATCAAGGGAGGTAGACGAAGGCCATCTGCCTGCCTTATAGATCGACGGTTCATTAAAAAATCGATCGACCTATTTATTTTCAATCATTCGTTATCTTAGATATGACCACATGTGGTTGTGTGCTAGAGGAGTACCTGCATTTCCTGTGCTCATATATTACAAAATCATACGGAGTAGAATCAAATTTTGTTTGCCACAATGTTGTAGAGCTATCATATGTCTCATGTCATATATTTTTCAGCCACCTGCTATCTACTACTTTTACAGTGCACTAATTCTGCACACACTTCACCCATACTCTCACTATTGTGTTTTTATGCAAGGGTATTTCAGAGTCTGCCTCGAGAGAAGCAAAAAAGAGAAGAGAGAAGTTGAGCCAGCTTTCTTCGCGGGTAGGCACGACACGTTACAGCGCTATAAAGGGTGCAGTGTCAGTAGATGGAGACGGTAAACGTAGCTCTGGAGTTGATGACCTCGCTCGCAATGAACCACCATCCCTGGTGCTTGCTTCAACTTCGCGGTGTCATATGTGGTTGCATGTTCCATATGGTGTCTAGCTTGTATTCGAAAGGCCGAAGTCGGTTTATTAAGATAAGGAAAGATAATTTTTTACATGAACCACCATCATGTGAGCACCAGAAGACAAATAGCTAGTCGTAGGCCTTCGGCCGAGCCAAAGGACAAGCCCAAAGAAAGATAGGCATCACTTGAAGCCAACTAAAAGCTGCGATGGTGGCGAAGCAGCCCGCCTCCCACCAGGCTCTCAGGTCCTAGATGATCAGGCTCACCACTCTAGCCGGATGTCTAGCTTGTATTGATTCCAATTTGGTTAAATTGCATCTGCTTAGCTTACACATTATACCTTTGAATATTACATGCCTTTCTGTTTTTGGTACATACTAGTACATCTGTGTATTAACCATGTTCTTACATCAAACTAATGTTCTTGTGTATCCCTCATCAATCACTTATGATGAGGTAGGCAGGCAAGGGGACTACTCCTCATTTAAAGAATGCAACGTCAGCCTCCCGACATGATTCTCAAGAAACAGCAATGCTAGATGGAGATAGTGAACGCAGCTCTATAGTTGATTACAACATTTCCCCTACACTAGCATCGCAGGTGCTTGCTCTAACTTGGCAACATGATATGTGGTTGCATGTTGCATATGGTGTCTATATTGTAATTCTTACAATCTGGTTAAACTGCATGTTCTAGTATGCTTAGCTTATACATTATACCTGTTAATGTGACATGCCTTCCTGTATTTAGTACATAGTACATCTGTCTATTAGGCATGTCCTTACATAACACTATTGTTTTTTTTGTATCCCGCATCAATCAATATGATGATACACCTTTAGTATATGGAGTGCGATATTAGTTGCATCTTTCATATGATTTATAGCATGCGCTGCTTCTAATTTGTTGAAATTCCATTTATGTTGGGACACTTTTAACTTGGCAGAGTCATATTGGTTGCATCTTTCATGTGGTGTCTAGCTTGCATTGCTTCTTATTTGTTGGAATGGTTTCTTCTTAGTTTACACAAACAGTTGTGAACATGCCATGCCATCCTGTTTTTCGTACATATTCCATCCTGGTATCATGTCTTTGCCTTACATCAAAGTAGTGATTGTTAGTATCATGCATGAATGAGTTCTGAAGAGAGAATTTTATTGCTTTTTCTTGTCGGTTTTACTTGACAATTCAAAATCAATAAAGTGGAAGGAAGTTAGCAAGGCAACGGATAAAGGTGCTCCTTCCAAACGGAGGGCCTCTACAGTTTCTAGTCCTCCACACCCCCAAGATTTCCAAGACAACACATGCATAGACACTCAACAAAGTTGTGCTTATGATGAGCACGTCTCCCCTAGTGCACCATCACCGGTGCTTGCTCTAACTTGGCACTGTTATATGCGATTGCATGTTATGTGTGATGTCTAGCTTGTGTTGCTTCTAATTTTGTTGAACTACATCTGCTTACTTTACACATTATACTTGAATAAGACACGTGTTCCTGTTTCTAGAACATACAATATCTGTCTATCACACCATGTTCTTACATCAAATTACTACTGTTGTGTAACCTGCAACAATCACTTATCATAAGACACGTTTGACTTCGGAGTGTGATATAGGTTACATCTCGCATTCTTTTCTAGCTTGTACTACTAATTTGTTGAAATGGCACTTATGACGAGACAGTTTTAACTTGGTAGAGTGATATTGATTGCATCTTTCATATGGTGTCTAGCTTTCATTGCTTCTAATTTGTTGAAATGCCTTCTCCTTAGTTTACACATCATAAGCTGTGAATATGCAATGCTGTGAATATGCAATGGCACTAATGATGAGAGACCTCTAACATGGTAGTGTGATGTTGTTTGCATCTTGCATATGATTTATTTCTTGTACTGCTTCATGCCATTTATGATGAGACACTGTTAACTTGGCAGAGCGATATTTGTAGCATCTTTCTTATGGTGTCTACCTTCCATTGCATTGCTTCTAATTTGGTGAAATGTCTTCTTCTTAGTTTACACATCATAGTTCTGGTTATCTCTCCCGTCCTGTTTTTCATACATATTACATCCTCCTATCATGTGGTTGTCTAACATCAAAGTTCAGTTCGTCTGCATCACGCATCAACTTGTTCTTAAGAACTAAATTGTTATTCATTTTTCTTGTCGACTTGATTTAACATGGCACAGAGAAAGAGGAAGAAACACAGAATGGCAGGGAATGAGAAGCGGATGAATCCTACAGATTCTGCTGGTACTGATGGTGCAATAGAAGGTCAAAGTCCAGCGGAAAATTCTACAAACACGACATCCCATGCTACACGAGCTGCAAAAAAAGCCAAACAGAAACAAATAGCTGCCACCAAACAAGCAGAGACAACCCTAGTTCTTGCAAGACCTACCACAGTACTACCAGCTGCACGAGTTACTCATGTGTCAACTGAGCTAGCAGCACGTTCCCAAGCTCCCTTGCCACCTGACACTACTTCCCAAGCACTCTTGACACAAGACGAGTTGGCAATATCAGATGAAACTTGTGAGCTTCAACAACAAGAAGATAGTTGCTGGAGTCAAGTTACAGTTGCATGCTTCTTTATATGTAGTCTCAAAATTTGATGTACACTAACGCTTACTATGCTCGTTGTTGGACTAGCACCTAGGCGCAAGAGGAAACAAACATCAGGGATAATGCTCGATAGGTTAACTAAATCTAGAGGAGGAAGATTGGAGATCCATTTTGAGGCAGGTTTAAAAAGGCCACGTGATGCTACAGAGTCAGCCAAGTTAGTATCAGAGGCAGCGGTTGCCGTTAGGTGTCATGTACGTATCCTCCCAACATGGATTCAGTACAAGAATGACAAAGATGAAACCCAGTTCAATAGCTTCCTCGACCATTTATCTGTAAGTATGGTTATGTATGGAAACTAGTAATATCGCCTTGCTCTGTCCCATACTTTCTAGGTTGCTGATAATGAGACTCCCATAATTTTCAACAGATGAGGTTCAAGTTGGATAGACAAGATGATGCAACCAGACAAGCTTGCACCCATGTTTTCAAGTCTGCTCTGCGACAATATCGGTATAACTTGAGGAAAACTCACTTTGAAGGCAAGGCTAACAGTGAACTTTCCCAAACATCTCCAAAGGAAAATATATCGGATGAAGACCGGAGGGCCTTGTTAAACACTGGTCCGACCCGAAGTATCAGGTACATTATATATATGTGATCAGATCACATGTTGAAGTCCTATTTACGCATGTGCCACACAAATCTATCTTCTTGTAGGTGAACTATTCAAAGAACAAGGCCAACCGTATGAAAGTGAAATTCCAACAGACGACAGGATCTCGTAGGTATATTGCACACTGCAAGGCTCTTGTAATTTGCTATTATTTCACTCTTTTTGCTGTACCATATTATCAAATCTATATTGACTTGTTCAAAATGCAGAGGAAAGCCCGCAAGGACCAAAAAGTACCTGAACCAAATGATGTGGAAATCATCAAGGACTATCACACCAGCAAGAAGAAGGGCATGACTACACGAGTCAAAGCCGCTGTTGTAAGTCCTTAACCCTCATGCCTTTTAACTACTACTTACTCTTACTTGTGCCTTGAACTGCATGGTTTGCAGCCAATGTCTATTACTCTTTTCAAATTTATACACAATTGTCTTAGCGTATCATTGCACCTTACAAGGTTTAAAAGAGAGGAGTGATGTTCCTTTGATCTTGACCCGTAATCTAGTTCCATGCTGGACTTGCCCACACAATGTTACAATTGCATGTTTGTCTATTTTCAGTTGTTTTGTGATATGAATGATGTCATGCTATGCTTACCGTATTATGAACTTCGTCTCTTTATCCTTAGCCCTCAATACAATGTGAAGAAATAGACAATACATTAGCGATGGTACATGGTCATATGTTTGGAACCTGGTTTTATTATGTACTTCGCAATAAAATACAACTAATATTTTACATGGGTTCACCAGAATAAGTTCTGTATATAGACCAAAGCTATTTTGTTTTGTTTTGCTGCCTCCTTAATATCTTCTGTTCTGGTACTACAAATGTAAAAACTCAACTTTTCAGCGAGCTATAGAAAAAATGGTGGAACCGCCACCTTCAGAAGGTGGCGAGGCAACTATATCCGCAATGTCGGCTCTTGCTGCAGTGGGTCAGTACCTGTCCACTAACAGTTCCAAAAGCACGTTCCTGCTTAATACTGGGTTGGTTGTTAAGGCAATCTCATCCAAACTGCCTCATGATCAAGATATGCAAGCTCAAAGCAATGTTGTATCTGCGCTCCAGACACAAGTCCATTCCCTAACAGAGACCCTTTGTGAAACAAGGAGAGACATCGTTCGATGTCGTCAAGATATGCATGGTTTTGAAACCAGACTATCAGACATTTGCTATGTTGTTCAGGAGCCTAGGGGAAATGAAGGCGAAGGTTATGGTGCTCCATCGGACAATACAACATGAAAACGTAATACCAGGTCAAATGAATCGAGCTTCAACTTCGGTGGTGCATTTATCTGCTAGACTGTTAAGTTTTATGCCAACCTTCCTTTTGTTATATAGTTGTAATTTGTTTTGGTGTGATACAAAATTTATTCTTAACGTGCAGCCACCGGCTGAAGAAAATAGCAAGACATTTTTGTATAGTGTAGGGTGTTCCCTATATTTGCACTGGTGGCGATCTTTGATGCCGAGTGGATGTAATCTGTGCAATCGCCTTAATAGCCTAGCATTAGTTTTGGCCTTATTTATTTCCTAGTCTTCTTTCTCCCTGGTTTGCTAGTGTGTGGAACAACCATGGGCCATATACGGGCCGTAGGATCCATGGGTCTCCTATGGGCCGTAGGATCCATGGGTCTCCTACGGGCCGTCGATATATGGGCCTCCAACAGGGCCGTAGAATCAGTGGGCCTCGGGCCGTCGGATAAATGGGTCTACATGGGCCGTAAACGGGCGTAATTGGTATCAGCCCAGCACGGTAACGGGCCGTTAACACGCCGTAGGACAGCAAAGGCTTCATTCTGTCACATGCATAATGGGTCGTTAATGGGCCAGAATATAGGACGGGCTGGAAACGGCGCACGGGTTAACATGCTAGAAACGGGCCGACTCTTGCCATGTGCCGAATTTGGCCCATTAGGTGAACAGGCCAGTAACGGGCCGACTCTTGCCATGGGCCAAATTTGGCCCATTAGGGGAACAAGCCAGTAACGGGCCGGAAGTAATCAAGGACCGAAAAGCAGTCCAAGAACGTATGGGCCGTCAATAGGCTGAAAGCTAACACGGGCTGGAAACGGCCCATGTAAATCACGGGCCGTTAACGGGTAGAAAGAAAATTACTGTTCATTATGGGCTAGAGTCACCGTGGGCCTGTAAAGGGCCTAAAGATACGAAGGCCTCTCATATGGGCTGAAAGACGTTGTCGGTGTCAAAACCGGCGGATCTCGGGTAGGGGGTCCCGAACTGTGTGTCTAGGCGGATGATAACAGGAGACAAGGGACACAATGTTTTTACCCAGGTTCGGGCCCTCTCGATGGAGGTAATACCCTACTCCTGCTTGATTAATATTGATGATATGGGTAGTACAAGAGTAGATCTACCACGAGATCAAGGAGGCTAAACCCTAGAAGCTAGCCTATGGTATGATTGTTGTTCGTCCTACGGACTAAAACCCTCCGGTTTATATAGACACCGGATAGGTTAGGGTTACACAGAGTCGGTTACAATGGTAGGAGATCTACATATCCGTATCGCCAAGCTTGCCTTCCACGCCAAGGAAAGTCCCATCCGGACACGGGACGAAGTCTTCAATCTTGTTTCTTCATAGTCTTGGAGTCCGGCCGTGATGATAGTTCGGCTATCCGGACACCCCCTAGTCTAGGACTCCCTCAGTAGCCCCTGAACCAGGCTTCAATGACGACGAGTCCGGCGCGCATATTGTCTTCGACATTGCAAGGCGGGTTCCTCCTCCGAATACTTCATAGAAGGCTTTGAACACCAGGATAGTGTCCGGCTCTGCAAAACAAGTTCCACATACCACCGTAGAGAGAATAACTTTTGCACGGATCTGCTGACGTATTCCGCGGCGTGACATCACACCACGGCCAGGCCTTTACACTACAACAGGACAAAGCTTTTGTAACATGGTTTTATGTTACTACAGGCCCAAAATAGTGTTACTAAGCTAGTTAGTAACACATTCTGAAATGTGTTCCATTAGACCATGTTACTAAGTGGTGTCCACTGTCACATATAGTAATTGTTACAATATATTAAAAATTGTGTTACAGTTACGCGATAGTAACATGCATATTATGTGTTACCAAACGCGTTGGTAACACATTTTTGAAACTACAGTAACACCTGCAGTAACATATTTTCGTAGATGTAAACCATTGTGGTAACATGTTTTTGTAGCTATAGAAACACAACTTGTAATATTTTATCCAAATATCATAACACTATAATCTATAGTTGTCAACTACACTAGTAACATATTTTGTAACTATATAGTAACACAATTAGTAACACTACTATATTAGTACGGCAACATAATTATTGTATTTCTTTTTAATAGTTAACCACAAAATTAGGTAACCATTTTTATGAAATATACATTTATTTAATATAAAATCGATGGAATTGCTTAAATAGTTTATTATTTTATTATGATGCTTGGCACCACAAAAGGAGAGAAATTGAAGCACGACACATACACAAATAAAAAACATCAAGATATTTATTATAAATATACAAGAGTGTAGGATACATATGCATTACAATTAAAAATATACCAATATATTGGTGCAACAACATATCATTCATATCAATTTGACTATAGAGAACACAACTATGGAGAATATTACACGATAGCATTTGCATCAATTCGACCAAAGAAAAAGATCTTGCGAATGATATTAAATTTTTCAATCTATCAGTGTAAACTACAAACTACAGGTATTGCTAAGTACAATCTTCTATTTTTATTTGCTGCTTGATCCAACCAGAGAATTCAGCTGCAACTCAATTATCCTCCATTTGAATCTGTAAAAGAAAATTTGACCTTACAGTTATGTGATTAAATGTATACAAATATAATTTTGGAATATGAAAGAAAATAATTTAACTTACAAAAGCTGAAGTCCATGCAATTAAGTATGCTGAAGCACAAGCATCACCAATTCTTTTGCAATCAGAAACCCTTGCAAACTCATTATCCAGAATAGGTTCATCCATGGAAAAGTTATAAAGAATATCACACTCTATAGGAATAGTCAACGAGCATGTCCAGATGACTACATAAACATATAAATGGAAACCAGTAGCCATCATTATAATCTCTCGCTGAAATGATCGTACATCTACTGTTGTACGGCCTGCAGAACCCTTACCATAATAAGCACTATGTATTACACCTACATTCCCTCTCAGTAAGGTATATATCCATATTGTTCTTTACAATCTCTACTACCCAATCTGAGACGCCATCTTCTCCAACACTGCCTCTGCAATAATTCATGGAATGACATGAGCACGTAAGTATATCGGGTAGAAGAGTAAACTCATCAAAGGAACTCAAAGTAATGATACAACTTTCTGCAAGATACTTACATATTTGAAAGATATGTGCTAGGCTACACTGAATCTGTGATACTAACTTTCCTGAAATATATGTGCTAGGCTAGAGCGAATCTGTGCCAAATTACTATCACTAGACGAACTAGAAAGACACATACAACGATGATTTGCGCTAAATCAATTGCGTGCCCAACTAATTTAATTCTCAAATTGCTAATTGACTGGGAAGAACAAGCAGCCAAGAAGAAATCATTCATGAGTATTGGGTAGAAAGTAGCAGCAGCGCTAGTATTCAATCAAGTGAGCAGCTAAACACAAGATCTGCAAGCCACCCACAGGAGACTCATTGTAAACCTGGGGAGAGCTCGCAAAACTGCGTACAATACACCTAGTAAATTTCCACGAGATGCCACAAAAGCATGCACCCACGGTTTGATGTTCCAAGAGATGTCACACTATTCATCAGCTATCTTCGTGTAATGACAATGTCCACCGCAGCCTTTCGGCTTTTGGCATTATCCAATCTGGCCCTGCTTAACACGGAGAAGTAATAGTGTTATTAACAGAACAATAAGTTGAGAAATGCGTAGCTAGCTCATGCGTGTGAATCCTAGTTCTAAGTTGTCATCGGTGGGCAGTCGGCGAGTAAACTGCATGCACGGCTGTACGTACCCTACTCGTGAATGGCATGCGTAACCTAGAAATAGATTTCCACTGGGCGTCGAGATAGCAACGATCGTATCGTCGCCCTAAATTAACAGCCAATATACAAAAGGGTCATTGTAATTGTTGAACATAATGTGCATGTGTTCAGCAGGATTCAAATCATGTGTTCGTGGTTAGATAATCGACGCCTTTGTTTACGTAACATGACATCTTACAAGTGCAGGATGAACGCAATCTAATTCATCAAGATAATGCCGCTTGTTTACAAAACATGACATCTTTAAAATTTATAGAATAATTCCACTTGATCCAGTGCATACAATATAATGTGATGCGGTCCACTAAGTTCACACCTCACAGACAAGAAGCTACTAGTACATAGTAGCAGAATACACACCCCAAAGTACCACTTACTCTCCAAATCACAAAGCAATAACATACAAATCTTGAGGAGTTCAACTACACAAGCCGTCAACTCAACGGATGAAAACAAAATCACAGAGATGAAGACATGAGAGGATGATGAGTTTGAGGTTACCCGCCGTCCGGAGGAGAGGATCTTTGAGAGAGACGCGCCGGTCTAGTCCAGCGGCGGAGGTGATGTCGAGTCCAGCGGCAAGTGACGGCATTGAGCCCATGCGGCGGCGGCGGCGGGGCGGCGGCGGAGATAGGAAGGGGCGGCGCGTCGTTCGCTGCTGCTGGAAGCACCTTCGTTCGTGCGACCCCTAGGTTTTCTATATGGGCCGAGGCTTAGGCCCAGCCGTGTCCCTAGCCTATCACGCACGTATCCCACCCGTGTCCTTGTGTTCTCTGGGTTTTTTTTAATTAAAAATCATGGAATACCATGGGATATGCCTTTTTTTTAGAAAACTTTCTATCTATTCATCTTTAATAATGACCGTAAAATGAACACAAAAATAATAAATATTGCATCCAAATTCTTAGACCACTTAGCAACGTACAAGTATTGAAGCCATCTGAAGGCGCGCCGCCGTCGTCGCCCTCCCTCGCCTGACCCGGACAAAACTTGTTGTAGTAGACAGCCAGGAAGTCGTTGTTCTAATGACCATAGGACTAGCACACCGGAACAGCAACCACTGCCGATAAAGAGACACGTAGTACAAAAAAACATAGACGACGTAGACTGGACCGGAGTAGATCCACCAAAGACAACCACCGATCCAATCCTGCAAGATCTGCCGGAGACACACCTCCACACAACCTCCGACAATGCTAGATAGACCATCGAGACGGGTGTTGGGTGGGGAGAATCTTGTTCCATCTTTAGGGAGCCGCCGTCATCTCGCGTTCTTGAGTAGGACACAAACCGTAACAAAATTCAAAGAAATATCCATGGAGCCCTCCCGCCGGCAATAAGAATCTTTTGTATCATTTCAATCAAATTTAGTATTCAAATTATACCATTGATTACAAAATTAGCACAATATATAAACATATTATGAATTACTTGCAAATTAGCTACCAAGAACGTATATGTACTCATGAATAGTGTACAACATGTAAGTGTGAGCACCTCTCCCATCGTGTGATCTGATCAAGCCATTACAAAAACTAGTTACCTTATTAGTCCATGCTAATGGTTTATATGTCTATGAGTCAGGGTAACTATCTATGTGAGAGATTCATCTATTATGAAAGATAGGCTTCCCATATTTGTGGGATGATCTGATCATATCGCATCCCCCCATAAGTAGCTATGAAACTACCAGCACTTGACTACTATAAGAGAGACCTCGCTGAGGCTTCGTCGAAGCGGGAACATTCTAGAGGATCTTGGCTCGTGCTCTATGTCAAAGTAGATCGACACAACATTATTTATAACCCTCATCAAATGGCGAGGCCAAGGGTTACTGTCAGTGTCGGGGTGCCCCGAGCACACTATAATTATGAAGGCAAGGGATCAAACCATAAGTTTAATTGTGATGTGGTATGGCCAATGTGGATTTACTATAAGGATGAGATTAAGATCTACTAGTGGATATAGAAAAAAGCATTAAGGTTGAAGACGACTTGCCAGAACCATATACGTCCTTGGTCTGCTATCCCAATGGTTAGTACTGCACCAATACGGGAGGCCGGGGTTCCTAAACCAACGCTCCCTTGGACTCCACCACCGCCAAGCTGGCTAGCTCATACAGTTGATGGATCCTTCTCGGTGATAGCTAGGCGGGGTGTAGGAATGATAGTCTGCTATCCCAATGGTTAGTATTGCACCAATACGGAGGCCGGGGTTCCTAAACCAACGCTCCCTTGGACTCCACCACCGCCAAGCTGGCTAGCTCATACAGTTGATGGATCCTTCTCGGCTGATAGCTAGGCGGGGTGTAGGAATGATATTACTGAATGGACGTGGGTGAGGTGATCTTTGCATCATACCAGGTGCTCTTTTTCTGTAACAACTCTCTCGAAGCAGAGATTCAAGCGATCAAAATAGGAACGTCACTAGAGTGGTATAATCTTCTTGTTATTGTGCAATCGGACTCGCTAGGAGCATTATCTTCGATGCAGGATGCTTCACTAATCAAATCACCTTCTCGTAAACTAGTTATGGAGATCAATCTCTTAATGGAAGAACGAGCGTTTAAACATTGTAAGATAGATAGATCACATAATAGGTTGGTTCATAATTTTGTGAATTCTACCCGAACTGCTCGGAGCACAGGCTGCATAAGGCTCCAGATTTTCTTCAAAGTATTGTAATGGCAGATTGTAATCCCGTTGGATTGGAATAAAAATTCCCTATTTCCCCGAAAAAAAAACATGATATAATATATGCTATTTTTTTTAAAGAAACCTAGTTGGTAGGGTTCACGACTGAATTGGGAGCAATTCTCCCTTTCCCCCCACGAAGCAGCCCTATCGGGCGCCGCCACCCCTGCCTGGCCGCCAGGCCCGCCCCTCTCTCGCCCGGCTCGCCCTTCTGCTCAACCGCTGGCAGCACCACCACGTCGCCACTCCGCATCCCCGTCCCGCGTGATCTCTCTGGCGCTGGGGAGAGGGTGCGTCGCCGCTGGTTCAACTCCGACCTCCTTGTTCCAAAGACAACCGACCAAAACTCCCTCCGGTTGAGCAGTCCAGAGCAGCCAACCAGACGAACAGGACCTCTACTCCAGACCAGGACATTCGGCCGACGCTGGTAAGATCTCTCTCTGCTGTTCTGCACCTCCCATTCTTCTATCAATTATCAATCTTGAACTCTTGAACCAATTGTGTTGTTTTTGCCGTCTGATGAAGGTTGTTGATAAATAATGAGAGATATTGGAGAAAAGAATTAGAGTTTGTTATTGGTATTTGGTAATTACTATTTGTTTGATTGTGTTGTGCATTTCTTTGACAAATTGCAGGCTTGCAACCGTAGGATGGATTTGTTGTTTGCTGCTTGATTTAGAGAATATCATGTATATGAATTAATCAATTAGACATTATCCAATTACATGAACACACAGTCATGTGAAGACATACACATAATTTGCTATCCAGTACATGAACAGTTAACCAGTGACGTAATAATGATTTGTCTGATTGTTTCCATTCTAACAAGTTACTTTAACAAAGCCACTCTATGAAAGTAACAAGGACACATAGTCTTCTTTGCACTTCTCAGCGTATTTATTATGTATGCTTCTCTTATACAAAATTAATCATTTTAGTATGCACGTAAGACCATATTGATCTATTTATATGTGTTATTGTTAAATTAATTAGAACGTTGGCATCTCATTTTTGTTATCACAATTTCTTTGGTGGACCGCCCTGTTTTTAAATCCTAGATCCGCCACTGCATTGTAGGTGGACATGTTATTTTTGTACTTTATCACTCAACGCAGTTACTATATTTCTTTTTGTTACATAGTGTATCAATGGATTTAGAATCTATAAAGGAGCTATTGCTTTCTCCTAGACCAAGTGAGGAATGCTTGGCTGGTGTAGCTAGTTTTCTTGACTTTGCGTACATAGAGGACAAGTCAAAGGATAATTTGAAGGCACGGCTAGACCTGCAGGACATGAAAATTATGCGAGCTACATCCTAAAAATAAACCTAACGACAAGTATTTTCTTCCTGCTGCTTCTTATACCATGTCAAAGAGATGAAGCAACAGTTTTGCAAACTACTTCATGATATAAAAGTTCGGATAGGTACTCGGAGAACTCAAAAAACAGAAGGAAGAGTTTTGCAAAGTACTTCATGATATAAAAGTTCCAGATGGGTACTCGGGGAACTCAAAAATCCGAAGGAACATTTTGCAAAGTACTTAATGATATAAAAGTTCCAGATGGGTATTTGGAGGAATGAGGTCAACCATTAAACATATAAAGCCATCCTTTGTTTTTCTCTATTGCTTTTTAGTTTCTCGTTTATATTTTCCATTGATGCTGCCATTGTGGTAACCGTTAGTACTTCATCCTTATGGTCCTGAGAGTTACTTGGTTGAGAATATTATGCAAAATTTCATGCACGATTCAAATAACTTATTGTTAAGAGATGTAGCAGTAGCTCTGTGCTTTGCCTCGTGCCTTTTACATGTTTTCTAAAGCTCTATGAGATGTTGTGTTCTGCTTGTTTTCTGAAGCTATATGAGATGGTATTCCCCTCTTAATAAAGATACTTTTTTTCCTGGAGCTTCCTTTTATTAGAAACAAATGTTGTTTTCCTGGTATATTTCACTCTATCATGATACACAATACTATTTTTGCTGGCCCTCTTGTGTTTCTGTCTAGTTTTTATGGTTAAGCATGTCTGTGCTGAATCATACATGTTATCTATACCTGACAAATAGGAACTTAGCGTTAACTAAGAAATCTCATGTTCTACATAAATCACTAAGTTAACAGTATGTTATAATTACAGACCATATATGTATATTGAATATATCTTGACTCTTTTGACTAGTAATGAACTTCTGCTCAAGCGCTTGATGAATCTTATTTTTCAGGAAATTTTGCCACCGCAGATTAGAAGGATTGTTCTAAACTGGTGCATGAAGCTATCGTTCTTTTAGCGGACATTTATATATATCGCATAGTTCTTGCTCTTCAACCATGAAGCTTGAAAAAACCCCGAAAATTGTTCTGAGTTAAACTTCATGTATGACGGATTGTCATTGGAAATAGATAGGTACACTTTTGTGGAAGAAGTATTATGTCACATTTACCATCTTGTAAACTAAGCTTACGTCTGTTTGAAATTGATGTTTTGAGTCAAAACCTAGATGTCTGATTCAATGTTTTCTTCTCTGTTGTTGTGAACCAGCCTTTGCACGTGTGACTTCGTGGCTTGCATCGTAGCTTGGTGCTAGCTGTTGTGCGTGTATGACTTCATTGCTCGCACTTGCAGCTAGTTGATAACCATCTTCCGCCCATCAACTAGGCGACGTATGCTGCAATAGCTGCAGTGTGGGTGTATGTTCTTATGAAAAAAATTACTAGCACACGAACAACTTTCTTGTCTATGTTTCATGCTAGTACTACACTGGTCTACTAGATTGCAGATTAGTACTAGATTACCGTTTTCTTCTTATACAAACCATATATGTATTCATGGATTCATGCCTTATTAGTTATGGATGTGTTTAGCGCTTTTGAAGATAAAACTAACTACGTTCCAAGAAAAAATGGACGTGCATAGCGGGTGAAGTCTGTACAATAAAAATTGACTAAGTGTGGTTGTTACTTTGAAGAAATTTAAATATTTTTTACTTCACTGTATTCGCTAACTGTTTGGTTTTTGTTGTATACCATAAAAACAAAAAGAAAACCTTATGGAAGTTCATACCATACCGAAACTGGAAACCATAAAAGCATAAAAAATTGGTTTGGTTTTCATTATATTTTTGGTTCGGTTTTAAAATGCACAAAGTGATTCAATAGTGAGAAAAATACAGAATATTTAAGTTACTTATCTAAAAATTGACTTCTCACCAAATGAATCACTTATTATTGTTTTAGGGAATCACTTATTATTGGTTGTAATCCATTATTAAATCACAAATTGCAGCAAGCCCATTTGGTATTGGGCCGTTGGGCATGCCTTGGCTCAAGGATAATGGTTCAATTCCTAGTTTACACATGATTTTTTTGATATTTCACTATTTTTTGTTAAAAGACCGACTTACTTAAAATATTGGGTGATGCCTTGGTTTCGGGTTTTTCCGTTCTGACGTTGGTTTGGTCAAGTTTTGAAAACAATGTTCAAAAGTTAAACTGTCATTTGTTGTTATTCTTCCACTCCTTCTTGAGTATTGTTGTCAAATACTTAATTTTATATAGTCATTTTAAATTGTCCTTTTGGCTTTTATGGTCGCTGAGTCATCATAAAATTCATGTAAAATTATGGATAATAGGATATTCACTACAACCATATTGAAATAGTTTGATATTTACAACCAAATCGTATTGTTTTTTCATATCATATTGACCAAAGAATGAAAACTCTATTATCAAAACAAAAACATATTTATAGAAAAATAATATTAAGACGTGGGAACTATGTGTCAAGGTATCGGTGATTTATATATGCGCTTGATTTTATTTTTTCTATTTCCCCCTATATTAGAGCTTGTAACATTATGTCGACACATAAAAAATTCGTAACATTTGCACCAACACATATTTACATGTTACTGGTTGAAAAATTATGTAACACATTCGTACCAACACGTACTTATATGTTACTATAGTAATATCTCTGTAACACATTTTGGGGCCTGTTACAGTGTGTGTTACTGTTGTCGTTCAACAAAAATTACGTGTTACTGTAATTTTCCTTGTCACACATTTTTCTATCTGTTACATGATTGTGTTACTTAAAGTCTGTTTTGTTGTAGTGTTATATGAATCGTTTTTTACTGTTCCACCTCAGCGCGTTTAGCGAGGCGGTTTCCCTGGCACGTCTTATCAAAGCATAGATCATGCCCCCTTATTCCGAGATTCCCATCAATACGGACGTGGGTAACCCAACCGTGCCCGTTGGCACGCCTCCTCAATCAAAGGCGAGTCCTAATCGACCATGGGGTGGGCTCTTGGTATTCAACCTCTTTATAATGAGACCAAGGCCCTCTTCTTTTTACACCCTCCATCGAGTTCGCCTCGCACTTCGAGTTCCAACACCCAAAGCTTTAGATTTAGGCGCTTCGGACCTTCGATGATGTCCGGGTCCGACCAGCACGGCCGATGGATGTCTTCCTCCGTCACAGAAGAAGATGTGCTAAAGCTGCGAGACGCCAAGTATCTAACCGGTGAGATCTCGCATAGGCTGCCTGCTCCAGGGCAGGTCATTCCCACTCCCGAGCCCGGCGAGAACGTGGTGTTCGTGTCCCACTTCCTTCGGGGTTTAGGCTTCCCGACGGATCCCTTTGTGCGGGGGCTCATGTTTTATTATGGGCTTGATTTCCATGACTTAAATCCAGAGTCCATCCTCCATATCTCGTCATTCATTGTCATATGTGAGGCCTTCCTCCATATTACCCCTCACTTTGGATTGTGGCTCTAGACCTTCAAGGTGGAGCCAAAGATGATCGAGGGGTAGCAAGCAGAAAAGCGGAGGGGCGGCCATAAGCAAATGTCTTGATGCTCCGTGGCCTGAGGGCTCTTTTCAAGAGGAGCTTGGTTTGTGGCAACGGGTGTGGTTTTATATCACCGCTCCTAGGGGCACCAAATGGGTGGCGCTCCCTGCCTTCCGCTCAGGTCCACCACAGCGGCTGGCGTCATGGGCCAACAAGGGGCTCGACCGGGGACCGTCCAAGGACGTTCCTTTGCTGCAGGGCCGTATTCGAGACCTCCAAGAAAGAGAGATGAATCTGGTTGCAATGGCGCAGGTTATGTTGATCCGGCGCCTTCTGCCCTGCAAACGTCGCCCCCTCCGCCTGTGGGAATTTAATCCGGAGGGACCACGAGCTCTCCAAAATTTTATGGGCACGATGCTCGTGGAGATGTATAAACTGTTCTTCGGATCACAAGATAGGTGTCCGGACCTGACTGAGGACGCAGGACTGAGCTGCAATCGCCCAGATACTCAAGTAAGTAGTCCTGTAACCGGACAAGCTGTTCATTCATTTATCATATATGTATGCCCTTTAAAGGAGCCGTTTCTTAAACAGGAGTGGATAGCCAAGCAAAGTTAGTAAGGTGCCCGGCTCCCCTCTCGGAGACCACGCCGGTTCCCATGCTGACCAAGATGTTGAAGGCCGCGCCTTTTGAAGAAGGCGAAGGGGGGAGCGGGGAGGCAACTGCCTCTACTGAAAGTGCGTTATATCGACTAGAGGGGGGGTGAATAGGTGATTTTTATGAATTCTTCACTGAGGAATTTGCCAGTGAGGAAATTCCTAAGCGAAGAACTACTTGCAGCGGAATAAGTACTCAGAAGTAAGCATAACAGAATCGGGCATGGTCATCATGATGAAATGAAGACAAACAAAGAGTACGTGAAAGCGTAAATACAGGATAGCACAAGATGAAGACAAACAGATGAAGAAATTGAACCGGGAAATTGAGAAAGTCTTGATCAAAGTCTTCAAACACAGATATGAACAAACACTCAACACAATAATGAGGAAATGAAAGGGTTGAGGAAATAGAAGCGATTAGGTTGGTGAAGACAATGATTTGGTAGACCAGTTCCAACTGCTGTCTCGATTCATCGTCTGGTTGGAGCGGCTGAGTATTTAAACTCGAGGACACACAGTCCGGACACCCGATCGCTGAGCACGCAGCTCAGGACACCAAGTCCTCACCGTATTCTCCTTGAACTAAGGTCACACAGACCTCGTCCAATCACTCGTGGTAAGTCTTCAGGCGACTTCCAAACCTTCACAGACTTGGTCACTCGGCGATCCCAAATTCCTCTTGGATGCTCTAGACCATGACACCTAACCGTCTGGAAGAAGCACAGTCTTCAAAGGTAACAAGCGTCAGATCCACGCAGGATCAATCTCTTCAGTGATGCTCAATCACTTTGGGTTTGTAGGGGTTTGGTTTTGGGGTTTTTCCTCACTCGATGATTTTCGCTCAAAGTCCTCGGAGGATGGGTTGCTCTCAAATGACAAGTGTCAAGTTTCTCTCGGAGCAGCCAACCAGCTAGTGGTTGTAGGGGGCGGCTATTTATAGCCTAGGGAGCAGCCCGACATGATAAGACATAAATGCCCTTCAATGATATGACCGTTAGGTGGATAAGATATTTTGGGACAACTGGCGCGCAGCACAACAACGGTCAGAAATTTGAATGTCAAATTCCTCAGGGCTATCATGCTCCTCACTGTGTAGGCAATCCGCACTGGCGAATTCCTAACTCCTCAGTCAGAACAAATTCCTCAGCGACCAGAAGAACTTCGTCCACATCCTTCAAGAAATTGACTGAACTGTATGAGATTTCAAAGGCTTCACTCGAAGGGATTGGTAGGTGTAGGATTTTGAGTTGAGCATCACATGGAAATTTTTCCTTAGAATTTCCTCGACCCCCTTTAACAGTACGGTGTTTCCTATGACTCAAGAAAGAGAAAAAACAAACTACGAAAACAAAAGTCTTCACGCTTCATGTTCCTCAAATGAATACCAAGTCTTCAAGGTCACACCAATTTCTTCACACAAAGTCTTCAGAAAGTCTTCAGAATATCAAAGTCTTCAGTCGAAGAACTTCATTTTTAGGGGTCGACTTTCTCTGTAAATATCAAACTCCTCATAGACTTATATACCTGTGTACACTCACAAACACATTAGTTTCTTAACCTATAAGTCTTCAATACACCAAAATCACTAAGGGGCACTAGATGCACTTACAATCTCCCCCTTTTTGGTGATTGATGACAATATAGGTTAAGTTTTCAACGGGGATAAACATATGAAGTGTAAATACTGATATTGAGGAATTTGATTGCAAGATATAGAAGAACTCCCCCTGAAGATGTGCATAGTGAGGAATTTGCTTTTGAGGCAATGCACATTTGAAGAGTTGAATCATGGAGATCTCCCCCTATATCTTGTAATTCATACACGCATTTGACATATAATATGAAGAATTTGAAACGCATGATGAAATATGGTGCTTGATGAAATTCAGCATGCGTGCAATAACATTAATGAGGAACATGCATGCAAAATAACGCATCAAAATAACGTATCAGAGCTCAAGAGAATCAGAGCTCAGTGCATCAAAAGTATCAGACCATAGTGCCAGAGCACAGTGCATCAAAAGTATCAAAGCACCATCGGGTTTAAGATTACAACTCGATCCAATAAAAGTTTCAGAAGAACGAGAGTTGTAACTTAACAAAAATAAATTGCCCATATAATAGACCCGCTTGAAGACTAACTCAAATTTCTCCCCCTTTGTCATCGAATGACCAAAAGGATCGAAACTGAGGACTAACGCCCCTGAAGAATTTCAAGTTGAAGAGGGGAGCGCCAGCGTTGTTGGGATCGGTTGTCGTAGTAGGGCCTGCCGCAGTGTCGTCCAAGTCTTCATTTTCATCAGTGTCGCGCGATGAAGAATAGGAGCTGGGCACCAAGGAAGGAACTTTGACCTTCTTGTATTTCTTCGGAGGAGGTGCAGACCAGTCAAAATCTTCCTTGAGACCAATTGTCGTCAGTTCTTCCGCGTTGTAGACATTAGAAAGAACAGCCCAGGTGCATTTGAAGGTTTCATGGAGGTAGTAGTGGTTTTTCTTCACTGCATTGTGTGTTGAGGTCATGTTGTGAAGAATTGAACCAAACCGACGCTTGACCCATTTATGATTGCGATCAACCTTCCGATGAAGGCGAGGAGTAACTCACGATCGATCATCACCACAGGTCTTGTGGCTTGAGGACTTTGCTTGACCGAGGTATTTGCGGCGAGTCATGTGTGCGAGTCATCATTGGTGGAGTAGGATGCTGCTTTGCTAAACTGTCCATCCAATGGACGAATGCCTTCAACAATCACAGCAGAGCCTTGCCCTTGTCATCGGTGAGGTAAATGTCCGTTTGAGGACTTCAATCGGGGCAAGTAGCTGCGATGGTTGAGTATCAGCCTTGTAATTGAGTGAAGACCTTGTCTGATGAATCTCATTATCCAAGGCGTATAAGGCTTCAGCTCAAATTGTGACATAGCAATGTTTGCCAGAGTCCTCATGAAGAAATCATGGAAGTTGACGGGAACGCCATGAATGATATTGAAAAGCATATTCTTCATGATGCCAACGACTTCTTCATCATTTGAGTCATGGCCTTTGATAGAACTCATTGTCTTCGTCAGAATCCGATAGACAGTCCGAGGCACATACAATAATTCCTTGACGAGGAATTTGGTTCTTGGGGCCTGCCTTGGCTTCAAAGGCTTCATCAGCACTTGCATATAGTGATTTGAAAGTTCTGGTTCGTTGTAGATACAACGAGCACCGTCAAGTGGAGGACTGAGTGGTAGAGCATGAAGCAATTCAGTTGCTGGTGCCTTGTAGTGAGTATTTTCAGACATCCAGTCTAATACCCATGAGTTCACGTCTTCAGCGTCTCCGGTGATGTGCAGCGTTGCATAGAATTAAAGTATGAGTTCTTCATTCCAATCACAGATACCAGTGCAGAAATTTAGAAGTCCTGCGTCGTGAAGAACACTGAGGACTGGCTCAAAGCCTGGCAGAGACTCCATGTCCACATGAGGAATATGTGCATGATCGAAGCTTTGTCTTTGTTGAAGAGCACGAGGAATAGAAATTGGCTTGGTGGCAGTCGAAACGCCTCTTCCTTATCGAGAAGAATCATATGGATTATGTCATGAAGAATATGTGCTCATGAAGAAGTCTTCAGCCTTGAACTTTTGCTTTGTTGAGAAGGGATTCTTTGGCTTTGGCGGTGGAGTGTCGATGAGTTGCATCACGACCTCTGGAATCGCAATCTCAGGTTCTTGGTGAGAATTTCTTGTTCCTCAACAGTGCGATCGAGGATCAGCAAGACAGAGTTCATCGGCGCTAGTGGCTGGAATTTCTTCATGGACAGATGAAGTGGGATGAGTTTCTTGAGCCCATTTGAACTGTTGGAGCAGGGGGTGAGGTATCTGTTGGATTGGGGTGAAGAGTGGAGAATTTGGATGGTGACTTTCCCAAAAGTCATCGTTCATCACCGCGTTGTGCTTCCAATATCCACATCTTCTTCAATTTCCTCAACACCAGCCTCTTGAGCCAGAACCGAGGCATAGGCGAGGAAATGATTGGGGTTGAAGGATTGCTTCCACTTCAATTTCTTCATCAATCTGCTCTGACGAAGCAGCGAAATGATTTTCTCATCAGATCCGCTTGGGATCACATAATCTTCATCAAAAGGAACAAGGTCCTTTGATGGAATTGAGGAAATTGGAACAACATCAATAGGATTTTCAAAGGAGCTGGTCATTGGCTTCATTTTCTTCGCAGCCGAAGAATTTGATGCAGCTGATGCTTTCCGTTTCTTCACAGCAGCTCGTTCTGCAGCCTTGTTCTTCTTCACATCAGAGGCAGATGGAAGAATTGGAGTTGGTGTTGGTGCAGGAGGAGCTGAGGAATCTGGTTGATTTTCCTCGGGCGCAACTGATGTAGTTGCCCTGTCTTGTTCAGTTTCTTCAGGCGCACCACTAGTGGATGCCCTGGCAATTTCTTCAGCGGCTGGAATGGGATCATCAGCCCTAGAACTGGCATTTTCTTCAGCAGCCTGAACTTCATCAGCGGTGCTGGCATGTTCTTCAGTCTGCTGGGCTGAGGCTCCAGCCTGAGGAATTTCATGTTGCGTTGGGGCAGCAACATTGGTGAATTTCTTCGTCAGGTTGACGAATCTGACTTTGGCTCCTTGCCAATCAGCATAATACGCATCGAAGTTTTTGCTGAGGGCTTGGATTTCATTCTGGACCTTGAGAAGTTCCTCAGGTGTCATTCTGACAACGTTTTTCTTCAGGAACTTCTCCTTTCTCTATTGAGCTTTCTTGATCGCTCTTGCCTTTTCAAACTTCCATTTCTCTTCAGTGATGAAATGGGTCAGCATGTGACTTTGACCAGGGGTCAGATGAAAATCAGGCATAGGGGTGTTTGGATCCTTGTGCCAGAGATCAATGTAATCGAGGATTTTCCTCGGATCCAACAGCAGCGGCACAGATGTGCCTTTGGCTCTAGCAGCCCTCTCTTGGTGGTCTCTGATGATTTCCGCAAGTTCATCATCATCAGCCTCATCATCTTCAGGTGGCTCTTGGAAGGCGACCTGTTTCTTCTTGGGACTAGGCCGAGGACCTCGTCCAGCTGTGGCCTTAGTCTTGAGCAGAGTCGGGCCAGATGAAGACTTTGGTGCAGTGAGGAACTTGTTTGAAACACCAGATGCAATGGAGAAGCCTGCAGTCCTTTGGACGTGGGCCAGATGCACAGGTGCTGAGGACTTTGTCGGAACTGCTGAGGACTTGGGAGGAGCTGCTGAGGACTTTGAAGGAGCTGAGGATTTTGGAGGAGCAGGGGCAGCATGAGGAATTTGCCGTGAGGGCACTGCTGAGGAACTTGGTCGTGATGGCTGTTGGGGAACGTAGTAATTTCAAAAAATTTCCTACGATCACGCAAGACCATGGTGATGGCATAGCAACGAGAGGGAAGAGTGTCCGTCCACGTACCCTCGTAGACCGAAAGCGAAGCGTTATAACAACGCGGTTGATGTAGTCGTGCGTCTCCACGATCCGACCGATCCAAGCACCGAGCGTCGGCACCTCCGAGTTACGCACACGCTCAGCTCGATGGCGATCCCGGACTCCGATCCAGCAAAGTGTCGGGGATGAGTTCCGTCGGACGACGGCGTGGTGACGGTGATGATGCTCTACCGGCGCGGGGCTTCGCCTAAGCTCCGCGACGATATGACTTCTCCAGCGCAGGCTTCGCCTAAGCTCATGACGATATGACGAAGTGTAATATGGTGGAAGGGGCACCGCACACGGCTAAGGAAAGATCCGTAGATCAACTTGTGTGTCTTGGGGTGCCCCTGCCCCGTATATAAAGGAGACAAGGGGAGGTGGCGGCCCTATAGGAGGCGCACCAGGAGGAGTCCTACTCCCACCGGAGTAGGACTCCCCCCTTCCTAGTTGGACTAGGTTTGGAGGAGGGAGAAGGGGAAGGCGCCCGCCCCTTCCTTGTCCTATTCGGACTAGAGGGGAGGGCAGCCCACCTTGGGCTGCCCTTCCTCTTCTCCTATGGCCCATTAAGGCCCATTGACCTCCCGGGGTTCCGGTAACCTCCGGTACTCGATAAAATCCCGATTTCACCGGAACATTTCCGATGTCCAAATGTAGGCTTCCAATATATCAATCTTTATGTCTCGACCATTTCGAGACTCCTCGTCATGTCCGTGATCACATCCGGGACTCGAACAACCTTGTGCATCAATACTTATAAACTCATTATGAACTGTCATCGAAGCGTTAAGCGTGCGGACCCTACGGGTTCGAGAACTATGTAGACATGACCTAGAACCATTCTCGGTCAATAACCAATAGCGGAACCTGGATGCCCATATTGGTTCCTACATATTCTCGAAGATCTTTATCGGTCAAACCGCTGTGACATACGTTGTTCCCTTTGTCATCGGTATGTTACTTACCCGAGATTTGATCGTCGGTATCCAATACCTAGTTCAATCTCGTTACAGTAAGTCTCTTTACTCGTTCCGTAATACATCATCTCACAACTAACTCATTAGTTGTAATGCTTGCAAGGCTTAGGTGATGTGTATTACCGAGAAGGCCTAGAGATACCCCTCCGACGATCGGAGTGACAAAACCTAATCTCGAAATCGCCAACCCAACAAGTACCTTTGGTGACACCTGTAGTACTCCTTTATAATCACCCGATTCGTTGTGACGTTTGGTAGTACCAAAGTGTTCCTCCGTAAACAGGAGTTGCATAATCTCATAGTTACAGGAACATGTATGGGTCATGAAGAAAGCTTTAACATACTAAACGATCAAGTGTTAAGCTAACGGAATGGGTCATGTCAATCAGATCATTCAACCAATGATGTGACCTTGTTTAATCAAATAACAACTCCTTGTTCATGGTTAGGAAACATAACCATCTTTGATTAACAAGCTAGTCAAGTAGAGGCATACTAGTGACATACTGTTTGTCTATATATTCACACATGTATTATGTTTCCGGTTAATACAATTCTAGCATGAATATTAAACATTTATCATGATATAAGGAAATAAATAATAACTTTATTATTGCCTCTAGGGCATATTTCCTTCAGTCTCCCACTTGCACTAGAGTCAATAATCTAGATTACAAAGTAATGATCCTTACACCCATGGAGTCTTGGTGCTGATCATGTTTTGCTCGTGGAAGAGGCTTAGTCAGCGGTCGCAACATTCAGATCCGTATGTATTTTGCAAATCTCTATGTCTCCCACTTGGACTTGGTCCCGAATGGAATTGAAGCGTCTCTTGATGTGCTTGGTCCTCTTGTGAAATCTGGATTCCTTTGCCAAGGCAATTGCACCAGAATTGTCACGAAGATCTTCATCGGTCCCGATGCACTAGGTATGACACCTAGATCGGAAATGAACTCTTTCATCCAGACTCCTTCATTCGCTGCTTCGAAGCAGCTATGTACTCCGCTTCACATGTAGATCCTGCCACGGCGCTTTGTTTAGAACTGCACCAACCGACAGCTCCACCGTTTAATAAAAACACGTATCCGGTTGCGATTTAGAATCGTCCGGATCAGTGTCAAAGCTTACATCGACGTAACCATTTACGACTAGCTCTTTGTCACCTCCATATCGAGAAACATATCCTTAGTCCTTTTCGGTATTTCAGAATGTTCTTGACCGCTGTCCGATGATCCACTCTGGATTACTTTGGTACCTTCCTGCCAAGCTTACATCTAAGCATCGTCGGGCCTGGTACATAGCATTGCATACATGATAGAGCCTATGGCTGAAGCATAGGAACATCTTTCATTTTCTCTCTATCTTCTGCTTGTGGTCGGGCATTGAGTCGACTCAATCTTACACCTTGTAATACAGGTAAAAACCTTTCTTTGCACGATCCATTTTGAACTTCTTCAAAACTTTATCAAGGTATGTGCTTTGCGAAAGTCCAATTAAGCGTCTTGATCTATCTCTATAGATCTTGATGCCCAATATGTAAGCAGCTTCACGAGGTCTTTCATTGAAAAACTTTTATTCAAGTATCCTTTTATGCTATCCAGAAATTCTATATCATTTCCAATCAATAATATGTCGTCCACATATAATATTAGAAATGCTCTGAGCTCCCACTCACTTTCTTGTAAATACAGGCTTCTCCAAAAGTCTCAGACAAACCCATATGCTTTGATCACACTATCAAAGCGTTTATTCCAACTCCGAGAGGCTTGCACCTGCACCATAAATTGATCGTTGGAGCTTGCACACTTTGTTAGCACCCTTTGGATCGACAAAACCTTCTGGTTGCATCATATACAACTCTTCTTCAGAAATCCATTCAAGAATGCGGTTTTACATCCATTTGCCAAATTTCATAATCATAAAATCGGCAATTGCTAACATGATTCGGACAGACTTAAGCATCGCTACTGGTGAGAAAGTCTCATCGTAGTCAACCCCTTGAACTTGTCGAAAACCTTTTGCAACAAGTCGAGCTTTGTAGACAGTTATATTACCATCGGCGTCGGTCTTCTTCTTAAAGATCCATTTATTTTCAATGGCTTGCCGATCATCGGCAAGTCAACCAAAGTCCATACTTTGTTCTCATACATGGATCCCATCTCAGATTTCATGGCTTCCAGCCATTTTGCGAATCTGGGCTCACCATCGCTTCTTCATAGTTCGTAGGTTCGCCATGGTCAAGTAACATGACTTCCGAATAGGATTACCGTACCACTCAGTGCGTATTTTACTCTGGTTGACCTCGAGGTTCAGAGTAACTTGATCTGAAGCTTCATGATCATCATCATTAGTTTCCTCACTAATTGGTGTGGTTGTCACAGAACCATTTCTTGTGATGAACTACTTTCCAATAAGGGAGTAGATACTGATTATCTCATCAAGTTCTACTTTCCTCCCACTCACTTCTTTCGAGAGAAACTACTTCTCTAGAAAGGATCCGAATTTAGCAACGAAAATCTTGCCTTCAGATCTGTGATAGAAGGTGTACCCAACAGTCTCCTTTGGGTATCCTATGAAGACACATTTTTCCGATTTGGGTTCGAGCTTATCTGGTTGAAGTTTCTTCACATAAGCATCGCAGCCCCAAACTTTAAGAAACGACAACTTTGGTTTCTTGCCAAACCATAGTTCATAAGGCGTCGTCTCAGCGGATTTTGACGGTGTCCTATTCAACGTGAATGCAGCCGTCTCTAAAGCATAACCCCAAAGCGATAGCGGTAAATCGAAATAGACATCATAGATCGCACCATATCTAGTAAAATACGATTCTGACGTTCGGACACACCATTTCTCTGTGGTGTTCGGGTGGCGTAAGTTCTAAACTATTCCACAATTTTTCAAATGTAAACCAAACTCGTAACTCAAATATTCTCCTCCACGATCAGATCGTAGAAATTTTATTTTCTTGTTACGATGATTTTCCACTTCACTCTGAAATTCTTTGAACTTTTCAAATGTTTCAGATTTGTGTTTCATTAAGTAGATATACCCATATCTGCTCAAATCATCTGTGAAGGTGAGAAAATAACGATACCCGCCATGAGCCTCAACATTCATTGGACCACAAACATCGGTATGTATGATTTCCAACAAATCAGTTGCTCGCTCCATAGTTCGGAGAACGGCGTTTTAGTCATCTTGCCCATGAGGCACGGTTACATAAGTACCAAGTGATTCATAATCAAGTGATTCCATAAGTCCATCGAGATGGAGTTTCTTCATGCGTTTTACACCGATATGACCTAAGCGGCAGTGCCACAAATAAGTTGCACTATCATTATCAACTCTGCATCTTTTGGCTTCAACATTATGAATATGTGTATCACTCTGTCGAGATTCAACAAGAATAGACCATTCTTCAAGGGTGCATGACCATAAAAGATATTATTCATATAAATAGAACAACCATTATTCTCTGATTTAAATGAATAACCGTCTACATAATAAACAAGATCCAGATATAATGTTCATGCTCAACGCGGCACCAAATAACAATTATTTAGGTCTAAAACTAATCCGAAGGTAGATGTAGAGATAACGTGCCGACCGCGATCACATTGACTTTGGAACCATTTCCCACGCGCATCGTCACCTCGTCCTTTGCCGATGCTCGTTTATTCCGTAGTCCTGTTTGAGTTGCAAATATTAGCAACGGAACCAGTATCAAATACCAGGTGCTACTACGAGCTCTAGTAAGGTACACATCAATAACATGTATATCATATATACCTTTGTTCACCTTGCCATCCTTTTTATCCGCCAAATACTTGGGGCAGTTCCGCTTCCGATGTCGGTCTGCTTGCGGTAAAACACTCAGTTTCAGGCTTAGGTCCGACTTGGGTTTCTTCTCTTGATCAGCAACTTTCTTGCTGTTCTTTTGAAGTTTCCTTCTTCTTCCTTTGCCCTTTTCTTGAAACTAGTGGTCTTGTTGACCATCAACACTTGATGCTCTTTCTTGATTTCTACCTCCGCAGCTTTTAGCATCGCGAAGAGCTCAGAATTGTCTTAGTCATCCCTTGCATATTATAGTTCATCACGAAGCTCTTGTAGCTTGGTGGCGTGATTGGAGAATTCTGTCAATGACACTATCATCCGGAAGATTAACTCCCAGCTGAATTAAGTGATTGTTATACCCGACATTTTGAGTATGTGCTCACCGACAGAACTATTCTCCTCCATCTTGCAGCTATAGAACTTATTGGAGACTTCATATCTCTCAATCCGGGCATTTGCTTGAAATATCAACTTCAACTCTGGAACATCTCATATGCTCCATGACGTTCAAAACGTCGTTGAAGACCCGGTTCTAAGCCGTAAAGCATGGCACACTGAACTATAGAGTAGTCATCAGCTACTGCTTTGCGACGTTCATAACCGGCTCGGCATCTGCAGCAGGCTGTCACCCAGCGGTGCTTCCAGGCGTAATTTTTACGTGCAGCAATGAGGATAATCCTCAAATTCGGACCCAGTCCGTGTAATTGCTACCATCATCTTTCAACTTTGCTTTCTCAAGGAACGCATTAAAATTCAACGGAACAACAAAGACGAGCCATCTATCTACATAAAACATAGACAAGCAAAACACTATCGGTACTAAGTTCATGATAAATTTTAAGTTCAATTAATCATATTAAAAAACTCCCACTTAGACAGACATCTCTCTAGTCATCTAAGTGATCACGTGATCCATTTAACTAAACCGTGTCCGATCATCACGTGAGGCGGAATAGTTTCAACGGTGAACATCACTATGTTGATCATATCTACTATATGATTCACGTTCGACCTTCGGTCTCCGTGTTCGAGGCCATATCTGTTATATGCTAGGCTCGTCAAGTTTTAACTTGAGTATTCTGCGTGTGCAACTGTTTTGCACCGTTGTAGATGGACGTAGAACTTATCACACCGATCATCACGTGGTGTCCGGGTACTACTGAACTTTGGCAGCGGTGCATACTCGTGAGAACACTTCTTGATAATTTTAGTGAGAGATCATCTTATAATGCTACCGTCAATCAAAGCAAGATAAGATGCATAAAGGATAAACATCACATGCAATCAATATAAGTGATATGATATGGTCATCATCATCTTGTGCTTGTGATCTCCATCGCCAAGCTTACCGTCATGATCACCATCGTCACCGGTAGCGACACCTTGATCTCCATCGTAGCATCGTTGTCGTCTCGCCAACTATTGCTTCTCGACTATCGCTACTCCTTAGTGATAAAGTAAAGCAATTTACATGGCGTTGCATTTCATACAATAAGCGACAACCATATGGCTCCTGCCATTGCGATAACTTGGTTACAAAACATGATCATCTCATACAATAAAATATAGCATCACGTCTTGACCATATCACATCACAACATGCCCTGCAAAAACAAGTTAGGCGTCCTCTACTTTGTTGTTGCAAGTTTTACGTGGCTGCTACGGGCTGAGCAAGAACCGTTCTTACCTACGCATCAAAACCACAGCGATACTTCGTCAAATAGACTCCGTTTAACCTTCTCAAGGACCGGGCGTAGCCTTTCAGTTCAACTAAAGTGAGAGAGACAGACACCGCGGTCACCTTTAAGCAACGAGTGCTCGGGCGGTGAAACCAGTCTCGCGTAAGCATCTGGCGTAATGTCGGTCGGGCGCTTCATCTCACAATACCGCTGAACCAAAGTATGACATGCTGGTAGGCGGTATGACTTGTATCGCCCACAACTCACTTGTGTTCTACTCGTGCATATGACATCAACGCATAAAACCAGGCTCGGATGCCACTTGTTGGGGAGCGTAGTAATTTCAAAAATTTTCCTACGATCACGCAAGACCATGGTGATGGCATAGCGAGAGGAAGAGTGTCCGTCCACGTACCCTCGTAGACCGAAAGCGAAGCGTTATAACAACGCTGTTGATGTAGTCGTGCGTCTCCACGATCCGACCGATCCAAGCACCGAGCGTCGGCACCTCCGAGTTACGCACACGTTCAGCTCGATGGCGATCCCGGACTCCGATCCAGCAAAGTGTCGGGGATGAGTTCCGTCGGCCGACGGCGTGGTAGCGGTGATGATGCTCTACCGGCGCGGGGCTTCGCCTAAGCTCATGACGATATGACTTCTCCGCGAGGGCTTCGCCTAAGCTCCGCGACGATATGACGAAGTGTAATATGGTGGAAGGGGCACCGCTGCACGGCTAAGGAAAGATCCGTAGATCAACTTGTGTGTCTTGGGTGCCCCTGCCCCGTATATAAAGGAGACAAGGGGAGGTGGCGGCCCTATAGGAGGCGCGCCAGGAGGAGTCCTACTCCCACCGAGTAGGACTCCCCCCTTCCTAGTTGGACTAGGTTTGGAGGAGGAGAAGGGGAAGGCGCGCCCCTTCCTTGTCCTATTCGGACTAGAGGGGAGGGCGCGCAGCCCACCTTGGGCTGCCCTTCCTCTTCTCCTATGGCCCATTAAGGCCCGTTGACCTCCCGGGGGTTCGGTAACCTCCGGTACTCGGTAAAATCCGATTTCACCCGAACATTTCCGATGTCAAATGTAGGCTTCAATATATCAATCTTTATGTCTCGACCATTTGAGACTCCTCGTCATGTCCGTGATCACATCCGGACTCGAACAACCTTGGTGCATCAATACTTATAAACTCATTATGAACTGTCATCGAAGCGTTAAGCGTGCGGACCCTACGGGTTCGAGAACTATGTAGACATGACCTAGAACCATTCTCGGTCAATAACCAATAGCGGAACCTGGATGCCCATATTGGTTCCTACATATTCTCGAAGATCTTTATCGGTCAAACCGCTGCGACATACGTTGTTCCCTTTGTCATCGGTATGTTACTTACCCGAGATTTGATCGTCGGTATCAATACCTAGTTCAATCTAGTTACGGTAAGTCTCTTTACTCGTTCCGTAATACATCATCTCACA
Organism: Aegilops longissima; assembly: GCA_021605205.1. NCBI lineage: Eukaryota > Viridiplantae > Streptophyta > Magnoliopsida > Poales > Poaceae > Aegilops > Aegilops longissima. The sequence goes on from CM038677.1 coordinate 595,375,463, forward strand.
ACTAACTCATTAGTTGTAATGCTTGCAAGGCTTAGGTGATGTGTATTACCGAGAAGGCCTAGAGATACCTCTCCGACGATCGGAGTGACAAAACCTAATCTCGAAATCGCCAACCCAACAAGTACCTTTGGTGACACCTGTAGTACTCCTTTATAATCACCCGATTCGTTGTGGCGTTTGGTAGTACCAAAGTGTTCCTCCGTAAACAGGAGTTGCATAATCTCATAGTTACGGGAACATGTATGGGTCATGAAGAAAGCTTTAACATACTAAACGATCAAGTGTTAAGCTAACGGAATGGGTCATGTCAATCAGATCATTCAACCAATGATGTGACCTTGTTTAATCAAATAACAACTCCTTGTTCATGGTTAGGAAACATAACCATCTTTGATTAACAAGCTAGTCAAGTAGAGGCATACTAGTGACATACTGTTTGTCTATATATTCACACATGTATTATGTTTCCGGTTAATACAATTCTAGCATGAATATTAAACATTTATCATGATATAAGGAAATAAATAATAACTTTATTATTGCCTCTAGGGCATATTTCCTTCAATGGCACTGTTGGTGAAGCACTTGGCTTGTGTGCGGGCTTCTTTGCCATAGATTTTCTTGGCTTGACAGAGGCCTCAGTGGCAGCAGCAGTAGCAGAGTCCTCATTGAATTTTCTCACTGCCTCGTTGGCTTGTCTTGCCAATTTGGGTTGGCGCTTGGCCCATTCTTTAGGAAAGTCCTCACCACGCTTGATGCTGGTGGGGTCAGCTTCTTGACCAGGTGCCAATGGAGCTCTTGGGCATGGAGGATTGAGTGCGAATTTCTTCATGTACTTTGGAGTTACATATCTGTACTCCCTCCATTCCCTTGCCCATCTTCGTTCAATCCTTTGAATGCGCACCTTGCGCTGATTTTTGTTTTCTTTGCCAAACTCGGCTTCATCAGGTGTGCAATAATCAACATATATTTCCTCAGGGATTTCAAACGCGGTCATGATCTCAGGCCTCTTTCCTCCTTTCTGTGGCTTCTTTCCTTCTGCCATATTCTTCAGCTGAGGAATTTGAACGAACGAATTCTCTGAAGAAGTATGCAACTTTTCTTCGAGGAACGCTGCAAATGAGTTAAGTTGATGAGAACCTAGTGATTCAGCAGCGGACATGAGTACCTGTGAACAGAGTATAGTTGCGAGGAATTTGGAGAGGTCATATGCATTCTCGTAAGATTTTCAAAAGAACAAGTTTTGAGGATTTTGACCAGATGAGCCTTGAAGAATTTCACTAAGCGTTCTTTGTCTTAGGTTCCGGAGTTGTACAGATCGAGGATCCACACAATTGAGGAATCTTGAAGAAAAATGATTGCTTAGAGAAACGAATCAAGAGCATATAACTAGTGAGGTGTTTGTGTGTGAGGATTTGAAGGATAAAACACCTTTGAAGATTTTGTAGTGAAGAATTTGGATCAACGAGGGCAGTAAAAGTAACTTTTAATTACCCTAATTGAAGAACACGACGAACTGGGTGTTGTAGATGTGAAGTTAAATCTGCTCAGATCTTCCACGCCTAACTCGGCGGAGAAAGACAGCTCTGCGGCGGCGGAGTGAAGATTTCCATAACCGGTCTTGATCTGAGGGCGACGAGGTCGAGGCAGCGAAGCTCTTCCTCACCGGCGACGATGGAGTAGCGGCGGCGCTAGGGTTTGAGGAGCTCGAGCGGGAGAGAGAGATCGAGCGGAGTAAAAGAAGTGAGGATGAGGAGAGGGGTATTTATAGAGGCAGTGAAAAACTGTTCGCCAAAGATTTAGGACGAACATGCCCCTGACCATTCTCCTTCTCACGACATGTGTCACCCACGAACTGTGTAGTGGAGATCGTGTACGATCGTGGGTGAGTAAAATAATGCATCGTGGGATGCGGAACGGTTTGAGCGGCAAAAGCGAAAGTTTGGATAAGATCAGTTTTAAAGTTCCGTTCGCAATTTCTTCAGTGACAAGGACTCAAGAAGATTTTGAGCGAGTTTCAAATAGAACTCACATGAAGAATTTGTGAATAGATTGGGTTGAGTACAGCATAGAGGGGGAAGGGTCCGATCACATGCACTTAGCAGAAAAAACGACTTGAAGAATTACCCATAAGTGAATGCTGTAGAGGACATAAACTCATATATATATATATATATATATATATATATATATATATATATATATATATATATATATATATATATATATATATATATATATATATATATATATATATATATATATATATATATATATATATATATATATAAGAAAAAAACAAAGGAAACAGTGAAGATTTTGAAAAGTTGAAGAATTTGAAAAACTGAAGAATTTCAAATCGAGGAAAAACTCAAATTGAAGATTTTCAACTTTGGTGGTGGCGTGACCCACCGTATAAGAATGATGATTTCAGACACTGCGTACAATTGTCGTGGGTTACGAGAATCAAATTCTTCATTAATTTCTTCACACTTAGAGTTATTCTTCATTGATTGAAGAAAATGTTTCTTCATGTGTTGCACATCTAAGTCATCAATTTTGCATAAGTGTCAGGATGTGTGTCCTTTTCAAAGAACATTCGAAGATTCTTAGATATTTAGCTCACACCGCAACTTGCTAAATCTCTTCTCATCCAAGGGCTTAGTGAAGATATCGGCTAGCTGTTCTTCAGTCTTCACATGCTGGATGGAGATGTCGCCCTTCAACACACAATCACGAAGAAAATGATGACGAATTTGAATGTGCTTTGTCTTCGAGTGCTGAACTGGGTTGTGAGCAATTTTGATGGCACTCTCATTGTCATAGTAGAGAGGCACATTCTTCATGTTGATGCCGTAGTCCTTGAGAGTTTGCTTCATCCACAGCAATTGAGCACAACACGAGCCAGCAGCAATGTATTCAGCTTCCGCAGTAGACAGTGATACGAAGTTCTGTTTCTTCGAGGACCAACAGACTAAAGATCGTCCAAGGAAATGACAAGTAACAGATGTTGACTTGCGGTCCACACGATCACCAGCATAGTCAGAGTCAGAATATCCAATGAGATCAAAAGTAGAGCCCTTGGGGTACCATAATCCTAGTGTTGGTGTGTGAGCTAGATATCGAAGAATATGCTTCACAGCCTTATGGTGTGATTCCTTTGGTGTTGCTTGAAATCGGGCACAGGTGCAAACACTAAGCATTATATCTGGCCTAGATGCACATAAGTACAATAGAGAACCAATCATGGAGCGGTATACCTTGTGATCGAAGTCAATACCATTTCATCGGTGCATACATGGCCATTTGTGGGCATAGGAATTTTGACGCCTTTGCAATCTTGCATGCCGAATTTGTTCAGGACATCTTTGAGGTATCTCTCCTGAGATATGAATATGCCATTGTGTTGTTGACGAATTTGAAGACCTAAGAAGAATTTCAACTCTCCCATCATAGACATTTGATATTCTTCACTCATCATATAGGCAAATTCATCACTATAATGTTGGTCAGTACAGCCAAAGATAATATCATCAACATATATTTGGCACACAAACAGTTCACCATCATATGATTTAGTAAAGAGAGTAGGGTCGAGTGAACCGGGTGTGAAGCCATTCTTCACGAAGAATTCCTTCAATGTATCATACCACGCCCGTGGGGCTTGTTTGAGACCATAGAGGGCCTTGTTGAGTTTGAAGACTTTGTCGGGGTTCTTTGGATCTTCAAAACCTGGGGGTTGAGCAACATATACTTCTTCCTCAAGCTTACCATTGAGAAATGCACTTTTCACATCCATTTGATATAAAGTGATATTATGATGGTTAGCGTGGCGAGTAATATCTTGAATAGACTCAAGTCTAGCAACAGTGCAAAAGTTTCATCAAATCAATTCCTTCAACCTGTGTGTAGCCTTGAGCTACAAGTCGTGCCTTATTCCTCACCACTAGGCCATTTTATCTTGCTTGTTGCGGTAGATCCACTTTGTGCCAATGATATTATGCTTGCGAGGATCTGGACGTTTGACCAGTTCCCAGACATTGTTGAGCTCGAACTGATGTAATTCTTCTTGCATGGCCTGAATCCACTCAGGCTCCAGAAATGCTTCATCTACCTTAGTGGGCTCTGTGATAGAGACAAAAGCATAGTGCCCACAAAAGTTAGATAAATGTGAAGCTTTTGAGCGTGTGAGAGGACCTGGCGCTTCAATGTCATTGATGATCTTGTCAACTTGTACTTCTTTTGCAACATGAGGATGAGCTGGTTGTCGTCGAGGAATTTGATCATTTTCCTCAGCACCATTGTCTTCAGCATTATCTTCAGGTGCATCAGCTCGACGTTCTTTGCGTACAGGAATGAATTCTTCAGCAGATTCTTCAGTAGGAATGACATCCTCAGTTGCCTTGAACTTGATAGATTCCTCAAGAGCTGGTTCATCTAACACAGAAGGTAGGTGCTCTCTTTGCGAGCCATTAGTTTCTTCGAACCGCACATCTACAGTGTCAACAATCTTGTGAAGAGCGATGTTGAAGACTCTGTAGGTGTGCGAGTCCTTTCCGTAACCAACCATAAAACCTTCATGTGCTTTCGGTGCAAATTTAGAATTGTGATGAGGATCTCTAATCCAACATTTAGCACCGAAGACTTTGAAATAACTCACATTGGGTTTCTTGTCAGTGAGGAGTTCATAGGAAGTCTTCTTGAAGAATTTGTGAAGATATACTCTGTTGATGATGTGGCACGCAGTATCAATTGCATCAATCCAAAAACGACTAGGCGTTTTGTATTCATCAAGCATAGTGCGAGCCATTTCAACAAGAGTTCTGTTCTTGCGCTCCACGACGCCATTTTGCTGAGGAGTATAGGGAGCAGATAACTCATGAGTAATACCAAGTTCATCAACATAGGCATCCAGACCGGAATTCTTGAACTCAGTTCCATTGTCGCTCCTGATGTGTCTGATCTTCACACCAAAGTTAGTTGAAGCCCTCGAGGAAAATCGTTTGAAGACTTCCTGCACTTCATTTTTGTAAGTAACAATGTGTACCCATGTGTAACGAGAGTAATCATCAACAATAACAAAGCCATATAGAGATGCATCATTAGTGACAGTTGAGTAATGATTAGGACCAAAGAGGTCCATGTGAAGCAATTCCAAGGGACAAGTAGTGGTCATGATAGTCTTCGCTGGATGCTTGGCCTTGGTCATTTTTCCAGCTTCACAGGCTCCGCACAAGTGATCCTTGAGGAATTTGACATTCTCAATGCCAATGACATGCTTCTTCTTTGCAAGCGTGTGAAAATTCATCATGCCTGCGTGACCAAGTTGCCGATGCCATAGCCAGCCTTCTGAAGCTTTTGCAAGTAAACACACGGCTGGTTGTGGTCCTGTAGAGAAATCAACAATATACAAATCTCCTCTCCTAAAGCCTTCGAAGACTTTGGAATTGTCAGCTTCCATAATCACAACACAACGATACTTGCCAAAGATAACAACCATATCAAGATCACAAAGCATTGAGACTGACATGAGGTTGTATCCTAAGGACTCAACAAGCATGACTTTGTCCATGTGTATGTCCTTAGAGATCGCAACCTTACCAAGACCCAATACCTGACTTTTGCCTTTGTCATCAAAGATGATATGCTTCAGATGTGACGGTGATAAGGGAGCATCCATCAATAGATTCTTGTCACCAGTCATGTGATTTGTACATCCACTATCGAGAACCCACTCAGTGGCTTTGGGTTGATCATCCTGTAGATGAATTAGTGCAACTTACGATCTCATATACTTCATTAGTGAAGAATATGATATCAAGTTCATCAGATGAATTTCATCAGGCAGTATAACAGATAAGCAGTATGAGGACGTGTGAAATGAAAGTTCATTTCATCATGATTAGTCTGCGTCCTTTCAGGCATTTTGTCAGGCCCCCAGCAAATTCTTCAGACGTTTAAAGCACGTCTGGAGACCTGACCCTGCAGAAGAGGTTAGTTCTTTTTCTTCACCACCCACATCTGGAGGGGTGGCAAAGAGTTCATCATTCTGCGAGCACCATATGAGCATGGTGGCATAGAGGCCAAACCATTTCGTTTCACATAAGAGGGGTTAGGGTAAGCATATGAATAAGCATAGAAATTCTTTGAGGACTTATGAACATATTGGTTTGAAGAATAATGCACATATTCATAGCCCTTAGCTCTACCCTGCGAAACAGAGTTGTTAGCACGATGATAATCATATGAGGACTTTGATCCTTTTGAGGAATTTGATTCACGTGAGGAATTTGGTCCGTATGAGGACTTGGATCCATATGAAGAATTTGGTCCATATGAAGAGTTTGATCTGGGGTTCCTTTTCTTCACAGGTGGTGTCATGAGGACATTCACCTGAAGACTTTCAAGGCACTTCTTGGGAACCCAGATTTTCTTCATAGGGGAACCGTTCCTGCAGTTAGTGCCAACATATCTAGCAAATACTTCACCATTCTGATTTTTGAACAGTTTATAGTTGGAGTCAAATGACTCATCAGAAGAATGATAAGATTCGCATGTAAAGCCAGATAAGTTAGATGGATCAACTGGAGGTCCCTTTGCAGCAATCCATGAGGTTTTGGGATACTGCTCAGGCTTCCAATATGTTCCATCAGCATTGAGTTTCCTCTTAAAGGCAATACCCTCTTTCCTAGGGTTCCTGTTGAGGATCTGCTTTTTAAGCACATCACAAAGAGTCGATGCCCTTTGAGGCTTTTGTACATGCTCGTCATGTACAATTCCTTCAGCCCTGCATCGTCAGTGATACTAGAAATGTCCTCAGATGAGGAATTAGTGATAGCAGAGGCAGGTGAAGAATTTGTAATAGTTGAAGCATTTGAACATTCAGGTGAAGAATTAGCAGATTCACGTTCAATGCACTTTAAGCATGGAGGAACAAATTCTTCCTGAGAAGCGCTGATTTGTTGAGCAAGTAATGAGTCGCGCTCCTTCTGAAGATCTTCATAACCCACTCTCAGCTTCTCAAGATCTTGCTTTCTTTGAAGGAATTCATAAGAAAGTTTCTCATGATCAGAGAAGAGAGAGTTATGATGACCTTGAAGGCTGTCAAACCTAGACTGAAGTCTCTGAAGATTTTCACTCAGGGCTTTAGTGCGATCCATTTCTTCACCTAACATATCATCACTCTTATCTAGCATGTTTTGAACCTTTTCAAAAGCCCTTTGTTGTTTTACAGCAATCTTAGCAAGTTTTGAGTAACTGGGCTTTAGATCTTCATCAGATTCATTTTCACTAGATTCAGAGGAGGTATATTTGAGTACCTTGGCACCCTTTGCCATGAAGCAATAGGTGGGAGCGTAGTCATCACCATCTTCATCAGCTTTGTTGATGAGGTCATTTTCTTCAAAGTTGAAGATGGACTTGCTGACGAAAGCAGTAGCGAGAGCTAGACTCGCCACACCAGACTCAGATTCTTCTGATGCCTCCTCTTCCTCATGTTCCTCAGATTCAGCTTCAGAGTCCATTTCCTTGCCAATGAATGCCCGAGCCTTTTTGGAGCTGCTTTTCTTGTGAGAAGAGGGCTTTGAGGATTTTGATGATGAAGATTTCGACGATTTCTTCTTCTTCTTAGCGTCATCAGAACTGTAATCCTTGTGTTTCTTCTTCTTTAATTCCTTTTCCCACTGAGGAAAATCTTGGATGTAGTGACCGGGTTTCTTGCATTTGTGGAAAAGTCTTCTCTTATAGTCACAGGATGAGAAATCACTGCTTCTTGAGGATTTTCCAAAGCGACCACGTCTTGAGAACTTCTGGAATTTCTTCACGAGCAGTGCTAGCTCCTAGCTTAATTCTTCAGGATCTCCAAGGCTACTACCAGAGTCTTCACACTCAGATTCAGACACAGCCTTGGCCTTGAGGCACGTGTTTTTCCATAGCTAGAACCATAGAGATCTCTCTTTTGAAGCAAGTCGGAACTCATGAGTATTTAGCCTCTTGAGGATATTAGCTGGATCAAGTGACTTGTAGTCAGACGCTCTTGTATCATCGGTGCGAGTATCAAATGAGGAATCAAGCGATCTCAACAATTTCTTCACCACCTCATGGTCGGTGATGTCAGTGGCACCAAGCGCTTGAAGCTCATTTGAGATGTCAGTGAGGCGATCGAAGGTTTGTTGAACATTTTCGTTGTCGAGTCTTTTGAAGTGGTTGAAGAGATTGCGAAGAACATCAACTCGAGAGTCACGCTGAGTTCAGACTCCTTCATTTACTTTGGAAAGCCTGTCCCAGATGAGCTTGGCAGTTTCCAAAGCACTCACTCTTCCATATTGTCCTTTGCTCAGATGGCCACATATGATATTCTTCGCTTGAGAATCGAGTTGCTTGAATCTCTTCACATCGGCAGCATTCGGAGAAGGTGTGGTGAGGAACACCATTTTCCACAACATACCGTAGATCGTTGTCAATTGCCTCAAGATGCATTCGCATCTTGTTCTTCCATAAGGGTAGTCCGTCCCATCAAAGGTAGGACACCCTGCTGAGACCTTGATCATACCTGCGGTCGACATAACTAAAACTCCAGGTGGTTAGACCAAAATCACACGTAACAAGGGAGTACCATGCTCGATACCAATTGAAAGTCGTTATATCGACTAGAGGGGTGAATAGGCGATTTTATGAATTCTTCAATGAGGAATTTGCCGGTGAGGAAATTCCTAAGCGAAGAACTACTTGCAACGGAATAAGTACTCAGAAGTAAGCATAACAGAATGCGGGCATGGTCATCATGATGAAATGAAGAAAAACAAAGAGTACAGAAAGCGTAAACACAGGATAGCACAAGATGAAGACAAACAGTGAAGAAATTGAACTGAGGAAATTGAGAAAGTCTTGATCAAAGTCTTCAAACACAGATATGAACAAACACTCAACACAATAATGAGGAAATGAAAGGGTTGAGGAAATAGAAGCAGTTAGGTTGGTGAAGACAATGATTTGGAAGACCAGTTCCAACTGCTGTCTCAGTTGTACGTCTGGTTGGAGCGGCTGAGTATTTAAACTCTACGACACACAGTCCTGGACACCCAGTCGCTGAGCACGCAGCTCAGGACACCAAGTCCTCACCGTATTCTCCTTGAACTAAGGTCACACAGACCTCGTCCAATCACTCGTGGTAAGTCTTCAGGCGACTTCCAAACCTTCACAGACTTGGTCACTCGGCGATCCCAAATTCCTCTTGGATGCTCTAGACCATGACACCTAACCGTCTGGAAGAAGCACAGTCTTCAAAGGTAACAAGCGTCAGATCCACGCAGGATCAATCTCTTCAGTGATGCTCAATCACTTTGGGTTTGTAGGGGTTTGGTTTTTGGGTTTTTCCTCACTCGATGATTTTCGCTCAAAGTCCTCGGAGGATGGGTTGCTCTCAAATGACAAGTGTCAAGTTTCTCTCGGGCAGCCAACCAGCTAGTGGTTGTAGGGGCGGCTATTTATAGCCTAGGGAGCAGCCCGACATGATAAGACATAAATGCCCTTCAATGATATGACCGTTAGGTGGATAAGATATTTTGGGACAGTGGCGCAAGCACAACAACGGTCGAAATTTGAATGTCAAATACCTCGGGCTATCATGCTCCTCACTGTGTGTAGGCAATCCAAGACTGGCGAATTCCTAACTCCTCGGTCGATACAAATTCCTCGTGACCTGAAGAACTTCGTCTCATCCTTCAAAGAAATTGACTGAACTGTATGAGATTTCAAAGGCTTCACTCGAAGGGATTGGTAGGTGTAGGATTTTGAGTTGAGCATCACATGGAAATTTTTCCTTAGTATTTCCTCGACCCCTTTAACGATGACGGTGTTTCCTATGACTCAAGAAACAGAAAAATGAAACTAGGAAAACAAAAGTCTTCACGCTTCATGTTCCTCAAATGAATACCAAGTCTTCAAGGTCACACCAATTTCTTCACTTTCAAAGTCTTGAAAGTCTTCGAATATCAAAGTCTTGATCGAAGAACTTCATTTTAGGGGTCGAATTTCTCTGTAAATATCAAACTCCTCATAGACTTATAGACCTGTGTACACTCACAAACACATTAGTTTCTTAACCTATAAGTCTTCAATACACCAAAATCACTAAGGGGCACTAGATGCTCTTACATCTACGAAGGAGGCTATCAAGGAAGGAGGGATTAAAAGTCCCATCTTTCGAGGGGAGAAGAGGACCGCTTCAGAAGATCCGGAGGTCAAGGCCTCCAAGAGGGGAAAGGAATCTTCGTCAGAGAGTCCGGAGCGGGGAAGTAACCCAGCCGCACTATTTCCCCAAGGGGATCAGCCCTCCAGCGAGCCGTAAGTAAAAAGTAGGGGTCTTGTAAATAAGGGACATCCCTGTATTTATTTCTAAAGATAACCGAAATTGTACCTTGTAGTTCGGATCTCAGCCCTTCTCAGCAGAGCTCGTCTTCGGGGGATCTTCTTCCGGAGATGATGGAGAGCGAAACGCCTCCACCTATCGCACCCTCATGCAAGGCGGACAACCCTGAGGTGTTGTCGCGGAGGGTTCCCCCAAGTCCGGCGGGGCCGGAAGGTCCGGCGCCAAGTGGTGTGCGGTCGGAGGAGCTGAAGGATCTGCTCGGGCGAGGGGCTATCACAGAAGATCACCGTGTTCTAATGGGTACGGTGATTGAAAGAATTGCATCCGTGGAGAGCGGATTGCATGAAGCCGTCAGAAGCTTACTGACGGGGTTCGAGGTACGCAAAAATGATGTACCTTCTGACAGTTATGCATATAGAATGCGCTCAGTATAGATAGTAGCCCACGAGACTCGGTATGTTGTCAAATTTGACAACGTGCGAGATCAAATCTCGATTATAACATATCGCCGCTCCTAAACAGGTGGCGGGCGTCCGTGGCCAGCCGATGATGAATATGCCGAACTAAAGCGGCAACTTGACGAGGCGGATGCGGACATCGCTGGTCAATAAGCGGTTTGGCGAGTCACAAGGTATCACGACTTCTCGCGGACACCTGGTAAGGGAGCTTGGCGCCCATGTCTTACTATTTGTATGCTTAATGCAGATGGTGCCGCTGCTGTGGAGGAGCTGCGGGCGGAACTCGCCCGAGCGAAAGAGCAAGCCAGAAATAGTAGGTCGCTTTAAGGGCGGCCGAAGAGCTAAAAGCCGAACGAGCTGCTCACTGCCAAAGCAAAGAGGAAATGGCTGATATGGCCAGAAAGTTGAAGAATATTACCGACCGCTGCGAGGTTCTTGAAAAAGAACATCAAACGGAGCAAGAGGGCCTAAAAAAGGCCACCGCCGAATCCAAGGATACCCGTTCCGCTTTGAGAGCTGCGAAGGAGGAGCTGAGTCAGGCCGGGGCTATTACGGCTGGAAAACCGTTTTTGCTGCGGAGGAAATATACGGATCCAAAGTATGCTCAGTTGGACAAGTTGTGGAGTTCGGAGGATGCTTATCTGGACATAGCGGCGAAGCGCCATGGACGCTGATTGAGCACTTCCGGGCGAAAGGGGCCTGAAGGAAAGAGCTATATTGGTCGCAATTCCATAGTCCGGATCGTCCTCTTTCGTTGACTGATCAGTTGGCCGAATGGGCCGAGCTGAATCGATTATCCGGATTTGCCATGAAGCATGTCATGACTCATTTGTGGTCGGGCGGACCCCAGCCGAAGAGTTATTTTGGTTTAGTGCAGCAGTTCCTTGGTGTGGTACCGCGTATCGACGCAATGAAGCGGCCGACGTGTATTGAGGGAGCGCGGATGGCTCTGGCCCGTGTCAAGACATACTGGGCAGAGATGAAGGCCACCGACGTTGCATCCCAAGATTCGTACAGAAGTCGAGTACCTGCCGAGCACTACTTTGAAGAAGTCCTGCAGGGCGCTCGTTTAATAGAGACGCAGTGCTCGAAGGATATTATGTTTAAATGACATGTATGAGTTGTGAAAACAATGTTTCGATATAATATAAGAGCTTTTTATACTTGTGCGTTCAAGTAGTAAACTACTCCCTGTGCGGCCATTTATGTATATGTATATATAACCTGAAAGATTGCAGTCCTTGGCTTCAGCCCCCACGCACATAGTGCGGGGGTGTTTGCAAAGAAGGCGCTTTTTCACACTTAATCCAACGTCTTGGTCCTGTTAAGGAGGTGATAGCGTAGCAAACTAGGCAACTGGACTATAATGCTTTATCACTTTCACTTAGCTATAGGAGTTCGAGAGTGGGGCTACTATATAGCCCCTGGGGGCACCGCACTCTCCCGGATTCGGGGTGCGTATGTGCCTTACCAAAAAACGGTCCTTCGTTAATGCGGAGGAATCCTAAACATTCCTGGGAGTCATCGAGTGGTTGACCAGTCTCTCGCTATATCATGATAGTCAGTTTTCGTCTTTCTCTACTGAGGTGCTCGCCCGGCCGAACCGGGGCACAATCGCGGTAGTTCTCCTGGTGCCGCATTAGCCGATAAAACGGAACGTAAGGCAGCAAAACACAGGAGCCGGGCAAACCCAACATTTGACCAAAGACATGATTCGGAGCTGATGCATATAAGGCCTAACTCGAGACGTCGAATACTCCCTAAGGTATTCGGTCTTTATAAAAACGGGAAGAATAATGCCCTAAGCCCCTAGTGTCCAGGTACGCGCAAAAATTCTTGTGCGGTCAATGCCAAAACGCTAGCCTCCTCCTCGGTTATAGTAAGAAACCGGGGGATGTATATCAACAAGAGACAGTAAAAAAGGTTTACGTAGGGTCTTAATCTGAAAAGAATCCTTGCAACGGGTCCCTACTGCACGTCTGCGCCTGTGTCTCCGTTGTGCCATATCCTGGACGGGTATAGCACGTTGTTCATCTGTAAAAGAGAGGAACTCAGTTTAAAATAAAAAAGATCGTGCGAAAGATGTACTTTATATTAAACAAACAGAGTACAATTCGAAGAAGTGAATAGATTGAGCTTTTTGTCTCTTGCATGCAGCCCCTTGTATGGGGGTAGGCCGCTAGTGGGCGCCGGACTCGTCTAGCCGTGTCCGGAGTTGGAATGACCTATTCAGGTTCTTTGACTAGCGGAGCCGGATTGGTGTGGGGCTGTCAAGGCAGTCTCACGTCCTTCCGTGCTCGAGTAACACTTAATACTTCCTTTTAATGAGATGATGCCGCGTGGACCGGGCATTTTAAGTGTTAGAGATGCATAATGCGGTATTGCGTTAAAGCGGGCGAAAGATTCGCGTCCCAATAGTGCTTGATGGCTACTTTTAAATGGGGCGACATGGAAGACTAGCTTTTCGCGACGGAAGTTGTCGGATGAACGGAACACAACTTCTAGCAGTAGGGAGCCCTTACAATGGGTGTATGGGCCTGGCATTACCCCTTTAAAGGAGGTGTTGCTATGGCGAATTTTGGTTGGGTCTATCCCCATCCTGCGGATTGTGTCCTGATATATCAGGTTTATGTCACTGCCGCCATCCATGAGGACTTGTGTGAATTGAAATCCCTCTATTATAGGATCCAATATCAAGGCAGTCCATCCTGCGTTCCGGATACTTCCGGAGTAGTCCTGATGGTCGAAGGTGATTGGTTTTGACGACCAGTGTTGGTACTCCGCTAGGGTAGTATGTACTCCACTGCGAGATAGCTTGTATTGGCTGGCACTAGGGTGCCCTTTTCTTTTTTCTCCTTCTTCTTCTTCCATTTTTGAAATCTACTCCTATTGACCATGATCACTTGATCCCCCATGTTTTCCCCGTATGCTTCCTTCTAAATCAATGAAGCCGTCTCAAGCCGGGTCTTTCAAAAAAAGTTTGCTGCAAGACCGAGTCCGACTGGAAGGTAAGGACAATCTCGTAAAGTATTTAAGATGGCCTTGTTTGAAAAATTGATCAACATGAAAGTTGTTCGTCCCTTCGAGACACAGAATTTTTTTATCTCGGCCGTCTTGATCAGAGGTCATGTGCAAGCTCGACGGCCTGCATAAGGAGCAAGATAGAAGTTTGGGCCAGATTCAGACTGAATCCGAGTTGGACTAGAATTAGGACTCTAGGACGTGAATTGATGTAATTTTTTGTAAGGAAAGCCTAGAGAATCCTTTACTTGTACGGGAAGTCCAGCCGCCTCTTATATATGTTGTGGGTAACGGCCGATTGAACAATACACAATCAAACAAATCAATATAGTACTTTTTCAATCTACGTTTTATCTCTCCATGTTTTTCTCTCTCGTTCTTCGCTGTTCCTCGAGTTTCAGAGTTGCGAATCCCGAGGCTCTATGGGCGAGCAAATCGACCTAGGGCAGCCCATAGCCGCCGCACTCCCTGATGGGGTCCCTCCCGGGTGTGCGGGGTTACAGGTCTGCAAAAGAGTGCGTCGATTGTCTTGCGTATCGCGCTGTCGGTTGGGTCTCCTTCGACGTGAGCTGCGGTGCATCATCCCCGGTACCGAGGGTACAGGTGACGTGTTCATGTGTCAACACACTTTTTGGCGACTCCACTGGGGACTGAAGATCAATCATCGTCATCCACCATGTCCGATCTTCCCAAGCCATATGAGGTAGACGCCGATAACATCATTAAGCCTAGTCTTGATGAGATATCGGCCGACCATCGCCAAATCTATGAATTGTACAAGAAGGCGCGCGAAGAGAAGTATTTGCATGAGTTCCTTGCAAAATTCTAGAAGGATCACCAAGGCAACATCACTCCGATTGAAGAAATCAAGTTCCCTCCTCTTCAAGCCGAGAAGGTTAAACCCTCTGTGAGTACTACCTTTTCACCTGAGCAGTGGGCTCAGATTGAGAGTCATAATGCTGATGATAACAATCTGGTCTATCAAACTTTCATAGAAAATACTAATGCTCGTAAGAATATATCTCAATCATCTAGTGGTAATTGTGGTATAGCTGCTAGTCTGCAAAACCCTAATCTGTCTTTACCTATTTCATCGGCGCCTCCCATGCCGATGACTTATTATCCTACCCAAACAAATCAGTTTGTGGCTGCACCCATTAATCCTATTATGAGTATGCCAGGTTCGGTGGCAATGCCGAACCAAACCCTACCTGCAGGTACAACCACTCGGCCACTACCGAATTATAATTCGGCATATATGCCACAATTCCTACCTACATCTAGTAGTCCTACTCCTCTTATGCCACTGCCACAAGTTTGATCGTCCACTGTGGATGATGGTCTTGCTAATCTTAGAGAGGAGATGGCTAAGATGCTCCGAGAGAATTTTGGAGTTGAGTTGCCTCAGAATCGGATTTACCAAAAGTCGTATCCCAAGTACTTTGACGCCATCCAGTGCCCTCCAGGATAGAAAATTCCAGATTTTGTTAAGTTTAATGCAGAAGGTACAAACACCACATGGGAGCATGTTAGTCAATACTTGGCACAATTAGGTGAAGCAGGTCACTAAATGAATTGAAAGTGCGTTTATTTCCTTTATCATTAACTGGTACCGCATTTTCATGGTTTTATTCTTTACCACATTGTTCCATTCGGGTTTGGTCGCAGCTAGCGCAAAAATTTCATGATCACTTCTATAGCGGTGATAATGAACTCAAGTTATCACATCTAACATCAGTTAAACAAAAGCATGATGAATCGGTCTCCGATTACGTCAAGAGATTCAGAGAAACAAAAAACCGTCGTTATAGTTTAGTGATAACCGACATAGACTTAGCAGACCTAGTGCTGAGTGGTTTGAGAACTCCCATTAGAGAAAAGATAGAGGGATATGAGTTTTTAAATATCAACCAAGTCTTACGAAGGAATTTTGCTCAAGAAAGCCGAAGCAAAGATCTCAAAGAAGTGCATAGATATAAGGCTGATCGTCCTAAGATGAACATTGGTGGAATATGATAGTGATCACTCGGCCGATGAGGGTGATATTTATGCTACTGAATTTGTTTGGCCATCTAATGACAAACCCTTACATTGCAATGATCTGAAACCGATTCATAAGAATCATGATGAGGAAATGAAGCTTACTTTTAACATTCATAAGTGTGATAGAATATTTGATGCTTTGTTGCAGGCTAAGATTATTAGGATATCTCATACCTTACCGCTGTTTGAAGAGCTGAAACGGCGAGCCTATTGCAAATATCATCATTCTTTTTCTCATGCTACTAACGATTGCAATGTTTTTCGACGACAGATACAATCGGCCATTAATGATGGACGATTGAACTTTTCTGAGATACAACTTGATAAACAGCTGCTACCTCTGGAGCATGCGTTGGTTTTCCCTTGAAGAGGAAAGGGTGATGCAGAAAAGTAGCGTAAGTATTTCCCTCAGTTTTTGAGAACCATGGTAGCAATCCAGTAGGAGGCTACACGCAAATCCCTCGTACATGCACGAACAAATAAGAACCTTGCAACCAACGCGATAAAGGGATTGTCAATTCCTTCACGGCCACTTGCAAAAGTGAGATCTGATAGAGATAATAATATAAATATTTTTGGTATTTTTATGATATAGATTGGAAAGTAAAGATTGCAAAATAAAATAGATCGGAAACTTATATGATGGAAAATAGACCCGGGGGCCATAGGTTTCACTAGTGGCTTCTCCCAAGATAGAATAAGTGTTACGGTGGGTGAACAAATTACTGTCAAGAAATTGATAGAAAAGTGCATAGTTATGAGAATATCTAGGCATGATCATGTATATAGGCATCACATCCGCGACAAGTAGATCGAAACGATTCTGCATCTACTACTATTACTCCACACATCGACCGCTATCCAGCATGCATCTAGAGTATTAAGTTCATAAGAACAGAGTAACGCATTAGGCAAGATGACATGATGTAGAGGGATAAACTCAAGCAATACGATATAAACCCCATCTTTTTATCCTCGATGGCAACAATACAATATGTGCCTTGCTGCCCTGCTGTCCTTTGGGAAAGTACACATAAGTTTGAACCCAAAGCTAAGCACTTCTCCCATTGCAAGAAAGATCAATCTAGTAGGCCAAACCAAACTGACAATTCGAAGAGACTTGCAAAGATAACAAATCATACATAAAATAATTCAGAGGAGATTCAAATATTGTTCATAGATAATCTTGATCATAAACCCACAATTCATTGGACCTCGACAAACACACCGCAAAAAGAATTACATCGAATAGATCTCCAAGAAGATCGAGGAGAACTTTGTATTGAGATACAAAGAGAGAGAAGAAGCCATCTAGATAATAACTATGGACCCGAAGGTCTGTGCTAAACTACTCACACTTCATCGGAGAGGCTATGGTGTTGATGTAGAAGCCCTCCGTGATCAATTCCCCCGTCAGCGGAGCACCGGAAAAGGCCCCAAGATGGGATCTCACGGGTACAGAAGGTTGCGGCGGTGGAAATAGGGTTTCGTGGTGCTCCTGGATGTTTTCAGGGTATATGAGTATATATAGGCGAAAGAAGTCGGTCAGGGGAGCCACGAGGGTGGGGGCGCGCCTACCTGCCTCGTGGACTCCTTGTTTCTTTCTTGATGTCCACTCCAAGTCTCCCGGATTCCTTTTGTTCCAAAAATAACTATCCCGAAGGTTTCATTCCCTTTGGACTCCGTTTGATATTCCTTTTCTGCGAAACACTGAAATAGGCAAAAAAAACAACAATTTGGACTGGGCCTCCGGTTAATAGGTTAGTCCCAAAATTAATATAAAAGTGTATAATAAAGCCCATTAAACATCCAAAACAGATAATATAATAGCATGGAACAATCAAAAGTTATAGATACGTTGGAGACATATCAAGCATCCCCAAGCTTAATTCCTACTCGTCCTCGAGTAGGTAAATGATAAAAACAGAATTTTTGATGTGGAATGCTACCTAACATAATTCTCAATGTAATTTTGTTTATTGTGGCATGAATGTTCAGATCCAAAAGATTCAAGATAAAAGTTTAATATTGACATAAAAATAGTAATAGTTCAAGCAGGCTAACCAAGCAGTTTATGTCTTATCAAAATAACATAGCCAAAGAAAGCTTATCCCTACAAAATCATATAGTTTGGCCATGCTTCATTTTCTTCACACAAAATGCTCCCATCATGCACAACCCCGGTTTCTGCCAAGCAATTGGTTCATACTTTTTAACGCGCTTCAGCCTTTTCAACCCTCACGCAATACATGAGCGTAAGCCATGGACATAGCACTATGGGTGGAGTAGAGTATGATGATAGGGATTATGTGAGAAAACAAAAAGGAGAAAGTCTCACATTGACGTGGCTAATCAATGGGCTATGGTGATGCCCATCAATTGATGTCAATACGAGGAGTAGAGATTGCCATGCAACAGATGCACTAGAGCTATAAATGTATGAAAGCTCATCAAAAGAAACTAAGTGGGTGTGCATCCAACTTGCCTGCTCACGAAGACCTAGTGCATTTTGAGGAAGCCCATCATTGGAATATACAAGCCAAGTTATATAATGAAAAATTGCCACTAGTATATGAAAGTGACAACATAGGAGACTCTCTATCATGAAGATCATGGTGCTACTTTGAAGCACAAGTTTGGTAAAAGGATAGTAACATTGTCCCTTCTCTCTTTTTCTCTCATTTTTTTATTTGGGCTTCTTTGGCCTCTTTTTTATTTGGGCTTCTTTGGCCTCTTTTATTTTTCATAAAGTTCGGAGTCTCATCCCGACTTGTGGGGGAATCATAGTCTCCATCATCCTTTCCTCACATGGGACAATGCTCTAATAATGGAAATCATCACACTTCTATTTATTTACAACTCAAGAATTACAACTCAATACTTAGGACAAAATATGATTATGTGAATGCTTCCGGCAGTGTACCGGGATATGCAAGGAATCAAGAGCGACATGTATGAAAGAATTATAAACGTGGCTTTGAACAAATACGATGTCAACTACATGATCATGCAAAGCAATATGAAAATGATGGAGCGTGTCATAATAAATGGAACGGTGGAAAGTTGCATGTCAATATATCTCGGAATGGCTATGGAAATGCCATAATAGGTAGGTATGGTGGCTGTTTTGAGGAACATACAAGGAGGTTTATGTGTGATAGAGCGTATCGTATCATGGGGTTTGGATGCACCGGAAAGTTTGCACCAACTCTCAAGGTGAGAAAGGGCAATGCACGGTACCGTAGAGGCTAGCAAATTGCGGAAGGGTAAGAGTGTGTATAATCCATGGACTCACATTAGCCATAAAGAACTCATATACTTATTGCAAAAGTTTATTAGCCCTCGAAGCAAAGTACTACTACGCATGCTCCTAGGGAAAGGTTGGTAGGATTTAACCATCGTACGATCCCGACCTCCACTCATAAGGAAGGCAATCAAAGAACACCCCATGCTTCAAATTTGTCACACAAGGTTCACCATACGTGCATGCTACGGGACTTGCCAACTTTAACACAAGTATTTCTCAATTTCATAATTACCCAACTAGCATGATTCTAACATTACCACCTTTATATCTAAAAACAATTATCAAGTATCAAATTTATCATAGTGTTTAATGCACTCTATATGAAAGTTTTTATTATACCTATCTTGGATGCTCATCATATTAGGACTAATTTTATAACCAAAGCAAATACCATGCTGTTCTAAAGGACTCTCAAAATAATATAAGTGAAGCATGAGAGATCAATAATTTCTACAAAATAAAACCACCACCGTGCTCTAAAAAGATATAAATGAAGCACTAGAGCAAAAATTATCTAGCTCAAAAGATATAAGTGAAGCACATAGAGTATTCTAATAAATTCATATTCATGTGTGTCTCTCCCAAAAGGTGTGTACAGCAAGGATGATTGTGGTAAAATAAAAATCAAAGAATAAAATCATACAAGACGCTCCAAGCAAAACACATATCATGTGGTGAATAAAAATATAGCATCAAGTAAAGTTACCGATGGACGAAGACGAAAGAGGGGATGCCTTCCGGGGCATCCCCAAGCTTAGGATTTTGGTTTTCCTTGAATTTTACCTTGGTGCCTTGGCCATCCCCAAGCATAGGATCTTGCCACTCCTTATTCCATAATCCATCAAATCTTTACCCAAAAAATTGAAAACTTCACAACACAAAACTCAACAGAAAATCTCATGAGCTCATTTAGTGCAAGAAAACAAACCACCACTTCAAGGTACTGTAATGAAATCGTTCTTTATTTTTATTCGTGTTAAACCTATGGTATTCCAACTTATCTATGGTTCATACCACCCGATACTAGCCATAGATTCATCAAAATAAGCAAACAACACACGTAAAACAGAATCTGTCAAAAAACATAAGAGTTTGTAGCAATCTGTAACTTTCGAATAATTCTGGAACCCCAAAAATTTTAGCAAAATAGGAAGTCCTAGATAATTTGTTTATTAATCTTCTGCAAAAAGAATCAACTGAAAATCACATTTCCGTGATTTATGAAAATTATTCTCGTGCGCGCAAAAGTTTCTGTTTTTTAGCAAGATCAAATTAACTATCACGGAAGATGATCCTATAGGTTTTAGTTGGCACAAAGACTAATTAAAACATAAAACCACATATAACCAGAGTCTAGATGAATTATTTATTACTAAACAGGAGCAAAAATCAAACAACCAAAATAAAATTGGGTTGCCTCCCAACAAGCGCTATCGTTTAACGCCCCTAACTAGGCATAAAAGCGAGAATAGATCTAAGTATTGCCATCTTTGGTATTAAATTCACAGGTGGCTCTCATTATATTTTGACTATAAGCATGAGAAGAATATAACACGCTTGCAACAAGGAAATACAATCTATTAAAGAAAAATTATCATAACTAAATTCCTTGAAATCCAAAATAGTGGGTTCATTGCTAAGTAAAGTTTTGACCTCTTCAATCCCACTTTTACCAATTTTTGCATCAAGATCTAAAAACTCCGAATCATTGGGATGCCTCTTAACTAAAGTTGACTCATCTCCAGTCCCATCATTATCAATATTCATATTGCAAAACAAAGATTTAATAGGGGACACATCAATCACTTTTAGATCTTCATCCCTATTATCATTAAAACTAGAAGAACTCGCTTTTACAAAGCAATCCTTTTTTGCACACATTCTAGCGGTTCTTTCTTTGCACAAATCAATGGAAATTCTCATGGCTTTGAGGGACTCATTGATATCATGCTTAGGTGGAATAGATCTAAGTTTCAAAGAGTCAACATCAATAGAAATTCTATCCACGTTCCTAGCCAACTCATCAATCTTAGGTAATTTTTCTTCAAGCAAAGCATTGAAATTCTTTTGAGAAATCATAAACTCCTTAACACTAATCTCAAAATCAGAGGGCAACTTATTAAAATTTCGATAAGAGTTATTGTAGGAATTACCATAATTATTAGAGGAATTACTAGGGAATGGCCTAGGATTAAAGTTTCCTCTACAAGCATTGTTACCAAAATTGTTCTTGGTATGTCTTGACTTGTGCGTAGATCTCCCCAGCAACGGCGCCAGAAATCCTTCTTGCTACCTCTTGAGCATGTGTTGGTTTTCCCTTTAAGAGGAAAGGTTGATGCAGTAAAGTAGCGTAAGTATTTCCCTCAGTTTTTGAGAACCAAGGTATCAATCCAGTAGGAGGCTACACGCAAATCCCTCGTACCTGCACAAACAAATAAGAACCTTGCAACCAACACGATAAGGGGGTTGTCAATCCCTTCACGGCCACTTGCAAAAGTGGGATCTGATAGAGATAATAAGATAAATATTTTTGGTATTTTTATGATATAGATTGGAAAGTAAAGATTGCAAAACAAAATAGATCGGAAACTTATATGATGGAAAATAGACCCGGGGGCCATAGGTTTCACTAGTGGCTTCTCTCAAGATAGCATAAGTATTACGGTGGGTGAACAAATTACTGTCGAGCAATTGATAGAAAAGTACATAGTTATGAGAATATCTAGGCATGATCATGTATATAGGCATCACGTCCGCGACAAGTAGATCGAAACGATTCTGCATCTACTACTCTTACTCCACACATCGACCGCTATCCAGCATGCATCTAGAGTATTAAGTTCATAAGAACAGAGTAACGCATTAGGCAAGATGAGATGATGTAGAGGGATAAACTCAAGCAATATGATATAAACCCCATCTTTTTATCCTCGATGGCAACAATACAATATGTGCCTTGCTGCCCTAACATCCTTTGGAAAGGACACCGCAAGATTGAACCCAAAGCTAAGCACTTCTCCCATTACAAGAAAGATCAATCTAGTAGGCCAAACCAAGCTGATAATTAGAAGAGACTTGCAAAGATAACAAATCATACATAAAAGAATTCAGAGGAGATTCAAATATTATTCATAGATAATCTTGATCATAAACCCACAATTCATCGGATCTCGACAAACACACCGCAAAAAGAATTACATCGAATAGATCTCCAGGAATATCAAGGAGAACTTTGTATTTGAGATCCAAAGAGAGAGAAGAAGCCATCTAGCTAATAACTATGGACCTGAAGGTCTGTGGTAAACTACTCACACTTCCCCGGAGAGGCTATGGTGTTGATGTAGAAGCCCTTCGTGATCGATTCTCCCTCCGGCGGAGCACCGGAAAAGGCCCCAAGATGGGATCTCACGGGTACAGAAGGTTGTGGCGGTGGATATAGGGTTTCGTGGTGCTCTTGGATGTTTTCAGGGTATATGAGGGGTGCGAAAGAAGTCGGTCAGGGGAGCCACGAGGGGCCCACGAAGGTGGGGGCGTGCCTATATGCCTCGTGGCCTGCTTGTTTATTTCTTGACGTCCACTCCAAGTCTCCTGGATTGCGTTTGTTCCAAAAATAACTCTCCCGAAGGTTTCATTCCGTTTGGACTCCGTTTGATATTCCTTTTTTGCGAAACACTAAAATAGGCAAAATACAACAATTTGGACTGGGCCTCCGGTTAATAGTTTAGTCCCAAAAATAATATAAAAGTGTATAATAAAGCCCATTAAACATCCAAAACAGATAATATAATAGCATGGAACGATCAAAAATTATAGATACGTTGGAGACGTATCAATAGCCCTTTCCAGTGAATACCATGGAGTTGGAGGGGAAGAAGCTACTCATTCGGCCGGAGGTAGCCGAAGCTGCTAATAAAGCTAATGTCATTGTTGGTGAGCCCAGGGAAGACAAGGAAGGCAACAAGGTCTTGGGGAGACAGGTTGTGCTAGATGATAAGCAGCCCGATGGCAAGGAAGTGATCAAAATCACAATTCACAACCCTACACTCGGGGGGGGGGGGGCAACCGCAAGTGCAAGAAAATACTCGTGTTAAATTTGTCAGGCCCAAGAGTCCATAAGTTGGCAAGGGGAAGAGGAATGAAGCTAAAGTGCAGCACAAGAAGATGATGCCAACTTTTGATATGTTGTTGTCCAAGTATGCCAACCAGTCGACCGGTTCTAGCTTTAATCGGCCGACTCATCTGAAGCGAACAAGGTCACCATCAGCTGATATGTTCAGTCAGTATATGATACCGAGTGAACCAAGGGCGCCATTTCCGGAGGAGCAGAGGCAATCTGTTTGGAATCAACTTGACTAATCATATCAGGGATGACTGAACATTGGTGACTATCAATCGGTTGGTCAAAGTATGGGACCGAGTGGAATCTATCCGAGTGTAAGAATGCACCCAGGTGGAAGCCATCTGAGTGAAAAACTGTGGCTGGGTAGATTCCATCCGAGTGGACTCCATCCGAGTGAAATCCATCTGAGCGGATTCCATCCAAGTAAAAAGATGCGCCCGAGTGGAAATTACATCCATCTGGAAAGTAAAAAAGAATGGCGTGTTAAGTCACCAAGTGCTGCAGCAGTCGAGTCAGGAAAAGGAAAGGAAAAAATCGATACCTACTCACTCATCTTGGGCACCTAAAAATTCACCATATAGCGACCGATTGTGCATGGCAGTCCGACTGAGCTGATACTTGCTATCGCACCAAAGCACTCGGCTAAAGACCATGAAGCAAGCACCAGCCAGGTAAAGACGAGAGATCCTAAATACACTAGCTGAAATGGTGTTCTCCAGGTCTAACAAAGACACAGAAGAGGAAACTACAGAGGTTAAGGAGTCAAGAGATGGCAGAACAGGAGGCCGAGAAGCAAAGGGATAAGTTGGTCAATGATACTCGACCCATGGTTCCAGCAAAACACGTGTGGAGGCCTAAACAAGTACAAGATACAACAGCTTCTACATCTATCACAACTGCACCTGCGCCACCAAAAGAGGACGATGCTGTTATTACATCGTCTACATCACCTAGCACTTCCTCCCTTGGACAGATTTCAGAATCAGTGGATACACTTGAGGAAGAGGATGATATGTTGGACTATGAATCTACGCCGGTTCATGAAGGTATGGATATGAATATGGTGTAATAATTACCCGCTGAATTTCACACTATAGATGAAGAAGGGGTGGTGGCTCAGCTGGATTTTGGCCCTAAAAACGCAATATTCGAGAAGCCAAAAGAACTAGTATCGCATCGGAAACCATTGTATCTCAGAGGTCATATCAACGGATCACCACTCACTCAAATGCTTGTTGATGGTGGTGCTGTGGTAAATCTTATGACCTATTCGGTCTTCAAGAGATTGGGTTTTCCCAATGAAGAATTGATCAAGACCAATATGGTGCTGAAAGGATTTGAAGGCAAAGAGAAAACTGAAGCCAAAGGTGTAGTGTATGTGGAGCTGACAATCGGAAGCAAAACTTTGGCTGATGCATTCTTTGTCGCTGAGGAGGTAAATACAATGTCATATTAGGCCGCGATTGGGTTCATGCAAACCTGTGCGTGCCATCCACTATGCACCAGTTTTTGATCCAGTGGGTTGATGATGAGGTGGAAGTCATTCACGCAGATAACTCGGCATGTGTTGCTTTGGCCGATGCATCGGTGGATTGGCAATATCCCAGTGCTACTTGCTCGACGGGACGTGACTTGTCAGAGTTTGATTTTCTTAGTGCAACTAAGAATGCTTTTGTGCCCATTTCTTTAAAGCCGACTGAATGCAGTCGGCTCCAAGGTATGATATGTTAAATGGATTCTAGTTCCGAGTGGTTTCAAAAAGTCTTGTAAAATATCGGTCCAGCGAGAATGATATGTATGAGTCTATAGAGGAGTTGGATGACATGGATAAACTTGGACAAGGTTTTACATCAGTCAATCCAAAGAGATAGATATTGGAGATGGTTCAGTCACTCGACTGACGTTTGTAAACAAAATTTGAAAGCCGATTGTAAAGCTAAGTTAATCGAGGTATTAAAAGAATATGTTTGTTGCTTTGCATGTGAATATCATGAGATGCCAGGTTTAAGCGGAGAGCTAGTAGAGCATCGGTTACCTATAAAGGCTGGTTTTAGACCTTACAAACAATCAGCCAGAAAGTTTAATCCAAAAACATATGACCGGATCAAGGAGGAGATCGGTCGTTTTCTTAAAGCTAATTTTATTAGACCTTGCAGGTATGCCGAGTGGATTTGTAACATTGTTCCAGTAGAGAAGGAAGGATCCGGCAAGTTGAGGGTGTGCATTGACTTCAGAGATTTTAATAGGGCTACACCCAAAGATGAGTATCCCATGCCAATAGTCGATATGCTTATTATTGATGCTTTTGGACATAAGGTTATTAGCTTTCTAGATGGTAATGTCAGATACAATCAATTTTTCTATGGCCAAAAGGACATGTCCAAGACAACTTTTCGATGCCTGATTTCCTTGGTTTATTTGAGTGGACAGTAATGACATTCGGATTAAAGAATGCTGGAGCCACATATCAAAGAGCTATGAATTTGTTTTTTCATGATTTACTCGGTGTCATACTTGAAGTTTATATTGATGATATTGTTGTCAAATCGGATGCTTTTGAATCTCACTTGCCCGATTTGCGTTTAGCTTTTGAAAGAATGAAAAAGTATGGACTGAAGATGAATCCTTTGAAGTGTGCATTCAGCATGTCAGCTGACAAGTTTTTGGGTTTCATTACTCATGAAGATGGCATAGAGATTGATCCCAAAAAGATAGAGGACATATAGAAAGTGGAGGTTCCAACATGCAAGAAAGATATGCAAAAGTTCCTTGGCAAGGTAAATTATTTGAGAAGGTTCATAGCTAATCTGTCAGGGAAAGTTGCTGCATTTACTCCTATCCTTCGGTTAAAGAATTATGTTGATTTCACTTGGGGGGCAAAACAGCAAGAGGCCTTTGATATGATTAAGAATTATTTGTGCACTCCTCCGGTGATGAAAGCACCCAAGCATAGGGAACGCTTTAAGCTTTACATTGCAGCGGAAGAAGGTGTTATTGGTGCTGTTTTGACCAAGATACTGAAGGAAAAGAGCATGCCATTACATATTTGAGCAAGCGGTTATTGAACGTTGAGACAAGGTATACATTTATTGAAAAATTATGTTTATGCTTATAATATGCTTGCACAAAATTGAGACATTATTTAGTGCCGAGTGCTTACATAGTAGTTTGTCAAACCGATGCCATTAAATACATGTTGCATAGGCTAATTATTAGTGGTAGAATTGGCAAGTGGGCTTATGCTTTGATTGAATATGATTTGGCTTATGAATCTCTAAAATACATGAAAGGCAAAATCGTTGCTAATTTTATTGTTGAACATCGGATTAATGACAAGCATGATGTTGATATAAACCTTGTTTCGTTAGTACCATGGAGATTATACTTTGATGGTTTAGTTTGTACCAATGGCCAAGGTGTTAGTATTGTTTATATATCTCCTCATGGTGCTGTTTTTTAAGCCTCATGCCGCTTAGAATATTTTTGCCCAAACAATCAAGCCGAATATGAAGCATTGTTATTCGTTCTAGAGATGTTACTTGCTATAGGTGTTACACATATTGAGGCCTACAATGATTCGTCACTAGTGGTGCAGCAAATATCCAAAGTTTTTCAGTGTTTGGACGAATCACTTAGTGCTTATCTTGATAAATGTCTAGATATAATTTCTACTTTGGATTGTTTTAGCACTGCTCATATATCTAGACATGACAATTGGAAAGCAAATGAGTTGGCACAACAAGCATCTGGATATCAAGTTGATCATGGCATGTTTCATATTTCTCAAAAACCGATGTCTTGACTTATCAGTATGGAAGAGGCCGAACCAAAACCCACTGATTCGGCCATTAACAAAAAATCTAGTGCAGGTGACAATACTGACTGGAGGAAGCCCATTGTTTCTTACTTGCGTAATCCGAGTGAAAGGGTGGACAGGGCTATTCGGTGCATGGCTTTCAAATATACAATGAGGGATGATGAAATTTATCGCCGAACAGTTGATGATGTTCTTTTAAAATGCTTGGATGAGGACCAAGCAAGAGTTTCTATGGGAGAGGTACATAAAGGCATTTGTGGCACTCACCAGTCGGCTCCCAAGATGAAATGGTTATTGCGGCGTGCTGGGTTCGACTATGATTAATGATTACTTCAGATATTCTAAAGGGTGTGAAGCTTGTCAAAAATTTGGTGATATTCAATTGGCTCCTGCTGCTATGTTACATCCTATTATCAAGTCGTGGTCTTTCAGAGGATGGGGTTTAGAATTTATTGGGCAAATTCATCTGTATTCCTTGAAGGGGCGTCAGTTCGTATTGGTGTCAACTGATTATTTCACAAAATTGTCTGAAGCAGTACCTCTCAAGAACATGACACATACGGAAGTGATTCAATTCATAACTGAGCACATTATTCATAGTTCCGGTATTCCTAGACTAACTACAGATCAAGGTTCATCTTTCATGTCACACCAAGTCAGAGAGTTTGCTGAATCTTATAACATAAAGCTGCTCAATTCTTCTCCATATTATGCCCAAGCTAATGGACGAGCTGAGTCTAGCAATAAAATTTTAATCAAGCTTATCAAGAATAAAATTGAGGATAATCCGAGGAGATGGCATGAATTGTTGTCTGAAGCTTTGTGGGCACATATAATCTCAAGGCATGGTGCTACAAAGGTGACTCCATATTTGCTAGTATATGGTCAAGAGGCTATTTTACCAGTGGAAATAAATTTGAATGCTTTGAGAATAGCCAAACAGAATGATTTATCGGCAATAGAATTTTATAACTTGATGATGGACAATGTTGATGAGGTTGCCGATAAATGTTTGGCTGCTTTAAAGGCCCTAGAGAGAGACAAGTTGAGGGTGGCAAGAGCTTACAATAAGAAAGTCAAGTTGAAGAATTTTAAAGTTGGCGATCTCGTCTGGAAAGTGATTCCGCTGATTGGTTCAAGAGATAGAAAATTTGGGAAGTGGTCTCCGAGTTGAAAAGGTCCTTTTAGGATTACGAGAGTATTCCCCGGAAACTCATATTTGGTGGAATCCATACAAGGGGAATTGTTACCGCGAGCTCTCAATGGCAAATACTTGAAAAAATACCACCCGAGTGTGTGGCAAGAAGCCTAAGTATGCAATGGCCGATATATGATTATCGTCCTTGGCACAAACATGGCCGATACATAATTATCGCCCTGAGATATATAAATGGCCGATGGAGTGTTGACATCGTCCTTAGAACAAACACCGTGCATATTATTTTTCGGCATGCAAGCTTTGCCGAAAAACAGGGGGGCATGTGTTGACATCAGATTCTGGCGCGACATAAAAACAAAACGAGATGGCCTCGAGTGGAAGGGTTTTCAGCATGAAAAATTTAACGTCGCCGAGTGGAACAACTATGATGTTTAGGTTATCGTCATCCGAATCCATCTTAGGGGCCGAAACTGTGCTCCGAGTGGCAAAATTTAGTGTTCCGAGTGCTTTTCGGCCTGTTACACCTTCAATAAGACCTCGGATGAAGGAGCACTCTACATGGATTATTTTTGTCTCGTTGAGGCGATCGATTTTCATATATAAATTGTCTCAATCGGAGTTCATATGAAAAAGTTACAATCAATAAGGTCCAGCCCGACAAGAGACCAAAATATTACGCTTGACGCCAGACACATATTGATGAGTGTCTGATGCAGTGTGTGAGCAATTTGGCCCTCAAGACCGTCTTGAATGGAAAAACCTTCAAAACAAAAAATCTTCGCCTCGTTGGGCCGACCGATTTTCATATACAAATCATCTCAATCCGAGCTCGTATGCGACCTGGAGTGGCAAATCAATATCGAGCTATGTTTTCAGTCGGAAATTCGAGTGAAAAGCTTACCATCCAAGTGAAAACTTACCGATCGAGTACAAGATTGCCATCCGAGTGAAAATATAGTTAGCCGAGTGAAAATCATACCATCAGAATAAAAGATTACCGATCGGGTAAGAGATTTCCGTCTGAGTGCAAATGTAGTCATCTGAGTGAAAAGTTTACCATCGGAATGAAAGCTTACCGATCGACTGAACTTATTTCCATCTGAATCCGAGTGAGAGCTTGTCGTTCGGATAACAAATTGTCATCTGAGTGAAAGTATTACAGATCCGAATGAAATATTGTAATCCGAGTGAAAAATTTTCCATCCTAGTGAAAGTTGCCGTCCGAGTGAAGCCAGTTGGGCGATCTGAGTGAAAGACTCTAATATCCAAGTGAAGATATCCGAGTGCTCCGACCTGAAGCTAAAGATATGCCCGAATGGTTACCTAGTTGACATCGGATGGAAAAGTATTCGGCATGGAAGTTGTGTGTATCATCAAAACGGCAAACTTTGATTTTGGAGTCATCATCATCAGAGATAGCATACGGCTTGCAAATTTGCTACAATACTCGGACAGTCCAGACTGCTGCAAGACCGAGTCCGACTGGAAGGTAAATATGACCTCGTAAAGTATTCAAGATTGCCTTGTTTGAAAAAGTGATCAACATGAAAGTTGTTCGTCTCGTTGAGACGCACAAATTTGATATCTGGGCCGTCTTGATCGGTTGTCATATCCAAGCTCGACAGCCTGCGTAAGGAGCAAGACAGAAGTTTGGGCCAGATTCAAGATTGAATTCGAGTTGGACTAGAATTAGGACTCTAGGACGTGAATTGATGTAATTTTTTGTAAGGAAAGCCTAGATGAATTATTTAGTTGTACGGGAAGTCCAGCCGCCTCTAATACATGTTGGGGGTGATGGCTGATAGAACAACACACAATCGAACAAGTCAATATACTACTTTTTCAATCTACGTTTTATCTCTCCATCGTTTTTCTCTCTCGTTCTTCGCTGTTCCTCGAGTTTGAGAGCTGTGAATCCCGAGGCTCTGGGGCGAGCGAATCGACCTAGGGCAGCCCATAGCCACCGCACTCCCTGAAGGGGTCCCGCCTAGGTGTGTGGGGTTTCGGGTCTGCAAAAGCGCCCGTCGGCTGTCTTGCGTATCGTGCTGTCGGTCGGGTATCCTTCGACGTGAGCTGCGGTGCATCACCCCCGATGTAGAGGGTACACGTGACGTGTTCGTGTGTCAACACATAGTCGCACACGCACGACCATAGAGTTGCACACTCTCGTCGGCATAGTCGCACACAAGCGGCCGTGGAAGTGCACACTCTCATCGGAATAGTAGCTTACGCACATAGTCGTTCGCGTACGACCACAGAGCTGCACACTCTCGTCGGTGTAGTACCTAACACACGACATGGAGTTGCACACTCTTGTCGGCATAGTCGCACACACGCAAGGCAGTGCAATTGCACACTCTTTTTCGTATAATCACACACGCACGACCGCAGAGTTGCACACTCTTGGCGGCACAATCACACATGCATGGCCATAGAGTTGCACGCTCTTGTCAGTATAGTCGCACACACATGCCCCGGAGGTACACACTCACATCGGCATAGTAGCTCACACACGACTATGGGAGTTGCACACGTGCGTGACATAGTTGTTGGAAATATGCCCTAGAGGCAATAATAAAATGGTTATTATCATATTTCCCGTTCATGATGAATGCTTATAATTCATGCTATAATTGTATTGACTGAAAACTTAAATACATGTGTGAATACATAAACTACACTGTGTCCCTAGTAAGCCTCTACCAGACTAGCTCATTGATCAAACATGGTTAAGGTTTCCTAACCATGGACATGAGTTGTCATTTGATAACAGGATCACATCATTAGGAGAATGATGTGATGGACAGATCCAACCGAATGCTTAGCATCAGATCATTTAGTTATTTGCTACAACGTTCTTTCATGTCAAGCATCAGTTCCTTAGACCATGAGATCATGCCACTCCCGGATACTGGAGGAATGCCTCGTGTGCTATCAAACGTCACTTCGTAACTGGGTGATCATAAAGGTGCTCTACAGGTATCTCCAAAGGTGTCTGTTGGGTTGCATGGATCGAGACTATGATTTGTCGCTCCGTGTGACAGAGAGATATCTCTGGGCCCTCTCGATAATA
Organism: Aegilops longissima; assembly: GCA_021605205.1. Lineage (NCBI taxonomy): Eukaryota > Viridiplantae > Streptophyta > Magnoliopsida > Poales > Poaceae > Aegilops > Aegilops longissima. The sequence continues at coordinate 595,406,830 of CM038677.1, forward strand.
CAACATCATAAGAAGCTTCATGTGACTAATGAGTTTAGTCACAAGATCTTGTATTATGGAACGAGTAAAGAGACTTGTCAGTAACGATATTGAACTAGGTATGGAGATACCAACGATCGAATCTCAGACAAGTATCGCCGGACAAAGGGAATTGCATACGAGATTGTCTGAATCCTTGACATCGTGGTTCAACCGATAAAGATCTTCATTTAATATATTGGAACCAATATGGGCATCCAGGTTCCGCTATTGGTTATTGACCTGAGAGGAGTCTCGGTCATGTCTGCATGATTCTCGAACCCGTAGGATCACATGCTTAACGTTCGGTAGCGCTAGGGTAGTACATAGATATTTAGTGAAAATCCGAAGGTTGTTTGGAATCCTAGATGGGATCTGGGACGTCATGAGGAGCTCCAGAATGTTCCGAAGGTTAAGATTTATATATGGAATGTTGTTGTCGGAGTTCTGGGAAAAAGTCTGGTTTTTTGGGTATTGTACCGGGAAGCCACCGAAAGGTTCCACAGGGTTTTAGAAGTCCTCGGAGGGTTACACCATGTCCCATACAGTAGTGTGGGCTATAGGGGGCACCCGGGCCTTAATGGGCCAAGGGGACCAGCCCCTACATGGCCCATGCGCATGGGGGAGGGGAAACCCTAAGGGGGAGGGCCTCCACTTGGCTTGGAGGGCACTCCTCCCCCCTAGGCCGACGCCCCTGCCTTGGGAGGGGGGCTAGGGCTGCCATGCCCCTTCCTCACCCCTTTATATAGGCGGGAGGCACAGGGGGAAGCTAGATCTTTCATGCTTGCCCCGTCTCCCCCCTCGGTTACTCCTCCATGTTCCGTCAGCGTTTGGCGAAGCCCTATCGGAGTTCCACTGCCACCACCACCACCACCACGCTGTCATGTTGGTTCAGATCTCATCTACCCCTGATACGTCCATTTTGCATCATGCTTTTATATCGATATTTATTGCATTATGGGCTGTTATTACACATTATATCACAATACTTATGGCTATTCTCTCTTATTTTACAAGGTTTTACATGAAGACAGAGAATGCCGACAGCTGGGATTCTGGGCTGGAAAAGGAGCAAATATTGGAAACCTATTCTGCACAGCTCCAAAAGTCCTGAAACTCCACTAAACTCATGTACGGCCACGAGGGTGGGGGGCGCGCCCAACCTTACAGGGCGCGCCCAATGCCTCATGGGCCCCTAGTGCCCCTACGGTGCCGATCTTCTGCTATATGAAGTCTTCTACCCTAGAAAAAATCATAAGCAAGCTTACGGGACGAAACTCCGCCGCAACGAGGCGGATCCTTGGCGGAACCAATCTAGGGCTCCGGTGGAGCTGTTCGGCCGGGGAAGCTTCCCTCCGGGAGGGGTAAATCATCACCATCGTCATCACCAACGATCCTCTCATCGGGAGGGGGTCAATCTCCATCAACATCTTCACCAGCACCATCTCCTCTCAAACCCTAGTTCATCTCTTGTATCCATTCTTTGTACCCAAACCTCACATTGGTACCTGTGGGTTGCTATTAGTGTTGATTACTCCTTGTAGTTGATGCTAGTTGGTTTATTTGGTGTAAGATCATATGTTTAGATCCTTAATGCATATTAATACCCCTCTGATCATGAACATGATATTCTTTGTGAGTAGTTACGTTTGTTCCTGAGGACATGGGTGAAGTCCTGCTATTAGTAGTCATGTGAATTTGGTATTCGTTCGATATTTTGATGAGATGTACGTTGTCTCTCCTCTAGTGGTGTTATGTGAACATCGACTACATGACACTTCACCATTATTTGGGCCTAGAGGAAGGCATTGGGAAGTAATAAGTAGATCATGGGTTGCTAGAGTGACAGAAGTTTAAACCCTAGTTTATGTGTTGCTTCGTAAGGGGTTGATTTGGATCCATATGTCTCATGATGTGGTTAGGCTTACCTTAATACTTCTTTTGTAATTGCGGATGCTTGCAATAGGGGTTAATCATAAGTCGGATGCTTGTCCAAGAAAGGACAGCACCCAAGCACCGGTCCACCCACATATCAAATTATCAAAGTAACGAACACAAATCATATGAGCGTGATGAAAACTAGCTTGATGATAATTCCCACGTGTCCTCGGGAGCGTTTTTATCATTACAAGAATTTGTCCAGGCTTGTCCTTTGCTACAAAAAGGATTGGGCCACCTTGCTGCACCTTATTTACTTTCATTGCTTGTTACCCGTTACAAATTATCCTATCACAAAACTATCTGTTACCTACAATTTTAGTGCTTGCAGAGAATACCTTACTCAAAACCGATTGTCATTTCCTTCTGCTCCTCATTCGGTTCGACACTCTTACTTATAAAAAGGACTAAGATAGATCCCCTATACTTGTGGGTCATCAAGACTCTTTTCTGGCGCCATTGCCGGGGAGTGAAGCGCCTTTGGTGAGTGGAATTTGGTAAGGAAACATTTATATAGTGTGCTGAAATTAACTGTCACTTGTTACTATGGAAAATAATCCTTTGAGGGGCTTGTTTGGGGCATCTCCGCCCCGACAGTAGAGCAAAGAGTTGCTCCTCAACCTACTGGACCTACTGAAAATGTTTACTTTGAGATTCCTTCGGGTATGATGGAGAAACTGCTAGATAATCCTTTTGCAGGAGATGGAACATTGCATCCCGATTTACACCTTATGTATGTGGATGATGTTTGTGGATTATTTAAGCTTGCAGGTATGCCCAATGATGTTGTTAAGAGGAAGTGAGGGAGTCCCCGATTAGGGGGTGTCCGGATAGCCGAACTATAACCTTCGGCCGGACTCCTGGACTATGAAGATACAAGATTGAAGACTTCGTCTCGTGTCCGGATGGGCCTTTCCTTGGCGTGGAAGGCAAGCTTGGAAATACGGATATGTAGATCTCCTTCCATTGTAACCGACTCTCTGTAACCCTAGCCCTCTCCGGTGTCTATATAAACCGGAGGGTTTTAGTCCGTAGGACGAACAACAATCATACCATAGGCTAGCTTCTAGGGTTTAGCCTCTCTGATCTCGTGGTAGATCTACTCTTGTACTACCCATATCATCAATATTAATCAAGCAGGAGTAGGGTTTTACCTCCATCGAGAATGCCCGAACCTGGGTAAAAACATCGTGTCCCTTGTCTCCTGTTACCATCCGCCTAGACGCATAGTTTGAGACCCCCTACCCGAGATCCGCCGGTTTTGACACCGACATTGGTGCTTCCATTGAGAGTTCCGTTGTGCTATCGCCATCAGGAAGGATGCCTCATCCCATCTTTAAAGACGACTCTGTTGCTAAAGGAGCTTTGGCTATCGGCCAAACTCTCTGGCTAGGCGGCTTTCTTATGACCGCCTGTTCGGCCGCCGCGCCGATGATGAGTTCTCGGGTCATCAAAGCAATCTTCGCGTCAACTCGGAACTCGTCGAGAAGTTAGATCCGATGGAGCTCTCTTCTTTAAACGAGCTCTTGGATCGCATCGCCGCCCTGGGAGTCGCCACAGACTAAGATCAGATTAGTCCTAAACTCGATTTGAGAGAGATTAACTCTCCCCAGGTCACCCATCACGTTGATGTGGTGGAGGAACAAGGCGGCGACCCTTCATCTATCTTAAGGACTAACTATGTCCGGATTCCCAATCCCTCCAAGCCGAATACCCGCGGAGGGGTGGACGTCACTCAAGACTTGAACCTAGAGTCAGGAAACGGGCTAGATTCAGTGGACAACACCCAAGAATCCAAGATTCCGAGTTCGGAAACTCCTTGGCCCTTGAGCCTCAGATTGTGTGGGGTTTTGGATCTAATTCCACCCACCCACCCGAACATAGGAGATCTATCCAATATTAGGCAAGATCCTGAAGAAATAGTACATCATTACTAGGCCAGATTCCTCCTGGTTATAAAACAGGATAAAGGACTGCCGCGGGGAAGACGCAATTTCATTCTTCTGCAATAATTGCACGGACATGGGAATCCTCAACGCCATAGGTCGCCGTGAAATTACACGCTTTGCTGACTTGGCGTCCATAGTACGAAAGTACTCTGCGATGGAAAGCGCCTGGAAAACCGAAGAAAGATTTTGGGACAATCCGGCCCCGAATACAAACCCAGTCCGAAACAAAAGGGTGCATTATTGCCAATCACCCGGGTTAAACACCAAAAAACAAAAAAAACCCACGGGGCATGGAACCGTACTGGAGGGGTGGCTCAACGGATCCTGTAAAATTCATAGCACAGGGGGCGCTACACCAACTCATAGCCTTAGAGCATGTTGGATACTCCGGCAGGTGGCCAAAAGCGGCGAGGGGCTTCTAACCCCAGCATCCACAGAGCACCAGCCCAAGGATACCAGTACGGTATTAACAGTCTTCGAGACTTTCGCATCAAACAATATGCGAAAACGAACACTCCGCAGCCTCGCCGAAGTCTACCAAGTAGCAACAATAAATCCATGGAGTGACATGGCTATTACCTTTAATGCCGTGATGAACCTAAATTCAACAACCCGAGCACCAAGAAGATTGGTCCTCGGTCCAATAGTGGGCGGCTTTCGCCTTACCAAAGTACTCATGGACGGTGGCAGCGGATTGAACCTCATTTATGAGGAAACCCTTCAAAAAATGGAAATAGACTGAAGCCGCATTGAGCGGAGCAGCACAACCTTTAGAGGAATAATCCCCAGTCGGGAAGCGAGCTGCACAAGTAAAATCACACTGGATGTGGTGTTCGGCACGCCGGATAATTACAGGTCCGAGGAGGTCATGGGTACATGAAGCTCAAAATGCCTGGGCCCAACAGAATCATCACTCTTGCTAGTGACCCGGACATAGCACTCCGCGCCGAAAATAAGACGGCCGCACTAGCCCCTGAGGCACTATCCGAAGCCCTAGCGGCCGAGGAACTGACTGCGCTACGCTCCACGGTGAACAGGGATGATGTGATACTTGATAAAAGATCCAAGTCCACCTCCTTTAAACCAACAGACGAAATAGTCAAATTCCAAGTCCACCCAACGGTCCCTACAAAAACGGCTTCCATTGGGGCACAATTAAACCCTGATGTAGATGCCGCACTACAAGAATTCCTACGCGAAAATTGGGACATTTTTGCCTGGCACCCTTCAGACATGCCAGAATCCCACGCCGGGCTGGCCGAGCACAGCCTAAACATCCTAAAAGGATTCAAGCCAGTCAAACAGGCTCTTCGGCGTTTCTCCGAACCTAAGAGACAAGCCATGGGAGAGGAGCTAGCCAAACTATTGGAGGCCGGATTCATCAGAGATGTAAAACATTCGGACTGGCTAGCAAACCTTGTGATGGTACCAAAGAAGGACAAATCCTGGCGCCTTTGTGTCGATTTCAAGGACCTCAACAAGGCTTGCCCAGAGGATCCCTTCCCCCTCCCCCGCATCGATCAAATTATCGATGCTACCGCAGGACACGATTCATTGTGTTTCCTCGACGCATACTCTGGCTACCATCAGATTAAGATGGCAGAAACTGATCAAGCCGCAACGGCATTTATCACCCCATATGGCCCATTCTGCTTCAACACAATGCCCTTCGGGCTCAAAAACGTCGGCGTAACATATCAGCGCATGATTCAGACATGTCTGGCAAACTAGATCGGCGAAACAGTGGAGGCATACGTAGATGATGTGGTCGTCAAAACCAAGCATGTCGAAACTCTAGTAGACGACTTGAGGCTCACATTCGATAATCTCCGAACATATGACATCAAGCTTAACCCGGAAAAATGCGTTTTCGGCGTACCAGCCGGAAAGCTCTTGGGCTTCATTGTATCCGGTAGAGGAATTGAAGAAAACCCAGCCAAGATCCGAGCTCTGTCACAATTGGATATCCCAAAGGACCTCAAACAAATACAAAAATTGACCGGATGCATGGCGGCTCTAAGCCGCTTCATCTCCCGTCTAGGAGAAAAGGAATTACCCCTCTATCACCTCCTCCGGCGCACCAAACACTTCGAGTGGACGGATGCCGCCACGGCCAGACTCGAAGAAATAAAAGCCATATTGGCAACAAACCCGGTCCTGGCCGCGCCCAATATGGGCGAACCAATGCTATTATACATCACCGCAACTCATCAAGTTGTAAGCGCGGTGCTCGTTGTCGAACGAGAAACGTACGGACACAGGTTTCCCATTCAAAAGCCAGTCTACTACGTGTCCAATGTCCTCACTCCATGCAAGTCACGGTATCCGCATTATCAAAAGATAGCGTACGCGGTGTTTATGGCATCCCGGAAGCTTCGACACTACTTTCAAGAGTGTTCGATAACAGTAGCCTCCGAAGTACCTCTTAATGACATTATAAACAACCGCGACGCGACAGGCCGGATTGCCAAATGGGCCATGGAGCTCCTCCCGTTCGACATAACCTACAAGCCACTGCGAGCAATTAAGTCGCAAGTTTTGGCCGACTTCGTCGCCGAATGGACTGAAGCCGAACTCCCTAAAGAGTACGACACATAATCCAACTGGATCATGCACTTCGACGGCTCCAAAATGTTAGCCGGTCTGGGGGCTGGCGTCGTTCTGACGTCCCCAACAGGAGATATAGTTCAATACGTACTCTAGATAATGTATACGGACTCCAACAACGCAGCTGAATACGAGGCCCTTCTACATGGTCTCCGGATGGCAGTATCCATGGGCATTCAACGCTTAGAGGTGCGCGGGGACACGAACCTTCCGATATCCCAAATAAACGGAGACTTTGATGCCAAGGATCCAAAATGGCAGCTTATCGCAACGCCGTCCTAAAAATGCCAGCTCGGTTCGAAGGGCTCAAATTTCACCATAAAGCCCGGGAAAACAATCAGGCAGCAGACGTCCTGGCACGCATTGGCGCAAGGCGCGATGCCGTCCCCCCAATATCTTCTTAGAGAGGTTGTTCAAGCCATCCGTATCATGGGAAGGGGAGTCCGGAAATAACAGCCCGGACCCAACAGCACTGCCCGACACCGAACATTCTGACACAATTGGAGGCTCTGCCAACGAAGTAACATCTTCAGCCCACGTAATAATGGCAGTCATTGCCCCATGGATAGAACCATTCCTAGCCTACCTAACTAGGCAGGAACTTCCCGACGACCAAAATGAGGCATGCTGCATAGTGCGGCGATCTAAAGCCTATAAAGTCCATGAGGGAGAGCTTTATAAGAAAAGCACCACCGGAGTCCTTCAAAGGTGTACCTCCGAAGAGGAAGGGCGGAATCTTCTGGCTGAAATTCATGCCGGACTCGGCGGGCACCACGCCGCAGCCCGGGCCTTTGTAAGCAAGGCCTTCCGTACAGGATTCTAATGGCCGACGGCCCGGGCAGATGCTCAGGACTTAGTCCAACGATGTGTTGGTTGCCAACTCTTTGCTAATCAAAGGCACATGCCACCCACCGCCCTCCAAACTATACCCATCACTTGGCCCTTAGCGGTCTGGGGGCTTGACATGGTTGGACCCCTTAAAGGAGGAACCCACAAGCAAAAATACCTACTGGTCATGGTGGATAAATTCACCAAATGGATAGAGGCCAAGCCTGTTAAAACGGCCGAATCCGGATCGGTGATAGACTTCATATCAGGGGTCATACACCGTTACGGCGTCCCCCACAGTATCATCACTGATAACGGCACGAACTTCACAGCCGACGAGGTCAAACTCTGCTGCAAAAACATGGGCATCAAGCTCGACTATGCTTTAGTCTATCACCCTCAAACTAACGGTCAAGTCGAACGAGCAAATGGTCTAATCATGAGCGGCATCAAACCCAGACTAGTGCGGTCCCTCAAGGAATCTAACACGCACTGGGTAGAGGAGCTCGACTCCATACTCAGGGGGATGCAGACCACGCCGAATCGCACCACCGGATTCACACCATTCTTTATGGTATACGGCGCAGAGGCAGTTCGGCCCTGCGACATAATTCATGACTCACCTCGCGTGCGCATGTATGAAGAAAGAGAAGCCGAGCTCGATCGGCAGGGCAGTTTGGACGCCTTGGAGGAGGAGCGTGACGTGGCCAAAGCCCGTTCCGCATTCTATCAACAGCAGGCTCGAAGATATCAAAGCAGAGAAGTACGAGCCAAAACTTACAATGTTGGCGAATTAGTTCTACGCCTGCGGGACAAGAAAAAGGACAAACTCAAGCCCAAATGGGAAGGTCCCTTTATTACCGACCAAGTCCTGACCGGTGGAGCGTACCGTCTGCGAGATGCATCAGACAACCGACTCGAGCCGAACCCATGGAACGCAGCCCGCCTCCGAAGATTCTACGCCTAGCGCCGGATTCTGAGTTTGTCTCCTTCCTCTGTCTATTTTTTACACATTAGTTGTCTTATATTTCTCTCCTTCTCCCTCTTTTTATCTTACAGCCTTTAAAGGCTCATTCGCGCATTGTTCGCACACACTTGACGCGCTATCCGCGCTCATTATACCCGGGGGCTTCTTTAGCAGAAGCTTGTTTATGGGCTCTATGCCTAACACATGTGTAATGCTTCCGCATGTACCTTTTATTCACCATTATATGCATCGATATGACTTAAGTTTTGGCCAAGATGGGTTGCCTGGCTCCTGTGCTTACCCCTACGTTCCCGATTGTCCGGCTAGGTGGTAATGGGAGCACCTCTGCGATTGTTACTACCGGGTCAGCCAGATGTGTACCTCAGACTGGGTCAAGCCGAAAGCTAGCGTTCTTAAGGGAATATTCGGTAGGTGAACTAAATATGATTCCTTACTTATTTATTTATCCGCCCCCAGATGCTTTTCTGCTTTTTTCAGCAATCCGGACATGCACTTCAAGGCATGCCTCCCAGGGAAAGGAACCCCTAACGGAACTATTCTCCCTGGAAGATGTTTCTTACTAACCACGTAATATAACATAACTAGTTGGGCACTTGTTTGTTAAAGCACTAATGACCCCTACGCCTGGTCTCCATGTATACCCCGGTTCTTACATAACCGTGATGGTATTCGGACACACTCCGGACTATAGGGTCCCGAGGTTGAAGCGAAAAGGTCCGCCATGACAAACGATCTACAATCCGGCTAGAAGGCATTTTTACATGCCATCTTAAATTACATAGTCAAATTGACTGGGTGCATTCCTCCTCAATACCATCCAGTAGGCTGTCTAGTTTACAGTCCTGTTGGCAAAACTTTGCGGCACCAATTCTACTTGGCCGTACATGAAGCTCACAGGGATCTCCTTCCCATCGGGCCCCACGGGTCCGACCTCGGCCATGTGGTTTGGGTCAGCCTTCGTGTACCGCGTCTTCACCATGGCCCAGGCCTCCCTGGCGCCTTGACGGCAGGCCGATATCTTCCATAATCGGAAGCGCCGCCGTGCTCCCTTAAGCCTCTCTGCAAGCTCTCCAAGGCCTTGAGGCAGGGAGACAGATGGCCACAAGGCCTGGGCGACACCCTTCATCACCTGCCGAACTCGTTCGTTCAGTTGTACGAGCTTGGGAAGAAGGTCACCCGTAGAACCGGGCATTTCCTCTGCAGGACGACCTGTGAGCATACCTACAGACGTAACTCTATTAGTCGACTTCTTCGCCGAACTCTTTTTCAAAGTTCGTTCAAGCACTTACTAAAATGCCGCGTCGAAGCCGTCGATTCTCCTTCACGGAGTCCACCAGCTGGGCACGAACATCTTTGAGTTCCTCTCCCAGCTGGGTGTTGGCATCTTGGAGACTATTCTTCTCCTGCCTCACCCTCGTAAGCATGCTCTCCCCGGCTTTTAACCGGCGCAAGAGTTGCTGCTTGTCCGGATCTACCCCGGCGCCATCTGCAATGATATTGTCAGATTTACACATACGCCGCACTTCACAACATACTTATCTTTCGAAGCGTATCTTACCATAGGGGGTCTCCTTGGCCTCCCCAATAGTGGCTAGTGCGGCCTCAAGTTGGGCTTTGCACTCTTCCAGCTCCTGGGACAGTTGGGTATTCTTTGTTGTAAGATCCTGCATAATAAATGATCCTTAAATCAGTTATTCTAACTATTTCAAGTCTCGGGGCTACTGGTATATATAACCATCAAATTTTCTCACCCGTATGTCTTTCACATACTGCTCCGTGGCTCTGGCTAGACCATTTTGAGCGGCACGGAGGTGCGCATCTCCCGAATTGAAGGCATCCAATGCCTCTTGGGAGAAACATGCGTCACGAAGAACAGTCCGGCGACGCCTGTGATTCATGGCACTCTCCACCTCGGAATTGGTGGCAGATAGTCCGTTGGCATCCTCTATCAGAGGAGTGTCCGACGCACGCCTCGTGTTCGCCTCCGCCTCTGGACCTGGCTTTGGAGCCTGGCTGGTGGAGGCTCGATTGGCAGCCTCTTCGGATATAGTCCGGCGAGCGCTCTTTTTCCTGAAGAGAGCACGAGCGTTAGTATACCTTCCGGGAATAAAACCTGGGAATAAGGCGGCATGCCATACCGTGGCGCCGGCGTCTCAATCCGGACCGCACTTCTTTTCAGCCTGCTGGGCCGTAATCGGCCGTAATGGCGACCAGGGCATTGTCGATGCTCAGTTGGTAAAATACCCCATCGATCAGCTCCACGGATATGTCCGGATCCTATTGGGAGACCGGATCGAGGGACCTTTCCGGATCCTAGGGTTGTGGAGGAGGGTTGTTTATATCCTTTACAGCCCGGCGCAATTCCTGTGTCAAAATTACAGAATAAGGTACCTAACTACGGGAATATGGAACAGATGGGCATAAAGAAGTTTCCGCTTACCCAGCTTGGAGGATCGTACATAGAAAATCCGCCCTGTGGATTGACGCGGAGGAAATCCTCCTCTTCTCCCTTGTATAATGCGGACAAGGCCTTCGTTAGAGCAGCGACTGATCCCAGCCCTTTACGGCCGCAGCGGGTGGCATCATCCTCCCCGTTGAAATCCCACATGGGGTGGCCTCTATACTGAAGCGGCTGCACCCCCCGCATGATGCATGTGGCCATGACCCCGATCATGGTCAGTCCGGAATGAGCTAGTAATCTTATCCGGCTCATCAAGTAAAGGACGTCCCTGTCATTTTCCTTCCGAGGGCTCCGTGGGCGCCAGCTTAGGCGCTTCTTCAAAGGAGCATTATTGAACTTAGGAAGGCCGATCCGCACAGGGTCCGGCAGGGGGACATCTTCTATATAAAACCATTCTGAAGGCCAGTCTTCGGATGCCTTCTTTGGGGTTCTGGATAGATATCCGGTCCCAGTGATGCGGCATAGTTCGGCCCTGCCCACTTGATATATCGACCCCTCCTGAGAACGGGGCACGAGGCAGAACAGTTTCTTCCACAACGCGAAGTGAGCCTCGACGCCCAAGAACAACTCGCAAAGGGCTACGAAGCCCGCGATATGCAATATGGAGGCAGGCGTAAGGTTGTGCAGCTGGAGGCCGTAGAACTCCAGGAGCCCCCGGAGAAACGGATGAATTGGAAATCCAAGCCCTCTTATTAAATAAGGGACAAGGCATACCCGCTCTCCTTTGGAGGGATTGGGGACGCTCTCCACCTGCTTTCCGCCATTATAGGTGGCGAGTCCGGCTCGAACCGGAACCATGAAGGCCCGGGGAAGAAATCCCTTGGTTTGGAGCGTCACTAGCTCGCTGTGTGGGACGGAACATCTCTCCCAATCTCCAGGATGAGGGCTGGCAGGGCGAGAGGAGGAG